>AP027113.1:50637531-51837531 GCA_028142955.1 Pinctada fucata | reverse complement strand
AGATTACAGCAAACAATGGACATAAGATAAAACAACAAAACACCGGGGACAACTAAATGTATGAGCTTTTAGTCTTTGATTGGGTAAGCTAAGATTTTAAGTCTTTGATTGGGTAAGCTAAGATTTTAAGTCTTTGATTGGGTAAGCTAAGATTTTAAGTCTTTGATTGGGTAAGCTAAGATTTTAAGTCTTTGATTGGGTAAGCTAAGATTTTAAGTCTTTGATTGGGTAAGCTAAGATTTTAAGGTATCCGTTGTGCAATATAGTCATTTTACATAGCGTTTTAACCATCTCCATTGTAGAATATGTTAAATTTATGCCTGGTAAGGTACTATAAACTATATAATTTCTGAAAGGTATTGATGCACTGAGTACAGATATAAGACTCCCAGGTCTTAAAAAGAAAAGGAAGAAAACTCTTGTACAACTTCGTTATTTTGCATATGTGATATAGAGAAAATAAACCATTTAAATGCTTCATAAGTTATTCCCCTTTGTTTTTCTGGCCCTAAAATTATTATTTCTGAGTAGTGGACATTATGACCTTTCAGAAAATAGAGAGTTTATAGTACCTTACCAGGCATCTAAAAATGCCCTATTGTACATCGGATACCTTAAGTCTTTGATTGGGTAAGCTAAGATTTTAAGTCTTTGATTGGGTAAGCTAAGATTTTAAGTCTTTGATTGGGTAAGCTAAGATTTTAAGTCTTTGATTGGGTAAGCTAAGATTTTAAGTCTTTGATTGGGTAAGCTAAGATTTTAAGTCTTTGATTGGGTAAGCTAAGATTTTAAGTCTTTGATTGGGTAAGCTAAGATTTTAAGTCTTTGACTGGGTAAGCTAAGATTTTAAGTCTTTGATTGGGTAAGCTAAGATTTTAAGTCTTTGATTGGGTAAGCTAAGATTTAAAGTCTTTGATTGGGTAAGCTAAGATTTAAAGTCTTTGATTGGGTAAGATAAGATTTTAAGTCTTTGATTGGGTAAGCTAAGATTTTAAGTCTTTGATTGGGTAAGCTAAGATTTAAAGTCTTTGATTGGGTAAGATAAGATTTTAAGTCTTTGATTGGGTAAGCTAAGATTTTAAGTCTTTGATTGGGTAAGCTAAGATTTAAAGTCTTTGATTGGGTAAGCTAAGATTTAAAGTCTTTGATTGGGTAAGCTAAGATTTAAAGTCTTTGATTGGGTAAGCTAAGATTTAAAGTCTTTGATTGGGTAAGATAAGATTTTAAGTCTTTGATTGGGTAAGCTAAGATTTTAAGTCTTTGATTGGGTAAGCTCAGATTTTAAGTCTTTGATTGGGTAAGCTAAGATTTTAAGTCTTTGATTGGGTAAGCTAAGATTTTAAGTCTTTGATTGGGTAAGCTAAGATTTTAAAGGTAAGCTCACATTCGCTTTTCCAACCTGATAGAAAATGTACAACTAGGTGTTGCAAATAATCTGTATTTTTCTCGAACGATGACGTCATCGGAATCCAGAAGGAGGCGATATTTTTCAACAAGCTGAAAAAAAAATGTTTTTAAATTACTAGTAGATCTACCTTGTTTACTATAATCATTATGACTATGTATAGTGATTAAAAAAAAACCTGGTCATACAATTTTTTTTTGTCAAGATAAAAGGGACTTTGCTTGATAAAGGAGACTTGTACATGTTCGGATTATTTTACGATATAACCTCTAGATATAAACTAAAAGTATAGCTGACAATAAATTCATTAACATTAATCAATCAATTCCCACTCACCCCCATCCCATCCCCCCAAGAAGACCCCCAAATCTTTTATTAACCAATATTTTCTCATTTAATCTATGCGTATGCAATGCCGTATGCGCTCAATTGTTTTCTCTTAACCTCTCCCTCTCTCATTTGATCTAATAATTCCTGTCTTATTTCTTATCATTTTTTAGAAAAAAAATCAATCCTTAATCGAAAAAAACAATGTTGAAAGGAAACTTACCCACCAAATTACAGAGCATTGCAAATCAAGACTTACCTTCAGTATACAAATGTACATTTGCAGCTCGGCGAACCTTTGACCTACACATTTTCTTGGACCGAAACCAAAGGGTAACACAGCGAACGGAGGTATTGTGGCCTTTTCAACTCCGTCACGCAGCCATCTTTCCGGTCGGTACACATCTGGATGGCGGAAGTATTCTGGAGACTTGCTGATGATACTATTGCACAAAACCAAGTTCATCTAAGGTCAAAGAAGGATAACTCAAGTACATGTGTCATACATAATTTTTTTCATAGTTCGAAGAAAAAATATTTCAAGGAATTATTATTCCAATTCATATACTCATTTGGAATTGAGTTGAATATTCAGTTACTTATGGCTAAAATCATAAATAAAGGGAGGGAAAGAAAATCTTGGTCATTCATATTTGTTCTTACTATCAAGGGATAAAACTAATCTTTTAGAGTTCGCGTGGTGTTAGCTGGTGAAATATATGTTTGTGCCCGGAACTGTGTGTGTTCCGCTGTGATCAGTACCGGATTGTCTTGCTGGAGATCTCTCCCTTATTCCTCACGTTAAGGTTCCTTGTTTAGAACTTTATATAGCATACCCCATTGGGAATATGGTATCCAGAAATGATCATGTCTTTGTCCAGAATCCTCCTGTTACCATCTTGTACTGGAGGAACAAGTCTGAAACGGAGATTTGACTATCTATAGTTACGATTTTAAATACATGTACATGGTTTTAGCTCGTTCATACAAGTATAAGGAGAGTTGGTAATAAATATGATTTCTAGATTTTAAAAAAAATGGTTTTAAGAAAAGAATCCTTTTTCTGTTTTGCTCCTATACCTTAATGTCTCTTTCACACATGCTTTAAGATAGGGTAGGTCTTGTAATGTGTGCCGTAAAGATGAAGACTGTTTGAACTGTCTGATTTGAACCGCCTCGATTTCTTTGAATAACCTCTCCTGTACATCGACGTTTTTGGCCAAGTGGTACAATGCAAAAGTCAGAAGATTTCCTGTCTACAATCAAAATGTAAATTTTTTCATCACATTTTCATAATCAAGATAATTATGGTCACACTTTTACGATAAAATGCTGCTAGCATTTTTTGTCTTGCATTTACCTGTTCACGTAAATATTGCAGATTGACAAATATTAACAGTTGAAGAAAAATAATAAGCAGAAAGGATTTGAGTTTGAAGAAGAAGAAGAAGAAGAAGAAGAAGTGTCACTGTAACGTTACAGCATCTGTTCCTGCAAGGAAGATGTCATTCAGAACGCTCAATAGATTGTTCCTGGGCATGCGCACATCGCTCATCATGGCGGACAGAAAAGAGTCATTTCCTTCAATTGACGCTTCCTCTAACCATCTAGCACTTGTTCTAGAAATAAATAAGAATGAGTACTATTTACATTTATCGTGAACATTGGCGAGTTTTAAAACATGTGGGGATTTTCTTTTTTCACATCTAAAATTCAATAATTTTCAAAAGAACAAAGAGACGACTAAAATATAATGTCAGGTGAAGCGACTTTAATATCATAAAATGAAATATATTTTTATTTTAAAAAAATATTGAGGGAATTAATGTTTATTCCTGAAACATCCTACATACCTACGGATGTGGTCGTAAGACTTTTCAAATTCTCTGTAAAAACGAGTTGGATATAACTTATACCAAGGAATACCATCAAATGATCGGCCCAGTGATTCTAAAATAACTTCGAAACTTTTTGCAAATTCGTCGATTTCCGTTGAACTGTCCATGAAACCCAACCGTTTGTTGAAACATAGCAATCCAGAATCTAGAAATAAACATAAATTTAGTTCGTAGTTTAAGGCTCTCTGCCTCGGGCAACATTTTGTGATCGGGTCAAGCAAGTCAAATTTTGCCCTCATCTCCAGTCAGTAACTGTATAATATGCCTTTATTTAAATAAAATCATCAGTTTGAAAAGCGAGCAGCAAAGTATCAGCCAGGTCTGTCTTTTATATAAAGCATTACAGTTTGAATGAAATTCCGTACAGTGGTGGAGAAAATATCGAAAAGCGTTCAAGCCGTTGTCTAATCAAGTCCAATCGAAGCATCTGAAGACTGCCTGTTTTATAAAAACTCTTACGAAAAATTTTAGGAATTTTTGTAAAATCAGATTGCTTAGGTCTACTTATGAACTACAAGGGATAGGGCCACGAGACCCCTTATTCGGCCCTGCAATTTTCTGTTAAATTAAAGCTAATGTGAAATACTTGATATGCCTCATAAAAATTTATGAGCGTTTCCTGCTTTTAATAAAAAGAACAAATTATTCACCAAAGCAGGAAGTGTTATGGCTTCATGATGTGCTTCTTTCAATGAGAGAGCAAAGACTGAACGAAATCGTCCTCATATGAGAAGAGAGAGGTATCAGTAATAAAGTTAGCACAGTCTGTTTCCATTGGAATTTCTACAATTTAATGTCTCAATCTTGAAAAAATTCATATCCTCTGGACTTACATTCCATACACAGTCGTGTAATATCAGAATGGACATTTGATAAGAAGTTTTTCTCTCCTATCCAGGAAACAAAATCGTCTGCAATCGCCTCTAAAAGTGGAATATACCGATCAACGGATGTCTGGCGTAGCAATTTATCTTGAACCGGTCTTCTCAACTCCCACCATATCTGACCATTTCTATAAGGTTTTGAAAATGTCATGATGACTTGCTCTTTTAAGAAATCTTAAAACTTACATGAAATATATAAGTACTTTTCTTCTCTTTTTCCTTACGTTTTAATGTTAGAACTACTTTCAAAACAATCACACATTACATTATACATGGGCTCTTGGAGGAACATTACAAACATTATACATTTACTTTGAAGCAATTTGAAAAAAACTCTTACTTGAACGCCAAACCTAATTCCGCGCCATTCCTTTTAGCATATGACGTCATCAACGCCGACGTCGCTCTGTAGGGGAACCGTTCGTCCTGATAAAAGACTGTCTGTATGTCTGCGGGGTTGAACAGAAACACCAACCATATGTGACCTAGTCTGAGGCGGACGATATCGCCGTACTCTGTTTGTAGGTACTTCAATAAATCGTGATATGTATCTCTGGTGTATTGCCCTGGAAAATATAACAGAAGTGAAAAGCATGTCAAGAAAATCAAGCAAAAACAATCCCATTACAAAAAAAAAAAAAAAAAAAAAAAAACCACACACACAAAATCAGTAAAAACACCATAGAAAACAAAGACTATTAAAGACAACAGGCTACCCCCATGCACCCCCTCCATAAAAAACCACTTACGATAAAGATTTGAAAGAAAAACAAAATTATGACCAAAAAAATCCAAGACGAGAAAATGGATTTGTACTATTTGGTAATTATGAGATGCATTGCATGTCGAAATGTCGACATAATCTTTGTGAGGACAGGCAAACATCCCAAAAGAAAGATGCCAAAAAAAAATGTAATGCGTCTTTAATTCGCTTTACGAAACGTTGCATAAATGCTTACCAAAAGGCTTGAACATCAGAGCTGTTCCCAGAAATGGAATGGAATATATTCCCTTAGGTCCAGGAATACTCTCGAAACTTCTCGTTGTAGTCACGCTTCCCTCACGTGACACGACAGAATGAGGACAGGAAGTCACTCTATCTGCAGAGTTCAACGCAGAACTGCACTTCCGATAGAGCGAGCAGTTGACATGCTTAACTCTGAATATGATTCCAACTTTCGTCAAAGTCCAAGGACTTTTTACAGCCATCTTTCCGATACACTTCATTACTGTTTTCATCATTCAACTATGCATACATGGAAAAAAAGAGAAAATGTTCAAATAAAGCAAGAGGCTCAATGGGTAACAACGTTCACTTGAGATCCTGACTCCCAGGTACACTCTTACAAATGTCACAAATAACCAAAAGGCATTCTAACATTTTTACTTTTCAGACTGTTGGACTACTTTCTGATACCTTTAAACAAAACTAGGAAGACATGGAAATACATGACATTGTCATTTATCTCTATCTGCATTGGCTATTTACTTGTAATGAGTTCAACTGTCAAGGAAAATTGAAATGTATGAGTCATCAACTTTTGTCACACTGTAACGAATTGTAAATTGATGTACATATGTACTCGCAAACGAGACCATGGTATTTGCTGACTATCGATGTTTTATGTAAGGATGATCTACCATAGAGTGAAAAGAGGACGTGGTATGCTAACTACGCTAATTTCTTTTATTGTACATGTATGTATCGTCTAAAATTTCATAATTGGCTGGATGTGACAAAGTTGATATTTTATTAACATGGGAGTGTTCCAACTCTTTACCTTTTTGAAGAAAATTTCAAACCAATTTTAATGCACCAGACACATGTTTCTGTTACTAGTAAATCCTTATCAGTGATGCTTCCAGCCGAGGTGTTCTTCAGACAGTTAAAATTCATTTCAGTAGCACTCTCTGCCTTTTATTATTTGAATTTGTGCATTTACTTTTCGGAGAGTGTGCGGCTCCAAATTTAATGTAGGGTCGATTCAATAGCATAGTTAAAATGAAATCTATGACCAAAATAGCATTGGAGGGATGGTGTTCTGATGTTTGTATGCACCACATTCATACATGTAATGCTTTGGAATTTTGCTCTAACTCCTGTACAAATGTAAGTATTTTATATGGGGTACATGTACACTGTGACACCAATACATATATCTCGAAAAAGAGCAATCCATGCTATATTTTTCTATGCATTGAAACATTTAATGAATTTTTCATATAAAGTAAAGGGTCATGGGGTCGTTTGATGTTGGTTCCTTAGTTCGCCGATTCTACTTATCACAAAACAAATTGTATGAAAAATTTGATTTTTTTTCTATCTAAATTTAAAAAAAATCTTATAGCTACTTTGATAAAAGAAAATAACGTACAAAAACTTAAAAAAAACATTTATTGCCTTAACGGATATTTATAAAATTTATCTACTCCTAAGAACTGAAAATGTCTTACCTTCTTTGAAATCATCCAAATGTGAAGTCAAATGACGAGTGACTAAGCTTTCACAAAAAAAATACAGCATCCTGACAGGATCAACATTGTGCAAGAATGATAAGTGTATTGTAATCATAGAAGGTAATCAGAGGTTGTAGCCCGTACTGGTTTCCATAATTAGGTTATAAAGGGAGATAGGTTTCAGAGAGCATGTTGCTTATGATAAAAAGGCTTATATAAGAAAGAAAGATAGAATAATTAAAAGAAAGAAAGAAAAACAGTTAAAATTCAGATTTGATCTTCACAAACTTCCCATATTTTCAAAAAGAATGTTGCTGTAAAAATTATTTCAAAATCGATTGAACAGTGAACACCTATTTATCATTGTATATAATTTTGCTCTGCATAGTAGTGTAAGCAAATGTCATTATCTTGATCTTGGTTTCATAGACTTGTTAGTTTACACGATATTCAGTGGAACTGATGAATATCTTCTGCTATACATAATCTTTACCTTTTCCCATCCATTGCTATTTTAGGCGTCTGTGAAAATTAAGAAGAAACCATATATATCGTACCGAGACATTGATCTTCCTTAGTTTATGTGTTTTTTCATGTTTGATGTTTCTACTTTGAATGTGGTGTGATTATTATTGTGTGTCTTGACCTTATATGTTGTTTGTTGAGGTTACTTTGTCTGATGTCCATTGTTTGTCTGACTCCTGTCGTGTGTTCCGCTGTGGTCATTGTAAGAAAGCCTTTCTGGGGATATTGTCCGTGCCGATGTATCCAACGAATTATGTCAAGTCGATACAAAAAATACATCTTTCTAATGTACAGGTTTCGTATGAAAGATAAAAAAATCGTAAAGAATCGAAAAAGATGGCAAAAAGAATCGAAAAGAATCATATTTCGACACCTTATTAATTCCGTGTTCCGTAGCTTGCTAGGGGTCCGTCGATGCTCACTTTAGTGCTCTATTGTGAGTGCTGTTCAGAATGTTGCCAGGATCTTTATTTGACTTAAAATATTCAAATATGAAATCGTTATTTTCGTTAGAAAGCGAAGCATCATTATTCGCTTAAAAAAAAGGATTAATTTTCATTCGTAACAAATTTATCATACGTTGATAAAGCAATTTAGTACATGTCAGTCATATCTACAAATCCTAGAACCTTGAGAGGTGAATGACTTCTCTTGATCTATATTTTGGGGAAGAAAAGGCAGATAAGAACAAATCTGTCCATCAAATCCCGGCTACTCGGCAACTGAAATAACAAGAACCTATTAGCATAGACATTTTCACCGATTTTCTTTCTCAGTTTTAAAAATCACAAAGAAAAGAATTCACTTAACGGTCGTTCAACCTCAGCTAATGGTTTCTTCTCTTGATGACATAATTCTTACATTGCAGATTGAATCGATAATTTATACGGATTCCCTGAAGTACTCTAGGATCATAGGGTTTAGTAAAACACAGGTTTAATGCCCCTTCATATATATGCGAATCTATTAAACGAAATCTTGCGAATTGGGAAAAATTCTCAAACCCTGCGAATTGTGAACGAAAATGTCCAATAAACTTTGAAAATTTAATGAACAGATAACTTGGAGAAACCATTTATTGCGAATCGTTCACGAAGTATTCCGAAACGTTACGATTCTACGCTATCGTTCGTTTGATTGGACAACCAATAGTTATTCACTATTGAACGAAAGGTTGCGAAATAATACTGCACTGATATAAACGCAGCTTTGCACATTAAAGCGAATACTTCCGATCTTTCCCGAAAATATACTGCCAAAATCCTAGCAGACGTTCAAAGAAAATATTGAAGGCAGTTGAACATCTATAATATATAGCTTATATATTGTAAAAAATATTTTATTTATAGAATTTATGCTGACGTTTAGTAACCTTGATTAGCTTACACAATATGACCTTGTACATATCAAAAGTGCATGAATTTTTCGTATGGTCTATGAATATGGTAACTGAATAAAATTGTGTCAAAATCCATACATGATTCTAGGTTTTATGCAAGGGTGTTTGATTCAAAACAACGCCTCTGTGTATTTGGAGTTGATAGAGCAGATGACCCTCCAAAGTCGTTGCCGATACATGTGTTGTCCATGAAGATGGCAAGAATGTATGGAAATCTAAAAGCGTTACTAGCGGACAGACTTGCGGACGGATGGACAATCCTGATTGCGGAACTGTAGACCTTTTCCGGAAATTTTGCGATTCGATTCGCTTCTTTTTGGATTCGAACGTTGTAGTTACATGTCGTAATGGTTCGTTTAAAGCGTCCGTGCTTCCTTTTAATCAATCGTTATAATTCGCAACTATTCGTCATAAAATTGGTTTTGAATTCGCTACGAAACGCAGATATTTGCTACGTCTCGTACGTGTTCGCAAAACTTCGCAATAATGCGTGTTCTTAGCACCCCAAATACACTGATATGTAAATTTCAGTATAAAAAATGCAAATTAAGAGGTCACAAGCCAATTTCTTGCGGCAGCTAACGAATGCATAGCGAAGGTTTACCGACGAATTATTACGAATCATGGACGTAAGTTTTATTCGTCAAAAATTTTTAAACATGTTCAGTCGACGAATAAAACTAACTGTAACGAATTTGAACGCTTAGAATCGAATCCTTACGATATCAACAACGATGTAAAACGTTGATGTGCAAACGGAAACGAATTTTGCCAAAATCTTACTCGCCAGTTATCGGAAGTTGACGTCGGAGGGCTTTCGTCTATATGTGAAGGGGGCCTTTAACAACACAAAGGAAAAATGAAATTCAAAGAACATATGAATAATCTTGAAAAAGTCAATAAGGGCAATAAATAAGACAATATCAATATTGTCACATGTACATGTACATTTGAGATTGTTATCCATTGTTATAAATCGTTGAGTGAAGTTATTTTGAATAAAAACTAACTTTAACTTTAGTCAGTAATATAATTATTTTAGCCCGTGTAGGAAATTGAGTGGAGTATTTAAAGTCTGACATGATTGCCAGTCTCGACTCTAATCCATGCTGATTTATGTCAACATGTGGACCCCCCCCCCCCTTCCTATAACTCCACATCCAAGAAACGATATTTATGCTAGCCTAGCTGAAATACATTTATTCAATGAATAAATGAGATCATGTAAAGATGTTTTAATAATCCATGTCGTGATCGAATTAATTTTGATTTATGCTTACATGATATAAAATATACCCACATTTGATATGGAGTCTTTGTGCAATTAAGGGTCCCTTAATTTGTCTTAATTTCATTTTGTTATGTCACCTTATAATGTATGTATACAACCGCATGCCGAGGGAGGGAGTGGCGTTGCGCTCAAAATCCGGATAACTACACCATCAGCTATCAATATAGTAGGTGATTGTCAATACCGGTTTCTAGTCTCCCTCCTTTTGTATGTTGGTAACCATGTTTTGATCGTGTATTTGGTTTGTCGGTTTGTTTGTTGCTCCTCTCTTGTTTCTATATGTCTCCTTATCTCCAGCTATTTCTTGGTGCTGTTGTTTTTTTTTTTTTTACGGTGTGAGTTATTTGTTGCAACTCGGACCTATGCAAGCAAAAGAGTATATTACTTTGGATAATTCACAACCTGCCTTTTATGGTGACATAATAAAAAAATTTAGAAGGGTTAAAGGTAGACAGAATTACCATCGGAAATGCGTCGGTCAGAATTATACCATGGATATGATCCTACTGCCACCAGACGCACATGCACATGTAGAAAGAGTGTCAATATCCTGTATGGTCATAAGAGAATACTGGTATCGTACAGAGAGACAAGGCTTCCGACGAATTTTTCAGCTGGAAGGAGATTTCTGTAATTTTTTTGCATTTGAAGGGCAAAATGGGGTATGACCATTAAGATTGATTTGTATACTTCCTAAAAACATAAATAATTCACCCAAAAAGATCTCATAATATAGCCTAATTGTCTACCTAAGTTTAACTGTTTTCTACTTTCTGTCTTGAACCCCCATTGCCAGATTAGCTAGTCTGAATCATCCAGGTGTTTTACTTTGCTTACAGTAAGCAGAGTAAAACACCTGGATGAATCAGTATTTGTCCAATCTGGCAATGGAGATTCCTTCAAACATGACAAATGCAAACATTTCAGATGCTACTTCGGAAGCCTTGTCTCTCTATACATACATTCCCTTATTACCTGTAAAGGGGTATCATACAAGAAATTGACGCTCTTTCTACATGTGCCTGTGACCAGACGGACACTCGACATGGTACTTGACCAATCTACAACCTTTTACAAGAGTATTCTTTTTTTTAAGGTGCTCAGAATAAGGCTCACGCTCTATATCATCAGTTTTGATATAATTGCGTTTCTATTGAAATATAATGTAGCAGTATGATGCTAAAAAGGCTTCTTATCATATAACATAATTTTCGTATTAGTAGTCTAGTAGAAGTTAGTTATTGCTTAGTTTTTTTTAGTCGTGTCGTGTGTTTAGTGTAATTCTATCTACCTCTAAGTGTCAATTAACCATATCATCTTTTGAGCCAATATCATCACAGCACCTTTCATTTTATTTCATTTAATTTATTTTATTTCTATTGAGTAGTAATTAGATAACAAATAACACTTTCATTTCCATAGATAACACATAGCAATAAAAGTCTGATTATATTTTCAGTTAGTAAAAGTGGGTGCAAGTGCTTTTATACTGCACACTACAATCAAATCCTGAGAAAGTTCGTCAGCTAATTTTTTAATTTTTTTGTTTTTATACGCCCGTCATTTGACGGGACGTATTATGGTATGGCGAAGTCCGTCCGTCTGTCCGTCTGTCCGTCTGTCCGTCCGTCCGTCCGCCTATGGAACGCAATAACTTTAATACGCGTCAACGGATTTTTATGAAATTTATACATAGTGATCAGTCTGTGGAGAGGAAGCCGTCTTTCGATTTTCAGGTTCATCCGATTTGTCGTTACAGAGTTATGGGACTTAGATTTTTAAAATACAGTGAAAATATACTAAAATATTAAAAATTATTTAAAAATCTATTTCTGGTCGAAATGTTTTGAAATTTGGTATACTTCAAGTAGAAAGGATGTTCTTTGACATATGTAACGGGTTTTTAATTTTTTGGTCGCATAACCGAGATATTGTGTGTAATGGGAAGGGGGGGGGGGGGTGGGTTATATGCACATACATTTTAAGCTAAGGGCAAAATATAGGCGCATGGAACGCGATAACTTGAATATGCGTCAACGGATTTTCATGATATTCATACATTATGATTGGACTGTGGAGAGGAAGCCGCCTTTCGATTTTCAGGTTTATTCGATATGTCGTTACAGAGTTATGGGACTTAGATTTTTAAAATACAATGAAAATATACTAAAATATTTAAAAATTTTTAAAAAATCTATTTCTGGTCGAAATGTTTTGAAATTTTGTATACTTCATGTAGGAAGGATGTTCTTTGACATATGTAACGGGTTTTTAATTTTTTTGTCGCATAACCGAGATATTGTGTGGAATAGGAAGGGGGGAGGGGTGGGTTATATGCACATACATGTTAAGCTAAGGGCAAAATATAGGCGCATGGAACGCAATTACTTGAATATGCGTCAACAGATTTTCATGATATTCATACATTATGATTGGACTGTGGAGAGGAAGCCGCCTTTCGATTTTCAGGTTCATTCGATATGTCGTTACAGAGTTATGGGACTTAGACATTTTAAAATACAGTGAAAATATACTAAAATAGTTAAAAATTATTTAAAAATCTATTTCTGGTCGAAATGTTTTGAAATTTTGTATACTTAAGGTAGAAAGGATGCTCTTTGACATATGTAACGGGTTTTTAATTTTTTGGTCACATAAGCGAGATATTGTGTGTAATAGGAAGGGGGGGGGGGGTTATATGCACATACATGTTAAGCTATGGGCAAAATATAGGCGCATGGAACGCAATAACTTGAATATGCGTCAATGGATTTTCATGATATTCATACCTTTTGATTGGACTGTGGAGAGGAAGCCGCCTTTCGATTTTCAGGTTCATTCGATTTGTCGTTACAGAGTTATGGGACTTAGATATTTTAAAATACAGTGAAAATATACTAAAATAGTTAAAAATTATTTAAAAATCTATTTCTGGTTGAAATGTTTTGAAATTTTGTATACTTCAAGTAGAAAGGATGTTCTTTCACATATATAAGGGGTTCTTGAATTTTTTGTTACATAATCCAGAAATTATGTGTAATGGGGGGGGGGGGGGGGTTATACGCACATACATGTTAAGCTAAGGGCAAAATATAGGTGCATGGAACGCAATAACTTGAATATGTGTCAACAGATTTTCATGATATTTGTACATTTTGATCAGACTTTGAAGAGGAAGCCGCCTTTCGATTTTAAGCTAGGTTCATCCAATTTGTCCTTATGGAGTTATGGGACTTAGATATTTTGGTGTTGTGAAAAAAATCCCAACGGGCGTATCTTGCTGCGTGAGCGTAGGCTTTATTGTTTTTGTTTCTTTATTTTTTTGTACGATTTGTGAATGGTATATATACATGAAATATGTAGAATGAGATAACATTTTTTGTAGTTTATTCATACTAGAAATGAATTTGTCTTTGACAGATTTGTCAGGATGTCTTTCTGAGTTTTTAGGTGAGAATGTGTTTTCAGCATTATATAATTGTGCAGACTGACATTGATTTAAACATTGATTTTGATATGTATATACACTATTCTTTCTTCTTTCTTTTTTTTTCTCTTTTTTTTTCTCATTTTTGATTGTACAAATGTTATGTGTCATGTTCTATTATTTCTGTATATTTAATTCATAATCTCTGTAATGGAGGAAATAAAGAATGAAATGAAATGAAAAGAAAACTGAAGTTTTTTACGTATTTCATTTTTAAGGAGTAATTTCATATTGATAAAATCTCGCCTTTGATTACTTAAATGGAAGTATTTATAAATGGTAAATCCAATAATAGAAACAACATTTATATCATTGTATTCTTCATGTGAGATTTTGTATCCAAAGACAATGTACTTATTATATATAATAAGCTTTCGTAAATTTGTTTTAAAATTCAAATCTGTTAGTATGTTAATTATTGTTAACCATAAAATATCTAAAGATTTGCAAGTTATGAAATAATGTTCATAATCTTCTTTTTTTCACATACAAAGCATTTATCTTCATTCAAAATTTTCCAACGTTTTAGTAATATTTGATTTGGGATAATTTTATGGTATAACTTCCACCTAAATATTTTTTCATCATTTTCTAAAAGAATATTAATAACAAAAGAAAACAAAGCTTTTGTTAATGATGTTATATTGTCTATATCATCAAATTTCCCTTTCCAGCTATCCAAACAGTAACTGAAGCAAAATTTCTGATCTATCAATAGATTATACAGCTCTTTATTACTGAAGTTGATGAACTTCTTAGTTCTGCTTGTTTTAGGATTCACAAGTTGCAAATCTTTAATGTTAATTCTAACATTGTTATTGTGCATTTTAATTTTCTCTAACCATTCTTTTGGAAATGACTTCTTCAGCAAAAGTAATTCTGACATCCAGTTTCTTTTATCATTCAAGTTCTCATATATAAAATTTTCATCAATCATTCCATTTTCTCCTATAATGTCATTAACATAAATAAAACCAGATTTCATCCAATTTTCGAATAATAATGCTTTTCCGTTGTAACTTATATTTTTATTACCCCAAATGATTCCTTGTTTTATCTCATGTGTATCAGAAAATTTTGATTAATATCCCCTTATTTTGAACCATGCTTCTAATATTAACCTGTAAAATAATGGTATTTCTTCAAAATTTGGAATATATTTGCTATCATCATTATTCATTTTGAACAACAGAAGATTTGATCCAAATTTGTTGAAATAATGCAATGGTATTACTTTCCAATTCGCAATGACATTACTATGCAGTCTTATCAGTAGTACAAGAGTATTCTTAAGACTTGCACTCTGACTGACTGTGACGACAGGACTCAATAACGGACTCTATCCAAACCTCTTCAGAGATTAATTGGAGCGCTAGGTGCTTCTTTCCATGAGAGAGCAATGACTGTAAAAACTCGGCTTTATATGAGTAAACAAAAATAACAGCAAGAATTTTATAACACTTGATTGATCGTCCCAATTAGAATTTCCGCAATTTGTTGAAAGACCATTCCTCAAACATCACAAATGTGATAACATTCAGAAAGTTTCTGTGTATCTATCATTAGTATAAGAATTTCCCCCCAAAATATGTTTTATTGTAACCCACTACAACGTACTTGTATTTACGATTGGCATTTTTTGCTTGGGATGACATTTTCAATTGTTTGAGAGATTGAGATGTAGATATGAATAGTCTATGGAAGTAATCGATATTTTTTTTCAAATTGAAAATGAGCAGCAGAGTGGCAAATTTTAAATATTCTTTTAATGACAATCTTAAGTTTAGTCATTTGTCTTTCTTTGTAATGCATTTGAATGAACAATAGACTAAATAAATGTATATACATTCTATTCATTATAGAAATAAAATAAATAAATTCATAAACAATATTTATAAACATTATCTTAGATAATAACACAAGCGAAAAGGGGCAATTACATACCATAAAAAAAGAGTAAAAGAATCAATTATTTCACTGACGAAGAGCGAAGTATTTAAATCCGAATTCATCAGAGATATGACTATGACTTACGTCATACAATACACAAGGATTTCTATTCGGCATTTGCAAAGTTTTCTCGAATCCGAAGGTTTTGCATCCTTTGATACGCATGCATAAGCGAGAACAAGTGCGCAGGTCTGTCGTATTGAAGGAACCAATGTTGATGACCTCATTTCCTGTGGCGCCATTTGTCGTTACCCTGTGAAAGTACCCGGACGTAACTCCCGTATCTTCCCAATTATAATGCTCTCGAACACTTCTCCAGAGGTTTTCATTCACGAGAGATGTGACAGAAAGGAAGTTGTCGTCTGAAGGAATATAGGGGACTGGAGGAGGTGGAGGGGGAACATCCGTCAAACACTTTTTGTCCGAGTCAGTGTCATCTATTACGTAAACTGTAAATAATTCAAAGCAACATTTACCATCAATCTGAGAAAATTATAGCAGAACTTTTATACCATGACTGAATATTCTATGGAATGTGTTCTCCAGATCTTAAGTCGTAGTGTTCACGAGCCTTGCAAGCACTACTAGTTTGTGAAAGCGAAAACCTTGATATAGAAGTTTCTTGGTTATTTGTTAATTTCTACTACGAAAATCCAAAACATCAGTGCCTGCTCTAGGGTACCGGATAAGCTGTGAAATGTAAATATCGTAGGTCGGTAGACTAGGAACGTCACCGTCTAGCCAGGGGAAATTTACTATTCATCTAAAACCATCTCTAAAATTGTGTTACACACTTGAGTGGGAACACTTCCGTATTATTGTAGAATCTCTCCATCAAAAATTTTGATATTTAGGTCCAAAAATGGTGTTTCTGTGTTTGAAACGTTTGCCTTGTTTAAATAACGTCTATGTCATTTTTATATTTTTCAAAAACAGGATTGTCAATAGTAAGAATATCATCCAGATATCTATAAGCACCAATGAAGCGTTTCAGATTATGTTTTCTTTGCTTTTGAAGATTTTGGACACATTCATCTTCTCAACTGCATAAAAATAAATCTGTATGATCTCCAACAAAATCAAACATTAGTTCCAAACAAACAGAAAATATGAGTCAGGTTGATCGTTGGATAATTTATGCCATTGATGATTTATGACGTCATATATTTATGATACTTATGTGAATTTGTCAGCTTTGCTGTTTAACGAATATCTTAAAATAGTAGAATTCATGATCTAGTTTTACCTTTTGGTTTAGTTTTCCATCGTTCCTTCTTGCAGAGCTTCCATACCTCCTCCATTTCAGCTTCGCTCAGAAATTTGGCGAAAATTTGCAAACATGAAACATATCCAGTAAATTGCTGACTAAGGTCACTCAGACTATTACCAATGGCAAAAGTGCCATCTGGCGGTAGGCCTATTTCGTCCATTTCATCCTTGTCTGCAACCAAAATCCCGTTGGAATAAACTCTCAAGTGACCGTCATCGTACTTCCGCTGAATAACCACGTGATTCCAGTTTTTCAAGGTCAACAGATTTTGAATAGTAATTATACCTGCAGGATTATCGTACTGATCGCGGAAGGATACAAATGTGATAGGTGCCATTGGGTGAAACATAACGCGGAAGAATTCCTTCTCTCCGATCGTGTAATGAAGGAACGTGCCAACAGGATCACTGTCAGTGTATATAAGGAATGATACTGTTAAGTCCTTAAATTTTGTCAAAGGACACGTGAGATACTGCGCTGATGATGCGCCAAGTTTTAATGCGTCGTACCCAAGCTCTTCAAATGTTTCACCGAAATGAAAACATTGTTTCTCGCCGTCTGCTTTCAGATTGTATGTGCCATTTATAACATCTGCAAGACCGGAAATATCCACTAAAGGCCACTGAATCGCGGGCTTCACCTCAGATTTTGTGGAGTGGAGAAGGCCTGAAAGGAGGATACGAAGAAAGAGCTAAAAAAATCTATCCTTTTCCGGTAGATAAAAAACTCCAATTGTATTACATATCTGCTGATATACAAGTTCCTTATCAACAAATATTGACACTATTATATTTCAAAACTTTCAAAACCGTAGGAATTAATGGTATACTCATGTATTTTGTAATTAGACATAGCTATATAATTGGTAGTCTCTGGAACTGTCTACTATTAAAATTTTAAATATACACTTATAATTAGATTAAATTAAAATAGAACAAATTTCGAAAGGAATCGCGTAATCATAGATTCATGTATCTATATCTTACCTAACATAGCGTAGATAATTTTCGCTACATTAATTTTCCTTCTACTGGCCATGGTTCTAAATGGAGCAAAAAATGCCAGACATGGCCATATCATTTTGGAATGAATAGGATCAATAGGGGTTTCCTTTAATGTCAAGATTGTCCAGATTCTTTGGAAGCTTGAAGCATGTTTTTTTTAATTATCTCCAATAAGAAATAGTATTCAAAACTCTTGTTAAGGTTCATTTTGTAAATCATATGGTAAATAAAATGCGCGATGCGTGTCAATGAAAGGATTTCCCCCCTTGAGTGCCTCCTTATTTACAAATTCCAATGGAGATTTCTTTTCCTCCGATTAGCCGTGCTGAAGGTAAGAGGGTATTTCTTTGACTTCAGAAGGAGATGATTTGTCAGAAAATCATTACTACACATTAGCTTTGTAAGTTATGTATCGATTACAGCCCAACTTTGACCAATAAGAGGATGTCCGATCAAAATAATTCGTTTCACATTAAAATCGAATGAAAAATTCTCAAATAATTATTACAACGAAACAATAGTTTAAGAACATGGAAAATATATAATATTTACGCTAGCATACAATTTAGGAATTATGAATAAAAATACTAGCGAACTATAGCGATCTACTTTCCAAGTTCGATCAATTTCGGTTGATCGTTTCTTCAACGCATTCTAAATTTCTGTTATCAAAATTTCTTGAAATTTCTAAACAGTGGGTCCTGTAGCATCATATCCCACCAATCCTGCTACGTCTTTCGATACACCTTTTCGACATAGTAACTTTCATACTTTTGGGCATACTTCATTGTTTAGATTTGAGGATCACTGCCGAGGGTTAAGTACCCGAAACGTGCATGTCTGGTCCACGTTGCCAATTTATCTGTTCTTAAATGATGCTATTCAATTTGAAGACGTTTACATTTCAGTGAATGAAAGTCAAACAAAGAAAAGAATCATAATCATTTGATGAACAAAACTTTATAAAGTACATAACAAAACAACTGGAACTTGCTGAAAAGTGAATCGAGAATGAAGATCAGGTCATGCATCAAGGGAGAGTAAACATATCCTGTTGTCTACCAACGACGTGCAGGTCAAAACAGGGGACAGTTTAAAATGTTATGTTTTTGGATGAACGTAACACACAAAACCTAAGATTACTGTTCACAAAATTTTCTCGAAATGTCTGAAAAGTGGATCCTGTTACGGCTGTAGCATCATATCCCATCCATCCTGCTACAACTTTCGTTATTATTTTTGGGATATAATTTTCACACTCTTTGGTCATATTTCATTGTTTATATTGAGGATCACTGAAGAGGGTTAAGTACCCGAAACATGCATGTCTGGTGCATGCTGCAAATTTATCTCTTCTCAAATGATGCTAATTAATTTGAAGACGTTTAAACATTTGTACCACTTGGTGAGTGTCAAATGATGCTATTGAATTTGAAGACGTTAAACATGTGTACCACTTGGTGAGTGTCACTGCTGGTGGACCAGGAGTCCCCGAGGGCACATGTAGCCAGGTCAGATCAGCTTCCGTTTGATCGTTATTTCAAACGAATTCGAAAATTACTGTTCACAATTAAAGTGGGTCCTGTAGCATATATACATTGTTTATCCGACCCTCCTATTAGATGTTCGTTATTTTTTTTATAAACGGTCACTTTCATCGTCTTTGGTCATATTTCATTGTTTATATTGAGGATTGATGTCGAGGGTTAAGTACCCGGAACGTACATGTCTGGTCCAGGCTGCAAATTTAATATCTTTTGAAGACGTGTAATATTCGCACTACGTGATGAGTATCAGTGCTGGTGGACCAGGAGACCACGAGGGCACATGTAGCCAAGTCCGATCAGCTTCGGTTGATCGTTTCTTCAAACGAATTCGAAAATTACTGTTCAAATTTTTTTTCCCGGAATGCCTGAAAAGTAGGTTCTGTAGCATCATATCCCACCCATTCTGCTAGGTCTTTCGTTTTTTTTTTTTAAATAATTCCATAGTCTTTGGTCATATTTCATTGTTTAGATTGAGACGAGGGTTAAGTACCCGAAACGTGCATGTTTGGTCCATGCTGCAAATTTATCTGTTCTAAAATGATGCTATGAATTTGAAGACGTGTAACATTACCAGTTAAACAAAAAAGTTAGACACAAAATCTAAAATTACGAAGTGTCACCAGAAGGACACCCTTTATAGTATCTGACCAGTCTACAGTCTTGTACAAGCGCATTCTTAAGAATCGCTCTCTGCCTGACTGAGGACGGGACACCATCGCGAGTCCTTTCCAACACTCGTTAGAGAAGACAGTCTCGACCACCTGTCTCTCTTAATGTTTGTAAGACTCAGTGATTATATGCTTATTAGTTAAAAAAATCCATTGCTTGAATTTTCATCTATATATATAATTGAGACGTTACGTTTAGACAACGGAAAACATTCCGATCAATTTTAGCACATGGAGGAGTGTTGGAATTATAAGGTTATCTCGCGATCTACTCAGAGAGACATAAAGATTTACAGGAGTAACGAAAATTTCCTTTTTGAATGGAAGGATGGAAAATTTCCGTCAAAAGTGTATTTTTTATGTCTGTCTTACGAATATCCTACACATTATGTTCTACTTTCACTTTCAATCCCAAATTTTGTCTTGGGCATAGTATTCTCGGAGCGAACAGAACTTAGATAAACGATGTATTGATAACACCAAGGGTCGAATCAAAGGGAACAGAATATGTTTTCATATCTATCTTGAATACCTGTGGCATTTGGACCAAAAAAGGAAAAGTCAACAACCCATGCGCTGTCTGCAAAAAGGGAGTCATATAATCCAGTAAAGCTGTCAGCTGTGATGAATGCGAGATGTGGACACATATAAAATGCACAAAGAATATCATAAATTTTCATGGCAGATGGCCGTCGGTACCGGTTGCCCATATGTCTCGTTCCTCTGTGTTTGATGTTTCTGTGTAGCGCGTTGGTGTTCCTTGTCCCTTTTGCGTCTCTTTTTTGCTTGTCTGCTCTGTGTTTTTGCAATAGGTGTTTTGGGGATTTGCTGTTGGTGCTGCAACCTGGTGTTGTTGGAGATCCCCTCCTTTATTAACGAGAAGCATGAAAAACTGAATAGAACTTTTTTCATATATATGCAATGCTTTCTTGATGAAATTGTTACCAAATCCGATGGAATGCTTAACGTCTTCAAATTCATTAGCATCATTTTAGAGCAGATAAATTTACAGCATGGACCAGACATGCACGTTTCGGGTATTTAACCCTCGTCAGTGATCCTTAATATAAACAATGTAATATGACCAAAATCTGTGAATTATGTGTCCAAACCTCTTTAGAGAAGACAGGGCCCCAACCACCTGCCCTCTCTGAATGTCGGACTCCTCGGGTGATAACATACATAAGCTCGCGGCGGCAGAGCACGGATTGTATTGAGTACGCCCTCTTTTTATATCCATTAACATATTCATCTGAGTTGCTTGGGCCCCTGCGTTTTGCGGTCTTTTTGTGTGTGGTCATCTGACAATGAGGAGGTTGTTTTACACCACAGTTGTACGTTCTTCGAGACCTCTAGGTAATCGGAAAAGTAGGAGGGATGTGCTCACGTAATCAAGGATAACCATTCCTTCTGCTATTCCAGTGATAGATGGCCGTCCGAAGTCGGCACCGGTTGCCCATTGGTCTCGTTGGTTTATGTGTAGCCCTTTGTGTTTGATGTTTCTGTATTGTGCGTTGATGTTCCTTGTCCCTTTTCAGTCTCTTCCTGTGCTTGTCTGCTCTGTGTTTTTGCATTGGGTGTTTTGGGGGTTTGCTGTGGGTGCTGCAGCCTGGTGTTGTTGGAGATCGTCTCCTTTGCTAAATATACCGAAATACGTAGCTAGATGGCTGGGATATGATGCTACAGGACCCAGGTTTTAGAAAGTTGAGAAATATTGTAAACAGAAACTTTTAAATGCGTTTGTTAAGACTACAAACCGAAATTGATCGAACTTGGCTTCATGTGCCCTCGGCCCACCAGCAGTGACGCTCACCAAGTGGTACAAATGTTTAACGTCTTCAAATTCATAAGCATCATTTAAGAGCAGATTTACAGCATGGACCAGACATGCACGTTTCGGTATTTAACCCTCGTCAGTGATCCTCAATCTAAACAATGTAATATGACCAAAATCTGTGAATTATCTCCTAAATATACTGAAATACGTAGTAAGATGGCTGATATATGATGCTACAGGACCCAGGTTTTAGAAATTTGAGAAAATTTTGCAAATAGAAAATTTGAAATCCGTTTGAAAAAACGACCAACCGAAATTGATCAAACCTGGCTACATGTGTCCTCGGGGAATCCTGGTCCACCAGCAGTGACACTCACCAAGTGGTACAAATGTTTAACGTCTTCAAATTCATAAGCATAATTTTAGAGCAGATAAATATACAGCATGGACCAGACATGCACGTTTCGGGTATTTAAACCTCGTCAGTGATCCACAATCTAAACAATGCAATATGACCAATATTTGTGAATTATACGTAGCAAGATGGCTGAGATATGATGCTACAGGACCCAGGTTTTAGGAATTGGAGAAAATTTTGTAAACAGATAATTTGAAATGAGTTTGAAGAAACGACCAACCGAAATTGATTAAACTTGGCTACATGTGCCCTCTGGGACTCCTGGTTCACCAGCAGTGACACTAACCAAGTTGTACAAATGTTTAACGTCTTCAAATTCATTAGCATCATTTTAGAGCAGATAAATTTACAGCATGAACCATACATTTGAATTATATCCTAAATATACCGAAATACGTAGCAAGATGGCTGGGAAATGATGCTACAGGACCCAGGCTTTAGAAATTTGAGAAAATTTTGTCAACAGAAAATCAGAAGGTCATAAGGAAATGGTAAATGAACATATATTAAGTCTTCAAAGGAAAATGACATGCCTAAATCACATGCTAATGAAGAACATAATATGAATCCCTAACATGAAACACTATGTTGAATACATGCAATACCAAATCCGAACACTCATTATGAAGACCTGTTTGAACATTTTCTATGCTTAAAAAAGGCATACAACTTCATCTAAATGTGAGATCGTTAATGTCAAAAGTTTCGGAAATAAGGCTGATAGCTCAAACACGAAAGCTGCGGTAATATACATAACGGAACATGGCTAGATCACATCGTTTGTGATGCTGAAGTTGTCATCGAAGAGTATACGATACTCCGGAAGGACAGAAATAGAAATGGCGGGGATGTGCTCATGTACATCAGATCGAATTACGCATATACATATGACAAACCAATCAACCAAATGTTTAAAATATAGTGCATCTGTTCATTCTTGAGAAACCAGTAACAGCTATTATTAATCAGTCGATCAAAAATGCATTTTTCCATCTAGTATGAAGCAAGCAAGTGTAAAACTGCTGTGTAAGAAGGTACCTAACTTGATGTTGGAAATTACATACATATTTCGACAAAGTACTCATAGTATCTATTTGCATATTAATGTCGAGGGGAGCTAAACCATTGTATGTACCTATAGGTAAAAGAAAATAATAGTTATAGTATGATCTCTGATGTAAAATAGAATTGTGTGATAATACGAAAGTGTTCCAACTCTATGCCTTCTTGAAGAAAAATTCAAACAATTTTCATGCACCAGACACGTGTTTCGGATATTCTAAAATTTGCCATCAGTGATGCTTCCAGCCAAAGTGTTTTTCATAAGTCGCCCAAATTTATATCACTAGCGCCCTCTGGTTTTATTTTTAGAACATAAATTTGTGTCACAGAACAAATAGATGCTATTAGTAATTTGTCTAAAAACGTCTATAATACAAGATCTCTGATTGGTTGTTTTATAACATCCGATTTGTATTCTCTCAAATATTTGGTGTTTGTAGCAGGAAAGACCCCGGATAAATATAGTGCTTGAGCTTTACATCGCCAATAAGTTGCTCGCTCAAGGTTATTTAGGGGTATGGTCACAGAGGTAGTTTTATGGTAGCTGCAAAGAACTTATTGCTCCTTTCGACATTTGCCTACCAGTGATGATTTAAGAAATTCTTGAGTACGACATTGCTAATTGACTGTCCCCTACTTGTTTCTATTTTGCTTTCGCGACAGGTTGCATGCAGTCAGAGAATGCACACCATTATGCTTAATTCTCCTTGATCTTTGACTACTAGACTACCATTGGCACTTCTTCTCTTGTATACATCGAACTGCCGAATGAAGGGATTATTTTTCTTTCAGGAAGAATGCTAAACTCTTCAAATTCAATAGCAAGATTTAAGAGCAGATAAATTTGTAGTATGGACCAGATATACACGTTTCGGGTACTTAACCCTCGTCAGTGATCCTCAATTTAAACAATGTAATATGGCCAAATAGTGTGAAAGTTAATATGTCCAAAAATGTACGTAGCAGTAAGGATGGGTATGTTGCTACAGGACCCATGTTTTAGTTTTAGAAATTTCAAACTTTTCATAACAGACATTTTCGAATGCGTTGAAGAAACGATCAACCGATGATGATAGATTTTAACATCATGCGCCCTCGGGGACTCCTGTTCCACCAGCAGTGACACTCACCAAGTGGTACAAATGCTGAACGTCTTCAAATGAAATAAAGAAAAGGGGATGATCTCCAGCATGACCACCCTGCCCCCACCCAGCGAAACAAACCAACAAGAAAGTGATACGTAAATGACATCAGACAAAACTACAAACCACAAAAAAAAATACATGACAATAATCACTAAAAGTTAAAAAAAATATCGAAACAAACACTTAAAAGGAAGGTGACCAATGTGCACCCGGCGCCGACTTTGGACGGCCATCTACTATACGCAAATGGTGTGGTTATCCGGATTACGTGTGCACAACCCTCCCACTTATACGTATACACAGAGGTCTCCATAGACGCACAATAGTTGTATAAACAGAAATCTTCTGTAAGGTGACGTCACAAACAAGACAGTTGGCATCATTTAAATCAATAACAGATAAATTTGCAGCATGGACCAGACATGCACGTTTCTGGTATTTTAATCCTCGTCAGTGATTCTCAATCTAAACAATGTAATGTAACCAAATAATGTAAAAGTTATTTTGTCCAAAAATGTACCGAAAGACGTAGCAGGATGGGTGGGTTATGATGCTACAGGACTCACGTTTTAGAAAATGAATATTAGTTTTCTGTGAGTAAAACTCGAAGATTGGCACACGTTGGTGGTAATATTGAGCAGTTGCAGCGCTTATTCTACTGCATATGCAATCAGGAAACAGCCTGCAATAAAGTCGGAACCAGTGCCACAAAATAGCTATACAACAATCTCCAACAATTCAAGATTGACACCGGTTGCCCATTGGCCTCGTTGGTTTATGTGTAGTCCTTTGTGTTTGATATTTCTGTGTTGTGCGTTGACGTTCCTTGTCCCTTATGCGTCTCTTTCCGTGCTTGTCTGCTGTGTGTTTTTGCATTGGGTGTTTTGGGGTTTTGCTGTGGGTGCTACAACCGGGTGTTGTTGGAGATCCCCTCCTTTGTTTTATTTCCGTGATAAGTAACCACCTCCTCTCAGTTCTATCAAGGAGGTTGGATATGACATTTCCCGGTTTGTGATAGGACACAAAATATGAAAAGCCGCACACACTTTGCAAAGTAAATGCACAAATTTAAATTTAAAAAAAATAAAGTTAGAAAACGCTTCTGAAATACACATGGCTGTGTCTGAAATTAATTTAAAGTCATCACTAACAAGATTTTACCATCCGAAACACGTATCTGGTGTTAAAGTTTTGGTGAAATTTATTCGAGAAGGAAAGAGGTTGACACTTCAATTTTTTCATCAACACGGGCTACAATTGGCAAATTGGATCACATATGACCAGAGGACTACGGTCAACAATAGTAGTATAATACAATAAACAATTTCGACTGGATTTTGTTCTTCTGTAAAAAGGGGAAAAGTGTAGTGATTGACGCTCCAGAACTCAACGGAACTGTGACGGACCTATTATAGTATTAGATAGTTTTCCATGGCTAAACGCTGGATTATTTTTATATGTTACACTTGTAGTGCGCATAATTGCATGAAGTGCTTATTTCTGTGGCGCATATATCCACGGGACTAATTAATTCTATCACGAGTGACACATAAAAATTTACATCTTTTTCCCGAGTGGAGCGTAGCGGAAGGAGGGAAAAGATGAAAAATTTCCGTCACAAGTGTCCCACTCAGTAGATAGTGAAAATATCTATTTCTTCTTAAATGAAAAATAAGAAAAAAGTGAATATAAACAACGTTTCATGCCATCTAACGCCATGGTTTCTGGTGACATTACTTTGACGTCACAATAAGATTTTCTTCTATCATTGGTCAATTGGAGCCTTTGAGACAACTTATATGTCTCACATAGGCTGTCTCACAGGGCACGAGCAAAACTGGTGAAGATTGATATCTGTCAACATTGTGGAAAACGAGATTTTTAAGTTAGTGCATGAAAGTTAAGCACAAAACACTACAAATCACGATTAAACTAATGAGGGGATCTCCAACAACACCAGGTTACAGCACCCACAGCAAAACCCCAAAACACCCAAAGCAAAAACACAAAGCAGACAAGCATGGAAAGAGACGCATAAGGGACAAGGAACGTCAACGCACAACACAGAAGCATCAAACACAAAGGACTACACATAAACCAACGAGACCAATGGGCAACCGGTGCCGACTTAGGACGGCCAACTGCCACGGAAATAGCAGAAGGTGTGGTTATCCTTGATTATGTGCGCACAACCCTCCCATTTTCCCCATTACCCAGAGGTCTCGAAGAACGTACAATTGTGGTGTAAAATAACCTCCTCACTGTCAGATGACCTCACACAAACAAGACCGCAAAACGCAGGGGCCCAAAAAACACAGATTAATATGTAAATGGATATAAAAAGAGGGCGTACGTAATACGATCCGTGCTCTGCCGCCGCGAGCTCATGTATGTTATCACCCGAGGAGTCCGACTGACTAATAAAACACGCTTGACCACTCAGTAACGTGACTGGAGTGTTCGATTAGCCTTTAAGGCCACACCAAATAATCTAAACGAACCATAAGGACAACTATTTTCCGCCATGCTCCGTAACGCAGAAAATATTTAATACCTCTCCTTTTACAAGATAAAAAAAATATACCCCCCCCCGACAAAAAAAAAATAGAATAGAAAAATAGAATTTAAAAACAATTTCCAAACAAAAGCATCAAATAAGCAAATGTGACAAATATGCAGCAAATATGGCCATAAACCATCGATTAATTAAGTACATTCAAGAAATAAAACAAAATGAGCAATTTTCACAGAAGTGTCTAATGTGTAGGTACTGCATTGTTACACGGTCTTCCAACGTTCACTTATTTTGTGACTTGTTTTCGTATTATCTACATGTATATTCATTAATTTCACAGAAGAAGCGAAGCTGCGAAGAAGCGAAGTTTCGAAGTTGAGCAGAAGCGAAGCTGAGAAGAAGCGAACAAGCGAGGTTACGATACAAAGAAGCGAAGATACGATGCAAAGAAGCGAAGTTACGATGCGAAGAAGCGAAGTTACGATGCGAAGAGGTTTGGACAGGGCCCGTCATGGAGTCCCGTCGTCACAGTCAGTCAGAGTGCAAGTTTTCAGAATGCGCTTGTACAAGACTGTAGATTGGCCAAGGTCCAAGCCTAGTGTCCGTCTGGTGACATTAGGATCATATCCACGGTATAAAAGGCGTTTGATGATTCTGACGCATTTTCGATAGTGATGCTGTCTATCTTTGATCCTTCTTATCTTGTTAATAATGTCACCATTAAATGCAGGTTGTGGAATACCCAAAGTAATATACTCTGTTGCCTGCATAGGTCCGAATTTCAGAAGAAGTTGACAATAATTTTTGTAAAATTTCCAGAAAGTCTTTACTAGTTTGTGAAAGCGAAAACTTTGTCCTAAAAGTTTCTTGGTAATTTGTAAATTTCTACTATGAAAATCCAAAACATCAGTACATGCTCTAGCATACCGGATGAGTTGTGAAATATAGATACCATAGGACGGTAATCTGGGAACATCACTATGTGAACTATTGAACTATGTTAAATCCAAAATAATCTCTTTTGTCATACACACTTGTATGGATCTCTCCATTAACAATTTTGGTATTTAGGTCCAAAAATGGTGTTTCAGTGTTTGAAACATTTGCCTTGTTTAGAATCAATTCTTGTGGATAAATAACATTTTCATGCTTTTCAAAAACAGGATTGTCGATAGTTAGAATATCATACAGGTACCTAGAAGCACCAATGAAGCATTTCACATCATCATTTTTTCTTTGCTTTTGAAGATTTTGGATAAATTCATTTTCATACGTGTATGAAAATAAATCTGCAACAAGAGGCGCACAATTAGTACCCATTGGAATCCCTACGACCTGCTTGTAGAGTTTCTCACCAAATCTTAAATAAATATTGTCCAAAAGGAAGGACAAGGCAATACACAGGTCACAACATGCCCATGATTTGTATGATTTGTAATCTGTGGAAAAGAAACCTTTCGATTCAGAAGTACAAATATAAGATTTCCCTTCTCGATCAAAACACCATTTAATGAGTTTGGACAGTCGAGCATTTATTTTGTCTTGAGGAAGCGTGGTGTACATATTAGAAAAGTCGTATGAAGATATCGTATTTACTTCAAAATTTCTTGTAAAACACCACTTTCACGAGAGAAGACAAATAGGACAAAGAGGCGGAGACAAACCACATAGCTTTAACAGAGAAACACGAAGGACAACTTTATCAAATGAACAATCTCCAGATTCCAGTGGAAGTACGGAATGCATTGTATTAAGATATTTGTATACAAGGAAAGGTAAAAGGCCAGAGGGCAATCAAAGCCGATTTTGCATTTAACTGAATAAGAACATGCTGTGGCCAGAAAATTTGAGCATGACCCTACCACTTGACCGAAAATCTTGAGGTTTCCTTAAGGTTGACAAGCATTTAAAATAAAATGATAGACACGACCTTTGAACTGAACTGAAGTTTCCAAGCAGGTTTCTTAATTTCTGCTGTTAATACATCATTACCACATGATCTATGACATATGACGAGTTGAGAGATATACTTTATAACTGTATAGTATAAATATCATCCTTAAGCTAGGGAATTGGAACTAGTCAGCTAATGTCTTCCATTTTAAATAAAGGAGAGGATCTAAGCATCTAACACAAATGACTTTACATAAAACAACGAGAACAATTGGCAATCGGTGATGACTTAGGACAGCCATCTGTCACACAAGTAGGAGATGGTGTGGTTATCCTGATTACGTGCACACACCCCTTCCATTTTTTCGGTTACCCAAAGGTCTCGAAGAACGCACAATTGTCGTGTAAAATAACCTCCTCACTGTCAGATGACCACACAAACCAGACTGCATAAAATAGAGGCCCAAGCAACACAGATAAATATGTCAATAGATATAAAAGGGGTGGGGCGTACGAAATACAGTCCATGCTCTGCCGGCTGTAGTGAGATCATGCGTTTTATCAACCGAGGAGTCAGACCCACATTCAGATAGGACAGGTGGTCGGGGTCATGTCTTCTCTAAAAAGGTTTCCACAGGGCCCGTCATGAAGTCCTGTTGTCACAGCAAGTCAGAGCGAAGTCTTAAGAATACGCTGGTACAAGACTGTAGATTTGTCAAGTACCATGTCGAGTGTCCGTCTGATGACATTGGGATCATATCCACAGTATAAAAGTTTGCTGATTCTGACGCATTCTGGATGGTTATGTTGTCTACCTTTGATCCTTCTTATTTTGTTTATCATATCACAAGAAAAGACAGGATGTGTAATACCCAAATTAATATACTCTGTTGCTTGTATAGATCCGAATTTTAAAAGAAGTTGACTGTAATTTGTGTAAAAGTTCCAGAAAGTCTTAACTAGATAACATACAATTTTTTTCAGGAATAATTTCAAACAGATTGAAGGGAGTGTTAACTAGAATTATACATGAGAATCAAAAAGGTTTTTTTTTATTTGGACGCTTTATTGGAGAGAATACTAGACTAATGTATGATGTTATTTACCAAACTGAAATTCAAAATAATCTAGGCATGATCCTTTTTCTCGACTTTGAAAAAGAATTTGACTCTGTGTCCTGGAAATTTATATGTAAGATTTTGATTTTTTTTTCAAATTTTGAGATTATTTCATTGGTTTAGTCAAAATTATTCTTAATAATATAAAACTATGTGTAATTCAACATGGCTGTTTCTCGGAATTCTTTCATAAAAAATTAACTAGAATAAAAGAATTAAGAAAAATGATAAGCTCCTTGTCTAAAAGATATTTATCTACAATAGGACGGGTTAAACAGTTGTGAAATCATTGCTACTACCAAAATTAACCCACCTTTTTATGTCTTTACCAAGCCCGAATTACACACTTACTAATGAAATAAATAGGGTTGGAAGAATACATATAACTAGTGATTTTAAGATGGAGGACTTAAAATGGTCAATTTAAATAATTTTATGAGTGGACTTAAATTGGCATTGATAAGAAGATTAGAGCAGTCAGACTCATCATGGGCTATACTACGTAAATCATCAGTTCCATTCTTTTTTTTTAAGTTATTATTTCTATGGCATTCATTTATCATTGATAATATGAAGAATTTCAATCCTTTTTTGTAGAGATGTCTTAAACACACTTATTGATTTTAAAAAAAAAAATTGTAAGGAAAGAATTGTTACTCATCCCATTGTGGTTTAATGATGATATTAAAATCCACAATAAAGAGGTAATTGTAAAATAAATTTTTTTTTCAAAATTGGATACATAGACTCAGAACTCTGTACATCTTATAATAGTGGAAGGGAGAGCATCATTCACTTATTCTGGGACTGTAACATTGTAAAAAGAAGGGAGATCTCCAACAAGACCCCGTTGCAGCATCAACAGTAAAACACCAAAACACCCGATGCAAAAACACAAAAGACGAGTTCAGCACGAGACGGAAAAGAGACACACGACATGTAAACATCAAACACAAAAGACTACACATAAACCGACGAGACCAATGGGTAACCGGTGCCGACTTTGGACGGCCATCTGTCACGCAAGTAGCAAATGGTGTGGTTATCCTGGATTACGTGGTTATCCTGTGGTGTGGTTATCCTGGATTACGTAAAACCACTATGGTACCAATTTAGACAACTGATAGTGGAGAAAAGCTCAAAGATTTTCAGATTTCATTGTACAGATGTGTTATTTGGTAAAGATAAAGTACTCGAGAAAATCAACTTTACTTATTCTAATAATGACAAAATGACAAATATGGATAATGACCATATCCCTGTATACAGCACAAAATCGATAATTCAGAAAATCAGAAACCGAAGGCATACAAAATCAGGATAAAACAGGAACCAAAGCAAACAAAAACCTCCACCACATGAAAAGAAGCGAACCCCCGATATGGGAGTGAGACCAGGTGCCCAGGAAGAGTAAGCATCTCCTGCTTGAATGCAACACCCGCCGCTTCAATTCGGTAGAACTATCACATCCGGTTACTTTCATTTCGGAAGTCATAGAGTACAATCTTTGGTTGGATGGTTCAAATGGTCTATGACAGAATATTGGATACATAATCCATATCCATATCCATATATCCAAATTCATATATCAGCAGCGAATTGATAAATCTCGATCATCATTTACTGGATTCCTCTCTTATCTTCACAATTACCAAAAACAGAAAAACAAGTATACTCAAACAGACAAGAAATGAATAAATTTAACTCAGATGGAATGCCTTTATTTTGTAACTTATTTTGTATTTTTTTGTTTTCTTTCGACAAATGGTCTTCCTCCTTTCTCCATTGACAATAATAATAGCCAGCCAGACTGTATGTATGAAGTGTGAATTGACTTCTTCTTCTTCTTGTTCTTCTTGTTGATCTTCTTCATCTTTGGACTGATATTTCTTCCTCTTCTTTAACTTTCCCTTTTCTTCTCTTTTTTTCCCTACTCTTTTTATATACTTAAAAATGTATTGAAAATGATAGTATGTAAAAAAAAAATTATAAAATAATAAAAAAAAAAAATAAAAAAAAGTCTTAACTAGTTTATGAAAGCGGAATCCTAGACCTAAAATTTTCTTGGTAATTTGTAAATTCCAAAATATTAGTACATGCTCTAGCGTACCGGATGAGTTGTAATGTATAAATACCGATTCTGGGAACATCACCGTCAAGTCAGGGAAAATTTACTATGTTAATCCAAAATCATCTCTTGTCATATACTCTTGTATGAATCTTTCCGTTTACAATTTTTATATTTAGGTCCAAAAATGATGTTTCGATGTTTGTATCGTTTGCCTTGTTAAGTGTTAATTCTTGGATAAATTTCATTCTTATATGATTCAAAAGAAGGTTTGTTGATAGTGAGAATATCATTCAGGTACCTAGAGGTTTTATTGAAACATTTCAAATAATCGAATATTCAACTTTTTAAGATTTTGAATAGATTCTTTTTCGTAATAAGATAAAGATGATCCTGACAACAATCTCAATAGCACTCGCAATAGAGCACCAAATAGAGCATCGACGGACCCCTAGCAAGCTAGAGGTGGGACCAGGTGCCTGGGAGGAGTAAGCATTCATCCCCTGTTTGGCTAGCCGCATTCGCCACCGATGTTCACGCATAAAAATGAAAACAATATCTTCAAAACATGTACATGCACTGCCTGAGTCTATATAGGAAGGGCTATGGCGATCATGTCAGGGGAAAACATTTTAAACACCTACTGTCAAACCCCTCGCGGGGAACTTTTTTAAGGAGCTCCACACGGAAGTCGTAAAAAAAGTAATAAGAGTAATGCGTAAGCAGCCATTTTATAGTTAATTTGTTTGGTTTCTATTTCTATTTACTCTATGTTATTCTAATCGCACATGGTACAAACAATTCATTAAGTGGCGTTTGGTTGAAATTCATCAACAGTGTTCTCGAAAGTCATGAATTATGTTTAGAATTCAAATTTCATCACGATCTGTTAATTACATTTTTCCCGTTTTAAAGTAAGGAATAAATGGTAATTTAACACCAAAAATCATTAAAATATCGTTAAAGTTCCACAATAACCCATTCAATGGTAAGTTGGAAATTTAAACAATTTCATCATAATGATCTTCATATTAGTTTAGACATGTAGGCACATTGGGGACTGTTCCATTTATGAAGAAGGAAGTTTTATGCACAACATGAATAATGAATAACCAAGTACGTACTAATTATATTTATGAAACACATACTTCTAGTCTTTAAGATGAAAAAGGGATCGTATACAATATAAGTAAATGTTGCATGACAAAGTAAAGTACACTGCTTATTGCAAATGAATTCATATGAATTATTCATCCTTGAAAGTTTAAATGACATAATCAATAAAAAAGGACAGTCTTTAAATTGCATGAGACATTTCTACTTGCGAAATGAAGCAATAAACAAGTGAAAATGGCCGCGGCATGTCCGGTTGAGGAACTGCGATTTATTTCTGAAGGACTTTTTCAATTTGTTTGTGACATTATGGGACCAGAATGTCTGGTAAACTTGCGACGTCGGAATTATGATCTTTTCAATGTGTTGACTAACTTGGATCCGTCCCGACCACATGAGGTTTTTAACAGTGGAAGTAAAAAAGAGGGTTTTGATATTCAGTCTTCTGATTACGACATCATGGAAATAGATAGAACGATACTGGTCTTAGATGGCGATTCATGTCAGAGATCGTCGACTTCAGACTTTCCCACTATACTTATCACGGAAACTGAAAACATCTCACCGGGTTTCACATTGCTCAAGTGTGTGAAGAATGGTTACGATAACGAGGATATTAATAACTCTTTAGTTCTTAGAGGAGAAAATGTATTCGTAAGCAGTCGTATTTTGATATATTCTTTCATGCCATTTGTAGCTAATCCTACGAGAATTCACGGTCCCTGCAGAAGCGGTAGCACATTTGAATTGGAATACGATTTGGCATATACATTACGATGCCCCTATTGGCCAGAGGAAGCGCGTTCATTTATCCAACGTTCATTGCTAAGCGGATGGCCATCACGCCATACCATAACAAGTATATGCAAAGACGGTTACCTCATCGTGCCAATCAGTAGTAAACACCAGACATACAGTGATACGAATGATCTAGAATGGAGAATGTCATTCTCTTTGGCAGAGAAGGAACTGATATACTCATTTAACCACTGTCAGTTTCTTTCTTACGCATTAATGAAATTGTTTTTGAATGAAGTATTAAAGAAAGACCCCGAGACAGGAGAACTTCTGTGTTCATACTTCATGAAAACTGCTGTATTCTGGGACATATCAGAAAGTAATAACGAATGGTGTGTACAGAACTTTCTTTACAAAGTTTGGAATGTCTTTCGTCGTGTTTTGAAATGGGTTTCTTTAGGATACTGTCCAAACTTTTTCATTCCGGAACATAATATGTTTTATGGGAAAATACATGGAGGACAACAGAGGAACTTATTGTTAAAATTACGCTCACTGTATGAGAAAGGGTACAAATGCTTGTTGTTCAATATTTCACTTCCACTTCCTCATGCAATCCATGTATACAAGAGAGCATTGAATGATGACAATTATTTACTTTTGACTACCATGGAAGAACAAAAAGTGAACTTAATAATTTTGTCCCTCTCTTCATATTTGCCATACAGTGCCAATGCCTTGGTGAATGCGCTTTATCCAACAGCATTCCTGGAAGCTACATCAGAGGAAGTGGCTTCATTGATAAAACTTAGGATGAATAAGATTTTACAGAGTATAGCTTTTGAAATATACTCAAGATTTTGTTCGTGTAGTGATGAAATGAAAAGTCACATCTGGAATAAATACGGATATCGCTACAGGGCAAATGCTCTTCATATCTTAAGAGGGACAAAAACCACCCTATGTATAAACACAATATATTATGCAATATGTTCTTACCAAAGTGGGAACTACTACAAGACGATAAGAATTATTAATGTAATGAAACAAAGGCTTCAGACACAACCATATCTACATGAATTGAATTTAGATGGATGCTTTATTTTACACATGAGAGATCAAGGAATGTCATATGAAGAGATTATGAAGAAATACGTTATGAATTTTGTAAGATTTTTCCCTTGGTTTTACATAGAGGAATTATACCTTGAAGTCATCGCTAGAGAAAAAGCCAGTCTATTCATACCTCCATTGGTGTTCTTGAACTTCTTGCTTTTCCTCAGTTTAACACGATTAGAAAAAACGATATACAGGTACGAAGTAATTTTTGAACTGTACCAGCTCTGTCACGACAGTGGTTATCATGTACCGAGAATACTCAAAGCAATATGCTGGGAGATCCTAGGTATATGCCAGCAGCTCTGTGGTGACCATCGTGGCGCTTTAAGATCTTACGCCAATGCTCTTAACGATGAAAATAATAACTTCAAAATAGCAACAATGTGTCGAATCAACTATAGTAGGAGGGTCTTAGAGGAAGAAAGAAGGGTTTCAAGTTCCCAATCTCGTGTTGGATCTACATAGAAGCCTGATTGAAAGAAATTAAGATATATATATTCGTCGCTCACTGTGGACAAAATACTTCCGGACTATCATTTACCAGGGACGTTAAATGCGGAAAGTTTCTCTGACCTTCTCTCTCTTGAAGCATCCTTGATTAGTGTAAAATACAGTTACACCTGTTTTAAAAGACCCTTCGAGGGAAGGTCAAATAAAGGTCATCTTAGACAGGTGGTATCGTTATACAGGTTCATTTTCATAAAAATTGTTCACTGGGAAATTGAAAGGTTAGGTCTCTTACAACAGGAGGTCTCTTAACATAGTGGGTCGCTTAAGCAGGTTCAACTGTATCTGAAACGATACATATCTCATGTACCATAATTGGCAATCTGATTAAAACCAGATCTCTACATGCTCCCGATTTTGTTATGTACGCGACATAACAAAATCGGGAGCATGTAGAGATCTGGTTTTAATCAGATTGCATAATTGGTTATTTTTGTCCAGTAGACAGAGTTGTGGAATTTCGATTTTCTTATTTGACGATCACCAAAAATTTTATTCAGTGCCATGGCATGCTTGTAGGTAGTAGGTAATTTCGTTGTAAAAATACAAATTTGAATTAGAATTAGAGAGCCAATTTATCTGTACCCGAAACGTGCATGTCTAGTCCATGCTGCCAATCTATCTGTTCTTAAATGATGCTATTCAATTTGAAGACGTTTAACATTTGAACTCAAAAATCGCTCCTTCATCCCTGCCTTCTAATTATGCATTCGTAAATCTGTTATAAATGAAATACATGTACTATAGTATTGTATATGAAATGTATTATTATTTATACCCTGTTGTATTAACTTCAGTGCACTATATTCATATTTCAACAAGTAAATCTAAGTACCCCTCCCTATCTCTGTTTTGTTTTATATTCATCCACATTATTGTGATTTTTATATTCATCCACATTATTGTGATTTTTATATTCATCCACATTATTGTGATTTTTATATTCATCCACATTATTGTGATTTTTATATTCAACCACATTATTGTGATTTTTATATTCATCTACATTATTGTGATTTTTATATTCAACCACATTATTGTGATTTTTATATTCAACCACATAATTGTGATTTTTATATTCATCCATATTATAGTGATTTTTATATTCATCCACATTATTGTGATTTTATATTCATCCACATTATTGTGATTTTTATATTCATCCACATTATTGTGATTTTTATATTCATCCCATTATTGTGATTTTAATATTCATCCACATTATTGTGATTTTTATATTCATCCACATTATTGTGATTTTTATATTCATCCACATTAGTGTGATTTTTATATTCATCCACATTAGTGTGATTTTTATATTCATCCACATTAGTGTGATTTTTATATTCATCCACATTAGTGTGATTTTTATATTCATCCACATTATTGTGATTTTTATATTCATCCACATTAGTGTGATTTTTATATTCATCCACATTAGTGTGATTTTTATATTCATCCACATTATTGTGATTTTTATATTCATCCACGTTATTGTGATTTTTATATTCATCCACATTATTGTGATTTTTATATTCAACCAAATTATTGTGATTTTTATATTCATCAACATTATTGTGATTTTTATATTCAACCACATTATTGTGATTTTTATATTCAACCACATAATTGTAATTTTTATATTCATCCACATTATTGTGATTTTAATATTCATCCACATTATTGTGATTTTATATTCATCCACATTTGTGTGATTTTTATATTCATCCACATTATTGTGATTTTTATATTCATCCACATTATTGTGATTTTAATATTCATCCACATTATTGTGATTTTTATATTCATCCACATTATTGTGATTTTTATATTCATCCACATTAGTGTGATTTTTATATTCATCAACATTAGTGTGATTTTTATATTCATCCACATTAGTGTGATTTTTATATTCATCCACGTGCACATTAGTGTGATTTTTATATTCATCCACATTAGTGTGATTTTTATATTCATCCACATTAGTGTGATTTTTATATTCATCCACATTATTGTGATTTTTATATTCATCCACATTAGTGTGATTTTTATATTCATCCACGTTATTGTGATTTTTATATTCATCCACATTATTGTGATTTTTATATTCATCCACATTATTGTGATTTTTATATTCATCCACATTATTGTCATTTTTATATTCATCCACATTATTGTGATTTTTATATTCATCCACATTAGTGTGATTTTTATATTCATCAACATTAGTGTGATCTTTATATTCATCCACATTAGTGTGATTTATATATTCATCCACATTAGTGTGATTTTTATATTCATCCACATTAGTGATTTTTATATTCATCCACATTATTGTGATTTTTATATTCATCCACATTAGTGTAATTTTTATATTCATCCACATTAGTGTGATTTTTATATTAATCCACATTAGTGTGATTTTTATATTCATCCACATTAGTGTGATTTTTATATTCATCCACATTATTGTGATTTTTATATTCATCCACATTAGTGTGATTTTTATATTCATCCACATTAGTGTGATTTTTGGATTCTGATTTGGGTTATTTTTTTGTCTTTCATTCACTAATATATAAACAGTTTTAGGAATGACTCTTATACTTATCAATTTAAAATCAACTGCACTGATATGTACATACAGGACTAAAGACCAATTAAGTACATACTTTGTCTACATAAAAAATACATATCTTTCCCCATGTTAGGCGGTGATTATCATACATTTAAGGCAAATTGACGCATGAACTGAAAAATTATGATTACAAAAGAAGAAATGGAATAGAAAGAAATCATATCTGCTGCTCTGTTGATTGAAGAGAATGATTTACTATCATTTGAGGAGTTCCAATTTCCTTCAACAAATTCTAAAAGTGGTCATGGTTCAAGTTTCTACGGTACTGGATGCATATATTGCTCTTTCCTTTTATGTGTTGTCTTTATTGTTTGATTTAATAGGGAAAAATCCTTTCGTTGTAACTGTGTCTGTTTTATAGGATCGTATGTTTGATAGTATGGTAGAAGTTTGCTCATTGTTTGCTTATATGTTCACAAGACCTCAGTGTTCACTGTATTGGCATCTATTTAAAATTTTGGCAAAAAATGCAAAACTCATGTTATTTTCATATTTATATTTAGAGTTATTTCTCATCAACAGAATCCTGCCTCTAAATTGTTTCCACAAAGTCAGAATTGTCTTGGAAAGAAAACATTGCAGCGATCACAGCGGAACATTTGATCAGAATAGGAAAATATTTGGACAAGCTTGTCAAGAATTTTTTAATGTTCCACTACCTGGGCACTTTTTTCTGGTGGGTACCTGGGTTTTATTTATGGAGGGAAGCGTATACATTCACATGGTAATCACATGGTACGTTCACATGGTAATTTTGTTTGCTGTCCCACTTTTGCTATTCTCATCCAAAGATCCCCAACATGACGAAGGTGCGGTAATAACAGCTGTAGTATTGCAACATCGTCATGTTAGAGACATCCCCTTTAACACCATTATAATATAATAAATACTTACAGATCCCAACATGAGAACAAAATTCATTGGCAACATTTGAAAATGTGCACATATAATTAGAAACAGACAATTGAGACTAGTTGTAAAAATATAAGTTTTTATTTCCCCTTTTTTATTCACTCTTGTAACAATAATACATATAGACATAATAAATAAATTGGTTGCAATATTATGATTGACAATGAATTTGTGTACATAAAACAGTATTGGCATTGACCTTGTGCAGCAGCTATGGTTAACAAGGTCAGGGGTCAAATTTTTAACAGTTTTCTTGTAAGGAATGACAGAATAGAATCCTATAGTTGTAGTTACTGTATCATGTCATTCTGAGGGACAATAAGGGCATATGGCTAAAGGCTGCATTACGTGAACCCGATTCTTTGAAATATGACATGCTTTCAAAAAAGAAATTATATTATACAGGAGATGATTCAGGATCTGTTCATTGACAGATAAACAATTTGTACAATGGTCCAGTAGAACACATTCACATGCAGATCTAATGTTATGTAAAACTTTAAACAGATTTTAAAATAAGCAACGAAGGTAACCGATATACAAATACTGATATGAAAGTGTAACAATCATAGGTACATGTAGAAAGAGGTCATAAGAGAATAATATGTATAGAAATACAAGGCTTCCGACAAATTTTCAGCTAGAAGAAGCATCAGCATTTTTTGCATTTGACATGTTTGAAGGGCAAAATGGGGTATGACCATAAAGATTGATTTGTATACTTCCTAGAAACATCAATAATTCACCAAAAAAAGAAGAGGTTCAAGACAGATAGTAGAAAACAGTCCAACTTTGGTAGACAATTAGGCTATGTTATGAGATCTTTTTGGGTGAATTATTGATGTTTTTAGGAAGTATACAAATCGATCTTTATGGCCATACCCCGTTTCGCCCTTCAAATGCAAAAAAATTCAGAAATGCTACTTCTTGCTGAAAATTCGTCGGAAGCCTTGTATTTCTATAGATATCAGTTACATTCTCTTTTGACGCTCTTTCTACATGTGCATGTGGTAACAATGATATCAGAGCACTGTTGGAAAAGGAGAAATAAAATGTCTTGTTCCCATGGTAACATTTATGAATATTCAATTTGGAATTAATTAAAAGAGACACTTAGTAACATTTAAATTGGTACCTATAACTTCTTTAAACACATACATGTACATGTATATAGTTATACATGATTTTCATTCAAACAATTTCAACCACTTTAAAATCCCATCCATCTAATATATATTGTAACTAGAAATTCATCACAGCAATTCATACTACAGATAAAATCAAAGGTCCATTTTTAAACTTTGTATGGTTTTATACAGAAAATTGCCCCCCGAAATAAATTTCTCTGCAATTAAATCTTTTATCAACCTTTGAAAAATGTCTGTATTTCAAGAAATGTCAATTTTTTAGAATATCAGTGACAAAAATGTCTTGTGATTTTTTGTCAGAAAAATCATGGGAATAGGAGACTCATTTGGAAATTTCCTCAAAAATAGCAAAAACAGCAAATGTTCGGACCATTTCCTTCAACAAGATAGACGAGAGCATGATCTTGAACAACTGTTCTCTTTTTCAGAGCACTATTATGATTCCTGCTTTAAACTGAATGAAAGATGTGTAAAACTTTGCTTTAAAATGACATTTGTTTCAAGTATTTGTCAAATCATATTATCATGGGTATCTCTTATCTTGTTACTGTTTTCTTTTGTCAAATTGAATGAATAAATTGAGGAAAACCTTTTCAACAGCATGAACTACTTTTTCAATATTTCATTTGATCTGTTCAATTTATTAGAGGAGGACATAGGCAAATGAATATGTATGGTAAACAATTTAGTCTTTCAAGCCTATGGAAATTCAGAATATTTTGAAATTTAATGCAAAAGTACGATTTAAAATGACAATAAATGACGACTTCAAAAAGTGCTTGGGATAAACACTGTGACAGTTTTATTTTGTTCTGCTGATGCATCACCAGAACAGTGGTTTGCAACCATAAGATCAGCATTATTTGACTGCAAACAATATTCCAGAGACTATTTTATCATATTATACATTGTAAGATATACATGTAATTCCATTTCGAAAAACATACATGTAGCTATCATATTTCCAATGAAGAAATATGTACTGTTTATAAATGCATGCAAATACACTCGAAGAGCAGATAACATGTACTTTTCTATAAAATGACTGATATAAAGTAAAAGTCCATTTGGAATGGTAATGTAAATACATGGCATTAACATGAAAGTATGCATGGAGTTGAAAAGTTTTATAACCTAGTTTTGTCTCATCTATCACAGTTTTAATCTTTTGATATCTTCTGACCTAAAGTCAACTCTGCAATGGAAAAAAATAGATTATATCAATGTATCATACATGAAAAGTAAATAGAGATGCCATGGTTGGGGCATTCAAAGTATTAGAATGTTGGCCTTACTGCTAATTATACATGTAATTCTAGATTTGTAATCTGGATTTGTATATTTTAATCTGGTACTTCCCTATGGTCTTAACAGGAAACAGAAATTTACAGCATTCCAAATGAAACAGACCCTTTCACATTATCTGCTGTAATGAATATGAAGCTCAGTTCAGGAGGACAAACAGGAGATTGTACATGCACCAGTGACGTCATGTGAGCGTTTTGTGACATTTTGTGAGGAATCACGTTTTGTTTGTTATCCCGAAAACACATCTTCAAATTCAGTACTGCAGGTATTTGAAAGGATCTATTAGAAGCATTTGTGTACCAAAATGGAATGAGCGACAGTGCAGGGATAGAATGAAATGTGAATTCCATAACTTCAATTCCAAAGTGAAGATAGATAAATTGTTTGTGGACTGATATCAAAGTACATACCTTAAAGATAGCACATTCCTTACTTCTGATGGTGTTAATCTCCAGGTAAGAGGTCCTGAATTTGGTCCCCAGTAGTCGAGAATTTCATTCACCTGAAAAGTATCAAATAAATGTACATTTATGTAAAAAAGATTTTTTTTTCATTTGAATTAACTTTTTCTGTCTGTTTCGAAACTAGTGTAAAAAGCACAGACAAGGGTGTGATGGAGATTTATCAAAATTTCTATGGTGTCAAAACCTTCAAGTTTAATTATTAATTAATTTAGTTGAAAGGAATGAAACATGTGCAGGTTTAGAATTTTCGTCAACTGTTGCAAAATTATATAAGATCTTAACCTTACCTTTTCTAAATTGAGAATGGTCGCCATTTGCGTCAATCTAGCGAATTTGTCTCGTATCGTCCAGGTAGTGACCGAGGATAGATAGCCCACCAAGGCCCGTAACTCTTTATCAAATTGTAATCCTCCTAACTGAAATAAAATTCAATCTTTTGAGATAGAAGAGATATAAACAACACAAAATTTGACTGTAAATCTAACTTTCATTTCTCATTGCTATCGCTTTAAACTTTGCACTTGATAACCCTGCACGGACCAAACAACGCACAATATTACTGGCGCAGTAAGAAATAGGACCACTACAATTTGACAAAAGAACATATGAGCTCGAGACGACAGACGTTTAAGTTCAAGTTGTAAATAATGGGTTAAATGCATTATGAGAATGCAAAAAAATGCTACAAGGAACGATGCTATAGGAATAGCCATCACTTGTTGATGTCAGTGCATTAAAATATGGCGCATCTTCTTCTTTGTACTTCCCTCCTCTGTATAAGGAGCATCCCATTTTTAGATAGATAGGTAAAGTATTGTATTTAGGATAATAAAGACCTCAGATATTAAAATTTGTGTATGTGTAGAAGACTTAAGACAAGTAAATCAATCAATCAATCAATAATATTTATTTCAAGTCAGACATAATTTATAACAATCAACATTAGCTCTGATTAGCTATATACCGACTAGGAAAAAAGGTTTTTCAGTTTGATACTTAATAAACCTAAGATGTTGGTTTCAAGTTGGTTAAGAAGTTTCAAAAGCAAATATCTCCTAAAGTAAAAGTGATAGGACTTTATACTTCATACATACACCCATAACAATTGCAACAAATTTGACATGATCATATTGACCTTGAACTCTGACCTCAAAAGCAGTTATTTGGTTAAGAAGTTCTATCATTTTATATATTTATATATTTCCAGACTTTTTTTTTTTAGATTTGAGACAACTCTTGAATTGTGAGAATCACTCATTCAAGCATTTGAGGCATAGATTTAGAGTTTGATTTGTGCCAGTTTTATATTGTCTTCTGTATGTTCTTCTCAATGTTACTTTTTGCCAACTCGCAGGACTTTCAGTCCTTTGATTTACTTTATTACATTTACATGTACTTATAACATTTAGAGCAAGTGACCATATTTCGCTGTAAGTTTCATACATTTCTTCGAAAATCTCAAAACTTGGAAGCCAATTCAATAATTGCTTTTGCTAGAATTTAATTTTACTCTATTCTCGATTGAAAAACTACAAAAAGAATTTATTTCATGCAATTCATTGTTTCCTTATAAACCGTCAAAATATTTCCATGTTTTCGCCGTTGACCATAATTCGCCGTTTTAGTTGATACATGTATGTATCTTATTTACACACAAACGGAGAAAAAAAATGTGATTTCATTTTCAGGATATGTTTCGTCACCATTACTTCTGTGAAATCATGCTAATAAAATGTTTTCTTTTTTAGTTTTTGTAAAAATTTCAGATGTTTACGTCTACCATTTGGTGTTTTCGTTAAATTTTCCACATTTTGTGGTATTTTTTGTCAAAATTGAGAGCAGGATATATCACAATCTATCAAAACATGACTACTATGGTCATATTTGAAAGGATATTGAAAAAAAAACTTCATGAACATTTCCGATAACCAGTGAGACTCAATTAACTATGAAATAGCAAAATATGGTCACCGGCGAAATATGGTTCCTTGCTCTAGCAACAAATCAGAGTATCAAGTTTTCCAGGGTTTTCATGTTAGGGCTCTTTGTGGCAAGAGGAAACAATAATGCTGAGAGATAACACTAAGAGTTAAAACAACTGCAAAAATTTGGCAAAATCAGTTTCAAGGTGTAAAGTAACAATGATAGGCACTCCTCTAAAATGAGACTTGAATGATATACATGTATGTATCTCCACTTTATTTACCCTATTGAAGGAGGTCTTCATCACAGCTTTTTCCATCTGAGAGGTCACTTCTGAAGTCGTATGGTTCACAAAGGTATCGTAATTTCCACTAGATAGCGTACTCTACAGAATAACAAATCAAAAGTGTTTCAAAATTGTTCTGGCCTTGAAAGGGATAATTGCTCAATAAAATTGAAATTGTTAAGTAGCAGCTAGAGCATTATTACATGATGATATGGCTTCAGCTTTTTATTTTCATTTGATAAATCTTACCTTAAAATTTGCTAACATTGTATCAATTTGTACAATGAAGTTTTGAACCCAGGGATCATTGGCTTCGTAATTTGTGAAGTCTTCCTACAAGCAGGAAATAAATTATCGTAAATATTCTTTATCAAATTCGTCTAACTCATATTTGATACTCATACTGTATGCAATGAACAGACGCACAATTATTCCAGAGGTAACACATATTCATATAAATGCGTGTCAATATGCATGTACACATACACACAAATTCAACGAGAAATCCTTATAAGTACAAGACAAGAGGCACCCCGCTCACCTGTGTACCCATAGTATTTTGACAGATTACCTAAAGGTATTTAGATATTTTTACTGTTCTACCAGTACAGGAAACTTAATAAGCTTGCAAGAAACTAAAGAGTCCAGTGTCATTTTCAAACCTTCAAATTTGTATCTTATCTCCAAGATGACTGTACATGTTGTAGTAATCTTTGATAATCTCACCTCTGATATGTTATGGCTGGTCGACAGGAAAATGTCAACTAATGGTTTTAACCGTGGTTTTATGGCACCAGAACTAAGTTGACTAAAACCAAAGTCTACCACCTCCTTAAACCTCGAGGCTACATTCCCTAGATCACCTAAACATGTCTGCAAGTAAATAATGGTGAAAATATAAACATACGCACTGACTTTTACACAAGTGATTTGCATGCATGATATTTGTACTTGCATGCTCTCAAGAAAAAAAAGGAATATCAAATACAAATTAAGAGTTGTATTTCCCAATGAAATGGACATACATGTACAATGTACATACATGTTAATCAAATGACAGTGCTTTATATCAGCTGCACAACAGAGCAGCTGAGACAAACAAATCTCATCAAGGAGTCAGACTTTTGTTTTTGTTTCTTTGCAATTCTAATAAGGCTTGACAAGTTGATGATTTTGTAGATATTTTGCCCAAGGATGCTATTCCAAAGTTTTCTACTATAAATTACATGATTTAATATCTCTATCATTCCGTTTTCTTTTGTGGTCTTTTTAATAGACCATATTCCGATCTTGATTAAACACTCAAAATGTCCGAGTCAATATCTTTTGGCATTGTTTTTCATTATGACATCACTGTTAAAAGACGCAATTCTATTGAGACACAACAATAACAAGAGCCCCAGGGGGCACAACGCTCACCTGATACCCATGCACGCTCTAATTGACATACTGACAATGAATACTGATAGTGCCAGTACCAGGATTTTAGCCCACAACCTTTCTAAAAAGATTTTTGCTGGATGCAGAGAAGTTTTTTTTTCAGACAACCTTTAAAAGTGCAAAAAAGAAAAAATAGTCACATTTCAAAACAATAACTTTTTTAGTGATTTGAAAAGACAGATAAGTGGTCCAACGTCATATGCCCAGCTAGTATAGTTCAATTATGCAACATCAAAAATAAAATCATATTGTACATTAATGTGCAGCAGAAAAAGAATAAAACAATGAATTAAGTTTATTTAAAATTGAACACAAAACCTTTCATTATTGATAGCTAGCATGCCAGAAATTATAAAGCCTGTGTTTGTGAAACGAGAATGCCCCCGGCGGCATCTTTGTTAGTATAAAGGCCATTTTCTGTTAAGTATGTGAGAGGTCAGGGTCAGCGTAATATTGGTATCAATGGAAAGATCTTGTCACAAGGAATACACATGTAAAAATTGTGAAACCTCTATCACTAACCATTCAAAAGTTATGCCCAATGTTAAAGTTTTTGAGAAGTACGTCAAAGGTCAAGGTTATGGTCACGAGGTCAAAAATTTTGGTATCAATGGAAAGGTATTGTCACAAGGAATACACATGTGAAATATGAAATCTCTATCACCAGCTTCCATTTAAAAGTTTTGCCCAATGTTAAAGTTTTTCGGAAAACAGACAGACAAACAGACAGACGGATAGGCTAAAAACTATATGCTCCCGAATCTTTTATTCCAGGGGCATAACAAACAAAGATTTTTCGGTTTTGCCTTCATTCATATTAAAGTATACTGAAATCTATGAATACTTTTGAATAGTATTGATTTCATCTCAAATACATGAAACGTACAGTTAAAATCGTTTTAATCCAATATTTATCAGTTCAAGTGAGTTGTGCAGAAATTGGGCCAGTTTGTTTTCCAAAAAGCAGTGTATGGTGTATCAAACCTCATGACCCAGTGAAGCCACTTGAACAAATAATTTTCAGTGAATATGCTGAAATGCGGCGCTTCTTGCCTATGCATATTTCAACAGGCGAGAAGGAGCGTCACATTTCAGCATACGCTGTTCAACAACTCAAGTGGTTTCTCTAGGTTTCGTAGTTTGAAACAAATTAAAAGGCCCATGAAATTGTTAAGCTTGTCCAACTAGCAGACCTACGACATCATTATTTACTGTTAACAAATTGTTTTACCTCATCAAAAGTCTGTTACACGGAAAAGTTGTTAGCGGAGAGAGTTCATGAAATGTATCGGTTGCATAGGATTTGCCGACAAAAAGTTATTTGGTCCGATAAAAACTCATCATGTATCTATTATTTGAACAGATAAAAATTCCCAAATGTCTTATCACAGGAACCTGTCATTTTATGAGAGAAAATGTTTTATTATTCACAATCTCAGGCCTCTGTGTTCCTCTTAGAAATATTATGCATACAAGATGTCGAACACAGTGGCTTATGGTTGTAAATAATAATTTATTTTCTCTATCTAAACAACAGCTTTCTGTGGTCCAACATTTCATAGGAATATTTCAGGAACTCTGAACTGAATTATTTATTTCAAGAATTTCAGATATTAAATGTCCTATGCATTCTCAAAATCCAGAGGAAGAGATTACTCATTAGACGTTTCTTCAAGAAATCAGTCCGTAAATTACTTCATCTAAGAGAGTCTAAGACAGAAGAAATTCGAGCAAACTTTATACATGATAACAAGTATATGCAAGTGTTCCAAGTACATGAATGATAACCATTATGACAGTGTTCCAAGTATAATGCACATTAAATAAAAATCTATTCCGTTTGCACTGTATCTCCTGAAATGTATCGCATTACTAAAGGTATCACATTTCTACATGGGGAATCCCCTTCGGGTACACGGCAAAACATGGCCGCTTTTGAAATCTTGTTCCAGACTTTAAAAATAAAATTCTAAATAAGTATAAAGAATTTAAATAATTGAATCATGTCACATAAAAGGTCAATCAATAAGACATTGAAGCATGTGTCACTTGTTGAATTATCAGCTGTAACTATGGATGAAAGGTCGATCTAAAATGATTAATCATACAAAGAAGTTTTTTTTCCTGTAGTTGCACCTGAAACATTGGGCATGGAAAACATACCTTATACCTATGTACAATCTTAAAAAATATTCCTTAAAAATCCAAAAGTGGATATCTTGACAAAATTCTTTCACTTGTAGGGTACCATGCATGAGTACCTCATACCTACAAATTGTCATGACAATCTGAAGAGTGGTTATAGAAAAGAAGCAGAAAATGTATGAAAATCACCCCCCCTTCCTTTTTACATAAGAAAAAAATTCATAAAAAATCAAAAAAATAAAATTTAAGCATAAAATACATATCAAAGCATTAAGTAAGTTAAATATGATAAATATGTAGTAAATGAGTGTGTAAAATCATACACTTATTGAGTTATTTAAAGAAATAGTGCAAAAATGTGCATTTCTGACTAAGTCCGAAAAGACGTCAAAAACGCGTCAAAAATTTGACTTCAAAGTGGAACCAAAAATAACAACACTTCTTAAGACATCTCTCTAGATCATCCTGATGCTTTCGGTTTGTCGATACATGCTTCGGTTCTGAAGAAGAAGTTTGTCAAAGGAGAGTACCCCCCGTGACCTACTTTTGGCTGCGGTGGTGCCACCTGTTGACAGATCCGGACGAAAAACAACAACACTTGTAGGGGACCATGAGTACTTCATACCTACTAAGTTTCATCAAAATCCCTTCAGCCGTTCTGGAGAAGAAGTTTAAAATGTGAAAAGTTTACGACGACGGACGACGACGGACGACAGACGCAACACTATGACAATAGCTCACTTGAGCCTATGGCTCAGGTGAGCTAAAAAAGTGCACGAAAGTTGCCTGCCTCGGACATTTTTTTTTTTAATTTTGTCGTCCGTTATTGATTTTGGCAAGTGGTCTATAGGGTTTTATGTATATCAAGCTGATAACGCACAATGCTAGAATTGACAAAAATATTTTTGACTAAGTCTTAAACACACTTACCTGAAGTTTGGCTTTACTCTGTTCTGTACATTTCAAAAACAATTTTCTAACTTCATCCTGAAAATAATAGAGGAAAAGATTCTAAAAATATTTCTATACAAGATTCTTCCTATTAGAAATACATGTATTTGAGTAGTCAAGATTCTAAAATAATTATTTTATAATACACAAAAGTATTATTTCAAAAAATACTTTCACCTTATTGTGGCAAGTCATTACATGGTGAAGCACTGTTAAAAGGTTATACATGTAAGTAATCATTATAATACATGTACATCTTTTTAATTGAGATTCAAGCATGATATGAAATATTTCACTACTACACATACATGTATGTGCAAAATGTCACAACAATATACTAAGCAATGCATCATTTTCATTTTGAAAGCAGGTGTAATTTACTACATGTATAATTAAGAAACAACATTGAAAGCTTTAATACACATTAGATATCGTACAAACTGTAAGTTTACCTCTAAACTGGATTTCAGTGCTTTACAATATTCACAGCTGGCTTCTGCATTATTGAGTGATACCTACATGTAGATGTATTATCAGTATGATCTATACATGTATCTCACAAAGCAAAAAGTTGAACATGATTTATTACATTTTAAAAGTTGTTATACATATATCTGGCTCTCACACCTCAGCACATACACAATGCACAAGTAAGAAATAAATAAGACTTTGATCCCTTTTTCCATTATTTTTTCTTTGAATCAGCAAAGTAAAGCAATGAATAATAACGTATGATAAACTTACGAGGAAAACTGTTTTCTCCTTCTCCGTATCGGAACTTTGAATTTTTCCCTGCTGTATTGACGTTTGTACCATTGTATATGCTTGGCTTAGATCAAATCCGTACGGAAATCCTTTACGAACTCGTGACATTAGCACTTCACGAAAGTCTTGTTCTAGCACTGTACAAGCTAGATTTAACATTGCACATACCCCATCTACACTTGAACTTGATAATGCCCTCCTGAAATTCAGAAAAATAAATGTATAGGAACTTACATCATCACATTTATAGCAAATTTTGAAGATTTCAAATAAGAAATTTTATAAAAATTACATATGAATGTCTACTATGTTTAATATTGTACTGTTATACAGATGTAAATTGTATTTAAAAATTCTCCATATGCACCTCCAAAGCCAAAATTGAGATTTTGATGTATGAATAATAAGTAATTTTTGGTTACCTTGTACATTTTTTCACAACATAGAATGTGTCATCCACCATACTGGAGGTCTGGGAGGAGCTCTCTGTTGAATCCATGGCAACAGCCTGTAAAATATTACACTTTCAACTCTAGATGGCACTTTAAAATATTATTCAGGTTGAAAATAATGCAAAATCATGAGAATAATCCAAACTGATTCTATTCTTCTGTAAATTTCTTTTATTTTCTCTCTAGTTACTAAGTACATGTACATTTTCCCCCTTATCTTACCAGGATAAACAATTTATTGAAACAAAAAAGTGCTGCAGATATATGCTAAAGCTCTTTATCAAATTTGTTCAAGCCAAACATGTTGATCAAGGTAACACATACATGAAAAAGAAAATTTTGCAGCAAATTTGTTATCCATTATTAAGAAGAGAAAAGTTTTAGAAATTTTACACATGTCAATTATAACAAAGCAGAACAGTTTAAAACGTCTTTAAATTTTCCACATTTTTGTTCAGTTTCATTTTGAATTTGTAAAACTTTGTTTTCTTTGGCTATATGGTTTGAGAAGACTCCATTACAAGTATATAGATGTTTATTCCCCCTTCATACATGTACATGTATTTTACTACAACGAGCCATAAAATTTCAAGTAACCAATCTTTATTATTCCACTTATATACATGTACCACGTACCTTGAGTACCATTTCCCTCATGAAGTGCTCCTCTAACATGATATATGAACCAATGATCTCCTGCATTAACCGGCTCAGATCACAGTTAGATATAAACTTGTCTACTATAGACACTGACTCTGTAATAAAGTTTAAGTGCTATATTTATGATCCTCATGGACAAAAATTTGTTGAAATATTATTCACTTCCTTACAGGGGTAAAAGCTTATAGCCCAGACATGGATGACAAGTGGATGGATAGATAGACAGAGTGTTCTATTACTTTTTAACACTATTTTCCAAACTTTCTTTGTGAGGGGTATAATAAACAAAAAATCATACACAGGTCTCTATAGATAATATATTTTACAAAGTGGTTACTAACATTATCAAGCTACAAGTTTGAAAATTGGTATCCAATTCTAAAATATTCTTATTTGCACATTTACATTTTACGGGAGTAAATCTAAAATCAAAGTGCATTTCACTTTCAGACTTTTCGTTATTTACCCTCATTTTCCCCTATGTTTACCTTTCTTTTTATCCTCTTCTAGTTTTGATGCTTCTATATCAGCCTGTAAAATAATAATTATTATATCATTTCACATAAACACATGGAAGAATCAAGAAAATGAACGTTTAAGTAATAATTGATAAAATCACAATGACCTTGACCTTAAAATTACCTTGACCTTAATCATACATGACCTTGACCTTAATAATGACTTTGACCTATATCAAGTAATCTATTAATAACAACTAAGGCTTACCACTGCTCTCCTTCTGAAGAACCTGAGGTATAATTCTGTCCTTGTATTTAGGAGCACCATCTCTGACAATAGAACATCTAGCACTTTCGGATCAAATCTGAAATTTTCAATTTTCTTGTTCGTTATCTTGAAGCAACATTTCTAAGATTTCTAAAATTTCTAAGGTTTATAAGAAATACAGAGTGTAAAAGTACAAAATCTTTTTCAATTTCAATGCAAAATTACATGTCTTATCAACTTGTATGAGCATGTCTACCTACATGTCAACAAGAAATGTTTTCTATACATGTTTTATGTATATTCTTTTAAGCTAAGCTTTTTTATTGTCTTGTTTGTTCCTACTGTCCTGTTCACTAATTCCAGAGCACCCCGTTTTCCCGTTTTTCTCTAAAATATGATAATGTCATCTTCCAAAAAGATATCAATTTTATAGTACTCCTTTAGTCGTAACAGAAAATACCATTGATTTGGCTGTGCGTCAGTTAAGTTAGAAATAGTACAGAAAATAAAAAGTCTACGGGGATTTTCTATAGTAAAATCGCTGAAAATGTGTGACGTCGGAGGCTTTGACGTCACTGTTTACAATTGTTGACACGGAGAACAAGATGGCGGCGGCTTGAAATTAACATGGGAATTTCCCGTAGACATATTATTTTTCATATCGTTTGAAGGCAGCTGATAGGGTAAGTTGAAGTTAATTTCCAGTTACGACTGAAGGAGGTCAATGCTCGGAAACAATAATTTATAGCATAATTCTTCAGACGACAGAATAAATCGCCAAAACAGGGTGCTCTGGATTTAGTGAACAGGACAGTAATCAAAATACATAACACATGTAACATACATGTAAGTATTTAGATCCCAGCAATGAACAATAAAGAGTTTTGAAAAAAAAACAAAACCACAATTACATGAACATTTATCCATACAATACGCTTCCTTAATCATTGGATTTTGACATTTATTTAGAAAAACTAGAGAACAATTAGTATGTCACTTTTTACTATGTTCTTCTGAGTACATGATACCAATATGTTACATGTAGATTGAAAATCACTTACTTTTCTGTGGCATTTGGCCTGTGGAATACTGAATCTTGTTGGACCTGTTGTACCTAGAACATAGAATAATAAACTATTGTGCTGTGCATGTACTGAGTTCTGCACAGAAAGATATTTTCACTGAGTATTTCACTTTAAGTCCAGAGTCCAATGGTCCGATATCATTCTGAAAATGTGCAGCATATCAATGTACATGTACATGTTATTATTTTAGAATAATTAAAATATTTGTAAACAAGAGCTTATTGCAAAAAGCATTCTTTCACAAACATCATACATGTACATGTATTTGGTTAACTGATACACATCAACATGTTCCACAGGTATCAATTGATGGGTCTGAGGACACATACAACACAAAAACGCCACTTCAGACTAACGAAAGGTTATTATGCAGAGTATTTTTCAGTTTCAGAAATGCAGCAGACTTATACTCACCACTCTGTCAAAGTCCCTTTTGTGTCTAAATTTTTCTATGATTTTCCTTGATTGTCTATCACATTCTGTTTGTAATATCTTCATTAACGTGAATAATCTACCATGACCTGCAAAGAAGAATATATGACTTAGCAAAGAAAGAATTATATCAGCTGCCAGTCTTAACTTTCTTATTCTTTGAGTATGCATAGGTTGAATGGACTTTAAAAGACCATTCCATGTCAAGTGCTGTGCAGTACTTAAAAATTAGATGAAAAATAGGATATTCACAATGACGAAAAGTTATGCTTCTTTTACAGGAATGCATTTTTGTTTGTTTACTGAAAGATTTTCTGAAATGCATCTTAAAAGGTAAAATGCATTTTTACATGTAAGAATTTACATGACTTTTGTATTAAAATCTTCTTTAAACTTATACTTTTAACTGGATTACAAAATGGATAAATATGATCACTGTAGAATCACTGGAACGTATGACAGTAAAGCATGATTTTTTTGTAAACTACATGTATAACAAATTGCAATTCCAAAATCATAATTATAAAATACATGTATGTACAGTGAATTTACCATAATATGTTTCTACAAGTGGCTGCCGTATTTCCACAACCTTGGCTATGGCTTCAAACAGCTGTGTAGAAGTTTCTGCATAGATGACATTGGCTTGTTTGTCGTTATAATCTATGTTATCTGCTAATACTAAAGTCTTATATGAGGATTCTGACAGCTGTAAAATAAAGAAAAAAAGAAGAACGGTAAATTATCAAGTTACGTAAAAGTATTTTAAGACTATTTTAGATAAAATACGAAAACAAACTTCGTAAATGAATCATAATGTCCTTGTTGGTAGGTATTTTTGTGTGCAAATTCAACAAGGTGGATGTCAAGAAGGAAGTTACATGTATTTTATCATGTTTATGATATACTCACGTACATATAAATGTACATGTACATTTTTAAAAAATTGAGCCGGATAATTTATGTTTCTGACATCATATCTATCTGAATGATGTCACTGAGGTACATTGTATATGCAGGCACAACATTCCTACTAAGGAAGGTGTATGCTAATTTCATACATGTGAACCTCCCAGTGGGAGGACGAAATCTCCCGACGAAACGAGGACCCTCCCAATGAAAAATAGTCCTCCAGATTCCTCCCGACGAAACAGAATCCTCCTGACGAAAACGAAAAATCCTCCAGATTTCTCCAGATGAAATGCAAAATCCCCATTTGTGTATTATGTTACGCATTACGCCGTCTGTAGTTACCAGACAATCAATTTAATAAGTGCTAATTATACAGGTGACAGGTATATTGCTGGAAAAACAAAGCAATTAGCGTCGCCTTCTCTTCACCGTCACGGGTACTCGACTTCCCCAGGGGACGTTATACCCAGTACATCTAACACGGGTCGTCAAATTCACGTACCAAATTGATGTACAAGGTTAATTGGGGAATCTTCTTGATGCCATAAAATCATATTACATTAATATATAACATGAAAAAGTGAGGAAATGCAGTAAAAGTTCGCTGATAAAAAAATAAATAAATAAATGCGTAGGAAAAACGATGTCATGTAATTCACGTACTCTGTATAAGCGTGTATAACCAGAGGCAGATAATGGCCCTCTCGTTTATTATTCTCCTAACAATGGGATTTAAATCTGATGAGTGGTCAGTTTAAACCCCATGAAGAGCAGTTATTGATTTTCTGTACAGGTGTACTCAAGTAGCAGAAGCAAGGTAAAAGAAATCAACGGACGTCATTGAGACAACTCTCGGAACTCCGAATTGTTTTTGTTGTTGTATGAGAGCGGAATACCTGTCCTTGTTGAAAAGAGAGTTGAGAAATTTGTCCGTAGATTAAAAAAAAAAGGGGGGGGAGGGGTCTGAATACCGATAAATCCTCCCGATGAAAAATTAAAAACCTCCCGACGAGAGGCCAAATCTCCAGATGAAAATTGAAAATCCTCCAGATTTGTGGAGGCAAAAGGTTCACATGTTTGTAATTTAAACAGAAAAGAAAGGATTTCCACAGACTTATCATGGCATGCATTTTATTTCAATGTACACATACATGTACAGGTGCTTGACATGCAGAATACTCCCAAAATCTAGATAGTAAAACACCATTTGGACTCTATTTTTTTACCTGAGAAGAGAGAAATTTTCCAAATTTGGTGAGTCCTTCTTCATGAAGACCAATGAGAGGAAATATTTTGAAAAATCTTTCAATGGAAGCGAGGTCTCCTGAATGTACGGCAGCGTCAAACTTGCTACTGACAATCGTTCGTAGTTTTTCTTCTGCTTCGTGGAGTAAGCGGAAAGACGTATCTAGTGTGCTGCCTAGAAAACGCAATATTACATTATATTTGCATGAAGAAATTGAACTTAAAATAATCTTTTCTCCTACTTTTAATGTAAATTATATTTTGACTGTATGTGAATTTAATGAGGTATTTTAAAATAACTTATATTTGATGACTAGAACATTTTTTCCATAAATACAAGGTGCAAGGTAGGAAAAAATCCCTTTTTTTGGATTGCCAAATATACATATACACATGTAGAAAGAATAAAATATTCTACATGAACGTAAAACAAATCATGTCACCTTCATCTGTTTCTGTAGTCATCCTCAGAACATTCTCGTCCAGGCTACGGAATCTATGTACATGACTTGCTGCCTGTATAAGGAAGTAAAATTGTTTTATAAAACTTGTAGGCTACACAATTATTATTTACATGTAATCCTGAAACACACTTTTTTCTTATGAACATGATGAAGGTTAACTTCAAGTTAACACAAACATATTGAGATAATAATTCAGAGAAATGATGAAATTAAAATTTTGTTTCTTTAGAAACTATGATGGCATAATAAATGTATATGCACTTTTACATAATACTGTCCTTTAAGATAAAAGAAGAAAGTTTCTGATCAATGATGATGATGAAGATGATATGATAATATGGTAATATTATCATTGACAAACCTTTTCGTAATCTTCATTCTGTAGTGCAGTTTGCACTCCATCAGTACAAAACTTCAGATCTAATACGTCTTCCACTCTTGTAATAGCTGAAGTCACACGACTCTGAAATGAACACCACATGACAATGTCAATTAATAGCTGAAAAATGACTCTTTTGCTAACTATATGAGAGCCCAAAACTTGAATTCTGTACAAAAGCATAAAACTTTAATTTCCATAGAAAAAGTAGACTGGCTTTCTACAGACACACATCATACCTTAGCGAGATCCAGCTGTCTGACTTTACTACTGACATTTTCAGCGAGTGTAGAGGTAAACGACACCATACCATGTAACTGCTTGGAATCTGTTTCTAAGATCTGTAAACTTGGCCTGAATAATACAAAAAGACTGTTATTTAGCATAAAATAATCTTACGTTGTGCTTCCTTATAAAATTGTTACATCAAAAAGTATGGTAAGTTTTTGTTTTTCCATTTAGTAAGAGTAAGTTGCATGTATTATACATAATATTATATGTTATGACATATTGCATGTATTATACATAATATTATATGTTATGACATAATTTTTTTTTTCTTTTAATTTGCAAGAGGATCCAATGTCTGACATTCCATCAAATACAGGACAAGATTCATGAGAGCCATATGTGGCCCTATGATTATAGTGGTTAAGGCTCTGTGCCCATACAAAAAATATCTAGAAAGATAATCTGGATCAATACACATCAGACGCTATATCTGACGTTACGAACAAGATCTGCTTTTTGGTTTACTGTAATGGAAACTCAGTTTTATGTTATCTATCTATGTCAATTTAAACCCCTGTGAGTAGTGGATAAAATTCCCTTCTCTCTGTAAAACTTACAGTATTTTGTGCAGTCCACTCATTTTACTTTCAAGAAGTGATTGATTCTCCATGAGGGAGTCCAAGTCATCATTGATGGTACTCTGAAAAAAAAAAAAAAAAATTAGAAATTACAAATTGTGCTTTCAGTAGACTGTTATTTAAAGAGTTAGCTACAAAAATGAACATTTCTGACAATGTCTAAAAGGATGTCAAAATCATTTAAACGTAATTTTTCATCGTTTGAAATGTTAATGCAATACCTGTGTCAATAAAAACCATATGTACGTGCTTGCCAATGTCAAACGCAAGGTAATTGGCAATGCGAATTCAACATGCTCAAAGCTATTAATGAACGCGTAGAAATGAAATGATAAGTAAAATAAAGCCTGTGTTTGTGAAACACGAATGCCCCCGGTGGCATCTTTGTTAGTAAGAACACTATTTTCTGTTAAGTACATGTATGTGAGGTCACTGGGTTAAAAGGTCAAAGGTCAAGGTCACAAGGTCAAAAATTTTGGTATCAATGGAAAGGTCTTGTCACAAGGAATACGCATGCGAAATATGAAAGCCCTATCACTTACCATTCAAAAGTTATGCCCAATGTTAAAGTTTTTGAAAAGTAGGTCAAAGGACAAGGTCAAGGTCACGAGGTCAAAATTTTTGGTATCAATGGAAAGGTCTTGTCACAAGGAATACACATGTGAAATATGAAAGCCCTATCACTTACCATTCAAAAGTTATGCCCAATGTTAAAGTTTTTGAAAAGTAGGTCAAAGGTCAAGGTCAAGGTCATGAGGTCAAAAATTTTGGTATCAATGGAAAGGTCTTGTCACAAGGAATACACATGTGAAATATGAAAGCCCTATCACTTACCATTCAAAAGGTATGCCCAATGTTAAAGTTTTTGAAAAGTAGGTCAAAGGACAAGGTCAAGGTCACGAGGTCAAAATTTTTGGTATCAATGGAAAGGTCTTGTCACAAGGAATACACATGTGAAATATGAAAGCCCTATCACTTACCATTCAAAAGTTATGCCCAATGTTAAAGTTTTTGAAAAGTAGGTCAAAGGTCAAGGTCAAGGTCACGAGGTCAAAATTTTGGTATCAATGGAAAGGTCTTGTCACAAGGAATACACATGTGAAATATGAAAGCCCTATCACTTCCCATTCAAAAGTTATGCCCAATGTTAAAGTTTTTTGAAAAGTAGGTCAAAGGTCAAGGTCAAGGTCACAAGGTCAAAAATTTTGGTATCAATGGAAAGGTCTTGTCACAAGAAATACACATGTGAAATATGAAAGCCCTATCACTTACCATTCAAAAGTTATGCCCAATGTTAAAGTTTTTGAAAAGTAGGTCAAAGGTCAAGGTCAAGGTCACGAGGTCAAAAATTTTGGTATCAATGGAAAGGTCTTGTCACAAGGAATACACATGTGAAATATAAAAGCCCTATCACTTACCATTCAAAAGTTATGCCCAATGTTAAAGTTTTTTGAAAAGTAGGTCAAAGGTAAAGGTCAAGGTCACGAGGTCAAAATTTTTGGTATCAATGGAAAGGTCTTGTCACAAGGAATACACATGTGAAATATGAAAGCCCTATCATTTACCATTCAAAAGTTATGCCCAATGTTAAAGTTTTTGAAAAGTAGGTCAAAGGTTAAGGTCAAGGTCACGAGGTCAAAAATTTTGGTATCAATGGAAAGGTCTTGTCACAAGGAATACACATGTGAAATATGAAAGCCCTATCACTTCCCATTCAAAAGTTATGTCCAATGTTAAAGTTTTTCGGACAAACAGACAAACAGACAAACAGACGGACAGGCCAAAAACTATATGCCCCCGAATCTTTGATTCCGGGGGCATAAAAATGAAGTAATCATTGTTAAATACCTGCATGATTCAGTTCCCCTCATTTTTTTTTTAGTTAATACCTAACAATCAGAAACAAAAGCGGTGGGGCTCCCAACTGACTATAAGTTACAGCTGCAACGGAGAAGCAATATTTTGCTGAAGAAGACTCAGCAAGATATTGCTTCTCCATTGCAGTTGTAACTAATTCCCCTGCCTTGCGTACCTGCTATTGGCATACAATGAAGTAATCATAATGCCACACTTAAGCGAACCTTCACTTTTGGAGAGGAAACCCGAGCAGCTGAAAACGAAACATCTAGAAGTCATGTCATAACATGCCAATTATTCTCAATTTAATCGGTTTTGCAATCAGAAACAAAACTTTATTTAGAACACGGTCTAGCTTCAATGCCTCCATTTCCCTGTTTCCCCAACCTGTGTGAGTAAAAGTGAAAGTTGTAACAGTCAGACAGTGTATAAAAAGTAAGGTTGAAACAAAGTAAACTTGGTATTTTGTGTGAGGGGTTATGATAGACAATTTACTTCTTCTTTGCAGAGAGCATCGTATGCATTTTTTATGTCATCAATATCCGTCAAATTCTCTACTTCGCCGCTTGTTGGGAGGGACGTGGCATCATCCCTGGACGCGGCCATTTTTGCAGTAATCCTACATCCGCTTCCGGTTTCGTTTTGATGGCGTCGGCGGAATCACAGTGGAAAGGCCGAAACAATGAAATAATCCACATTCATCGCGTCAAAAAAGGACGCTTTTAATGCATTATGCAAGTATCTAAATTCATTTGACTTCAATTAACCATATCAACAATATATTTATGTAAATTAACCTGTAACATTTTACGAAAAACAATCAATTTTGAAAATTCTCAAAGAGCATGAGTAAGCGTTTCTGTATCAATACGTCGCAGTTTGTAAGGAGGATTAGTCCGACTTGCAGACCTACGACGGTGTTATCTGTTTTTTCGTTTTCGAAGACGAAAAAAACGGATAACACCGTTGTAGGGGAAGTATAAATCGTTCGCTGTTTTTGCCTTAGCTATGGAGGAAAAATCAATGCAGGGAAATAATTTTTCTGTTTACAGAACCGATCCTTGTGTTTTGACAATATTGACACTTGAGATAGACGGGGTCTGCAAGTTGGACTATGTAAGGATAATATCGAAGAGTGCATAGTTCTCGACTCTGATTTGACATTTATTTACACCTCATCCTTGACCCTAGCTGTTCCGGAACGTGGGAAACATGATCATGATGATTTGGTTTTCCTGATTGCCCTCGGGGATCATTTGTTTTGTTGATGTAATGGACTCGGGGCTCAACTCACAGGTTGCAGACACAATCCCCCCTTTCCCCCTTCTTTAAAGATTTTAAGGTCTTGAACTTTGACATACACTGACCTAGATTCAGAGAAAATTCAATTTGTCAAATTATTCAACTGTTCTTGGTTTCAAGACGCATTTTCCGTAAAACTGAAATGATTTATCTATGCAAACAACATAGCACGGTCACTAATATGAATTATGGCAAAGCCATAGTGAGGACGCAGGGTGAAATTGAAAAAAAAAATATTACTACTGACTTCAAAAATTGAAAATGTAATTTTTAGCTCACCTCGACGAAGTTGAGTGAGCTTATGCTATAACCCCACGCGTCCGCGTCCGTGTCCGCGTCCGCGTCCGTGTCCGCATCCGGTTAACAGTCAGGGGTGCTACTTCAACAAGTAATTAAAAAAATTACCTTTTCAAGTAACTTTATAATTTTGCCTTCTAAAATGATTACCTCTAAAAGTAACTGTTATACTTGCGATGTCCATGCAACATATTACTTATACAAGTAATATACATAAAAAGTAAGGCAATGGATGGTTTGTAATGATTGTAGCATACACGTTTAAAGTTCTAAAGCTTTTAATTGTTATAAGGGCTACTCATATCAGTAATAATTGCTTCAGTAACAGAAATATCAAGGTAAAACCATTCCCTTAAAATTACTTGTTTAAGTAATATTTATTGAAAGGGGCTTATCTTTAAATGAAAGGAGTAAAGCTTTAAGCAATTATCGTAATTTATATTTAAATTTTATTTTGAAAAGGAAAGTCTAAACTTACAGGAAAAATTTTTGCTATTGGGATGAAAATTCTGATTAAAAATCTACAAGGTTACAAACTTTCACAAATTTGCAACTTTTTAAGTGAAATTCGGCTACAATTTCGGCTATCTTTCTTAATTCAAACAGTTTCTTCTGAGAAAGTTATTTCCTTTTGAAAATAATGGAAGTGCTCTTGCCTTCTACCGCTGTATTTTCATACTTGCCATAGGAAATAAGACATTGTTTAACTTTTTATGTGAAATCATGGGTACTTTTGATATCAGTCAGATAATTACTTGTAGAAGTAATTTTTAGCTCACCTCGACGAAGTTGAGTGAGCTTATGCTATAACCCCACGCGTCCGCGTCCGCGTCCGGTAAAGAAGTTTGGGGTAGCTCAGTATCTGACAAAGTACTGATGCTACAGTAACCAAACTTGCACAAGTGATTCATCTTTGGATGCTGAGGTGAACCCATGCATCGGATGTAGCATCTGACCTACATTTTCCGCTTGAGTGACTTGGTTAAGAAGTTTGGGGTAGCTCAGTATCTGACAAAGTACTAATGCTACAGTAACCAAACTTGCACAAGTGATTCATCTTTGGATGCTGAGGTGAACCCATGCATCGTATGCAGCATCTGACCTACATTTTCCGCTTGAGTGACTTGGTTAAGAAGTTTGGGGTAGCTCATTATCTGACAAAGTACTGATGCTACAGTAACCAAACTTGCACATGTGATTCATCTTTGGATGCTGAGGTGAACCCATGCATCGGATGTAGCATCTGACCTACATTTTCCGCTTGAGTGACTTGGTTAAGAAGTTTGGGGTAGCTCAGTATCTGACAAAGTACTAATGCTACAGTAACCAAACTTGCACAAGTGATTCATCTTTGGATGCTGAGGTGAACCCATGCATCGTATGCAGCATCTGACCTACATTTTCCGCTTGAGTGACTTGGTTAAGAAGTTTGGGGTAGCTCAGTATCTGACAAAGTACTGATGCTACAGTAACCAAACTTGCACATGTGATTCATCTTTGGATGCTGAGGTGAACCCATGCATCGGATGTAGCATCTGACCTACATTTTCCGCTTGAGTGACTTGGTTAAGAAGTTTGGGGTAGCTCAGTATCTGACAAAGTACTAATGCTACAGTAACCAAACTGGCACAAGTGATTCATCTTTGGATGCTGAGGTGAACCCATGCATCGGATGCAGCATCTGACCTACATTTTCCGCTTGAGTGACTTGGTTAAGAAGTTTGGGGTAGCTCAGTATCTGACAAAGTACTGATGCTACAGTAACCAAACTTGCACAAGTGATTCATCTTTGGATGCCGAGAGGGACCCATGCATCGGATGCAGCATCTGACCTACTTTTTCCACTTGAGTGATTTCGCTTTTAAGAGCCAGTATTGAGCAAAGTATAAGTGCTACATGTACCAAACTTGCATATTGGATGTATCTTTGATCAAACTTTCATAAAATGACCTTGACCTACTTTTTCTGCTTGAGTGATTTTGCCTTTAAAAGCCAATATTGAGCAAAGTATAAGTGCTAGATGTTTCTAACTTGCATATTGGATGTATCTTTGATCATACTTTCATAAAATGACCTCGACCTACTTTTTCCGCTTGAGTGATTATGCCTTTAAAAGCCATTATTGAGCAAAGTATAAGTGCTACATGTAAGAAAATTGCATATTTGATGTATCTTTCATCAAACTTTCATAAAATGACCTTGACCTACTTTTTCCGCTTGAGCGATTTTGCCTTTAAAAGCCAATATTGAGCAAAGTATAAGTGCTAGATGTTCCAAACTTGCACATTAGATGTATCTTTGATCAAACTTTCATAAAATGACCTCGACCTACTTTTTCAGCTTGAGTGATTTTGCCTTTAAAAGCCAATATTGAGCAAAGTATAAGTGATACATGTACCAAACTTGCATATTGGATGTATCTTTGATCAATCTTTCATAAAATGACCTTGACCTACTTTTTCTGCTTGAGTGATTTTGCTCTATAAAGCCAATATTGAGCAAAGTATTACTGCTACATGTACCAAACTTGCATATTGGATGTATCTTTGATCAAACTTTCATAAAATGACCTTGACCTACTTTTTCTGCTTGAGTGGTTTTGCCTTTAAAAGCCAATATACATGTACTAAGAAATATGTTTGAATTGAATTTTGCTGTCACGAGGTGAGCTTCGTAATCTGTGATTACCTATGTTTGTTTCATATTTTGAACAGAAACCAAAAAAAAAAAAAAAGTTATCATTTTTAGCTCACCTCGACGAAGTTGAGTGAGCTTATGCTATAACCCCACGCGTCCGCATCCGCGTCCGTGTCCGCGTCCGGTCAAGAAGTTTGGGGTAGCTCAGTATCTGACAAAGTACTAATGCTACAGTAACCAAACTGGCACAAGTGATTCATCTTTGGATGCTGAGGTGAACCCATGCATCGGTTGCAGCATCTGACCTACATTTTCCGCTTGAGTGACTTGGTTAAGAAGTTTGGGGTAGCTCAGTATCTGACAAAGTAGTGATGCTACAGTAACCAAACTTGCACAAGTGATTCATCTTTGGATGCTGAGGTGAACCCATGCATCGGATGCAGCATCTGACCTACATTTTCCGCTTGAGTGACTTGGTTAAGAAGTTTGGGGTAGCTCAGTATCTGACAAAGTAGTGATGCTACAGTAACCAAACTTGCACAAGTGATTCATCTTTGGATGCTGAGGTGAACCCATGCATCAGATGCAGCATCTGACCTACATTTTTCGCTTGAGTGACTTGGTTAAGAAGTTTGGGGTAGCTCAGTATCTGACAAAGTACTGATGCTACAGTAACCAAACTTGCACAAGTGATTCATCTTTGGATGCTGAGGTGAACCCATGCATCGGATGCAGCATCTGACCTACATTTTCCGCTTGAGTGACTTGGATAAGAAGTTTTGGGTAGCTCAGTATCTGACAAAGTACTAATGCTACAGTAACCAAACTTGCACAAGTGATTCATCTTTGGATGCCGAGATGGACCCATGCATCGGATGCAGCATCTGACCTACTTTTTCCACTTGAGTGATTTCGCTTTTAAAAGCCAATATTGAGCAAAGTATAAGTGCTACATGTACCAAACTTGCATATTGGATGTATCTTTGATCAAACTTTCATAAAATGACCTTGACCTACTTTTCCCGCTTGAGTGATTTTGCCTTTAAAAGCCAATATTGAGCAAAGTATAAGTGCTAGATGTTCCAAACTTGCATATTAGATGTATCTTTGATCAAACTTTCATAAAATGACCTCGACCTACTTTTTCCGCTTGAGTGATTTTGCCTTTAAAATCCAATATTGAGCAAAGTATAAGTGATACATGTACCAAACTTGCATATTGGATGTATCTTTGATCAATTTTTCATAAAATGACCTTGACCTACTTTTTCCGCTTGAGTGATTTTGCTCTATAAAGCCAATATTGAGCAAAGTATAACTACTACATGTACCAAACTTGCATATTGGATGTATCTTTGATCAAACTTTCATAAAATGACCTCGACCTACTTTTTCTGCTTGAGTGATTTTGCCTTTAAAAGCCAATATTGAGCAAAGTATAACTGCTACATGTACCAAACTTGCATATTGGATGTATCTTTGATCAAACTTTCATAAAATGGCCTTGACCTACTTTTTCTGCTTGAGTGGTTTTGCCTTTAAAAGCCAATATACATGTACTAAGAAATATGTTTGAATTGAATTTTGCTGTCACGAGGTGAGCTTCGTAATCTGTGATTACCTATGTTTTAATTACTTGTTGAAGTAGCACCCCTGACTGGTTAAGAAGTTTGGGGTAGCTCAGTATCTGACAAAGTACTAATGCTACAGTAACCAAACTTGCACAAGTGATTCATCTTTGGATGCTGAGGTGAACCCATGCATCAGATGCAGCATCTGACCTACATTTTCCGCTTGAATGACTTGGTTAAGAAGTTTGGGGTAGCTCAGTATCTGACAAAGAACTAATGCTACAGTAACCAAACTGGCACAAGTGATTCATCTTTGGATGCTGAGGTGAACCCATGCATCGTATGCAGCATCTGACCTACATTTTCCGCTTGAGTGACTTGGTTAAGAAGTTTGGGGTAGCTCAGTATCTGACAAAGTACTAATGCTACAGTAACCAAACTGGCACAAGTGATTCATCTTTGGATGCTGAGGTGAACCCATGCATCGTATGCAGCATCTGACCTACATTTTCCGCTTGAGTGACTTGGTTAAGAAGTTTGGGGTAGCTCAGTATCTGACAAAGTACTGATGCTACAGTAACCAAACTTGCACAAGTGATTCATCTTTGGATGCCGAGATGGACCTATGCATCGGATGCAGCATCTGACCTACTTTTTCCACTTGAGTGATTTCGCTTTTAAAAGCCAATATTGAGCAAAGTATAAGTGCTACATGTACCAAACTTGCATATTGGATGTATCTTTGATCAAACTTTCATAAAATGACCTTGACCTACTTTTTCCGCTTGAGTGATTTTGCCTTTAAAAGCCAATATTGAGCAAAGTATAAGTGCTAGATATTCCAAACTTGCATATTAGATGTATCTTTGATCAAACTTTCATAAAATGACCTCGACCTACTTTTTCCGCTTGAGTGATTTTGCCTTTAAAAGCCAATTTTGAGCAAAGTATAAGTGATACATGTACCAAACTTGCATATTGGATGTATCTTTGATCAATCTTTCATAAAATGACCTTGACCTACTTTTTCCGCTTGAGTGATTTTGCTCTATAAAGCCAATATTGAGCAAAGTATAACTGCTACATGTACCAAACTTGCTTATTGGATGTATCTTTGATGAAACTTTCATAAAATGACCTTGACCTACTTTTTCTGCTTGAGTGGTTTTGCCTTTAAAAGCCAATATACATGTACTAAGAAATATGTTTGAATTGAATTTTGCTGTCACGAGGTGAGCTTCGTAATCTGTGATTACCTATGTTTTTAATTAGAAATAGAAGATAAATGAGCATGTAAATATAATACTAGTGATAGATAAACAAATAAATTTGAAAATACATGTAAATGAATAAATGAAAACGAAATAAAAAAGAGAAATAAAAGAATCCTACTCCAAGAAGAGAATATGGTGTATTATAATAAACATGAATTTCAATGTATATTTCTTCAGGAATTAAGCCTTTTCAGTTTTTAGGGGATGAGGGAGTTCCTTTTACATTATCTACATAAAATTCCTGTATTTTTCACACATATTTGCTCCCTCAACTTCACCCCAGCGGCAACCCCCCCCCCCCCCCCAAAAAAAACCAACCAAACAAAAATCAAACAAATAAATAAAACAAAACCAAATTTAAAAAAAAACGCCTCTAGTCATGCTAGTTATTTAGCTACAACTGAGAGAAACCTCGATGCAGAATCGGTCTGACAGTTTCTTGAAAATTTGAACAATTCTGCACACACACATATATACAGATAGCTTCAATAATTCGCCCGTCCCACACGTTTTTCCACATAACCCCCCCCCCCCCCCCCCCCACCAACAAAAGACAACGGAATAGAAACAACGTGATGGTCGGGCGAAATATTTGGCTAATGTACAGATAGTCCGCGAAACAACGTTTTTCCTGCTACATGATGACGTTGCATTCTGACGTAATAATGACGTTGCATAATGACGTCATGACGTATTAGTCGTAACTTGTTGAAGATGGCAGTAAGATGAAACGGTTTCAAATCACATATAATCAAGTAAGTAAAGCATGATTCAATGGATTCAATTAAATAATTGCCTTCGTATATACCGCTGAAAACAGGTTGTCCAATAATCCTCCGTCCATGTAGACCGGAAGTCAGCCATGATGATTCCGAATATACATGGGTTGAGTAGTAAGCCCCGAGACTCTGGCGAAACCGCATGGCTGAGTTTGTAGGTTATACAGAATTTGTACAGAATTAACATTGGAAACCAGTATTTTTCCTATTTATTTACACGTGTTATCTTCAAGAGGACTACGTCCGCGCCTGCGGCGCGGACGTAGTCCTCTATAAAGTGTGTTGGTCGTTCGTGAAAGCCAATTAGTTTTTATTAGCTCGCCAGGACGATAAAGTCTGGAGAGCTAATGCCATACCCTCAGCATTGTCGTCGTCAGTAGACAAAACTTTAACTTTGGCTGTATCTCTTGAACTATAAGGGGTAGGGCTTTGATATTTCACATGTAGATACCTTGTGATGGCACCTTTCATTTGAGACCGAGACCATGACCTTTGACTTAGTGCCATTCCGATTTTAGCAGAATTTTTCCGATATTTATAGGCGAATTCTGCACTCCGGATTGAGACTTGTAGAGCTGCAATGAGTCAGGAACTTCTTGATTCAGTTCGATTTCGATTTTAATGTCTCATTCGATTTTTTTTCGGTTCGAGTCATTACAGTATAATTTTCCTTGGATATTTTATTTTTTTCCTTTCATTTGAAAATTTGATTGAAAATCTCATCACAATCTAAAAAAAAAAATAATGCATAACCCAGTTAATGTGAAAGCACTGTATGATATATATGTTTATTAGGCCATGTAAAATAAAATCTATGTTTCTCAGACACCGCCGCGCGCTATAATTTGCCACCGATGAGACGTTTTTATTGCAACTTCAGAAAAAAATATCCGCCGTGTCTCATCCTTGATTGTCGATTAAAAACGAAATATCCATTTATTTCATTGAACATATATTTATTGTCCTGTAAAATCGTCCAAACAGTACCCGATGAATAAATACTTTTAAAAGCCCGTATAAATCACGGCGCGTTCCGTATTTACGTTACGGGTAAAAACTTTATCCACGTGCCGTTTAAAGGGATATACTAACAACGTGCCGACACGTGTCGCGGACATTTAAATACATCGAGTATTACATGTATTAGAACGTTGGTATAGTTTTCTTTATTGATCAGCATATGTAAATACCTATGCCGAACAATAGCAAGTGTCCATTGTTATACTTCCGACTCTATTAATAATGACGTTTACGTTGTAAAAAGTATAAGCAAGGACCGCCGACGAACGCAAGAGAAACGTAGTTAATCCTTAAATCTATGAATAAAAGAATGTATATTGTACCCGTGTACATTATTTTATCAGACGATGGTTAATGCTGAACACTTCATTCTATTTCTAAAGATTCCGCTTCACCCAGACTTGACTTCCGAGGATATACGCATTGGCCACATTTTTGACCATATGAACGGATCCATCTGAGGAAGTGAGGGGTCTTATTTAAATTGAACTGGGTTTAAATTAGGTGTGAGCAAATAATACCCGTCGAGTCTCTTACGCGATTCTACTAATGTACTCACGGCAATCAAAACATGTCATACTTCCTATATTTGTATCTATTAGCTTCTTCCATTCAGACAGATGAGCTACGTCTCCCCGTTCTCAGAAGGAATAGGCTATTTTACTTTTTAAAAAATCAACTTATTTACAGGAGAAAGCCATAAATTTTAATGTACATGTACCATTACTATGACTGATGGTTCAAAGACAGTTTTCTATGAAGAAAAAAAAAGGGGGGGGGGCAGCAGAAGATTTTTTGCCTTATATGAATAATGGGGAGGGGGGGTTAGACAGGGCATACAATGTTTTGCCTGACATGAACAGTCAGGGGAACTACTGTATGAAGTGATTTTAAAAATCACTGTATGAAGTGGTATTTGAAACTCAAAGAAAGAGTTGTCCCTCCTAATATCCATGATAATCACTCATTGCAGTGATCAATTCAGAAAACTGTGTAAAGTATTTTAGTAAATCACTAGATGAAGTGATCATTGATAGTCACTGTAGACAGTGATTTCCCAAACTCAGGTTTAAAAAATCATTCTATAAAGTGATTAACCATACAACCCCACCAAACTTTAAAGCCCAAACGCCACTATTTCTGTTTGATGCATACTGGTGCAAGTGGTCATAAAAGTTATTTTTAGATTCTGCTCCATCTGGGAAAACTAACAGTCATACCAGGAAAACTCAGATTTACTCATAATCAGAGCTCAAAAATGTGGTAATTTTATGCCAGGAAGTCACAAAATAAGCATTTAAATGTGATTTAGTCATGCCTCATCTTTTTAAACAATTTCTAATAGGTAAATACTGAGTTGACCTAATTTTATCAGACATTACATAGGGAAGAGCATTTAGATACAAGGCCAAAAAGTACCATTTTATCAAAAGTTATACAAATTTTATAATCACTGCATTCAGTGATTATTTTAATCACCATATGCAGTGGTTCCCCTGACTGATGAATAATAAGAGTACTCTTGATGGAAAAAAACAAAAAATAAAAACCCTACCTACCTTGCCACATTTTTAGACCCAATTATCTGAGAAACATAGAATTAATTTTACATGGCCTTAGGGCTGAGCGGTTTTATCGCGGTACCGATATATTGCGATACGAGGCTTTGCAATACGTACCACAGTATTCGTTTTCAAAAACCGGTTTTTAACAATATTTTTTCATCTTTATATTTTTATGCTGATTCTTTGAAAATTATGAGCGAAAGCGCCTTACTACTCAAAATACAACAATAAAGGGTCATTTAAACTGCCAAAGGTAGATCATTATGTCCATGTCGTTATGATGTTAAACATCTTCAAATTCAATAACATCATTTAAGAACAGATGAATTTGCAGCATGGACAAAAACATGCACGTTTCGGGTACTTAACTCTCGTTAGTGATACCTCACATTTATGATACATGTACATGAATGCCCTTTAAGTTAGAAAGTCGTGAATGACATCATGCTCATTCCAACTCTTATTTTTTATGCTTCGTCCTAAAACAGCGATAGCAAAATCATGACCAGTTCTACAATTTTTCTGACTTGCCGCTTTTAAACATGAAGTGACCGTTCTGTGCTACACTAAGCCGAATAGATTTCAAGAAATAAGTAAAATAAAGCTTGTTCGACCTTTAAAAACGTTTGTCAATACACTGCGCATTGGTATATTTTGCAAGAAAGACTCCATCATGTTAGCTCGATTCTTACAAATGTGTTTATAGTATATATTGAATTATGATTGGCAGATTGCTTAAACGTACAACATCATGGTGTCTTGAAATCCACGGACGTTCGCCTTTCCTGTCATTTATTCAATATCAATTTATTATAAGGATAGTTTAAATGATGTTTTAAGTTTCCTAGTGACTTTTTGCACTGTCTGTCCACGAGTGTCCACAGATGTCCCAGCAGAATAATCTCATTGATACATGTAGCTTGGATTAAATTTTATTTTTTTCAACCTGATATTCATACATGTATGATTGACTTCGAATGTTATAGACAGTCAGGGGTATAACTCATTTCAGTTATATTTTTCGTCACTGAAATCAGTTATTTTTCTTGCAAGATATTTATAGAATCACCCAGAATATAACTGGTTCAGGTTACAAAACTTTCCAAGGTCAAATACGATTATATCATCCAATGCGTACAGAAAAGTTTGACTTCATCAGATACAACATTGGTGCCTCTTTAAAAATAAATTAAGGTCACAGCTGGATAAAATCATCTTTGTGCAAAATCTGGGTCAAAAATAAATATAACTGAAAGAAGTTACTTTTAAATAACCATTTTTGGTTATATTTTTTTGGTATTGCTTAAATCTTCTAATCCAGATTTTTCCTGCTGATAATCAAGTGTTCAGTATCATCTTAATACATCAATACCTTAAATTTTGTAAAATAATCCTTTACCCAATGAATAAATATGAAGCAATTCCCATAGGAATTTTTATATGCAGAAATCAGTTATTTTTCATGACCTACTTTAACATTACTGATTTTCATAGAAAGAAAAGTAACTGATTTCGGTTATAAAATTTTATCACTGAAATGAGTTATACCCCTGACTGATAGAGGGACTGTCTGTACATGTCCATCATTTTATCATGAAGACTTTTTTCTGATCTTTTATTTAGAATTTTGAAAGGAAAATTGAGGTAGCTAAATGAAAATCTTAAGTAAACTTGATGCTAAAAAATATCGCAATATATTGCAATATTTTTCCAAATATCTCAATATATCGCAATACAAATTTTACCCGTAATACTCAGCCCTAATGTTTATGTATCATCAGGAAATATCATATTCGAAGACAAGCACCCCCCTCCCCCTTCTCCACAGAACGGCCTTCTGGGGATATAAATTTGATACTGTGTACAAAAGATACATGATATTTAACCAGTTTGCACGAAGAAGTGTATAGGTAAAATACTTTAAGAGAGGCAATTTTCAATTTGGGGTAGCACTCGTTGAAATGCGATAGAAGTCGCCGGTTCTATTTCCTCTGACCCTGTATTTTCTTACTAATTGCTAGGTGTAATGCACTTGAAAGGTTCACCTTTTATTCTAAATCTCCACCTAAAATCATTCTTATTGGGAATCCTGCGATTAGTGAATACTTTAAAGTTGAAATTAGAACGTTTTTCCGCATTATTTAGACTATTCGACTTGAATCGTTTCTGACCATTACAACTCGCGATTCGAGTTGGAGCTAAGAATCGCGATTCTCGGTGCACCGCGGTGAATCGTTGCAGCTCTAGAGACTTGTCCGTTCCGCTTTCGACAATTATTGCGCTTTTGCTGGAGTTACCTCTCTTGTTTCAATACTCTCTTGTAAATGATTAACGGTAGGTTCCCTAAAAAGCATGTTTGAAGCGCTGAACTGACCAAGAACAAAATGATAAAAGATGATGGCAACTTTGAAATAAAAATCTGGCAGCAAACGGCATCGATAAAGGAAAAAACAACAATACTGACAGAGGAAATAGCTACGATAAGGCGTCGCCTGATATTGGAATATGTGCAGGAAACAAGTTCAAAAACGATTACGTTCCGGTTTTTACAGGGATGTGTCCCTAAATAAAAGAGGGCCCCGAATTCGCTCACTGTGCCTTATCAGTACGGGGTATAGATGTGATTTTACTACATGTATCACTCATGGGCGATCACATATATTACCAAACATATTTGGATAAAAGAGACATGGGTTTCTGAACAACAGAATTAGAAAGACAATCTTCTAAGGAAGCAAATTTGGTGAAAAGATGAATGATAGGTTATACATTTTTCTTTGTCTAAAGTTGATAACTAAGGTTATTTTAACGTGGTAGATTGAATTTGGATATATCTTTGATTAACCTTTCAAAGAATGACCTTGACCTACTGTTTCTGCTTGAGTGATTTTGCCTTAAAAGGCCAATATTGAGCAAAGTATAAGTGCTACATGTACCAAACTTGCATATTGGATGTATCTTTGATCAAACTTTCATAAAATGACCTTGACCTACTTTTTTCCACTTGAGTGATTTTTCTTTTTAAAGCCAATATACATGTACTTAGAGATAAGTTTAAATTGAACTTTGCTGCCGTGAGGTGAGCTTCGTAATCTTTGATTACACTGTTTTTTTTACAGGTTGATAAAGTTTCCATAGATAAAGACAAAGTTTCCATAGATAAAGACCATAATGTATCTGTATAACCTTACCCTACAAAGGGCCACAGGAATTACTTGTGCTGTCCATGGAAACTTCTCAGGGTCTAAACTACAAGAAATCATAGTGTCGCGAGGAAAAATCATTGAACTGTTCCGTCATGATCCAAACACAGGGAAAGTTTACCCTGTGTTGTCAGTGGAAGTGCTGGGAATGGTCAGAGCTCTGATGCCATTCAGGCTCACAGGTGGAAATAAAGGTAAGTTGGATCCTTAGGTCAATAGGTATGATCAGGGACATCGTGTATTCCTTGTGATCATGAATACATATGATTTGAAAATACAAATGTATGACGGTTTTGTATTCAGAAATAGGCACAATGTTATAGATTTGAAAATTTCAGCTGTTTTGCTGTCAATGACAATTGTGTCCTAAATCAGACATCGTACTACGGTAAGATTTATTTTGTTGAAAATGCATGCAAGGTTCTCTAATTTTTCTTCAAAATTGTGTGCTGCTTCTTGAAAATAACATCTCTTCCGTAGATAGATGTTTCTGGTTTTGATACAAAAACGTCAAATGTACATGTATTGTTGATGGTTAATATGTAAATTACGTACATATTCGTTTTTGATTTCAGATTACGTAGTGGTTGGATCAGACTCTGGTAGAATTGTTATTCTGGAATATGTCCCTCAGAAAAACACATTTGAAAAGGTAATCTCTCTATATACTTTCTTGATCTCATATTGCATGCACAAAGAAATAATCCATAATTAGAATTAACATGATTAATACCGTAATTGTCCGAAAAAAGTCCGCACGAGTAGATATCACGCAGGCAAAAAATTGCGCTGAAAATCGTGGAAAAAACTCTAATCTAGTAAATAATACGCATTAAAAAAATCGAAATTTCGCCGATGTTTTCTTCTAAATTAATCTATATTAACATTAAAAATACCAAAGAAACGGCCCGCTCGGTAATTATAATTGTAGATATAAATGTACCCGTTTTTAAAAATAGTTTAATTAGATAAGTAACTTAATTAGTTGAATTATTAACGTACCCGTAATTAAAAATAAATAGTGAAGCAATTACTAGATGTTTTCGTGATCGCTTTGATGGCCCGATATCGCTTTGATGGACCGAAATTAATAACATTTATATTAACGTAATGACTTGAATTAGATACCGATTACAAAATAATCCATAGTACGATTGAAAGAATTAGGATTGACAGCCATATTATGTATCAATTAACTGAACTGACCATTGAAATTTACCGTTAGAATAAGCCTATTTGAGAAGATTTTACTTCCCCCTTCACCTGTCAAAAGTGACAGATCAATTTCATGCTTGACCGCACCGCTACCGGTGAAGGCTATTGTCTCCGTTCAACACCCCTCGGGGTAGACAGGTGTTTAAACTCATACAGGTATTTAACGTACATGCACTTGTACGATCTGACTTTAGATGACCAGGTACCGTAAATACTTGGACAAATGTTATTGTAACGCGATTGCTTACTTACGCACGGACTGGTAGCGTGAATTAAAGTCAAATATACTTACAAAATTGATCTATTGACGAATTCTCCGTTCAGAAAAAAGGTCTCTATATTCTAAACCAGTGTATTGACCGCATTCAAGAATTTTTTTAGCAAATTGCCATAAAAAGTAGCGGGTAATACACTGACGGAGACGGTACATGAAATAGGGAGAGCTGATTAGAAATTATCAATTTTATTTGGTGCTGTGCATGTCAAAATAGTTGTCTTTAAGTACAAGCAGTCTTTACGAAAACGTTTTTGAAGCCACTAGCCCGAAGACAATTTCTACAAGTTTTTTGTATAGTTTATTCCAGTAGCCCAACAAAATTTCTACTAGCTGTGGGCGTTGGGCTAACGAGTTTTTAGCTCTACTGGTCTCAGACCAGTCGAGCTTATGCGATCACCCTTCGTCCGGCGTCCGTCCGTCTGTCCGTCTGTCCGTAAACAATTCTTGTCCGGACAACTCCTCTGAAACTGTTAGAGATAGAAACTTAATTCTTTTTGTATTTTACTTGGTCCATGGTCTAGTTGTGCACCTGACATTCAGTTTCAGTCCTTGACTCCCAGGGTCTTAGAAAATGGGCGTGGTCATTAAATTCTATGTAATTTTGTCCGGATAGCTCTTCTTTCACTATTAATGATAGAGACATAATTCTTTTTGCAATATGATGGGTCTGTAGTCTAGTTGTGCACCTGATATTTTGTTTGAGCCAATGACCCCCAGGGTCTTGGAAAAGGGTGTGGCCATTTTCTTTTATATTATTCCATATAATCTTATGCTTACAGCGCTGACACTATAAATAATGGAGACTAAATTCTTTATGCAATATGATGGGTCTGTAATCTCGTTGTCCACCTCATATTTTGTTTGAGTCTCTGACCCCAAGGGTCTTAGAAAATGGGTGTGGTTGTTTTCTCTCTATTAAACTACATGTGATCTCGTGATAGCTAATTTCCCAGAATTTATGGATAATAGTTAATTGATTTATTCCAAAATATTATCGGTTTGCAGTTTAGATGTCATTACAGTATTTTACTTCAGTCCCTGTTCCCTAGGATTCTGGAAAATGGGTATATGGCTATTTTCTCTTACCCTATCTACATGCATTTAGAGTACATAAGTGACAGAAACTATAAATAAACAAAGATATTGCAATTTTACAATATTATCATAGATGAGTCTGTAATTTAGTTTTTCTCATATTTTGTTTGGGACCTGACCCAGGATTTTATCTTCAATTCTATAGAAACGCTAGGGGATAGTTTCGGAATTTCCTCTGATCAATCAATCAACATGAAAATCTTTTCTATAGTGTTTATACAGTGCAAGAAAGATATCAAATAGTCAAAATGCATGTATTTCTCACTTATTTTCTATTTGTTTAACATGTTTAAGGTGTAAGATTTTTGGGGAGTGTAGTGAGAATTTTTGTTGCAAGAGTAGAATGTCCGAAGTGATCACAGACTTGAGCTGTGCTTTCTGTTAAATGGGAACACCAGAATCACAAAGATTGATCATTTTATCAAATAAAATAGCAATAATGCATCCTTCACATTGCCAAATGAAAGGAATATTGTGCTTGTGTAAGTTTTTTTTTTTTTGAGGGGGGGGGGGGGGGGGAGGGGGGAGGTAACTAGAATGTCCTAAGTGATCACAGACTTGAGCTGTGCTTTCTGTTAAATGGGAACACCAGAATCACAAAGATTGATCATTTTATCAAATAAAATAGCAATAATGCATCCTTCACATTGCCAAATGAAAGGATCGAATATTGTGCTTGTGTAAGCTTTTTTTTGGGGGGGGAGAGGGGGGAGGTAACTAGAATGTCCTAAGTGATCACAGACTTGAGCTGTGCTTTCTGTTAAATGGGAACACCAGAATCACAAAGATTGATCATTTTATCAAATAAAATAGCAATAATGCATCCTTCACATTGCCAAATGAAAGGAATATTGTGCTTGTGTAAGCTTTTTTTTTTGGGGGGGGGGGGAGGGGGAGGTAACTCTTACATCTTTCTTTCTTCTTATAAATTCCTCCACTGCTTGGAGTACCACCCCCAATGGGATGTAAAACTGTGTGGTTTGATAAAATTTTTCATAATGTTTACATTAAAGCAAGTGACACATGTTTTAATAGAAGATAATATAACAAGAGATGCCTTATTGGCATATCTACTATGTGTTAATCAAATTTAAAAAAAATTAAAATAAGATACTAAAAAAAATCATTTGTAAAAGCCGACTCATACAAAAATATTTCAACCCAGGAAAACTTCTACCAAAATTTTCCTTTATTGCCATTTGACAATATTATAGATGAGTCTGAAATTTAGCTTTTCTCATATTTTATTTGGGGCCTGACCCAGGATTTTATCTTCAATTCTATAGAAACGCTAGGGGATAGTTTCGGAATTTCCTCTGATCAATCAATCAACTTCAAAATCTTTTCTATTATGTTTATACAGTGCAAGAAAGATAACAGACAATCAAAATGCATGTATTTCTTACTTATTTTTTAATTGTTTAAGGTGTAAGATTTTTAGAGAGAGTAGTGAGACTTTTTGTTGCAAGAGTAGAATGTCCTAAGTGATCACGGACTTGAGCTGTGCTTTCTGATAAATGGAAACACCAGAATCACAAAGATTGATCATTTTATCAAATGAAATAGCAATAATGCATCCTTCACATTGCCAAATGAAAGGTGCTTGTGTAAGTTATAGAAGTTGAATTTGTAACAGGAGAGGGAGAGATGTGACTGTACCGGGAATCGAACCCGAGATCTTCTGCTATCAAGGCAGACGCTCTTACCAACTGAGCTATCTGGGCACGATGCCCGTTCCTGCCACACTCCTCTCTACCAATTTTTCAGGTTTCCATGCACTGGAAACCTCACACTAAACTCCGCTTCACCTTGAGTCATTTAGTTTGGTGCCAATTCTGTAACAGGAGAGGAAAAGATGTGACCGAACCGTGAATTGAACCCGAGACCTGCTGCTATCTGGGCAGACGCTCTTACCAACTGAGCTATCTGGGTACGATACCTGTTCCTGCCATAAATTAATGGTAATAAACTAATGTTTCAGGCCTTTTTGTCAATTGGACCTCGAGTCATTTTGTCCTTTTAAAATTTGACCAATCAAAAACATCATTTCAACCTCATGCAGATTTTGAAATATTTTTCTGAACTGGGATATATGGTAGAAATGTTTTCTATAGAGGATCAAATATTTCATACCGGTATGTAAAAATATTTTGTATTATATTTTAATTAATTAGCTTCTGTCTACATTAATACCACATTCGCCCTAAAAGTTCATGTTCTTCGTTCAATATTCTATTTACATTGTTTTACATTTACTAAATAAATAGCCTAAAACCTTTTTAGGTTTTAGAACAAAATGGCCGATACTTTTAAAATTTCACTCGGTAGGCCACATGTCCTATTATGTTTAATTTCAATCTGAAACTGCCTGATTACTTGATCTAAGTATTTTCACTGGTCAGTATAAGAAAGAAGGAAATATCTCTTATAATAGAGTATCCTATGCAATACTATTTCAGCTCAAATGAGAGGTTATTTATGCCTTTAGTCTTAATTTTATAAAAGGGCATATAGTGGTAGGTCTGTCTGTTCATCTGTTTGTCTATCCATCCGACTGTCAGTATATCATTCCATTCAACTAAATTTTGATGAAAGGGTATAAGATAATAGAGCTGTCATATATTGCATGTCTATGAACCTTGAGATTTAGGCTCATCTTTTGGAGCCAAATTTTTAACCTTTGACCCCATCACTGACCTTTGACCCACATTTTTTGAAAAATAAAAACATCTGTTATTTTAGTTTTGATACATATGGTATGTTATACATGTTGTATATACACGTTTTTAGTAATTCTCTCACATTCTAGAGAAATCTAAGGCACGGTCCATTTGATATTCTTGGGGGTGGGGGGGGGGACTCCGTTTTTTTTTTTTTTTAAATAATTTTGCTCTGAATTTTGATGAAAAAAATTAATTAGGAATTGATGGATATGCATTGGCATGTGGTTGTTGGTTCTAATAAAAAAAAACTTGATACACATTTATCCCGCCTCTGGCAAATTTCTTGCAATCTGATTGGTCGAGAAGAACCAAATATTATGTTGTATAATATTTTACTAACAGAATATTATTTTGATATCCTGCTTCTACTAAGATGCTTTATGCTTTTGACGTCACCAAAATGCTTTAGAATATGTTGACGTAACATACACAAACCAAAAGCGATTCAGCAGGATAAATTCGTTATAGAGTGTTTTACAGGGGGGATACAGAAATATATTGGGTCGATGAAAAAAGTAGTATTAGACAAGGTGAAGTCCAGCATTCATTCTCTTGAGTGTACATGTACAAATCAACCAGGAGAGCTTCAGTCTCATCAGAGACTTCTGGTTTGTAAAGACTGACAAGACAAGAACAAGGTATTCGAAAACTCAGTAGCTTTCTCCTTGTTTATTCAATAACATGATTTAGATACAAGTACATTTCTTAGAAGGAGGACCCTGAGCTTTATTTACAGTCATGTAATGAACATACATGTATCAGATATGTTATGTAAACATGTAATTAATATATACATATATCATGTTAGGTAAACATGTAATTAATATACATATATCATGTTAGGTCCATCAAGAGACATTTGGGAAGAGTGGGTGTCGAAGAATAGTACCGGGTCAATACCTAGCAGTGGATCCTAAAGGGAGAGCTGTTATGATCGGTAAGGATACTATAAATAGAATTGTATTCGGCTTTGCGTTAGTAAGAGAAGACTGATTAGTTCACTGACTGTGATAAGTAGTTGAAATTTTATCATACTTCTTATTAACCAAAAGGTAATCATGTCAGTGATTCAATTTCAAAAAAAGTATGTATACCCACTACTTTCTATATTCTAATTAAAACTACATTTGAAATTTTATCTCCAAACTTGGAAACGCACTGTACATGAATATTGGTAAATTTTGTAATGAAGTAAAATGATGAATTATTATCATGTTATGTTCTTTATTAGTTGATGATTTTTGTATCACAAAAACATAAATTATTTGATCAGGTGCCGTAGAGAAGCAGAAGCTTGTGTACATAATGAACAGAGATGCCCAGGCTCGTCTAACGATCTCCTCACCTCTCGAGGCACATAAAGCTAACACGTTAGTCTATCACATGGTAGGAGTAGATGTAGGCTTTGAAAATCCTACGTTCGCTTGCTTGGAAATAGATTATGAGGTATTATTTTTGAAATCTTACATGAAGATTGTTAACACAATGCTGACAGTGTGTCTGTAAATTGATTACTTTAGAATTATCATAGGTATATGTACATGTGAATCTCTATTGGGGTATTCAGTTTCCTTGGATGAATTGATCATAATCATTGTAAAGGTTTTCGATAAGACTTTTGAGAAAAATAGAAGAATTCTATTTAAGATCGAAGTGCATTTCTATCAGATTAATTTGTATTTCATGCCTTTTGCAAGTAAACCACAAAAGCACATGTTTGACCGTTACTTAAAAGTTAGAAAAAACTATCGTTAGGAATAATATTGAGTTTTTGTCACCAATGTAGGAGGCAGACACTGATCACACTGGGGAGGGAGCTAAGAATACTCAACAGCTGCTGACTTATTACGAGTTAGATTTGGGTCTAAACCATGTGGTAAGGAAGTACTCAGAAACACTGGAGGAACATGCTAATTTCCTCGTATCAGGTAGGAGAAAATACATCTCATACATATACATGTAGTATATACAAGGTTGCCTAAATTTCTAAATTTTGAGAAATATCACTTACATGTATATGTAATATAAGTAAATATTTTATTGCAAATTAAAGAAACTCTCTTTGTAATTACTGGAAATTTGTTGGATAAATCTTGGGGGAAAGACTTACCTGAGTCAAGACCATTTCCAAATTTCTCCCGCAAACGTCTTACAGTGGAATAGGTTTCAGAAACACTTAGTGTTATCAAGGAAAGTTTTAGATATCCAGCAAATAGGATCTTGATTTGAGAAATATAACTATATGTTAAACATGTTAAATGTCCATCTACTTTGTATTTGTAACGTTTAAAAATCTGTTATAAGCTTGTCTGACTTTCTGTTATCAGTGCCTGGAGGTAGTGACGGTCCGAGTGGAGTGCTTATATGCTCAGAAAACTATATCACGTACAAAAACTTAGGCGACCAGCCGGATATTAGATGTCCCATACCAAGAAGAAGGGTAAGCATACAATGTCTTAAGATTATGCTTTTTACCATGTTTATTGTAAGAAATTATAGTCGATGACTTACATGTTGTTTAACCTTTTTCCCATCACACTGTTTGCTTTATTCTCTATATACACTACAATTTCCATTGTAGAATGACCTTGATGACCCAGAGAGAGGCATGATATTTGTCTGTAGTGCTACTCATAAAACAAAGGTAAATTCCAATTATTCTGAATACTTACCTAGTTCATGGACGCACTCTTAATAAATATGTTTATACCAAGATGTCGTAATCACATGCACAAAGTTCACTCCATGTTAGGGTTAAGCAGTATTTAAAGAAAGAAAATAATTGACTTTTGTAGATTTACATGTTTCCGAGTCTTTCTGGGTAGTTTTTTCAATGATCAATCATCACTGATTAACTGTATCGTCAACAATTTTTTAAAAAAACTTTTTCGTTAGCTTGATGTGTCTTATGTAAGAAGCCATTTACATGTATGCTGATTCCTTTTTATCCTTTCTTTCAGTCCATGTTCTTTTTCTTGGCTCAGACAGAACAAGGCGATATTTTCAAAATCACTTTAGAAATAGATGAAGACATGGTAAGTGTTCAGTATCCTAACTAAACAATTAAAAATACATGTAGACGAGGACATGTTAAGTGTAATGTCCTAACTTCACAATACTGACTTATGTAAACAATGGAACAGATGAAGACAAAGAGATCCAACTCTTATACCATACAAAGATATGGATGAGGACACACCCTCCAATTCTGATGTTCCATAACATAATTTTGTCATATAAATTAAAGTAAAAAGTAATGTAAAAATTAAAGTAAGCAAAGCTTTCTCTTGTTTTTGCCCATCCTTTATCAAGATAAATGTAGATTAAGACTGAAATAAGAGTTTTAATGAAGCCATAACTGAAGCAGGGCTAAGCTGCAAACTCTGTAAAACAGCTTTTCAATAAATAGTCTACAATTCCATTTTGTTTTGACAAAAAAGAATCCATCGGAATTTTTCACCTTTTGTGTAAACTTATCTTTTCTTCTTAAAAAAATCAAGATTTTCTCATGCTAAAAGAAAAAAAGATTATGATCTCAAATAAATTGAAGTTGCTAGATAATAGGGTTGTAAAATTGGTTAAAATTTACTATGAATTAACGGACGAAATTGGAGGAGAACTTTTGATTGAAAATCGCGATAAATGATTTATTTAAAAAAAAAAAACTTTCAAACTTTTAATATTTTTGAACCTTAATTTAGAAGGACAGTACATTTTTCGACACAATTTAAAAATAACTTTCGACATATATCGATTTTCCTTCTTAGAGATACATGTATATGTTAACACTTACCTGCATGTAGTCACATCTCAGATTCTGATACATTTCTAGTGTCATTTTGCGTGAAGAGAGAACATTTTGCAAAAAAGTACATTAACTCTGATTAATCCATCCTCAAAAATAGAATAGATAGTTGTTGATTTGGATATCTTAGCGCTGATGTCGACGACTATCGTTACAAAACTACTGGATATACATACTGCTCCCCCGATTTATCGCCCCTCGTTAAACCGCCAACCCCGGCTACCGCCACTTTTTCCCAATGTACAGATTTCCTTACATTATAAACCCCCGTTGTAACGCCAACCCCCGCATACTGCCATCCGCCAATGAATTCGGCGTACAAATTGTCGTATTTGGTATATAAACCCCCGATTACAATGCCATTTATTCGAGTTGTTATCACTAAATAAACAACTTAGATTCATAGGTGCACTGTCTTTTAATTATCGCGCTTGGGTTTACTTTCATTCATGTTTTGATAAACAATCAATATGTACGTTTACCTAGATAATGTAATTTGAACTTAAATTAATACTTATGGCGAGTCCAGTGAGGATGCAGAGATATTTTAAAACAGAAAACGGCATTTACCCCCGCATTAAATTCAAGCGTCATTGAACCGACTATAGACGAAAAAGTAAAAGATGTGTTGTGCACGTATCTCAGCGCTACTAATGCCAATGCAAGGAATGTGCTCATCAGTGACTACATGTTCTAAACTACGAATAAACCTGTATCATGTATTTCATGTTACTGTTTAACACTGAATTCTTTAAGGGGCGGCACCCGGCGAAATTTCGCCGACTCAGATGATAAAAGTCGCCTGTTTGAATTTCCTCTGATCGTTTATTTGCTCTAAAATTTCTCAATCGCCGCCTCAAATAAATCGTTTTGAACACTCTGCATGTACATGCATTTTTCTTTGACCCAGCACATTCTTGAAATGCGAAAATAAGAATTTTTTAAAGCTTATAGCTGTCTATCATCCTTTTATTTACTCCCTCGTCACCCTCACTTTAATGCCAATTTTTTCTCTGGACAGATGTTGGCGTTATATCGGGGGAGCACTGTACAACTAATTTTCATGGTTTTATTGGAAACTGGGCAAAATTATGTTTTTGACACATTACCTGCATGTATTTTCCATTACAATTCACTAAAAGTTAAAATGTTTTAATTCATGCACCCTTTACAGTGCTTAATCTGCTAGAATATGGTCCTACCTGATGAGAAATTTTATTGACCTTGTCTCTGAAAATTTGACCTTTTGCCACTCCTTTGATTTTACTGGAACAAGTGATGACCACTGATCTCCAACTATTACACCTCTAGTAAAGAGAGAAATGGATGAAGACTTACTAAACGTTCGTCTGATGTTCCATTTATAATTACAGATCCATCTATGTGTATTTCTTAAACTACAGTGTACATGTACATTATTCATTTGTAGCTCTTTATCCATTTACAAGTACTGTACTTAATGTATGTTGTGATTTCAGGTAACAGAAATCATCCTAAAGTATTTTGATACGGTCCCTGTAGCTTCCAGTATGTGTGTTCTTAAGTCTGGGTTTCTCTTTGTGGCTTCAGAGTTTGGTAATCAGTAAGTATCCATACTGTAGCATGTGTAGTGTAGAATATGTCAGTCTGTCTGTCTTACAGTAGCACAGTAAGACAATTCAAACTTACTGCTTCAAGTTGTACATGTATCAAATTATCTTTAAAAAAGTACATGTACGTGTATGTCAAATTATTATAGAGCATTTTGGCTACATCTGTGAAATTCTAGGTTTGTTTTTATGGCATTATTTTTCTTACATGACTCATGCTTGTTAACATTAGTATATTTCTTACAGTTACCTGTACCAGATAGCCCAGCTAGGTGATGACGATGATGAACCTCGATTCAGCAGTGCCTCACAGTTAGAGGAGGGAGAACCTCATTTTTTTTCGCCTCGACCTCTCAAAAATCTGGTCCAAGTCGACGAAATGGACAGCCTCTCTCCTATCTTGTCATGTCAGGTATACTTTGAAGTGAAATGATTTGGGAAGGGGGACACCTACAAAAAGTCTTTGGTCTCCTTAATCAAGATCTGCACGTGTTTGCATTAAAAGATTTGTTCTGTTTGTAATGATTAGTTCATGGAACTGTAGCTAATCTTTCTATGAATAAGTCGCCTATTTCTGAAGTTTTTGATGGAACAGATGAAGACAAAGAGATCCAACTCTTAAACCATACAAAGATATGGATGAGGACACACCCTCCAATTCTGATGTTCCTTTATCATCTGTTATTGATCATGTATTATAGCAAATTGAAAACACTTTTGTACAAAACATGAAATCTGATAAAATATAGTTTGTTTCTCTGCCCTTAAGATGGTCAAACACACAAAATATAAGGAGTCATTTTTAAAAAAGACAGAATTTGATTTTATATGTTCATGTATCATATTTGTTGACTTAATTACGATAAATGCACAAAAGTCAATCAAATTTCAAAATATAATGGTGTAACTTCATGTTGTTCAGACACTTCCAATATATATGTACATGTATGTAGAAATTTTGAATGAATTGTGTTGTTTGGCCTTATGCTCATAGGGATTTAAATGTACATGTACTGTATGTGCAAGATTATCGTTCAAAAATTTATTTGATGTATATTCTCTATGATTGACAGATAGCTGACTTGGCCAATGAGGACACACCTCAGTTATACACGCTATGTGGGCGTGGTCCTAGATCCACCATGAGGATTCTAAGACATGGTTTAGAGGTAAGATGCTTTCACAAAGCTTGAATTTTATTTTTGTAAAAATGACTGAACCAACATTTACAATCTGTTTGTAAATACTAATTTCATGTAATTATGCTTTGCTACATGTACTTTTCTTGTTGGAAAAACTGCTAAGATTCCATTTTGTTTCAGACAAATGAAGAGATTCAAAGTCAAATATTGTATCAAATTTATTTTTCCTTAAAATGATCTTGCATAACTTAGCCCAAAAGAGAAACGTCATACTGAGCTAATGATTTACATGTGATTGAAAATAAAGTACATTTAAAAGATATCTTACCTCTGCGAGAAATGTTTTACATCAGTAAACTTCCACAAAATTAATAGGAGCAGTTATTTATATCTCTAGGTTTCTGAGATGGCCGTATCAGAACTGCCCGGTAACCCTAACGCAGTATGGACAGTGAAGAAAAATATCGAGGGTAATTTATATCATGATTATGACTTTATATTTATTTGGATGTAAACGTGTAGTTATTAGATGCATGTGCAAGATTAAAAAATTGCTACATGTATAAAATGCATATCAGGACTGTCATGTTTTATTGGTTCAATCAGACTTGGAAATTTCAATTTGTGAACTGAAATGAAATAATGAAACAAGTTAAAAATTCTGTTGTTTAAAAAACAACAAAGCTAACTTTGTTTAAACTTTGATGAAAATCTAAATATTTTGGAAAACATTATCCCTGTTTGAAAAATAAAGTTATTTCTTGGGGAATTAAATAAAGGCTTTTTCCATGGAGAAAAAAACCACACAGAATTTCGATTCCAAAATTGACCATCTGACAGCCCTTGGTTTGCACTGAAATTAAAAGACGATGAATGCACATGTAATTGAATTTCCATTGTACCCTTAGGGACCTCTTGTCGAAGAGTTAGGTAGAATTATTCTTCACCACACTGTCCACTGAAATATGTAAAAGGCTATGATTTTTTTTGAGGCACAAAAATTATGGAAAAAACTGTAGAGTGGGACCAAACAATCAACAGAACGAGAGTTTGATGTTTTATTCCTAAAACTTCGATATGCAAATATCACAATGGAAATGCATACATGTAGCACATGCATATAAATATACAGGCATCCAAGGTCAAGGGAAACAACTCTTCAAAGCAAAAGTATGAGTTACTGGCCTTGATGAACAGCCAGGCATTCCTTTGTAGGAAAGCTTTGTGTTTTCACATGGTCTTTAACAGAGGCTAGTTGAATGTCTAGCTGAAACAGATTACAAAGGTGTTAGGTCTAACATGAACATGAGACAGATCCGATCTAACGAAGGCTGGTCCGAGGTGTCACCTTGACCAAGCCTGCTTTCTAATTTCAGGTGCAGGCATGCTGATGAAGATTTAAAACAGGTGGGTTATTGTAATGCTATGGAATCCCTTGATTTACATGTACCTGTCATTGATTTACATACATGTATATATATATATATGCTTATTTCTGAGAAGTCTTAATAAGAACCTAATTTTAAAAGGAATGTTCAACTTTTTTTACCCACAGGTCAGCTTAATTCTCTATCAAAAAAGATTTTTGTTTCTTCAACTTGCATAGCTACAACATGCCTTTAGAATCCCCATTCAAATGAGGATTAAGTATACTTTACATGTGATGTAGACATTTTCTTGTTAAAATGCAGATTGACATATTAATTATAGAATTTTCTCATACCAGAATAAGGAGGAAACAAGTAACCAGGTTCGGAATCAAACTTGAGACCTGCTTCCTTGGTAGATGATCTTACCATCTGATATCCTTGGTCAACTACATAAAAATAAAGTGTCCCAATAGACAATTTTCACATTACTGCAGTTGACTCGCAATTTACACGTCGTAAGACCCGACATCACAAAATTTGACGTAACTTTTAACTGTGACATCGTATCAGATTTATGATATCAGTTAGAAATGACCTCAAAAGTAGTGATGTCAGGTCCTGGCATGTTTAAGTCTAAAGGTTATGTGAAGAAGGTCTATTTGTCTGCAAGGAATCTGTAATTCTGTCAAATTACGTTGGCACTGCTTTGTATACATGGTAGATTTAACATGAAGAAAACCCTTTACTCTTTACATTCATGGTTACCGAGTCCTATGAGTCCTGTTGAGAATAGTGATTCGTGTACATGCATTGCATTTACATATGAAAATGTAGATATAGGACATATTGCTTGAAAATATATATCTTTGGATAGATAGATCTTTATTCAGATTACTTTGAAAATTTTTTATGCCTCCCGTAATCAAAGGTTAGGGGGCATTTAGTTTTTGGTCTTTTTGTCCGTTCGTCTGTTTGTCTGCAAAAAAAAATTAACCTTGGCTATAACTTTTGAATGGAAATTGATAGGGCTTTCATATTTTACGTGTGTATGCCTTGTGACAAGACCTTTCCATGGATACCAAAATTTTTATCTTGTGACCTTGACCTTTAGAGTTTGACCTACTTTTGAAAAACTTTAACCTTGGCCATAACTTTTGAATAGTAAGTGATATGGCTTTCATATTTCACTTGTGTATTCCTTGTGACAAGACCTTTTCATGGGTACCAAAATTTTGACCTTGACCTTTACTGTGACCTACTTTTGACATTTCAGCTGTTATACCGACAAAGATGCCAACGGGGGCATTCATGTTTCACAAATACATGTTTTTTATTTAACTTGCAATGAAAAGTGAAGGGAATTTTATCATGCATCTTAACTTCACCAGTCAGGTGAAATAATGAGGCCATTTGGATCTTCAAAAATTAGATCATTGAACAACAATCATGACTTTAAAAGATGACCTAATTTGACCCAAATCTTAACCCAGTTTATTCTGATTTGCATTTTCCTGCACCGTCATTGATTCACCAGCATTATATTTTCATTTTCAGCTGTATAAACAAGTTACATGTAGTTACACCTTTACCTAATCTACTTTTCCCATTCTGTACTTTCAGACGACTATGACGCCTACATTATTGTGTCCTTCGTTAACGCCACCCTGGTATTGTCTATCGGAGAGACAGTAGAGGAAGTAACAGATTCTGGGTTTCTGGGTACCACACCCACTCTATCGTGTTCCCAGCTCGGAGACGATGCTCTAGTCCAGGTACGCATGTACTCAGAATATTCATATCATTTACCATGTTTACATCTGATACTGTGTCTTGACATTGCAATACAAAGTCCTATTTACAGGTGTGTGGGGCAGGACTAGAGCGTTTATGAGGTCAACAATTATTTGCCCTCATTTCCCCTTGTTTAGGGATCATCCCTTGTAGGTTAACTCATTGATTCAAAGTTATGATAACAAAAAACTGTTAGATAAACCCCTTGCATGATTTGGCAACTTGACATTGAGTTATGCTCTGTTGCTTGTATCAAGAAGAGCACACTATTCATGTAATTGTTCGAAAAAAGGTTTCTTATACACATACAATAGAATTCAATTTCTTTGATCGGGACAGTTCATTGAATGAGCCATGTGTGAAAATGTTTCTTCTTTACAGATTTGTCACATTTTATTGGCCGGATTGCAAAGCAATTCCGGTCTATAGATTGACGATGTCCGTCTGTCTGTCCGACCGTCCGTCCGTCTGTCTGCCGTCAACATTTTGGTTAAAGTTTCTGGATGAGGCAAAATCTAAGGAACTTTATGTAGTAGAAACTTTATATTAAACATGAAGCTTGCCTATTACAAGACCTTTCAATTTATGCCGTAACATTTGACCTAGTGACCTTGACCTTGGACTTTGACCTAGTTAAAGATTTTAGTTAAAGTTTCTGGTTGAAGCAAAATCTATGGAACTGTATGCAGTAGAAACCTCATATTATACATTTAGGTTGCCCATGACGAGACCTTTCAATTAATGCAGTAACATTTGACCTAGTGACCTTGGACTTTAACCATGTTAAAGATTTTGGTTAAAGTTTCTGGTTTAAGCAAAATCTATTGATCTGTATGCAGTAGAAACCTTATATTATACATGTAGGTTACCCATGAGGAGACCTAAATTTATGCCGTAACATTTGACATGGTGACCTTGGACTTTGACCTAGTTAAAGATTTTGGTTAAAGTTTCTGGTTTGAGCAAAATCTAAGGAACTGTATGCAGTAGAAACTTTATATTATACATGTCAGGTCTTGCTTCTGACAAGACCTTTCAATGTATGCTGTAATATTTGACCTAGTGACCTTGACACAGTTGGTGACAAAAACTTGCTTTGCAATCCGGCCAAACCGTCTTTAGCGGTGTTTCATTCTTGAACATTCTCAATAATGTAATTTCACTTTTGTCATTCAAAACCTTTACATGTAAAAACTTGGGCAAAACTTCAAGCACTTACTAAGGTAGATTTTCACGACATATCACCAGTATTTTGAAATTTCTTGGAATTCTGATTGTTACTACATGTATGTAACATTTTCATTGCTGACAGAGTAGAGAATTATTGTGGAGATGTCTGATTTTAGTTTAGAAAACCCCTAATGAATAGCTTCATGTATATTTCGCAAATCTTTAATTAATGAGCAAAATAGACTTATTTTTCACTCAATTACGTTACTTACTTGTATTTCAGTGATGATGAAAATCTGTCTTCTCCACTTCATATGAAGCTTGTGATTTTAGATTGATTTCTGAACTGAGCAAACTAAGATTAATGAAATGCATATTTTTCTTTGAAAAAAATCTTGATGTTGCTAACATTAGTGTTTTCTCCTCTTTGACTAGCTGACAGTGATGTCATGATTAAAAAAGATTAAGTACATGTATTACCAGTTTTAAAGTTATTTTCAAACTTGGCTCTACTTTGACATAGAGCTTTGGTTTGCCTTTGTGCATAAACAGCGCTTAACATGTTACATGAACTCTTTAGTAAATTATTATTACAAAATTTACAAATAAAATTACCACTTGTACAAGAAAAGACTTGATGCCATTTACTTGTTTACAGATTTACCCAGACGGCATTCGTCACATTAGATCAGATAAGCGTGTCAATGAGTGGAAAACACCCGGGAAGAAAAATATTGTGAAATGTGCGGTTAACCAGAGGCAAGTGGTGATAGCCCTGACGGGTGGAGAGCTGGTGTATTTTGAAATGGATCCAGTAAGTATTATATTTAAGCATGTTTCTCGTTTTGGAATAATTCTCATAATTTGGGACAATAATTATTTCAAAACCGGAAATGATTAAAGCTTTCTACTGTTCCTACTTTTTCCTACTATTTCCTACTTTTCCTACTTTTTTATTTTAATCCTACTTTTTCCTACTTTTTCTTCAAATCCTCCTACTATTCCTACTTTTTCATCTCAAAAGTAAAAAATTACTTGCTTCACTTGTCATCAACATCTGATTCAAAGTTATTAAAAAATTTCGGGCTCGCTTCGCTCGCCCATTCTGTATATTTTACATGAAAAATCAATCCCTCCTTATTTCTCTCTGTCATTTCCTCAAAGATGAACATTACCAGTCTACAATCATTGCTTACTGTGATTTTTGTGTCGTACTTACTGAAAATTGTTGCTAAAAGTGATGGAAAATTTCCTACTTTTCCCCTATTAATTCCTACTTTTTCCTATTTTTCTCCTACTTTTTTTCATTGACTACTCCTACCTTTTTCCTACTTTTTCATCAAGGTAGAGTAGAAAGCCTGTAGAAGAGAAAAAAAGTGTTGTGAAAATGATGTTATTCCATCCGTGTTTCACCTGATCATAATGATTATAGTTTGGACTGATTCACAACACAATTGCTATTGAAAGGGTTGGAGATTACTTTCAGGGGTCAAGCTTGAAATACACAAAATTGTAGTCAGTTGGATTTTTGCATACAAGAAATTATAATTGTAGGAATGCTATCAATATGAAAAATTTAAACACCTCCATTTTATGGTAAATTTTATGTCCATTTATGCATTGTCTCTTAAAAAATCCATTTAGATTTAAAGAAAAATAGATTTTGTATAATATTTTTATTTCACTATTTTTGTACATATTCAGTGATTGGGAAGGAATGTTTATGATGGGGCCGTTTTCCATGATTTTCTAAAATTCCAATGGGTCATTTCTAAAGAAAGTACACAATGTTCAAAGGGCCATCTTTCAAATAAATCAGACTATGACTCGTAGCACCTGCTCTTCCCTGTCACTAAATATTTGTAATTCACAGTTAACACACCCTCCCCCCCTCCCAAAAGAAAAAAAAAATGTAAGTTGGTAGAAAAATGTCTTTAGGTTCATCAGGGATTTTTCAGGGTATTTTACTTTGGGTCCAGGGTCCGGTAAAAATGGGAAAAATCGCGGCGTTTTAATGAAATTGGGAATTTCCAACAGTTTAATTTGATTTTTAATGGAATAAATCCTTACACAGAGATATAACTCCTTCTTATTCACAGCATACATGTGAACCTTTTGCCTCCACAAATCTGGAGGATTTTCAATTTTCATCTGGAGATTTGGCTTCTCGTCGGGAGGTTTTTAATTTTTCATCGGGAGGATTTATCGGTATTCGGAACCCCCCCCCCCCCCCCCCTTTTTTTATCTACGGACGAATTTTCTCAACTCGCTTTTCAACAAGGACAGATTCCGCTCTCATACAACAACAAAAACAATTCGGAGTTCCGAGAGTTGTCTCAATGACGTCCGTTGATTTCTGCTATTTGAGTACACCTGTACAGAAAATCAATAACTGCTCTTCATGGGGTTTAAACTGACCACTCATCAGATTTAAATCCCATTGTTAGGAGAATAATAAAGGAGACGGCACTATCTGCCTCAGGTTATACACGCTTATACAGAGTACGTGAATTACATGACGTCGTTTTTCCTACGCATTTATTTATTTATTTATTTATCAACGAACTTTTACTGCATTTCCTCACTTTTTCGTGTTATATATAAAATAATATGATTTTACGGCATCAAGAAGATTCCCCAATTAACCTTTTACATCAATTTGGTACGTAAATTTGACGACCCGTGTTAAGATGTACTGGGTATAACGTCCCCCGGGGAAGTCGAGTACCCGTGACGGTGAAGAGAACGCGACGCTAATTGCTTTGTTTTTCCAGCAATATACCTGTCACCTGTATAATTAGCACTTATCAAATTGATTGTCTGGTAACTACAGACGGCGTATTGCGTAACGTAATACACAAATGGGGATTTTGCATTTCATCTGGGGAAATCTGGAGGATTTTTCGTTTTCGTCGGGAGGATTCTGTTTCGTCGGGAGGAATCGGGAGGACTATTTTTCATCGGGAGGGTCCTCGTTTTGTCGGGAGATTTCGTCCTCCCGCCGGGAGGTTCACATGTATGTCACAGTGTCTTCAATAAAATAAACAAAGTACTATATATATATAGTAAAACCATCGATCTATACTTTAGATTGTACTTCAAAGGACATAATGATTATCTTCTAGGATCAGGAACAGGCATCTGTTCAGTCAGAGGGGCTACTTTAATGATCATGATCAATCAGGATTCAGATTCAAAGTCTGTGTTTGACAGGGGACATTCCCACTGTCCGAGTCGCCCTATTCTGTTTACTGAACATGAACTACTTTCTGTTGTTTCTTTTATAGTCACTATCCAAAATTTTATTTTGAAGAACATATCTCGCATCTATAAAGAAGATGTACTCCCTTTTGTCATTTTTGGTATCAAATTTGCTGTTGTAAGACGACATGGTCATGCCATGGGTTCCCAATACTGGATATAAGATTTGATGATTAAAACGTAAACCTATACCGGATATAAGATTTCTGACCAGTTTACACATCGATCGTCAATGTCGTATTTCTGCAATGTATTTCAGTCATCATTATTTTGCTCTTTATTGAAGAACACTTCAAAAAAGTTGTGAGGTTCAAATTGGGAAATTTCAACCATAAATTGGGAAAATACAGGCCATTTTGGCGTTGGGAATGGGTCCGATAATCGGACCCAAAAACGGACTTGAAAAATCCCTGTTCATGCATTTTTGTGTCGCCTGCGAAGCATAGCGACACTTAGGGATCACTTTGTCCGTTCTCCGTCTGTCTGTCACACTTGGATGTCACACCCTATAAAAGTGATTCCTGAGTGTCGCTATGTTTTGCAGGTGACACATGCATTCCTTGGAATGATTTTTGGTGATTCAGTACTGTAGTTGTTTAAATTTTTCAACATGACCTTTGGTGAAATGGAGGACCTGGTATTTTTTAAACAGCTGGTTACTAACTCTAAGCCGATAAAGCATACATTTACTAACAACTATATGATAGCTAGGATAGAGTGTTATGAGCATGATGTTAATACTCCGCTTTACCTGATCATTATGGTGATGATGCATGTAATGTAGACTGACTCGTGATACTCTCCTGCTTACTGGTTTAAAATTCATGTATGAAAAATTCCTTACAAATGTACAAGATGTTTAATTTGGAACTGAATATGCCTTTTCCTCCTAACTGTGGTGAACAGCACAAGGAGCCGATAAGATCTCATCAAGTATTTCTTCTATACAATGATCTACATTTATATGCAAGAAAAACTTGATCCTTATTAAAATGTAGTGTATTTAGAGATTCCTCATATAACTTTCGTGAAGATCCCATTTTGAAAATTCCACTTTTTCAGGGCAGATTTTACGCCTTATCTTATCGGCTCCTTTGATGCTTTCAATGTTGTTCTTAGGTGTATGATGTGCATTGAATTTTCGTTTGAGCTTAGTTATTGTACATTTAGGAATTTTGTTGCCTTCTGTAATCAAAGGAATCTCAAAATGTCTGACATAGCTTCTGTTGGCAGATCAATTCGTTATGACATAATAACCAAAGGCCAGTCAAGTTGTTGTTAAACGAGGCCATTGTGATGTCACAATGTAAAAGTCTGCTGACAGGTGCAGTATTGGACATTTTGTGATCCCTTAATGGTACTATAGAACATTCTTCTTATTGTGCTGACAGGTGCAGTATTGGACATTTTGTGATACCTTAATGGTACTATAGATCATTCTTCCTATTGGAACTGGTCCTTCCTTTGTTCACATTGACCCAAAACATTAAGGAAGAAGAAATACATGTGTGTGGAAAGTACATAAACTTGTAGAGTGAAAATTTGCCCTGTTTGTAACATAATCGATAATGTGAAACTTTGAAGTACAGTTACCATGGTTACTGTCATAAAATACTGTATGATACAGGTACAATGTAAATATATCAGATTCATGTACATCAACATTAATTTTAATTTATTATGAAAAACTAGTGTTGTGAAAATGATGTTATTCCATCCGTGTTTCACCTGATCATAATGATTATAGTTTGGACTGATTCACAACACTACAGTTACATCAGTTTTACTTAGGCAATTTACAGGATTAATTAAAATTAAGACATCTTTCAAATTCTAAATTCAAGCGTCAATAGAAATTCAATGGAGCAATATTAGGTCAAAATGAATACAAATGAAATGGACGTAAACATTTGAAAGAACAATTGAAATGGCTGTCCCCACTCACAAAGATTAAAACCAACTATGGATTTATCAAGAAACCAAACTCAACTTTTTACGACACCAGCAACGCAATAGCGACACAAAGGGATAACTTTTTTGGGCACCCATCTGTCTGTCTGGTAGTCACACTTTCACATATTTGGCTATGACTTAATATACATCAGATATCTTTCAAACTTGCAGGGATTGTAAAGCATGATGAGACTCTGCATCCAATGCAGGTCAAGGTCAAGGCCACTATCAAGGTCAAATACTTAGGGTCAAACTTTGATGGTGCGATTTTGTGTCTTGAGAGCTTTGATTATAATTGTGTAAACATGTTCCATAAATACTTGTATATATCTGTATGTTCAATACGCAAAAGTGACACAATTTATCCTTTTAACCTGAACCTATTTTGGTGATTTTTAGCTCACCTCGACGAAGTTGATTAGCTCACCTCGACAAAGTTGAGTGAGCTTGTGCTATACCCCCGCGCGTCCGCGTCCGGTTAAGAAGTTTGGGGTAGCTCAGTATTTGGCAAAGTACTGATGCTACAGTAACCAAACTTGCACAAGTGATTCATCTTTGGATGCTGAGGTGAACCCATGCATCGGATGCTGCATCTGACCTACATTTTCCGCTTGAGTGACTTGGTTAAGAAGTTTGGGGTAGCTCAGAGTGGCTTTGTTAAGAAGTTTGGGGAAGCTCAGTATTTGGCAAAGTACTGATGCTACAGTAACCAAACTTGCACAAGTGATTCATCTTGAGATGCTGAGAGGAACCAATGCATCAGATGCAGCATCTGACTTATTTTTCCCATTTGAGTGATTTTGTTTTAAAAGCCAATATTGAGCAAAGTATAAGTGCTACATGTACCAAACGTACATCTTGGATGTATCTTTGATCAAACTTTCATGAAATGACCTTGACCTACTTTTTCCGCTTGAGTGATTTTGCCTTTAATAGCCAATATTGAGCAAAGTATATGTGCTACATATACAAAACTTGCATATTGGATGTATCTTTGATCAAACTTTCATAAAATGACCTTGACTAGTTTTTCCGCTTGAATGATTTTGCCTTTAAAAGCCAATATACATTTACTTAGAAATATGTTTGAATTGAATTTTGCTGCCACGAGGTGAGCTTCGTAATCTGTGATTACCTATGTTTTATTTTTTATGCCCCCGGAATCAAAGATTCGGGGGCATATAGTTTTTGGCCTGTCCGTCTGTTTGTTTATCTGTTTGTCTGTCTGTTTGTCCGAAAAACTTTAACATTGGACATAACTTTTGAATGGGAAGTGATAGGGCTTTCATATTTCACATGTGTATTACTTGTGACAAGACCTTTCCATTGATACCAAAATTTTTGACCTCGTGACCTTGACCTTTGACCTACTTTTCAAAAACTTTAACATTGGGCATAACTTTTGAATGGGAAGTGATAGGACTTTCATATTTCACATGTGTATTCCTTGTGACAAGACCTTTCCATTGATACCAAAATTTTTGACCTCATGACCTTGACTTTGACCTTTGACCTACTTTTCAAAAACTTTAACATTGGGCATAACTTTTGAATGGGAAGTGATAGGGCTTTCATGTTTCACATGTGTGTTCCTTGTGACAAGACCTTTCCATTGATACCAAAATTTTTGACCTCATGGCCTTGACCTTGACCTTTGACCTACTTTTCAAAAACTTTAACATTGTGCATAACTTTTGAATGGGAAGTGATAGGGCTTTCATATTTCACATGTGTATTCCTTGTGACAAGACCTTTCCATTAATACCAAAATTTTTGACCTCATGACCTTGACCTTCGACCTACTTTTCAAAAACTTTAACGTTGGGCATAACTTTTGAATGGGAAGTGATAGGGCTTTCATATTTCACATGTGTATTCCTTGTGACAAGACCTTTCCATTGATACCAAAATTTTTGACCTCATGACCTTGACCTTGACCTTCGACCTACTTTTCAAAAACTTTAACATTTGGCATAACTTTTGAATGGTAAGTGATAGAGCTTTCATATTTCACATGTGTATTCTTTGTGACAAGACCTTTCCATTGATACCAAAAATTTTTAGCTCGTGACCTTGACCTTTGACCTTTTAACCCAGTGACCTCACATACATGTACTTAACAGAAAATAGTGTTCATACTAACAAAGATGCCACCGGGGGCATTCGTGTTTCACAAACACAGGCTTTATTTTTCATAAATTACCAAACCTGCTACATGTACATGTATAATTGAAGAAAAAGACCGACATCTACAGACATGATTTTCTGCACTTTACAGCTGAATTCCACAGAGTACTTTGAAATTTGGCCTCCAGAATTTTCATAGTGCCCCCACCCCGCCCCCCCCCCCCCCCCCCCCCCCCCCCCCCCCCCCCCCCCCAACCTTAAATTTTATTTTTCTATGTTCGAATCATATTTGAGTTTGAAAAGTACACTGGAAAATTTTTATAGACTTAACTTGCTTGTAAATGCAGATGTAAATTACTTGTATATGCAGATGTAAACTACTTTTGTATGCAGACATACATGTTAGTTATGACCTGGGTGTTTTGAAAATGATGTTAAAATTTCTTTCCACTAATGAGACTTGACATGATTAAATTGCAAACTGATTCATTGCACTCAGGCTTTCATTATACGTGAGATCAAGTGATTTATTCTCATTATCATCTGTTGCAAACATGAGGTAAGAATGAAGTGTATCATGCTTACTCATCTCTGCATTCAAATCCTACGTAGTGCTGGCATGTACCGATAGTCTTGATATACTGTTACCCAAAGCTAGTTAAACATGTCAAATTTATCCGGCAGTGTAACTCTTTATGAATTTACCAATATTGAGAAGGAACTTAACAAATTAAATTCATCAGCTACAAAACAGCAATTCACCAACTATTATCATCCACAGTTCCCATATCAAAACTGTAATGCACTGTGCACATGTTCAACTATGTATTTATAAATTTCGCCTCGATAAAGTTGAGTTAGCTTCTATGTCCGCATCTGTATCCACGTCCATGTCCAGCCAAGAAGTTTGGGTAGCTCAGTATCTGACAGTTCTGATTCTAAAGTAACTTGTATATTACAAGTGATTTATCTTGGGATGCTGAGATGAACTCATTAATGGAATGCTGCATCTGACCTACATTTTCTGCTTGAGGGATTTTGCTTTTAAAAGCCAATATTGAGCAAAGTATAAGTACTGCATGTACCAGACTTCCATGTTGGATGTATCTTTAATTAAACTTTCCTAAATTGACTTTGGAAAATTTTCTGCTGCGAGTTGAGCTTTGTAAACTGTGATTACCCTTGTTTTTGGATTTAAATGTTTGTACTTGCACCTATTTATTTCAGACAGGTCAATTGAATGAGTACACAGAAAGAAAAGAGATGTCATCGGAGGTAGTGTGCATGGCATTGGGACGTGTACCCCAGGGGGAGCAGAGGTCCCGTTTCCTGGCTGTGGGGCTGGCTGACAATACTGTTAGAATTGTATCCCTTGATCCTTCTGTAAGTAAAGGTTTTTTCAGACACGTTTGTTATCTATAAGAATGTCCATAAAATTATAAGGTTTTAAACGACTGGAAAGAATCCGAAGTCTTGATGAAAAAAGTGAGCAAATTTGAAAGAAGGGAAAATGAGCAGAAAAATTAAGATAAAAGTAATGATTGGAGGGATTTGTTATTTTAGACCTTCAATCTTCTATAATATATAAGTCTTAAAAAGAAATCGAAAAGGACAAAACTGAAAGTAACACAAAAATCACAGAAATAGCACAATGTTTTCTTTCCTGTGTAGGATTGTTTATCTCCCCTGAGTATGCAGGCTTTACCCGAGCCTCCTGAGTCGCTGTGTATTGTGGAGATGGGAGGGACAGAAGCCAAGGAGGAGACAGGGGAAACAGGGTCCGTGGGAGGACTCTTCCTTAACATTGGTTTACAGGTAAATAATTCATGGGAAAGAAATGCTAGTACATGTATTGTAACTTTGAAAAACACAAAAAATGTGTCTGACATTTTAGTTGTGCAAAATTTGAAAATTGTTTTCAGATACATGTAATTAAGTATTATACGATATAACATGTATGAAGCCCCGTTTACACTATCAAAGTTTTCTTGCACAAGAAAACTTGGTCAAAGTTTTTGACGCGAACTTTGATAGTGTAAACGATCCAAGAAAACTTTGATCAAAGTCCGTCAAAGAACTTGGATGGACTTTGACGGAAAAGAACTCCATCCTATTTTTCTTGAAACTTTGACGTACTTTGACGGGAATCGACCAATCAGAGTAGAGATTCAAAGTTACACCAGAAGTATTTTAAATATTGATGAAAGAAATAGAGGCAATTTAGAACGTTAAAAGTAATGAATATATCAGCAAAGACAAAAGATGCGTTGCAGTGAATTCCATCTATATTTTTTTGTTTTATAAATCCTTGAACTCGTGCTTAATTGTTCCATATCATGTAATAAGACCTATGAACAACCACTAACATAAACTATAAAGTTTTCATGAGAAATATTCACAATATATATATGAACCATTTATGTTTTAGTGCATATTTACCACGTTTTCTTGTACAAGTCGCTCAAAGAACTTTGATAGTGTAAACAGACAACTTTGTCCAAGAAAACTTTGACCAAGTTTTCTTTGACGGACTTTGACCAAGAAAAAACTTTGATAGTGTAAACACGGCTTAAGGATAATAGAGGATTACAATAAACAAATAGTGAAAATTTAAATAAATTGAATATTGATAATATAGCTTTACAGTAATTAGTTCATGTAAAAAATTCATTAAACTTTACGTGATAACATGTTTGTTTCAGAACGGTGTATTGCTGCGTACAGTACTTGACACTGTGACTGGAGATTTATCGGACACCAGGACCAGATATCTTGGTTTACGCCCTGTAAAACTGTTCAGAATCACCATGCAGGGATCGGAGGCAGTACGTACAGCATATTTCCTTCATCAGCTACCTAGACTGTATTTTCATAGACCAACATTTAAATTACCAAGTTGGCTGCTTTGTTTAAACAATAAGCATTTTATAGCAATTTTTCTCTCTTGTCATTTTATGATTAAGGAGTGTAAGCTCTCTGATGATGAAAACAACTTTTCTCCACTTCATATGAAGCTCTGTGATAAGTACTGTGATCTGAAGAGAGTTGTGTATCTTTGTACTCATAAAAAAAAAAAATGATAGTTTTTTTCCAGTATTAGGCCATATAAAAAAAAATCCTGGTTCTCAGACACCGCCGCGCTCTCAAAATTCCTCCCGATGAGACGTTTTTATCGTGGGAAGGGAAAAAAATAGCCGCCGCCCGCCAGATTTCTCATACTGATAAATATAATTTTCTATTAATAGAACAGGGATTTCTGTACAAACGAAAAGTAGAAATGTCTGTTTCAGTACAGCGCTTTACGTTTTAACGGCGCTTGTCGGTTTTGTTAAGACTTTACACGACCAAGATGCTTAGGTGCTCTGACTTCTGTGGAGGGAAATACTGTACTTTGTTATTGTACACAAGATGCAAAATGGCGACCGGGGGGGAGGAACGAGTGATTGTCAGCTTGAAGGTGAATTTTAAAGGCAACACAGTCGTGCCGTGGATTATATTGCCATTGGAATCGAACTGGGCTGAAGCATTCTTGGCACTGTAAAAATGAGAAGAGTTGAGTATGGTGAACATTTACAACAAATATAGTCACTATAGATCACAGTCTATATAATATCTGAATAAAAAATTGTGATTAAGTAGTTTTCGGAAAATAAAAACAAAAAATAAAAACCCTACCTACCTACCCATATTTTTTAGATCAATTATCTGAGAACCAGAAATTTTTTTTTGCATGGCCTTATATTCCTACACATACATGTAGATGTTTAATGTAAATTGAGTTTTCTGGTGTTTTACTGTTGGTGCTGCAGAGTAGTCCTGTTGGAGGTCCCCTACTTTCATGTAGTACAAAGTAATTTTCTGATTTCAATATATTTACATTTAGGTACTAGCGATGTCCAGCAGATCATGGCTCAGTTATACATACCAGAACCGATTCCACCTCACTCCACTGTCGTATGAATCGTTAGAGTATGCCTCGGGTTTTGCATCAGAGCAGTGTCCTGAGGGAATAGTAGCCATCTCAACAAACACTCTGAGGTCAGTAGTGCATAGCTAGATAAACCACATTCGTAGATTAAAATAAGATGCGGTACCCAGTGAAATTTATGATTCAAATTTCCTCTAATCCTATATAAATTGCTCAAAAGATTCCTCTTAAATTTTGAAATCACCACCTCAAATGAATCTTATTGAAAACCCTTCATATACATTGTAGATTACTTTATTCCACTTTCATTGTTGAATGTACAAGTACACCCTATGGTTAAGTGAATATGACCACATAAAATGACCACAGTAGATTTAGTAAGGATGAAGGATTGTTTTTTACGCAATATAATGTAAGATTTGTTACTTTTAGGATTTTGGCTTTGGAGAAGCTTGGAGCAGTGTTTAACCAAGTCTCCTATCCCCTACAGTATACACCACGGAAATTTGTCATCCACCAAGAATCCAGTAACCTCATCACCATAGAAACAGATTATAACGCCTACACAGAGGCTACCAAACTGGAGAGGAAGCAGCAAATAGCCGAGGTAGATATGCTAGTACTATGCAATACTTAAGACTTTTTACCCAAAATTTTCTTGTACTGTAGTGAGATAATTTCTACTTAAATGCTTGACATACATGCTATCTTTGGTGAATCATTGTTTCTTTTCCCTCAATACAAGACTTCCATGAAATTACAGGGAAAAATTTATAGTTCTATGTTGCTTACAGTCTATGAAAATATTCTATTCCTGTTTTTTTGAAAAATTAAATTAATATAATCTTCTTTACAGGAAATGGTAGAAATGGTGAGTGCTGAGGAAAGAGAAATGGCGGCAGAAATGGCTGCTGCATTTCTGAACGAAGAATTACCAGAAAGCACATTTGGAGCTCCTAAGGCGGGGCCTGGTATGTGGGCGTCGCTGATACGTATAATCAACCCCATCACAGGCCAAACGGTGGAGAAAATACAGATGGAACAAAACGAGGCTGTTCATAGGTATGTAAGGACACTTTTGAGTACATTCATGTATAGACCCTTTCACATTATCTGCGGTACTGAATTTTAAGCTCGGATCCAGGGGGACTAACATTAGATTGCGCATGCACTAGTGATGTCATTTGATTGTTACAAGATGTTTTTGGCAGAACAAGCGAAACACGATTCTGCGCCATATGTCTTATAACAATACTATGAGTATTGAGGAAGTAAATGATGAAAATGTTGAGGATTCCCCTACATACATGTTGTGAATGATCATCCTTAGCTGATACTTCCTCGTCTGTCTAACTATAACATGTGCTTACATGTATTTTGAAAACTTTTATAGGATTTTTCTCTATTTAAATTTTATATGGTAAAATTGCTATGCTAGTGCTTTGAATTACATGTACTGCAAAATATTTCACTTTCATGAACAATGAAAAAACTATGTGATTCTGGACAATTTCAATTACTGTATAATATGGAGTCATGTGTTTACATGTATTATAACTGTGAGAAATTTTCTCTATTTTTTTAAAACATGTTAAAACTTTATATGATAGAATTGCTATACTATTGATTTGAATTACAACATTTGGAACAATTGTAATTTTTTTCATATTGAATATTTTACTTTTGGGGACAATTATAGAGTTATGTCTTGCTTGTTCCATAATTGTATAATTTGCCATTATTTACAAAATTAAAGTTTTATGTACATGTATATGTATCACATAAAACACATGTACTTTCAGTTTCATCTTCATATACATGTATCTTGAAAAAGTTTTTCATTAGCTGAAGGAATTATCTTCTATTTTAGTATTGCATTGCTGAAATTTGCCAGTCGAGGTGATGACCAGTTTGTGTTACTAGGTGTATCCAAGGACTTGACCCTGAACCCAAGGACACTGAGTGGCGGATTTCTATATTTATATCAGTTAAAAGACGGTGGTGAAAAACTAGAATTACTTCATAAAACTCCCGTTGAGGAAGTGCCAGGGGCCATAACGTCATTCCAAGGAAGAGCACTGATAGGAATCGGAAAATATCTGCGTATTTATGATATCGGAAAGAAGAAAATGCTGAGAAAATGTGAAAATAAGGTCAGTTAACCTTTCTGCTTTAATATGATCCTACATTTATATGTTTGAAAACATAATTTATGATTCATAATACTATCTTGCATGCAGTTTCAGTCAAAATTTAAGGAGAAGATTTCAATGTCCTAATGAAGCAATTTCTCTCTGTCAGATAAGAATACATGTAGCTCAATCTCAATTTGAAATTATTCTCACATTAAAGATTTCAGCTAATCTTAGTATTGAAGTATATAAACTATCACCTTTGTCTGTCCATTTAAATCTTTGGTCATCAAGAATATTATGCTCTATTTCAAGGTGGTCATTGATTTAAGAGTTGAATTGAAGTCTTTGCACCTACATGTATATGTACTGAGTGATCTGATATTTATGAAGTAAATATACATTTCCATAATTTCAGCATGTGCCCAATTTTGTTGTCGGCATCCATACTATAGGGAACAGAATCATAGTGTCCGACATTCAGGACAGTTTCCATTTCGTACGTTATAAACGACAAGAGAATCAGCTGATTATATTTGCTGACGACACAAATCCACGGTGGATCACAGCCTCGGCCATGCTGGATTATAATACTGTTTGTGGGGCGGACAAGTTCGGAAATCTCACTGTGGTAAGTTTAAGAACATTATTGTTTATTAATCTTTGTAGCAATACCTACATGTATGTACATGTGCTGTAGTCATAATAAGGTATGCATGCAAATTACTTGGGCTTTCTGCCCACATGCACCTTAGATAAATATTTCACTAATATGTGTACTGTCACTGTGTTTGGACTGTCTGTGACTGAGTAGATCACTTGTTTAAGTGCCAATAAAGTTTGTGAAATTGCCTTCAATTACACATTTAAAAGGAAAACTTTGAACAACTTCTTTGCATCATCTCTACCCCGTTTGATTTACTTTGATCAAATGGTTTGTACAATGATGCCATAAAATAGCTCCGAATTTTCATGGTATGGAATGAAAATCATCTATGTTGAAAATTTGGTGCAACATTCAAAGTCATCAGTTATTTTGTTGTTGATACATTAATGTAATTCAAAAGAATTCAAGTTCGTTTAATGAGTATGTGCCAGCAGTTGACATATCGTTCTAACCCAGCTAACAGATACACTTAATGAATTTATTTCTTATTTATTAGATTCGGCTTCCGACTGATGTCAGTGATGAAGTTGATGAAGATCCGACTGGAAACAAAGCATTATGGGATAGGGGTGTGCTTAACGGAGCGTCACAAAAGGTAAATAATCTGGCTTTATTGAATTTCTGGTCAATTATCAGGAGGATAACGATTTGCTGAATCTGCATATCACTAAAATGTTTTTGCTTTATTTTTTTATTTTTTTTCAGGCTGATATCATGATGAATTTCCATCTAGGAGAGGTAGTGACGTCCCTACAGAAAGCCACCCTGATCCCTGGAGGGTCAGAATCGCTAGTGTACACTACTCTCTCAGGGGGGATAGGTATGCTGGTACCTGTTAACTCACATGAGGTATGGACATTTATATACTGTATATTATATTTAATGGCTGCATTATGTGCCCCAATATCCTTCACATCCATCTATTTATTTAAACCTTGAACTGTGATGAGATCAATATCATTAGCACAAGTTGTTGCCAGTTGCATAGAGGTGATTCTCTTCCCAATTTAGCTTTCCACTTAAATTTACTTTTTCACATGTAAATAAATGTACAGAGATAACTTTAAATTCTGTGGCCTACAAATTTTGTTCATACACATGAAAGTTTTTATTAACAAACTGATTATTTAATTTTTTGCCTTTGTTCTTCAGGACCTTGACTTTTTCCAGCACTTGGAGATGTATATGAGGTCGGAGCACCCACCCCTGTGCGGTAGAGATCATCTGTCCTTCAGATCTTATTATTTCCCTGTCAAGGTAAGTTGTTTTCCAGCATTCAGAGATGTACATGAGGTCGGAGCACCCACCCCTGTGCGATAGAGATCACCTGTCCTTCAGGTCTAATTATTTCCCTGTCAAAGTAAGTCTTTTTCCAGCATTTAGAGATGTACATTAGGTCTAGGTCGGAGCTCCCACCCATTGTGGTAGAGATCATCTGTCCTTCAGATCTTATTATTTCCCTGTCGAGGTAAGTTGTTTTCCAGCATTTAGAGATGTACATGAGGTTGGAGCAACCACCCCTGTGTGGTAGAGATCACTTGTCCTTCAGATCTTACTATTTCCCTGTCAAGGTAAGTCATGTACAGCTTTACAAAAGGACACGTATGTTCACAACATGTATGTACCAAGATTTTATTATTTATATTCCTGACAATCAAGAAAACCCACACCTTTCAATGTGGTCTATTTATGAAGTCATCAGAAGAATTTAATTTTGGCTAGGCAACATCACCTTGATAAAATTATTGGTTATGTGTACTTACTGTTGATGCATTACTTCTATTTGAACTGAAGTTTAGTAGACTTCTCTTACTCGTTTGATTTAATTAGCACATCTTAATTAATTAGCTCCACCCAGTCAGGTTGCATTTACTTGATATTTCTGACATAAAAAGTTTTAAAACACAGACTTTGTATCTTTTTGACAGAATGTAGTTGACGGTGATTTGTGTGAAATGTTTAATTCTATGGATCCAGCCAAGCAGAAGAGCGTGGCAGAGGAGCTTGACCATACACCCAGTGAGGTAACGTCTTGGTGTATCCTTGTATTATCTGTAACGTCTCCATGTATCCTTGTAGTATCTGTAACGTCTCGGTGTATCCTTGTATTAGCTGTAATGTAATGTCTCGGTGTATCCTTGTAGTATCTGTAATGTCCCGGTGTATCATTTTGTATTATCTGTAACGTCTCAGTGTATCCTTGTATTATCTGTAATGTCTCGGTGTATCCTTGTTTTATCTGTAACGTTTTGGTGTATCCTCGTAGTATCTGTAACGTCTCGGTGTATCCTTGTATTATCTGTAAAGTCTTGGTGTATCTTTATATTATCTGTAACGTCTCTGTGTATCCTTGTATTATCTGTAACGTCTCGGTGTATCTTTATATTATCTGTAATGTCTCAGTGTATCCTTGTATTATCTGTTATGTTTGCCAAGATACATGGCTGATTTTAATCATGAATCTCAGCTCACAGACTTGATGTTTTTAAGCTGTATAATTTGATTTAATATAAATGTCATGTAGCTGTTGAAGATTCGATGTGGCTCAGACTTTATGATAAACTTTGTCAAGAGGCATTAAGTTTGATAATATTCGACTTGCATGCTCTGTCGAAATGGGAAATTGGTCTACATACAAGTAAATATATTATTTTGTTATCATTTTGATGTTTTTCACTCCGAAGTGAGGACATATTTTTTTTGTGCTAATGTTAAAAAATTTTGACATGTAATCGACATGTTAAATGAATGTAAGGTCATAAGTCATGGGATCAGATAGAGTGCAGATTGCTGTATTTATAGAATGCTTGTTAAATCTCTTGTGGCAATTTGGCCTGTCTTTAGATATATTTCATGTGTGCAGAATAACTTATTTATCTTTATTACTTGTAGGTTTCAAAGAAGCTGGAAGACATTAGAACCAGATATGCGTTTTAGGATTGAACACCTACAGATCATGATATCACTAGCAGTGGCAGACTTTAATATTTGTGGCAGCAAACTTGATGAGAAAGCGAAAACTTATGACTCAAATGTACGTTTACATTTTGTGTGTTGTGGATTCCACTTTCTGCAATTTTCATGTTACAATAAGTATGCAGAAATATCTGTGTACAATGTAGTTTGTTCCATGTTAAAAGTAGTACATGTAACTGTACAATATCATGAATTTGCTTTCATGTCATTCATTAATAATACATGTATGTACATATTTCATTCAGTAAAATATGTATTACATCTCATTCATTTTCACAATATCACTCACAAAATTTTTATGTATTGTGAGTTATTTTATACATGTAAATTCAACTTCATATTTGATGGTCTTTGACATGTATAAAGTCCTTTGTAGCATTTAATGTTTTTGAATAATGACATTCGTGCTAGAAATTTAATAAAGACTAAAACGTTTTAAAAGGCAGTCTTCTAAAGTGGCCTTGTTGATGAGAAATTATCACTACAAAATAATCAAAGAGACACTTCCTTTGTATGATTGTACTTTGGTTTTGTTTAAAAGTTGTCCATAGAATTAACACAGGAAGGAATGTAGATACAATAAGAAGGGGTTAATAAATTATTTTAGACTTAATAGCAGTTCTCTGTAAGGACCAAAATAATTTCAATAGCACGTGGAAACAGCATGTCTCCAATTTTGGAGATTTTTGGTGTGGAAGGTGTATATGATGTCCTGAGACAAAAATAAACTTTCTTTTTACAAATTAAGTTTTCGTTGCCATGGAAACCATGTTTGAAATTTAACGCATCAGTAGAATACTTGTAACATGGCATTTTCACAAGGCTCGTTTCCATGGTAACAGCTATTGTAGTCAACTGAAATTTCCTTAATTTTTCTCTTTATATCTTTAATAGTATAAATATTACACAAGAAGTATGTTTTTGCCCGCTATTCTCTTTGTCAATATGCTCAAAATGTAGGCATAAATAAATAAATTGAAGAGGCCCTTTTAAGACCGAAAAATCTCCTAATTTAACATGATTTTGCTCAAATTTAAGGGCAAATAATTAGAAATGTCAGGCTAACTTGATTTCTACTGCCAATTATCTTTGAAGTTCAATCCTCGATCTTTAAGAAAATGTTAAAATTTGAGTGGGACCTCTTCACAATTTTATTCAAAAGGGTATAAAAAATGGTTACCATGGTGACATTCTGTTCAGTGCTATTACACATAGAGTAATTTACTGGTAAATTTTCAGCTGTCCGTTATATATTTTTAAGCATTTTTTTATCAGTGCATATAAAAGAGCATTATTGATTAAAAAATCACCATAAAAGTTTTCAAGGTCACAGGACCCAATGTCAAGGTCATCTTGAATGCAATTCACAAAATTTGGCAAAATTCTGCGATTTTTCAAAAATATGAGAGGCAGTTACTCTTATATCATGCGGTATTGAGTAAAACAAACACATACATAGTGATTTTGGATATATCCCCTATTTATTGACCAAAGTTGCAAAAAATCTCAAAATCAATGACATCCTTGATTTTTAGCTAGAATTTCATACATACATATAAAAGAATGTGAGATTATCATGATTTTTGTCTGGGGCTTATTTTTTTAGGTGAATGTTCTGAACTAAAAATTGTAATGTTTTTCCATCTATCGGTCCTAATTTTAGAAAGAAGTATTTTTGATACAAAAATATGGCAGTCAAGCATAAATTTAGTAACAATAAATAACAACAAAAATGCAAATTTTATTGAAATTGGAACCTATATTTTGAATTGACCTTGAACTTAAAGTCAATGACCTTGAAAAATTTTGGAAGTGCTCAAATAAAGAATAATTTCTTCTGTTGTCCCTACATAAAGCTTAAGCAATATAAGTTATTTAAACCATGCTAAAAATCAATTTGAAAAGATATAGTAATCATGTGTCAAATGAAAAGTTGCCATGGCAACCATTAATGACCTCAAAATGTAGGAAAACAAAACAAGGTCCCACTTATTTTTTCCAGTGATTATATTTGTCACATGAAATCTATTTTGTTCTGACAACAGTGATGGTGTTCTTAGCCTGACATTTTGTGTTATTTTTGCTTAAAAATGGTAAAAATTGGACAAAAATAGGCCTTGATTTTGACCTTATTTTATGGCAATTTTTGACTGATTTTGATTTGTTAGGATTCGGCTAATTGAAAGAAATGTCAAAAATTTATTATTTTTTCTAAAAATAGAGGTTTTAAAGATTATAAGTTGTTAATACCAATTAACTCTGACAATGGTTTCCATGGCAACATAATAACCAAAGATGACTTATTTGACCATTTTTTAGTGCTATAGATAGACAGACCTCGTTTCCATGGCAACCAGAATATTTATTTTCAAAAAATTGTTATTTTTGTATTCAGGGCATTATACATACCATTTACAGAGAAAATCATGAAAATCCATGACATGCTGTTTCCAAAATATTTTGGTCCTTATAGAGAATTGATATTAAGTTACTCTTTGTTTAGGAATACATGTACATGTGTTTATTTATGATGTAGAGTGCATCATACATAATGTATCTGATATCGTAGAAAAAAGAAAAGTGTCATTAATAGGAAGTACATTCATTTTGAATTATTTGCATTACTTCAAAAAAAAAAAAAAGAATATAAACATAAAAATGTATTGTTGACACTTGTGTTGTACCTGCTAATTTCAATTGAAGAGAAGTTGTAACAGTTCATTTTTCAAACTGTTAATTCACACATTTTCCATTGCAAACTTATGGCAGATCAACTTTGTGAATAAATGAAGAAAAGTTAGCAAGTTCATTCTTTTTAAAAGTCTTTATCTGGCTATTTTAAAGATACACGCAAGTGGTATATTTTTGTTCCGTCTATTTTGTTGTAACAGCTTTGATATTCCATCATAAAAAATGTTACGGCATACCTGCTGTAAGAAAGCAGCCTCTTATAGAAAAATTGCACAATGCAGATGTTGCGGTCATGGATATCATAGATCTTTTGTAAATCTGACCAATAACACCGTGTGGGATCGAAACGTATGATGTTGTGATTCCTTACGGAGAATTTTGATGTTTTCTCATCATTTAAGTGATATTGCACAAAACTAATGAGATGTTGCAGTAGATCAATGTCTAATAAGTAAGTCCATGTCGGTTATATATCTGAAAAGTCTGTAGTTTTTGCAAATACTTCAAGAGTTCGTCAGAAGGAATTATTTTCTGTCGTAGACAAACTATTGAAGTGTTTGCGAAAACTATGGACTTTCCATATACCTGGACGATATGGATTGGTTTATTATGTGTTGCCCTACTGCAACCGCTGGTGAGTTTTGTAAAGTTTTAATTTAGAAAATGAGAAAATACCAAAAAACTATGTAAGGAAGCACAACACCATACGTTTCGATCCCACGCGGTGAATAAGTATCAGAGAAGCAAAAAATACAATGGCGCCGAACATAATCTAGAATGTAGCAGTTAAATTGCTTAGTGTATGCTATTCCAAAGTATGTGTAGGGTCTATTCAGATATATAAATGAAATTTTTATAATGAAAAGTTGAACTTGATAAATTACCTAAATTAAAACGAGAGGCACAAGGAAGCGGCATTGCTCACATGAGTACACTGCATGTTTTTAGCTCTACTGGTCTCTGACCAGTCGAGCTTATGTCATCACCCTTCGTCCAGCGTCCGGCCATCCGTAAACAATTATCGTGCTCGCAACTCCTCTCAAACCATAGGTGAAAGAAAGTTAATTCTTTTTGCGTCCTACTTGGTATGAGGTCTAGTTGTGCACCTGACATTTTGTTTCAGCCCCTAAACCCAAGGGTCTTAGAAAATGGGTGTGGTTATGAAAATTATCTATATAATCTTGTGCTCGCAACTCCTCTGACGCTATAAATGATGGAGACTTAATTCTTTTTGCAATATGATAGGTCTGTGGTCTAGTTGTACACCTGATATTTTGTTTGAGCCCCTGTCCCCCAGGTTCTTAGAAAATGGGTGTGGTCATTTTCTCCTATGTAACTCTATGTAATCTTGTGCTCGCAACTCCTCTGACACTATAAATGGTGGAGATTTAATTCTTTTTGCAATATGATGGATCTGTGGTCTTGTTGTGCACCTGATAATTTGTTTGAGCCCCTGACCCCCAGGGTCTTAGAAAATGGGTGTGGTCATTTTCTCCTATATAACTCTATGTAATCTTGTGCTCGCAACTCCGCTGACACTATAAATGAGGGAGACTCAATTCTTTTTGCAATATGATGGATCTGTGGTCTTGTTGTGCACCTGATAATTTGTTTGAGCCCCTGACCCCCAGGGTCTTAGAAAATGGGTATGGTCATTTTCTCCTATAAAATTCTATGTAATCTTGTGCTCGCAACTCCGCTGACACTATAAATGAAAGAGACTCAATTTTTTTTTGCAATATGATGGGTCTGTGGTCTAGTTGTGCACCTGATATTTGGTTTGCGCCCCTGACCCCCAGGGTCTTAGAAATGGGTGTGGTCATTTTCTCCTATATAACTCTATGTAATCTTGTGCTCGCAACTCTGCTGACACTATAAATGATGGTGACTTAATTCTTTTTGCAATATGATGGGTCTTTGGTCTTGTTGTGCACCTGATATTTTGTTAGATCCCCTGACCCCCAGGGTCTTTGAAAATGGGTGTTGTCATTTTCTCCTATATAACTCAATGTAAACATGCACTCACAACTTCTCTGACATTATAAATGATGGAGACTTAATTCTTTTTGCAATATGATGGGTCTGTGGTCTTGTTGTGTCATTGATAGTTCATTTTAGCTAGAAGCCCCTGGCCCCTAGGATCTCGGAAAATGGGTGTGGCATTTTTTTTTGAAATACTATATATCGGATATTATAAATTTTATGAGTGATATTCTAGTTGCAGTCTAATGGATAAATTATGTTGTTTTGTTGTGCTACTTATAATTTGTTAGAGCACCTGCTCCCTATGGTCTTTGGTTTAAAAAAAAAGAAAGGAAATTGATGTTTTACAGAAAAAACAGCCAGGAGAGCTACAGTCTCGTCAGAGACTTCTGGTTATGGTAATTGAATTGCATTTAAAGACAAATGTTTATGATTGAGTCTAGGACCTAAAGAATTCAGTGATTGTGAAAGAGAAGTGGAAAATTTTAATAGAACCTCATTGCGGATTAGGGGCTTATAGTGGCAAATTTGATGAAAGACATTGAGTACTTGATGTGTAATGTGTGACATGCTTATGAAACAAAGTTGTACAAATTGAGAGAAATACATCAACCACTCATCTTTATCTTAGCAAAGCAGTTCCCAAGACCCTGATCTATTGTACATGTACATTGAATTTGCCTTTGGAAAAAAAGTTGATATTTTCTTTCCCATTTACCAAGTTTGACTTACTCGATCGTGTCACCTCATGACCTCACCAATATAGCAAAAGTCGATGTTAAGATGTTACTGAATCAAGGTTTAGATGTAATTGGATTAACGCTAAAACTCATACTCTGATGTTCGAAACAAAAGGATTACAGAAGGCCTCGGAATAATTTACATGTATTTCTCTTGACAAAGATCAATGACCGAAACTCGCCTACAGAGCACTGATTATGTTTTGGTCATTTACCTTCAAGTAAGATACTGCTATCACTTACAACTCGTCTGTGACTTTTTAAAAGCTATTTTCCTCCTTCATATCGACTGCAAAGAATATCAGTCTATCCGACTATGATTGTGTGATTGTTGTTTCTTTTGCCTAGTTTTTTTTGTCATATTCATTTTCATGAATCATACAGCTATAGAGCTCTGTCACCTTCACTCTCTCCGATAGATCTAGGACAATAATAAATATCCGTGGCTAGTCGGAAGTTACTATCTCAACTCTGGAAAATTTTCTGACGGTCCTTGTCTCATTGATTTGAATGCCCTGTTGTATGCCTATATCATCTGCATTCATTTTCTTTTCCTAGAGATTTTTTATGTTCTTCTGTTGCTTTGATGTTCGATATTTGATTTTGTACGTTTTCATCTGTAAATGTGGAATAAATAACAAATACTTGGATCTTGAATTGTTATACCCTGACAAACTGTGGATGAAACAATGTACTAGAAATCAAAATTTCCAATCTTGCCTTGATCCAGATTCTGATGGCAGAGAAGTTTTCGATTTCGTTTGGTCTCTTATGAAACCTTGGCATCTTTGACTAATTAATAGATGAGACCTTTGAATACTTCAGAAGATCATATAGGCATACAACAGTGTGAGCAGAGACGTATACATAAACGTTTATTTTTATATATATACGTCCCTGGTGTGAGTGAGCTTCTGCAAGGATTGGGCAACACTGAGAATCCTCATTTGCTTAGCTTGGACTTGTTCCATTTGTTTTTTATCACCAAACAAAGACAGTAAGAACGAGTGAGATGCTAATTTAATCATACTTCAATCGATCTATCATTCCACTTGATGTGATGAATGCTTAGCATTCATAAGCAATGACCAGATCCTTAACAACTCCAAAAGCAGGGTCGCCGAACACCTTGTTTTGTGAAGGCACTCTGCACCTCTTCCTACCATTGCATCTTCCCCTAGCCTCATCCATTCCTATCTCCCATTTGCCGTTTGGTCCCTTACCATAAATCGCTGAGAGAATTGTTATGGATCCTCTCGAGCATGACAGTCTTGCATCAGTACGTTCTCTTGCTACAACAACTTTTCTTGAAGCTGAAACAAAAATTTGTTAATTCATCTACTTATCAATTAATACACAGAACTTGACAAATAACGTTATTTGATTATTTCCATTGTAATCTTCAAATAAGATACACTTTGAAAACTTCTATATATATTTTCTCTTTTTTTGCCGAATTCATGAGTGAAACAACTTTAGGATGGGATCTCCAACTCGACTCCGTTGTAGTACCACAGCAAAGCTCCAAAACACCTGATGGCGATAACATAAGAGTAGAAAAGCACAGCATGAGACGTAAAAGAGACATACAACATGAAAATATGAAAAAAATTTGGGCAAAATATGTCTTCTTTCTATAGAGATTAATAGAAAAATGGAAAATATTTTAAATCATTGTTCCCCCAAACTAGCTACAGAACGCCACTTTTTTTTTTGACAAAGTGGGGTTCTGTAGCTAGAGGGGGGGGGGGATGCCCCAGAGACGAAAAAACTGAAAAAGGGAGGGTGGGGGCTTTTACGAATCTGTTTTTATGTCTTTATATAAGCAAAGTTTTATTTTTTCCCTTTTAAAGTAATTCATTTATTAATTCTAAACATGTTCACATGAAATGCACAAGATGTGGTATGAAATAAACAAGCGCATGCTGTTTATTTCTACACAGTGTGTATCTCGCGGTAAAATTGCTACTTTGTAGCCAATAGATACAAAATACAATTGTATTTCAGATTCAAGATTTTTAAATTTATAGATAAGTTTGAGACCAGTCTTTTAAATTTGATTTCTAGTATCTTGTTTAGACTATAACTATGTTTTTAAGTTTATAGATATCCATATTACCCAGATTAATTTTCAACATTTTTTTATCGATATAAGCTTCTTTTCAACATGGCTTCCCCTACTGTTTGGAATGTAATTTCAGTATCTAGAAGTAAGCTTACCAAATTAAAAGAGGAATCTCCATATAAATTACATTTTAGTAATGAATAAGATTTTCTAGCGCATCATTCTGTATAGAAGAAATATTTTATGAAATTGAGGGCTAAATACAGCCCTTATCTTATCAGCTCCTTTGAGGTAGTTTAACATTCGGCAATTTCGATGCCGTATCAATTCATAAAGTTTTATAAAAGCTTTTAATTTTAGAATTACACGAATCCTATGTTCAGTAACTAATTACAGATGAACCATTCCTTGTTGAAACGCGCATATGATGCACTGAAAACGTTTATCAATATAACTTTGTTGTAATATTTATACATGTAATTACATTTGTTTCCCAAAGTAACTCGTGAAATAAAGCCATAGTTAAAAGTAGAGTATAAAGAAAATTCCTCCGTAGGGAATTCTATATTAAAAGAAGAAAGAATAATTCAGTACACCCACATATATTCAGCCTTTTGGTCTTTATATTATATATTAAGATATTGTAAAAACATATAGCTGATCGAAAATATATTACGTTACATCCAAGTCTACAGAAAAAAATAGAATGGTATAGGTAATAAACCATTAAACATACAAAACCCTACCTGAGGCAGTAAGAGCCAGTGAATGGATGAGTAGCAAAAGAGCTAGGATTCTGTACATATTGGTTCCGTTTTCTACCTGAAAAGAAATTTACAGTTTAAAAGAAAGACTAGAACTGCGGACCAGAATGTCAGAATGGGAGGGACATTAGTCAACTGCGACTACTGCCTTGGCTGTTGAACATGTCGAGAGAAAAAACGACAGTCTGATCGACGTTATTTGGGAAAGATAGTAGTTCTGGTATCTAAATCCCTATAAAAAAGAGTTATTGGGTTATACCAGTTTCGCTAGATCGCTATAACTAGTATTAGAAACTTAGCCAGCAATTAATTATTCATTTAGATATTTACGTCTGAAAGAACAAAGAATTATAGTTGTCGTTTTCATATGGAGCAGCAACCGTTCTTTCAAAGATTTCACATCTTATCTGGTATATATAATACAAAGGTGTGTTTCAGGGTTTTTGAATTATTCTTTGATTTTTAAGCATGTCTTCATCATGTCCGTTGTTGTCATGCGTTCCTCGAGATATTTCAAACAAATTTATTATTTCACTTCATTGCATACTAGAATATTGTAAAGAAAATGTGTTCATTCGCAAATATAGACGGTCGCCTGTTGACAAAACAAAATAACAAAAACTGTACCCAACTGAGATAAAGAAGATCCTGACGACAATCTCAACAACACTCACAAGAGATAACCAAATTGAGCATCAACTAACACCTAGTAAAGCTAGAGGCAGGACCAGTTGCCCGGGAGAAATAAGCATCCCCTGTTTGGCAAGACGTGCATGTCAGGTAATGAATATTCATCAATGATACCAAGAAAAGCCAAAATTATCAATTAGCGCCATATCGTTTTATTCCAAAATTCACGATGAGATATAATTAAGCAGCAAAAATATTCTTGTAAAAACTTCATGGGAGAATTTGCACGAAAATGCAAATTTAGCTGCATGGTTAACATGAGCAGAAAAGGGATATCTTTCGGGTAGTCTGTTAGATACTGCAAACAATATATTGCATTGAATGTCTACCTATTCGAGAATGCAAATCATAATTGAAGATACTGAGTATAGACCAACTTTCGCCATTTTTTATTTCTCACCATTAGCCACGAGGGCGAAGTTTAAGGTAAAGGATGTTTTTAAAAAATGTGAACGTAGGTGAATTCAATACAGCTAGGGCAAATCAGTCACTAATCTGAATTGGCCGAAAATAAGACATGCAATTAATCATCTTAATTCTAGAACATTACTTTGAAATTTTGGAGACTTGTCATGTCATTCTAAAATATCATCGAAATTGAAGGAGGTTAACATCCTAGCATCATCCCTCTAATGCTATTTTTGGCCATTTATCTTATTCATCGACCCTACACGAATTTTGGAGCTGCACACTCTGAACAAATTTAAATTCAACAAACTAAAATAGAGAGCGCTTAACTTAAATAGATTTGGTACCGTTCTGTATCAAAATCACGTAAAAGAAAGGAGGGGATTTCCAACAGCAAGATCCCAAAACACCCACTGTAAAAACACAAAGCAGACACGCACAGAAAGAGACGCAAATGGTACAGGGAATGTCAAATCACTCCGAAATATCAAACACTAATGACTACACATCAACCAACGAGACCAATGGACAATTGGCCGATTTAGGACGGTCATCTGCCACGTCAGTAGCAGACGGTGTGGTTATCCTTGATTACTTGCGCACTACCCTCCCACTTTTCCGATTAACCAGATGTCTCGATGAAAGCACAATTGTGGTGAAAAATAACCTCCTCACTGTAAGATGAACATGAAAACGGACAGCATGACGCAGGGGATCAAGAAACACACAGGCGGATATGGAAATGGATATAAAAAACAGACGTCATACGATTACAGTCCGTGCTCTGCCGACTGTAGCGAGTTCATGCATGTGATCACCTATGGAGTCCGCAGGACATTCAGAGATAACAGGTGGTCGGGGCCCTGTCTTCTCTAAAGAGGTTTGGACAGGACCCGTCATAGAGCCATGTCGTCACAGTCAATGAGAGTGCAATTAAAGTATCACTGAAAAGTATCACTGATGAGGATTTACTATCCGAAACCTTTATGGATAACTAAATTGGTTCGAAATTATTCAAAGAATTTTGTTGAAAAATTAAATACATGATCTCACAGATAATATGTTATTGTTATGTCAGGTAATCTTTAACAATACTTACTACGTGAAGTAACGTTGGTCAGAAGTTATTGAGATTCCTCCAGTGATGCCTCAGTATTTCTGTTATATATACATATTATCATGTTATGACTCAATTTAATTAAGACAGAACGCTTCTTTTGATGTCGATTGAACTTACCGAGATTATGCCCTGTGGACAGATACAAATTATGATTTTGATTTATCTAACTCTAACTACTGATTTGTTTCTAACGATATAATTGTTTGGTGTGTTTGTTTTGATATGATTGATTATGATTTGAGCATACTCATTGTACGCTATGTACCTTCTGACACGGTACGTATCAGTATATGTTACAATATGGGTAGCTCTTATATCTATTCATAAGGAACACTATGTTTATTGAATTTTGATTTCTACAAAGTTTAAAAAAGGAAAACTCGGAACCTTCTTGAATAAACGTCGAAGAGCATGCATGCATCCATCATTTATTCAATCTCAAAGTCGAGAAGATATTAAAATTTCCATTTGAACAGTTGCAAACCCGGACTGGGAATAAACAATATTCCGACGTGAGACTATTTCAAACCGATTATAATGTACCATATATTTCGGATAGTAAATCCTCATCAGTGGCGGTACTTCACGCCAAATTGATTTTCAGACCCATCCAAATCTATTTTAGTAGCGCCCTAAAGCTTCATTCTTTCCATGTGGTGGAAGTTTTTGTTTGTTTGCTTTGGTTCCTGTTTTATCCTGTTTTTGTATGCCTTCGGTTTCTGATTTTCCGAATTATCGATTTTGTGATGTATACATGGAAATGGTCATTATCCATATTTGTCATTTGTGCTGTATACAGGGATATGGTCATTATTCATATTGTCATTTGTGCTGTATACAGAGACATGGTCATTATCCATATTTGTCATCTAAACTTGACCTAACAAATGCAAAATGTTTGCCGCACAGTCTGCTAAGGACAAAGCTATATGCCATCGTGGAGATACCATGTATAATATAAAACGCAAAGAGCCAAAAAAAAAAAGTTTCATAATACTCATTAGTAAAACAAAAATTATTCGTCGAATTATTTTTACTGACTAAAAAAATCTTAATTAGCATTTTGTATACATACATTATAGACAAATACAGCACATTTAACTATATGACGACAAACTACCGACGGACATTATACTAGCATATCAAGTCGATCGATTTCATGTTGCAACTATACTTTTCAAAATAGTGAAAAAAATAGAATCATTAAAGGTAGGTATAGTTTCGATCAAAATGCTTCAAAATCATCAAACGCCTTATATATAAAGCGATCGTGGATATGAACCGGAAAAGTTTTAGCCCTTATGTAAAAGTAATATTTTGGGGATTCAATTGGGATGAAAATCATTTCTTAACTGTATTTTTCTACGTAAAAAATGTAGCCTTGTGCACTGAACAAGGCAAATTCACTCAGAATTGACCCTTTGTGAGTCCAAGGAAAAGAACAACGGTTCTGGTCGGAATAACTATTGTGGTATATTGGAACATTGTGAAAGGAATCAAAATTGATATTTTTGCTTAGTTTACCATTAAAATATTTCTGTACAGGCTGCGGACGCGCAAATTTAGTAATTTAACACTTTAACGGAGAGTGTACAATAAGCTCGAAATGTTTTCGTATGTCCTTTGTTTTTCTTAACATATCTATGACAAATATGGATAATGACCATAATCCTGTATACAGCACAAAATCGATAATTCAGAAAATCAGAAACCGAAGGCATACAAAATCGGGATAAAACAGAAACCAAAGCAAACAAACATAAACCTCCACCACATGAAAAGAAGCGGGACTCCCGATATGAGAGTGAGACCAGGTGCCCATGAAGAGTAAGCATCTCCTGCTTGCATGCAGCACCCACAGCTTCAAATTGGTAGAACTGTAACATCCGGTAACTTCCATCTCGGAAGACATAGAGTACAATCTTTGGTTGGATGGTTCAAATGGTCTATGACAGAATAGCATCCACCATTCTGGAGAGTGGGACATCATAGTGTATGACAAGTTTCCCATATCGACCGTAGAACTTCCTCAGTTACGATGTTAGTCGGTCACAAACATATCCTTGACTGAGAAGCTTATCTGAAAGAGCCCTAGCTCTCAGAACAAAATCCGTATATTTGGTACTTGCTCTGGCATAGCGTATCAACTGAGATATGAACACGCCATAAGCAGGCGATGAAGGGATGTTGCTACTCAGAAAAGGAAAGTTTGTAATGCTGAAATTGAAGTCGTCACGTTTGTCATAGAGTGAGGTGTTCATGTGACCATCAGTGTCGTAGGACAACATTATGTCCAAATAGGATGCTGAATTATTTGTCTCTGTAGTTTCTTTGACTTCAAGCTCCGAAGGATAGATACTGCTCAGGTAATCCGCGAAATTTGGGATTATTGATGGACAACACATCGTCTATGTATCTGTAAGTGAAGTTGAAGTCAGAAGCTAAAAGAAGGGAGGGGATCTCCAACAAGACCCTGTTGCAGCACCAACAGCAAAACACCAAAACACCCGATATAAAAACACAAAAGACGAGAATAGTATGAGACGAAAAAGAGGCATACGACATGTAAACATCAAACACAAAAGACTACACATAAACCGACGAGACCAATGGGCAACCGGTGCCGACTTTGGACGGCCATTTGCCACGCAAGTAGCAAATGGTGTGGTTATCCTGGATTACGTGCACACAACCCTCTCACTTCTCCAATTACCCAGAGGTCTCGAAGAACGTACAATTGTGGTGTAAAACAACATCCTCACTGTAAGATGACATCACACAAACAAGACTGCAAAACGTAGAGGCCCAAGCAACACAGATGAATATGTAAATGGATATAAAAAGAGGGCGTGCGTAATACAGTCCTTGCTCTGCCGGCTGAAGCGAGCTCACGTTTGTAATCACCCGAGGAGTCCGACTGACATTCAGAGAGGACAGGTGATCGGGGCCCTGTCTTCTCTAAAGAGACACTGATAGTCACATGAAAACCTCACTCTATGACAAACGTGACGACTTCAGTTTCAGAATCACAAACTTTTTTCTGAGTAGCAACATCCCTTCCTCGCCTGCTTATGCCGTGTTCATAAATCTCAATAGATACGTTATGCCAGAGCAAGTACCAAATATACAGATTTTGTTCTGAGAGATAAGCGTTTTAAATAAGCTTCTCAGTCAGGGATATGTTTGTGATCGACTAACATCGTCACTGAGGAAGTTCTACGGTCGATAGGGGGAATTCATCGTACACTATGATGTCTAATTGTCCAGAATGGCGGTTGGTATTCTTAGACCATTTGAACCATCCAATCACAGAATGTACTTGTATATTCCAAAATGGAAGTAAGTGGATGTGATATTTCTTCCAAATTGAAGCGACGGGAGTTGCATGCTAGCAGGAGATGCCGACTCCTCCTGTGCAACTGATCTCACGCCCAAATTGGGAGTTCACTTCTTTTGATATGGTGGAGGTTTTTGTTTGCTTGCTTTGGTTCCTGTTTTATCCTGATTATGTATGTCTTCGGTTTATGATTTTCTGAATTATCGATTTTGTACTGTGTATTGTGATATGGTCATTGTCTATATTTGTCATTCTATTTCATATTTGACATATATGCTTGATGCTGTTGGAGCAAATTAAATCTATATTTAATCAATTTTTTTCTATTCTTCAAAGAGTGCTCAATGCACCTCAGATGGTATTGCTCGACGGCACAAAACAGTCTGTTTTTGTTTTTAATTCTTACTCTCATGTGCCAAAATTCATAATTATATTAAAACATGCATATAAATAAATTTTGTGACATTGACATCTGACCTTGAAAATCAATAGGTGTCGTCTTCTCATCATGGACAAATTATGAGCAAACTTTGATGAAGATTGGAAGTATACTGTGACCTTAAGAGTGTCCATAAGGTTTTTCTAGTATTGCCCATTGTGATCTTCACTTTTGACCATTGAAAGTAAACTGTAACCTCTAGGGTCCAGAAGCTTTTATGAACCACACAAATGCACCAACACACCCACTAACACATGGTGGCGTTATTATATATATAATAAAATTGCACAAGGGGATATAACAACAGCTGATACTGGGATGTCCACAAATGAACCAAGGTCCCTCAGCATTCATGATTATTGACTCTATCAAAGTGGCCATCATCACAGATTATTTATTTCAGACAATGTAGGTTTTACATTAAATGTGTAAGATCTAAAAACAAGAGCCCCAGGGGGCACAACGCTCACCTGATGCCCATGCACGCTCTAATTGACATACTGACATTGAATACTGATAGTGCCAGTACCAGGATTTTAGCCCACAACCTTTCTAACAAGATTTGTGCCGGATGCAGACAAGTTTTTTTTCAGACAACCTTTAAAAGTACAAACAAGAGAAAATAGTCACATTTCAAAACAACAACTTTTTTACTGATTTGAAAAGATGGATTATGCGATCCAAAGTCATATGCCCAGCTAGTATAGTTTGATTATGCAACATCAAAAATAAAATCATTTTGTAAAATTCCACATTAATATGCAACAGAAACAGAATAAAACAATGAAATGATTTCATAAATTAAGTTTATTTAAAATTGAACACCAAACCTTTCATTATTAATAGCTAGTATGCCAGAAAATAATAAAGCCTGTGTTTGTGAAACACGAATGCCCCGCGGTGGCATCTTTGTTGGTATAAACACCATTTTCTGTTAAGTATGTGAGAGGTCAGGGTCAGAGTAATGTTGGTATCAACGGAGAGATCTTATCACAAAGAATACACATGTACAATATGAAAGCCCTATCACTAACCATTCAAAAGTTATGCCCAATGTTAAAGTTTTTGAAAAGTAGGTCAAAGGTCAAGGTCACGAGGTCAAAAATTTTGGTATCAATGGAAAGGTATTGTCACAAGGAATACACATGTGAAATATGAAAGCTCTATCACCTTCCATTCAAAAGTTATGCCCAATGTAAAGTTTTTCGAACAAACAGACAGACGGACAGGCCAAAAACTATATGCCCCCGTATCTTTGATTCCGGAAGCATAAAAAACAAAGACTTTTCGGTTTTGCCTTTATTCATATTAAATTATACAGAAATCTATGAATGAGAGCTTTTGAATAGTATTGATTTCATCTTAATACATGTAACGTACAGTCAAAATCGTGTTAATCCAATTAACACAGACAAGTTGTTAGCGGACAATATTAATTCAAGTGAGTTGTGCAGAAATTGAGCCAATTTATTTTCCAAACAGCAGTGTACGGTGTATCAAACCTCATGACCCAGTGAAGCTACTTGGACAAATTATTTTCGGTAAATATGCTGAAATGCGGCGCTTGGAAATGTATTTTTAGCATATTGAATCAATAGTCGTGATAAATTTAACTTCGAACTTGATCTTGTCTTTTATGCAATCTACAGATAGGTTTGAAAATATGCAAAATTCGGAACATTTTCGATGAGGACGCAGAGTTCCTGTAAAAAAAAGTGAAATTTGCGAAAAAAGGACATGCATGACCCCCCCCCCTCCTTTTTCTTTACATTTTTATGCGTGCCAAAGATTCACAATCAAAAAAGACCAATTTTACAGACTTCCGGGCATTTCAAGTCAGTCAAAATTTTTAGTGTGCACCTTTTTATTTCCAGTAGTTACCCCTACTAAAGGGGCAAGGAGGTATTGAACCAATCAAATCTGTAACACAAGATATATGGCGACTATGTTTACCATAGATACAGAAATAAGACAGAGAAAATAATCATAAAATAGGGAAATTGTTCTGAAATATGCATGTATGAAAAAAAAGCAATCCAAGGAATGCTTGTGTCGCCTGCGTAGCGGATTTTTTTTTTATTGAAATTAGGTCAAATATCAAGGGCAAGGTCACTAGGTTAAAAATTATGGAATGTTTAGAAAGGTCTTTTCATAAGGAATACAAATGTGAAATATCAAAGCCCTATCACTTACCACTCAAAAGATATAGCAAATCATAGATTTGTTGAAAAGTTGGTCAAATATATAGGGCAAGTGCACGAGGTAAAACATAGGTAATCACAGATTACGAAGCTCACCTCGTGACAGCAAAATTCAATTCAAACATATTTCTTAGTACATGTATATTGGCTTTTAAAGGCAAAACCACTCAAGCAGAAAAAGTAGGTCAAGGTCATTTTATGAAAGTTTGATCAAAGATACATCCAATATGCAAGTTTGGTACATGTAGCAGTTATACTTTGCTCAATATTGGCTTTATAGAGCAAAATCACTCAAGCGGAAAAAGTAGGTCAAGGTCATTTTATGAAAGATTGATCAAAGATACATCCAATATGCAAGTTTGGTACATGTATCACTTATACTTTGCTCAATATTGGCTTTTAAAGGCAAAATCACTCAAGCGGAAAAAGTAGGTCAAGGTCATTTTATGAAAGTTTGATCAAAGATACATCTAATATGCAAGTTTGGAACATCTAGCACTTATACTTTGCTCAATATTGGCTTTTAAAGGCAAAATCACTCAAGCGGAAAAAGTAGGTCAAGGTCATTTTATGAAAGTTTGATCAAAGATACATCCAATATGCAAGTTTGGTACATGTAGCACTTATACTCTGCTCAATATTGGCTTTTAAAAGCGAAATCACTCAAATGGAAAATGTAGGTCAGATGCTGCATCCGATGCATGGGTCCATCTCGGCATCCAAAGATGAATCACTTGTGCAAGTTTGGTTACTGTAGCATTAGTACTTTGTCAGATACTGAGCTACCCCAAACTTCTTATCCAAATCACTCAAGCGGAAAATGTAGGTCAGATGCTGCATCCAATGCATGGGTTCACCTCAGCATCCAAAGATGAATCACTTGTGCAAGTTTGGTTACTGTAGCATCAGTACTTTGTCAGATACTGAGCTACCCCAAACTTCTTAACCAAGTCACTCAAGCGGAAAATGTAGGTCAGATGCTGCATCCGATGCATGGGTTTACCACAGCATCCAAAAATGAATCACTTGTGCCAGTTTGGTTACTGTAGCATTAGTACTTTGTCAGATACTGAGCTACCCCAAACTTCTTAACCGGACGCGGACGCGGATGCGTGGGGTTATAGCATAAGCTCAGTCAACTTTGTCGAGGTGAGCTCAAAATGATGGTATGTGAAGAAAGGTCTTGTCACATGGAATGCACATGTGAAATATCAAAGCCTATCACTCAGCAATCAAAAGAAATAGCCAATCTAAGATTTTTTGAAAAGTAGGTCAAATATCTAGGTCTTGGTCATGAGGTCAAAAGTTATGATATGTGTAGAAAGGCCTTGTCACAAGAAGGAATACACATATGAAATATCAAAGCTCTATCACTTACCAATCAAAAGATATAGCAGATCTTATTTTTTTTGAAAAGTAGGTCAAATATCTAGGTCAAGGTCATGAAGTCAAAATTATGGTATGTGTAGAAAGGTATTGTCAAAAGGAATACACAAGAGAAATATCAAAGCCCTATCACTTGCCAATCAATAGATATAGCCAATCTTGTTTTTTTTTTAAAAGTAGGTCAAATATCTAGGTCAAGGTCATAAGGTTAAAAATATAGTATGTGCAAAAAGGGCTTGTCACAAGAAATACACATGTGAAATATCAAAGCCCTATCACTTACCAATCAAAAGATATAGCCAATCTTAGATTTTTTGAAAAGTAGGTCAAATATCTAGGTCAAGGTCACGAGGTAAAAAAATATGGTTTGCGTAGAAAGGTCTTGTCACAAAGATTACACATGTGAAATATCAAAGCCCTATCACTTGCCAATCAAGAGATATAGCCAATATTAGATTTTTAGAAAAGTAGGTCAAATATCTAGATCAAGGTCTCAAGGTCAAACATTATATGTGTAGAAAGGTCTAATCACAAGGAATACACATGTGAAATACCAAAGTCCTATCACTAATCAATCAAGAGATATAGCCAATATTAGATTTTTAGAAAAGTAGGTCAAATATCTAGGTCAAAGTCACAAGGTCAAAAATTATGATATGTGTATAAAGGTCTTGTCACAAGGAATACACATGTGAAATATCAAAGCCCTATCACTTACCAATCAAAAGTTATGGGGTGTGACACCCAAGTGTGACAGACAGACGGACAGACGGAGGGACGGATGGACGGACAGACGAACAACGGACAAAGTGATCCCTAAGTGTCGCTGTGCTTCGCAAGCGACACAAAAAGTCAACATCTTAAAAATAAATTCAGAGTATATTTGATAGCGTATGTGGCCAAGTTAATTCGAAGTATGAAAATAAGTACACAAAGCCAAACTAGCTATAGCTTGTCTTATTTAAAAAATCATTAAATATCTAAAAGTTGATATTTTGACAAAATTCTTTCACAGTTTCATTTCTAGCGATAAATATAAAAATAGAAAGAGAAAAAAGACTGAAAAAGGGAAAAAAAATTGTTGGGGTCCCGCCGGGGTTTGAAGCTACTCCCCATGGGTCCATTTGGCATGGAAAACATACATTATACCTATGTACAATCTTAAAAAATATTCCTTAAAAATCCAAAAGTGGATATCTTGACAAAATTCTTTCACTTGTAGGGTACCATGCATGAGTACCTCATACCTACAAATTGTCATGACAATCTGAAGAGTGGTTATAGAAAAGAAGCAGAAAATGTATGAAAATCAACCCCCCCCCCCTTCCTTTTTACATAAGAAAAAAATTCATAAAAAATCAAAAAAATAAATTTTAAACATAAAATACATATCAAAGCATTAAGTAAGTTAAATATGATAAATATGTAGTAAATGAGTGTGTAAAATCATACACTTATTGAGTTATTTAAAGAAATAGTGCAAAAATGTGCATTTCTGACAAAGTCCGAAAAGACGTCAAAAACGCGTCAAAAATTTGACTTCGAAGTGGAACCAAAAATAACAACACTTCTTAAGACATCTCTCTAGATCATCCTGATGCTTTCGGTTTGTCGATACATGCTTCGGTTCTGAAGAAGAAGTTTGTCAAAGGAATGTACCCCCCGTGACCTACTTTTGGCTGTGGTGGCGCCACCTGTTGACAGATCCGGACGAAAAACAACAACACTTGTAGGGGACCATGAGTACTTCATACCTACCAAGTTTCATCAAAATCCCTTCAGCTGTTCTGGAGAAGAAGTTTAAAATGTGAAAAGTTTACGACGACGACGGACGACGACGGACGACGACGACGACGACGACGGACGACGGACGCAACACTATGACAATAGCTCACTTGAGCCTATGGCTCAGGTGAGCTAAAAATCACGGAGCACGGCAAAATTGATTCATTTCATTTTATTTCAAAGTATTTCATCCTTCGTCAACAGTCCTTAGCATATGAAATATTACATCAAAATATAAGTCAACAGAATGAATAATAGATAACAAAAATAATACTTCTGTAAGTAAATGGGTGCATTTGAAATTAAGGTAGGTTTAAGTAGCTTACAGAGTTAATAGCACAATTATATTTGTAAATTAAAGCTCTCTCTGGGATTTCAAATTTTTTTTCTGTACATGTACAATGTAACATCAAAATTTAAGCTCATATCCCATTTTTGCTGTACATGTTAATATAGGAATTGTTAAAAAACTATTTTAAAGTTTAAAACTCTATACATTAGACATACAAGTATATAACAATAAACCTCTTCCACTAACATGAGCACTAACGGTAAACAAAATCAACAAGAATATATAAGTAACAGTACTTAAGCATACATGAGTAATAAAGAAATATTTTAAAAACACAAAATGTTGCTCTTAGGTTAATTTCAATTTTTTCGATGTCATCTTAAACATCAATCAAAATATTCCCTCAACAATATTAATGAACCAATTAGCAAAGGCTTTAACAATGTGTATAAAATGTAAATTGAATATTACATTAAACAACAAATCATTATTTAAAGCTTATAAATTGTGGGAGGGGGAGCATAAAATTGCATAATTTCATACACATGTATTTGATATCTTTGGAGAGACATAAAGTAAAACAGAAATTAGAAATATCGTATGTAAATTTGGTCCCAAGTGAATCACTAATAAGCAACAAAATAATTTTGGAACTTGCATAGTTGTATGTATGTATTGCAGTCACAATGTACATGTAATGTCCAGACATTAAACAAATAACACTTCCAATTTGAAGTATCATGTATCTTTGGACAATCTCCAATATAAAAACAGGTAGATTCCCAACAGAATTGATAGAATCACTAACAGTATAAGAACCACTTCCTGAAAAATAGAGAAAAAAATCTGTATGATTTAAATTTGAAAATGTTTATTATTATACAACCATGACTACGTCAATACCATTATGTAAAGTAGAAACTGTAGAAGATGGCATTTTTACAGTTTGTGTTGTGTAAATAACATACTCTCAGAGTAAACATGAGAAAATTTGCCGAAATCTTAAACATTTGTACATTCTAAATGTGACAATCTTGATCAAAAGATTTCAGCTATCAAATAACTGTCTAAGAGCACGAAGAGCAGGCGTGTTGCCTGTCCTATTTTCCTTTCTTAATATGTGAATGTGTCCTTGGAGGTGACCTTCACTCTCATTGGATGCTGTTTCTCACCTGCAAGTCTGATTTAGTATTAATTGCGTAACAAGTAAATAACAACAATCTGTGTGAATAAGTAACTTAACCAGACATACAGGCATATTCCAGCTAATGAGATAATTGTAAAAACATAGGTAATCACAGATTACAAAGCTCACCTCGTGACAGCAAAATTCAATTCAAACATATTTCTTAGTACATGTATATTGGCTTTTAAAGGCAAAACCACTCAAGCAGAAAAAGTAGGTCAAGGTCATTTTATGAAAGTTTGATCAAAGATACATCCAATATGCAAGTTTGGTACATGTAGCAGTTATACTTTGCTCAATATTGGCTTTATAGAGCAAAATCACTCAAGCGGAAAAAGTAGGTCAAGATCATTTTATGAAAGATTGATCAAAGATACATCCAATATGCAAGTTTGGTACATGTATCACTTATACTTTGCTCAATATTGGCTTTTAAAGGCAAAATCACTCAAGCAGAAAAAGTAGGTCAAGGTCATTTTATGAAAGATTGATCAAAGATACATCCAATATGCAAGTTTGGTACATGTATCACTTATACTTTGCTCAATATTGGCTTTTAAAGGCAAAATCACTCAAGCGGAAAAAGTAGGTCGAGGTCATTTTATGAAAGTTTGATCAAATATACATCTAATATGCAAGTTTGGAACATCTAGCACTTATACTTTGCTCAATATTGGCTTTTAAAAGCCAAATCACTCAAGTGGAAAAAGTAGGTCAGATGCTGCATCCGATGCATGGGTCAATCTCGGCATCCAAAGATGAATCACTTGTGCAAGTTTGGTTACTGTAGCATTAGTACTTTGTTAGATACTGAGCTACCCCAAACTTCTTATCCAAATCACTCAAGCGAAAAATGTAGGTCAGATGCTGCATCCAGTGCATGGGTTCACCTCAGCATCCAAAGATGAATCACTTATGCAAGTTTGGTTACTGTAGCATCAGTACTTTGTCAGATACTGAGCTACCCCAAACTTCTTAACCAAGTCACTCAAGCGGAAAATGTAGGTCAGATGCTGCATCCGATGCATGGGTTCACCTCAGCATCCAAAGATGAATCACTTGTGCAAGTTTGGTTACTGTAGCATTAGTACTTTGTCAGATACTGAGCTACCCCAAACTTCTTAACCAAGTCACTCAAGCGGAAAATGTAGGTCAGATGCTGCATCCCATGCATGGGTTCACCTCAGCATCCAAAGATGAATCACTTGTGCAAGTTTGGTTACTGTAGCATCAGTACTTTGTCAGATATTGAGCTACCCAAAACTTCTTAACCAAGTCACTCAAGCGGAAAATGTAGGTCAGATGCTGCATACAATGCATGGGTTCACCTCAGCATCCAAAGATGAATCACTTGTGCAAGTTTGGTTACTGTAGCATTAGTACTTTGTCAGATATTGAGCTACCCCAAACTTCTTAACCAAGTCACTCAAGCGGAAAATGTAGGTCAGATGCTGCATCCCATGCATGGGTTCACCTCAGCATCCAAAGATGAATCACTTGTGCAAGTTTGGTTACTGTAGCATTAGTACTTTGTCAGATACTGAGCTACCCCAAACTTCTTAACCAAGTCACTCAAGCGGAAAATGTAGGTCAGATGCTGCATCCCATGCATGGGTTCACCTCAGCATCCAAAGATGAATCACTTGTGCAAGTTTGGTTACTGTAGCATCAGTACTTTGTCAGATACTGAGCTACCCCAAACTTCTTAACCAAGTCACTCAAGCGGAAAATGTAGGTCAGATGATGCATACGATGCATGGGTTCACCTCAGCATCCAAAGATGAATCACTTGTGCCAGTTTGGTTACTGTAGCATTAGTACTTTGTCAGATACTGAGCTACCCCAAACTTCTTAACCAAGTCACTCAAGCGGAAAATGTAGGTCAGATGCTGCATCCGATGCATGGGTTCACCTCAGCATCCAAAGATGAATCACTTGTGCCAGTTTGGTTACTGTAGCATAAGTACTTTGTCAGATACTGAGCTACCCCAAACTTCTTAACCGGACGCGGACACGGACGCGGACGCGGACGCGGACGAGGACGCGGACGCGTGGGGTTATAGCATAAGCTCACTCAACTTCGTCGAGGTGAGCTAAAAACACAAATTAAGACACTTATACTCTATATGTCATCCTAGCCTTGCAGCAAAAAGTCAAATTAAGAAATTAGTATTTTGAGTAAAACAAACCTTGATTCCAAATGATGTTGTAGATTTTGCATCAGCTCTCTGTTTGATAAGCTTCATTTCTTTTTTACTCTTCTTGTAATCTTGTTTACCTTTAACAAAATTTAATGCAACAACAAATAAGGAATTTTCATAAGGCCATTCGTGTATTTGCAATTTTAGAATTCATTGCTTAGGCAAATGAAATTACAAGATAATTTACTTGCTTCAGAATCTGTTAATTTTTGTAAACATTATACAGTGCTTATTCTTGAAAAAAAAATTCCAACCTCACTTAATTCACTTTTTTACACTAAAAGAAAAGTGGAGATTTCCATCAAGACTTTGTAGCAGTACCCACAGCAAAAACCAGCAAAAGACACACACCAAACATGACATCAAAACGCCAATCACAAAAAAACTACACAGGCAATTGGTGCAAACTTAGGACAGCCATATTAGTACGGCAAATGGTGTAGTTATCCAGATTATGTGTGCATAACCCTCTAACTTTTCAGGTTTACCTATTTTAAAGTGCAATCAACTGATTGATTCATTAAATGTAACTCAATTTGATTTTTTTTCTGAAAAATAAGACTTTTCAATATCGTAACACTTATCCCATGTACTATAGGTAACCATTATGATTTTATCTTTTATTAATTAACAGATATTGTATTTTCACTATTTTGACAATTTTCACTAATATTAAAATGAAACTCCAATATACCTATATTTTTTCTATACTGCTCCACTGGTGTGCCTTTGTTTTGGGAGGCGTCTTTCTTCCCACCCATTTTCTTTTTTTTGTGTAGTAAGACTATATATGCTTTATCAACCTGATCTATAATTGCTCAAACCAACAGTATCACCAGCTAGGGTAATAATCTTGAACTTCATCAGCTGTATATCTGTGTAGTCATGGTAACAGGTATTTACAGATCACGCCATTATACACCTGGAACATTCAACAATACTGAATTGATAAATTATGTACATTACAAAAAGAAAAAAACCCAGTTTCATTTTAATAAAGAAAGACTGATAGTTTTTGTGAACATGGTGAAGAGTTCAAGACTACATGTATAGACATTACATTTTCTTACACATGTAGATTCTGCTCTAGGAATAATAATTTGATGATAAGGGAAAACATATGATTTGAAAATTTAAAACTTCCATTGCTACATAAAATAATTATTGAAATATGATTGATTGGCACAATTATTACAATGATGATTCTAATTGGCCAAAGAAAATTGTTTTCACATACATGTATTTTTCCTGTTATCAAAGTAGTCTTTAGGTGCAGTAGCTAAGAAAAGTTTATTAGATGGACATGCAGATCTAGAGCTCCTCATTAAGTCTCATCACCGTAGTCCCTGGTGATACAACAATAAATATATGCACATATCATTCCCTGAGATGAAACTCTTGAAAATTGTACATGTTGTATTTCGCATGAAAACATTTAATTGTGACATCACTTTACCTCTAAAGAAATATTTAGGGGTTCTCAAGGGCTGAAATTTGGCCCCATCCCCAATGCTGAAAACAGGCATTTTACCACATTTCTGAGCTTAAAATTCCCAATTTGAAAAAAATAAAATTCCAATGAGGAAGGTATAAAACCCTTTGAAATTACTGAAAATATATTAATAGTTGTACACTATCTGAAATATATATAATCAGATAATATTCTTCATACTACATGCAGGTGTCTATATGCGTTTAATTGTCTCCATTAGTAGCAACTAGCTGTCAGAAGATCTTTTTTTCTTGTTTTCTCAATTTATTTGTATAATTTTCTTTTCCAATTTCAACCAAAATGTCTCTATTTTTCCCAATTTTGAAAGCCCCTGGCCCCTGGAAGCAAAGGGTAAAAAAAAAACCTGGCTAGCTGTTCTAACTTGCAAACTGAACCTAAGGTGACCAAATTATATTTTAGTGTGTATCATTTTACCAAAAAAAAAACCACCACAATTTCAGAAAACAAGAATGATCTAAACAGGCAATTGTGATACAATATATATTCTTTATACAACAGGAGAGGAAAAGATGAGACCAGACTGGAATCGAACTTGAGACTTAAATTTCTGCAATATTGGCAGACACTCTTACCAACTGAGCTATCGGGACACAATACCAACATTCCTGCCACATACATAGAATAAGACATGTCCTAAAAGTAAAATTATTAAAGGTTTCCAACCAATAAATCAATAAACTTTAACTTATAAACTAGTTCATGATGAAATGTAGTAATTAATGCAATGCAATTATTTGTAGTAATTAATGTATTAATGCAATTATTTGTAGTAATTTATGCAATGCAATTATTTGTAGTAATTAATGCAATGCAATTATTTGTAGTAATTAATGCAATGCAATTATTTGTAGTAATTAATGTAATGAATTAATGGTTCAATATAAAAATTATACATGTACAGTAATGTTTATAAACTTGCAAGTCCTTGATTAAATGTACATGTAGCATCTGAAAACAATCATTAATTAAGTAAAGCACAATTGAAAATTAAGAAATTAGTCCACTCAAGAGGAAAAACACGGTATTTAATGTATTTTATTAAAAATGAAAGAACACAATAATATACCACTTGCCTTGTTGGCGTTGGTTCTCTCGAAGAGTTGTCGTTCGTTTAGTTGTAAAATGGGCTCACTCAAAAGTGATTTTACCTACTTCATTTATTTTCAATTTTAAGCTTACATATGTATCTGTAATCTCATTTTTTAGTCAATGATTAAGGCCAAGATGTAGTTTTATGTCATTAATGATAAAAAGCGGAGAATACAATATACTTATATTCTGAATTTGAAGAATTTTGATACGCTCCCTCTATACAATTGCAATAATGGCGGCTTCCGGGTTTTGCCTGGAGGCTGTCAAAGAATTTATCATTCAAAATGGCTATAAAGTGTCTAATCATGAACTCGTAACCAAGTTCAAAAGCTACCTCAATGATCCAGTCAGCAAAGGTTAATGATGAAACTTTTCTATGTGTTCGATTTCCGTGATAATTGAAACCTTAGTCAGAGGAAATTCGTTGATAAGTTGGGTTTGGCTTCTAATCTTTCTAAAATATACATTGAAAGTGTTGGCCTTTAGGCCTTTGGGGACATACAATGGCTTCTGTATACAAACAATAAAGTGTCTGCCCTTTTAAGTTTGTTTGGCTTTATCTGTTCATCCCTAATCAAATGTAGAATATGCTTATTGTTTAAGAAATATAGACTAGCTACTTGGATATCACGTCCGTACAATGAATGCATGAGATTTTTTCCTGGCCGATATCTCCAACTGTTGACTTATTCTGTCTTTGTTTTGTTGGTGTATGCTTGTGTTTGATTTATGACAGTATCTGACATAAAAGCAATTGCATGTGTATGAGGTAATAAAATTTCTATATAGAAACATTTGTTTTTTTAGCGTACTTTCCCTGAATTTAACATTGGTTTTCATAGAACGGGAAGCAGGGCTCTTGATCAGCCTAATTTGGGGCCGATATTCGGCCCCAGTCCCAGTACAAAATATTCTCTTTTAAGTCTTTCTTTTCCCAATTTGTTGACCATTTTACCCAATTTGACACCTCTTGGAATATTCAAAGGCCCCAGCCCCAGTCCCTCAGAAGTATTTCTGTGTAACGAAAATCCCAAATTATCTATCCAGATTTAGGCAAATGTAAGCTTCTAACAATGTACATTTCTGAAACAAATTGCACTGCATACAGTCTTTACGTATACTAAGATATTGCCAACGTATGTCAATTATGTATGTATGTATGTATCCAATCTGAATAACATTGATATTCATCAAAGTCAGAACAAATTTTTGTCATGGATTTAATTTCAATTTGGTTGCTTTAAGTCACCCACAAAACTAATGAAATTAAATGTCTGACCAAAATTTTGATATTACAGTATCTAGCTATTAGACATTATTAGCTATCATTGGTTAAGATAATTTTAATTTGTATTTTAAAACCTGGAAATTTGATTAAGAATTTCAGCATGTTCAGAAAAGAAAAAGAAGAATATCATTGATCATGTTGATGGCACATGTATTTATAGAATAATTGCATTATTAAAGGTTGTGTGTTTTGTTGGAGGTACATTTGTATTTATTGTGTATGTTGTGCGTGTACATGTATATACAATAAATACACTTTCTTTGTGTGGAATACTTGTAACAAAATATAAATTCAGAATGCACATATTCCTTAACAAGACTGTTAAATGTAACACCAGTTATGAATTAGAATTCTGTCAGTACTTTATTTTATTCCAGGACAGAATAGAGAAAAATTCAAGGATTATGTCAACACTTTAGCTTCAATCAAAGTTGATGAGGTAATGTTCTAATAAAGACTTATCTTACAATATTTCATCTGCATTTTATCTGATATAAGTACAATGTACATGTACATTGTCTGAAAAAGCACAGTAAACTGTCTAGAGAGCACATTTTTCAACAGGACTTTGTCAAACTTTGTATAATGTACATATCACTTTATCATGTTTATTGGTATGGAGTAATGTAAGGCCCTATTCATTTTAAGGTCAAAGGTCAAGGTCATTGACAGACTTGTTTATGTGTTGTTTTTAACAGAACATGCAGAAGCTTGATGATAATGCTAAGGTTTTCTAGATCATTGGTGAAAGGTCAAGGTCATAGTTTCCACGGAATGAAACACGGACAATGTCTGGATTTATTTATCTGGAGGGCAGGGCATGTATTTCAACAAAAATTCTGCATACTTGGCATTTCTTTTGATAGTGAGTCTTTTTGATGAGAGTTATTTACAATTTGAGACAGTATCTGACAGAACTATTATGACCTCATTGAATCCATATTATAGGCAGCCTAATGTTAGTTTCGTACCGTCATTTCCCAATTTGATTATATCACAATCAGTTGATGTCAGATACTGTCCCATATTAGACCCATATGACTTTTTGTATCTTTGATTTTTGAAAATACCAAAGAAGGAGGAACTGAAGATATTCATTAACAAAGAATCAAGGTCATAGAAGAAACTTTTTAGAGATTCTTGTATACAGTCTAGAAGATTTGCATGGTGTATGTGTTTGTCAAAACTCAATCACATACAAATATTTTACTTTGAAGCCCTTTAATTTTCAAAGTCATAATTATAAGTCTGAATTTTACATTAGTGCATATTACAAATAACTATGGTTAAATTTTTACAGAAAGGGGATAAAGTTTTGGTCTTAAAGAAGAAATTCCGTCCGGATGAAGAGAGTTCTGAATCCCGCCATGACCGAGCAATGTCTGAACCACCATCCAATATGGCGGACACAACCGATGGAGGGGGCATGTCAAAAGTATATAGTGAAAGCAACATAACAACAGACTCTGGTAGTGACAGATCATCAATGGTTGGAAGTAACCTCTCAGTATCATCTATGGCATCATCAGCCGTGAGTCATTTACTTTTATAATTATATCATCATGTTAACGAGCATAATAGGTGTTTGTGGATATGAAAAGCTATGGATTGAAAAAAAACATACATGTCAAATCCTTTGAACTCTGAAACCCCAAAACTTTTAGAATCAAAGATGAAATAAGGTGAGGTATTAAATTAACTGCCAAAATGCAAGTTATACTTTGCATAATTAGTTGTTGTAAATTTCACCCCCCTTCTTTTACATCAGAACTACATGTATTTAGAAATTTTACCAAAGTGGCTGAAAAATCATTTTCTTCATAAAGCAGTCTCAAGATTGTCAGAGATTTAATCTCGCTATATTTCTGTCGGAAATGTTTTTGCAAATGGAACAAGTACAATGAAGCATAGTGCATAGTGTATTCTTTATCTTTTAAATTAAATGAAATGGTGTGCCCATTGTGAAATATGGCTTAACATCAATGGCCAAACATCTTATAGCCACACCTCCCTCCTCTTGCATGCCTAAGAGATGGTGATCTGCCGTCAGTCATACTTCTTAATGTTGACATGTATGTGAGAAATGCATCTTTATATTGAAAAAGAGACTGCTTGGAACACATTAAAGTAATTTTTTCTATCTAGAGTATTTGATCAATAAACTGCATGAAGCTGTGGATGTATGGGAAACTTGCTACATTTAATCTGCATGAAAATTTATGATAATTCTGTATTTAAAATCAGGACCCATTTTCACATTTCATCATGTTCATTGATCACAGACTGCTGATAAAAAGTTTATTTTAGATTTTATTAATTTTGTAAACTTTTAGGAATCTGTGAGTTTTTTGTTCTTAATATTTTTGCAACTTCATGTTTTAAGTGATGGGCATGAAAGATCATTATCTGGTATATTCAAAACTGTAGTTTATAATGTCGTCATTAACAAAATATACACTCCCCCCTCCCCCCAAAAAAGAGAGAAAGAAAGAAGTGGTATCAGACTAATTTTACTCTATGGATGATTATGAAATTCATCTTCCATACATACATATATATGTAATAACAAATCAGTGTATTCATATTCAAACTGGAACTGTCTGTGTTTGCTACTTGGAAATGACGAATCCTTTTGATGTTGTGAATTTATACTCAGGGTCAAGGTCAAAAAGAAAATTTGTGTGACTGTGTATACTGTTCTCAATGAAACTAAGGAAACTTGACACAAACTTAATTAAGAGAGATATACATTTGTATATGAAAGATTAAATGCTTATTCTTGTGGAGATTAAAGAATTGAATTGCACTGGTTATAAACTTGATGATTTCAGATGGATTATATGGGATAACAATCATAACACGTTAGTTTTTTTCTGCCTCCCCCTCCCTCTTCTTGGATGTAGAGGGTATATAGTTTTTGAGCTGTGTGTCCACTAAACCTATAACCTTGGTTATTATTTCTGAATTGTAAGTGATAGGGCTTTCATATTTCACTTGACTTTATCTGTAATCCTTTTGTCAAGGCCTTTTCATTGGTACCACAGTTTTGACCTTAGTTTTTACCTTGACTTTTGAGTTTAACATACTTTTGAAAAAGTTTTAGGCAGACCAAGTCTCATGAATGGTAAGAAATACTGCTTTCCAATATTCCTTTTAAAAAGACTTCTTGTGAAAAAAAATGTATATTGGTACCAAATGTTTTAACTTTTGACCTTGACATTGGAGTTTGACTTGCATTATGGATAAAAGATTCCAGCAGGAGCATTTCATAAACTCATCTTGTATTATTATATGCCCTGTTTTTGATCTTCACCTTTTTCAAAGGGCTTGGTTACCTTAACCATTACATGTATTATCAAATTGACGATTATGTGAGAAGTGAACTTCAAAAAATTAATTTTAACATTTTGAAATGACCAAATAATGTCATGGAAATTATATTGATTTCAATAGCTGTATGGCCAATAATATTAATGAAGAATTTTACCTCATTTTGGATCTATTGTCTACTTGCTAATTGTCACATTTCTCTCCTAATATTACCTGTATTACTCCCCTAGGGCAGAGCATGTGTGTCGTATGATATAGCTTCAAACTTTCATATTATTGATTTTATCAGGCTAGCTGCTGAATTTCTTATTCATAACAATGTATTATATCAAGGTATAAACATCTGCTTCTTTTCAAGCCCTTGCTCAGCATAGAAAAAATAATTCAAATAACCATGATCAGGAATAAATTTACCTTGATGCATCTCCAATGCATGGGAATAAAATCAATAGAATTAATTCAGACTGATAAATTATAATAGTTGTCATTAATTAATTTTTTAAATAACTTTATTAACTTAAAATTGATTATGCATTTGATTAGCAGTAATACATTTGGATGAAAAAAATAGGAATGAACATGATAAAGTCAATGTTGAAAAAAAAAACTCCCAGCTAGGCTTAGCTATTTTTATTCGATCAATTGCTTGCAGATATGACTGTACATGTGTTACTTCGGAATGCGTACCTTAAATTATATTGATATCATCTTCGGTATGAGAAATATAAGACTCAGTGTAAGACTGCATTTGGCTTGTGTAGCGATTATTTGACAGGTATTTGTGCAACAGTGAAAGTAACGAGCTAGAGGTTATTGATTCTAGATTAGGCTTTGAAACAGATGGACTCATTAAGTTGATCGTATGAATTCTCCGCGCAGTGTATGTAATTATATATACAGGCTACTGGATTGCATGCAATATGTAAGTAAAAGAAAGAATTATTATCTGATCACTGATTTGCTGGAGAGTGCTTCTAATTTGATAATTTTCTGTAAAATTATTAATGTCTATGAAGTCAATTTTATGAATTGAAAATGATAATTTGAGGAATCATAACGCTGAAGTGTTAGGATGTATATATGTTTGTGTCTAGAACCTTATATAGTAGGCAAACTAAATTGTTTAGGTTCTTTAACCATCCATAAAATGTTGGCCGTTTGGAGAGGGTGATCCCTATTGATTTGAATTAAAAGATCAAGGTCCTTTGAAAAAAATTATAAGAGACAATAATTAGTGCAGAATGACTATTTAACTTTTGACAATGTAGTCCACATTTGGAGAGAAGATCTCTTAAATGTTAGAAGTCAAAAGGTCAGAGTCCAGTAATAGTAATGATATACAAGTAAACTTAGAATATGTGGTTTGGAGAGTCTATGCTTTGCAATGCCCTTTAAAATTTTCTATATTAATTGAACCAGATGCATGTTTACCTACAAAGTGCATCATGTGTCTTATTATGATAAGTACTTTGCTTTTCTCTCACCATTTGAATCTTTATTGATTCATGATCAATTCAGTAAAATAGAAATTATTCATTTCTCACATGTTTTTCATAATCATCATCTTTATATTATCCAATATAATTTCTATCATCATTATTGTCATCTTAGTTGTCATTATCATCAGTTATTATCATCATTGATCCATCACCTCCACTGTACAAACAACCTCCATTTTTTCTTTCTCTTCATTGGATAGTAAAATAAGGAATTATTCTATTTTTAAAAGATTTATGTAAAGAAAATACAATTGTCATTGCATGTTTTCATCATTATGTTACTTTTTTGTACGTTTCTTAATGTTAATAACGTGCTATAGTTAGTGATGCTTGCATTTTAGTTTTTGTCGACTAACATTACGTTTTAGGCATCCCAGAATTCCTCACAATCGGGCGTGGAAGAAGACGCCAATGCCTCTGTAGTTAGCGTCAAGGAGCGCGCGTTGCAGCATTTCAAAAGAATGGAGTCCCAGAGTATCCTAGATGCTCCAGTTATACCGAGTCCCAAACGGAAAGAAACACGGAGTACCACAGTAATGATTCATCTTCATTGTTTGTTTTAAAATTATTATTTTCAATTTTGTTTTAGTGTTAGTCTTGTTCGCATGCACATTTGCACTTGACAGAGATCTTTTATTTTTCTTACACTGACGATAGATGGTATTGCGTTAAACCTACTTGCCAAATTGTGATTAATTTTGGACGTTCTTAATGTTTGCATGATATGATACTCGGAAAACTTGAACTCTAAACCATTTCATATGTAAAATTGTAGGTTGAAATCTTACCAACAACGTTTGATTTGTGAATCAGTATGTTTAAACATGATCAAACTCTGCAAGTTTTGTTAATATTACTATATAATATTGTATTGCTTGATATAAGTTGCGCTTCATGTAAAATGTAACTGCAAATTGCTTAATTTATGGTATTTGCAGCTTTCAAGTTATTCAGAGATGCAAAATTCATATTCAATTCGAGTCAAAGAACTGTGAAATTTTCTACTGAATATATAAATTTATAAATTAAGAATTTTAAAATGCTGAAAATATTTCTGCAATTTCAAATATTACTTCACACACTGAAATTTAAATGTAGAATTCTGCGGGCTAAAAATGAAAGTTTTAACCTTTTGATAAAAACAACTTTTTCTTTATTTATTAGCCTAAGGATGGTACTGACCAGTACGAAGATGATTCTCACTCGTCAGGTAGCGGATACGTCACTGTAAGTACCTCTCACATATTCACTAGCAGCTATGCCACAGAATTTATATCTGGCATGTCTTGTTAGCTCATCTTGATGAAGTTTAGTGAGCTTATGCTGTATCCTTTTGCATCCACTTCTGTGTCCGTGTCCCCGTCCTGTTAAAGTTTGGGGTAGCTCTATATTTGACAAAGTACTGATGCTACAGTAACTTTGCTTACAAGTGTCTCATCTTTGGATGCTGAGGTGAACCCATGCATCAGATGCTGCATCTGACCAACATTTTCCCCTTGAGTGACCTGGTTAAGAAGTTTGGGTTAGCTCAGCATCTTATAAAGTTCTGATGCTACATTATTCTTACTTTCACTAGTGATTCAACTTAGGATGTTGAGATGGACCCATGCATGGGATGAAGCATATGACCCACTTTTTCTGCTTGAATGATTTGTGTTTAAAAGCGAATATTGAGCAGAGTAAATGTGCTAAATGTACCTTATTTGCGTATTGGATGTATCTTTGATCAAACATTCATAAAATGACCCTGACATTTTCTGCGTAGGTGATTTTGCGTTTAAAAGCCAATATACATAGAAAGATGTTTTAATTAAATTTTGCTGCCATAATAACATACTGCCACGAATTGAGCTTTGTAATCTGTGATTACCTATGTAGTATATATATCTTAAATTGAAGCATTATGGAATCGAATGATGATATACCTTACAGCAGCCTGTTGCACAAAAATCTTACGAAAAATATCAGGAATTTTCATAACTTTTGATCACTTAGTTCTACTTTCTAACTAGATTTAGCTAAGTTTTGTTTCTGAATTTATATTTAGTATGCAAAAATGATATGAGAAAACATAATACCATCTAAATAGAAAATCTTTACAATTTTATTCCATGATCAAAGTTACGAAAATTTCTTAATTTTTTTGCTAAGAACTTTTGTGAAATTGGGACTTTAAAGTTTCAGAAACGCATGTAGCATTGTTTCTTTGTATCAGTTTGTTTGAACAAAAAAGGAACTCGTTGATAGATGACCCATAAAATCTTCCACATGTCTCTGACATAAAAATGATGCATTTGCTTTTCAAGGTCGAAGGTCACAGTTACATTGAAAATTGATGTTTTAAATGTTGAGAAAATGATGAACTTAATATTTAATAAATAAAAATAATTAAGTTTACCATATTGGGTGCTTGTACGTGTTGTAGGACAGACACCAAAATTCAAAGTCAAATGAGCAACATTGTTAAATAAATAGTAACAAAGCTTCCACTTGTCATGGAAAGATTAATCAGTGGTTAATGGCCAATGTAAAAATAAAAAAAACTGAAAGAATCTTTTAATCTCAAAGGAAACTAAATTGGGGAAAGAAATATTCAAGCTTTCACAAATCTTCAATATGAGAAGAAAACAGACCTGTTTACTACTGTCAACATATGCATCAATTTGTTCATAATGATTATTTCTATAATATAACATACAAAATATTTATAATTATTATATCCAGCTTGAAGCAGAAGAGAGGGAATGGATTGTAACAAGTGCCTCAGCAGATTACCATCCCATGCATAGAATGTTACAGAACAATCCAAAATTGGTCACTGTCAGGGTAAGTGTGTATGTATGTCTGTCTGTCTGTGTCTGTATGTCATGAATAAAAAGATAAATCAAACTAATAATTGTATTGTCTTCCCACCAGAAAAAACCTACTAGCCACAGAAAAAGGTGCTGTACTCTTGTACAATGTTAAAATGCAGAACAAAATGTAATGAAAATACAATCTTGTATTATAGAAATATTTGTCATTGTTTATACATTTTCTTAAACTTGGTATGGTTACATTCAATGACAATTTTAGCTCGCTGGGATGAAAAAGTCCGGAGAGCTAATGCCATACCCTCGGCGTCGTTGTCGTTGTCGTCGTCGTCGTCCGTAGACAAAACTTTAACCTGGGCTATATCTCTTGAACTATAAGGGGTAGGGCTTTGATATTTCACATGTAGATACCTTGTGATGAAACCTTTCATTTGAGACCAAGACCTTTGACCTAGTGACCTTGACCTTGGACTTTGACCTACTTTTCAAAAACTTTATTCTGGTTTCTGATAGGGCTGAGTATCGCAGGTCAAATGTGTATTGCGATATATTGCGATATTTGAAAAATATTGCGATATATTGCAATATTTTTATACGGTAACATCAAGAGTCCTTATGGTTATATTTTTTTCCTACCTCAATTTTCCTGTCAAAATTTTATTTTAAAATCTGAAAATGTCTTCATCATGATATGATTTTGGATACACACGTGCAGACAAATTTGACCAATCATACATACATGCATGAATATCCGGTTGAAAAAATAATATTCATCCAGTCATTTTAAGCTATCAATGTGATAATTCTGCTGAGAACAGCGGGCACTCGCGGACACTCGCGGACAGACAGTGCAAAAAGTCACTAGGAAACTTAAAATGACACCACGTTTACACAATCATAACTAAATATATATATGTATAAGAATCAAGCTAACATGATAAAGTCTTTCTTGCAAATTAGTATACCAATGTCCAGTGTGTTGCTGAACGTTTCTAAAGGTCAAAGAAACGTTATTTTACCTATTTCTTGAAATCTATTTTGCTGTGTAGCATAGAACGGACACCTCGTCATATTTAAAAGTGGCTAGTCAGAAAATTGCAGAATTGATCGCTTTCGCCCATAAGTTTCAAAGAAACAACATAAAAATATGAAGATAAATGATATCGTCAAAAACCGGTTTTTGAAAACAAATACCGTGGTACGTATTGCGAAGCCTCGTATCGCAATATACCGGTACCGCGATAAAACCGCTCAGCCCTAGTTTCTGACAAAAATCTGTATAGGCGAGCTATGTAATCTTTGATTACCCTATCTTTTTTAAAGTTGGTTCGCACACAATGTTGCAATTTATGAAAAAAAAAATTCGCGAAAATGCCTCACATGCAATCTCCCTCTTTGTCAAATGCCAAAGAAGAAGATCTCCCTCTTTTGAAAAATTCAAAGTTCACAGGTATGTGTCAGGGTAATTATAAATGTAAGTTTGATTTTCTGTCTTTGCGTTCGTGTGCTCTACAGACACACACAAAACAAAAACTTCTCACTGTAAGGCTTAGTCTGTATAATTGACCCTTCTGAACGCGGGAAAAATTTGAGAAATTCCATTACGTCACAATGCCATTTTGATGTTTGACCGAGGTTCGAAGCTTGTTTGTCAGAGGTAAAAGCATTGTGACGTCATGAAATTTTACATTTCTTTCCCACAATCGGAAGGGTCAATTATCAGTCTATATGTATCTACATATCGAGTAAACAAACAACCAACCCTTACATAGAAAATGATGGAGCAATCAAAGTATTAATGCATGAGTAGTGATAAGACAGACTAGCAACATGCTTAAAAACAAAAATCCAGAGGTCTTCTCCCCTTATCATGTTTATGTGTATCTCTATCTACTATAAGAGAAGATGAAGTGTAGCTTAGTCCCAGCCTGTATTATTCCTATTTAACTATTATGATTTGAAAATTTCTTTTGTAGGACTTTATGACTGTAAGTAGATCATGTAGATATTACATTAAGAATTTATACATTTGTAATTTGTGAGATATATATCTTAGAATTTATATGTTTAACAGATTATGAAATAAAGAAATGTTTGAATTTCAGTTTAAATATATTTTGCACAATAAGAATGCCCTGTTATTTCAACATGTTGAGAATAGTAAGAGTAATTTGGAGAATAAGCTAAAAGTATTTTTGCTAATTTATTTGCACTTTTGTATAATTTAATCTATAATAAATACAAATGTATGGTTGATGTCTTTATTTCATATGGCCAATGCCTGCCTCATCACAGGGTGTAAGTATATATTACCCATATAACCTTATACTATCAGTAACATGTAGATTTAGTCAACTTCAAATTGATAGAATAATAAAGATACAAGTATAACTCTTTTCATTCAGTTTAACAATCCCATTTTTCTTGTTTCAATGTTCGGAGAGTCCAGTCGATGGACATGTTAAATCACATTTAATATTTACCTGCCTTAATGCAGTCATTGATGAAATGTATTTCTAGAAAGGATTCTTTCCTTGTTTTGTGTTGTTTCACTCCATTTCAACTTTTGATGTCTTTTTTTTCATATATTCCTATGCTGCTCTGATGGTCTATTATTAGTATGTAAGTATACATGGATTTTATTCCTTTCAGTTTTAGAAATCAAATTAGCGTTGTATCTAGTTAAGATCAGTTCTGTGTAAATTTCCGACAATATAAAAAAATACACAGAAATTACTAAAATAAAAATTAAAGAAATATCCAATTAGGCCATGTAAAATTAATTCTATGTTTCTCAGATAATTGGGTCTAAAAAAAGTGGCAAGGTAGGTAGGGTTTTTATTTTTTGTTTTTGTTTTTCCATCAAGAGTACTCTTATTATTCATGTAAGGCAAAAAATTGTGTGCGCTGTCTACCCCCCCCCCCCCCCCCCCCCACCATTATTCATAGCTAATATATAAATAGCCTATTCCTTCTGAGAACGGGGAGACGTAGCTCATCTGTTTGAATGGAAGAAGCTAATAGATACACGTTTTGATTGCTGTGAGTTCATTTGTAGAATTGCGTAAGAGACTCGACGGGTGTTATTTGCTCACACCTTGTTTAAACCCAGTTAAATACGACCCCTCACTTCCTCTTATGGATCCGTTCATATGGTCCAAAATTTGGCCGATAGCGTATATCTTTGGAAGTCTAGTCTGGATGAATAAAGTGTTCAGCATTAACCACCGTCTGATAAAATAATGTACACAGGTACAGTATACATTCTTTTATTCATAGATTTAAGGATTTAACTACGTTTTATCTTGCGTTCATCGGCGGTCCTTGCTTATACTTTTTACAACATGAACATCATTTTTAATAGATTCGGAAGTATTACAATGGACACGGCATAGGTATTTACATATGCTGTAGAGATCAATTAAGAAAACTATATCAACGTTCTAATACATGTAATACTCAATGTCACGTTGTTAGTATATCCTATACAATTCCATTTAAACAGCGCGTGGATAAAGTCTTCACTCGTAATGTAAATACGGAACGCGCCGTGATTTATACGGGCTTTTAAAAGTTTTTATTCATCGGGTACTTTTTGGACGATTTTAAAGGACAATATATAGACATATTCAATGAAATAAATGGACATTTCGATTTTAATCGACGATCGAGGATGAGACACGGCGGATATTTTTTTCTGAAGTTACAATAAAAATGTCTCATCGGCGGCAAATTATAGCACGCGGCTGTCTCTGAGAAACATAGATTTTATTTTACATGGCCTTAAACTGAGTAAATTAGTAGGTATTTTTTTAAATAGTTCCACACATGAACACTTGAAATAAACAAATTTTCTTACATCTCAGGAATTGTTCTTTGAATAGTTGTAGTAAAACTCTACCATTTAATTTTATCTTGTCAGACTGCATTACATTGGGCAGCGAAGCACGGTAAACCAGAAGTTATCAAGCTTGTAGCTAGTAAACCTGGAATCAGCGTCAATAAAAGATCGGTATGTTATACTGTATAAATAATTACTTTGGGGGATGCTGTTTTACTTCTTCTATTAAGATACGAATATAATGAAGTACAATACATGACATTGTATATCATGTATATCTTGGACTCATTTTGAATTTTATTTTGTATCAACCAATGAAAAGCAGATATTGCAAACTTTCAATGACATGTCATGATGAAATAGAGTTGTTAGTTGTAATTAACCTGAAACTGCCATAGAAAATAATGATTTTGCATCACATTAGAAAGTGAGTAAAACGTGTAAAAGTTTTCTCTTGGAAGTGCAAACCTGTGGGAGGGTATGGGTAGATACATGGGTTTCCTCAAATTTGAAACTTTATTCCTCATTGTATTCATTGATATCTTGATAAAACAAAATCTTTACATGTATCATAAATAAGAAGTATTCAATTGATTTAATATTTTCCTTTCATACTCCATGCTGTGACTGATAACAGAATGTAAGTACATTACTCTGTAAATGATATATATACATGTATAGTTTATTTGAAGCTTAAAGCACATACATGCTCATAGCATTTCAGTACAGATACAAAGCATACATGACAAAGGACATAGTTAGTGTTTACATACATTGTACGTGAGATTGGTAGAAACTTTAAGTTAAGTTATAAATGAGCATTTTGGTTGTGAATAAAATAAGTAAATGTTATTAGTTATACAGTGTTTTACAAGGGGGATACAAAAATATATTGGGTCGATGAAAAAAGTTGTATTGGGCGAGGCGAGACACTGTATAACGAATTTATCCCAACAATGGCTTTTGGCTTGTGTATGTAACGTCAACATATTTTAAAACATCTTGGTGACGTCATTATCGTAAAGCGTCTTAGTAGAAGCAGGATATTAAAATAATATCCCGTCAGTAAAATGATACAACATAATATTCGGTTCTTCTCGACCAATCAGATTGCGAGAAATTTGCCAGAGGGGGGATAATACATGTATATAATATACATACATGCTGTTGAATACATATTATACCACTGTGACAGTAAAATAAGTACAAAAATGAAGTGTATTTAGGAAATTTAAAAGAAATATAACCTTGATCATATTAATTTACTTTATTTCATGATTAAAAAGGTAATAAAAGCCATGTATCTCCATCTTTACTATCTATGTATATACATGTACTTATATATTAATTGTTTCTTCATTGTTTTTCATGGCACCTTTCCACTGATCATATGAAATGAACTTTACAGGGTGTAAGTAAAGCTTTGGTCAAGATTTTTAGTTTTCTTAATTTTTTCCTTTGATTCAGTTAATGATGTTATTCTTTCTCATGTTTCTATATTTATTTGTATAATATGATAAAAGAGATTGGATTTTGATATATGCATCTGCTTTGACCATATCCTTAATGTGTAAATGACGAATATTGATGTACATCCATCATTTTCACTTTGAAATTATAAATTGAAATTGAATGAAAATTCTTATTAATCTTTGAAAAATTTGAATACTTTCTTTTCCTCAATTTATGACAATATTTCTGTATCTTTCAGGGTTATACCCCTTTACATATAGCTGCCATACATGGACATGAAGAAATTATAGAATTATTAGTACAAACATACAGTAAGTATACATGAATTCTTATAACTGTTTATCTAGTAACACAACCAAGGCTATTTTTATCGATTTTGAACCACATGCCACAAAGGATCATGTTAAGAAGTGAAAGGTTAAAGTAAAAGCCAATACAGTAAACTTCCAAAGCCCAGAGGACCATTGGTCCAAATTCGTTATAGCCATATTTCGTTACATGCATGTTGATGCTAAATACGTTTCCTTGATGGTGCCGTTTTGAATTCAATGAATGAAAGTTAATACCAGTATTAAATAGCTACATGTATGTTGTGATTTATTAAGTAAGCATTCTTTACAGTTGACATGCCGATAGAGTATTAAATGATCGGCATTCATTTCCTCATGTGTATACAACACGTCTCCTAATAGGTAATTAGCTCAGGGAGAACAGTTTTGTGATAATTAGTAATTATCTGTCTGCCAGGTGTGTTAATTAGGAATACCTGGATAGCAATTCGTTACATCAGGTGAAAATAGTGAAGAAAATATTACCACGGGACCATGAGATGGCTTCGTAAAAGCCAATCATTTGAAATGTTATATACAAATTCGCTACTGGCGAAGAAGGTCAATAGGACTTCTACAGGGACTTTCTTTTTACTTCGTTACAAGCAGAATTTCGCTATAAAGCTATTCGTTATAGGTGAAGTTTACTGTATACATGTAATAAAAAAATTTTTACTTTTAAAGTAAACCTTGTACAAATGTAGATGAGATGGAGAATGAATCCTCAAATGAAATCATGCTTTATAAATATACCATTTGAAGACAAAAAGCTGAAAGGATTGCTTTTGAAATTCAGAATGTGATGGAAAGCATTTACATGTACAAAAACTATGTATATGAGAGATAGTCTGCAATCTGACTATCAGTGATTTTTTTCAGTAATTTGGGAATGGGGTCGGGGCCCTTGCTATTGGGAAAATTAACGACATTTGGGAATATTTGGGAAGTACTAAATATCAAAGTAAAAATAAAATGACAGTTTATACAAATGAATCAAAAGTTAAGAATTGAATGTTTAATCATATAATTTTCTTTAAATATGATTTAATTTCTTATGCTTACAACAATATGGCAAATAATTAGTAAATTTGCTACTTTGGAACCAGTTATTTTCACTATTTTCGCTGATAATTCCATCTGAATGAAATTGGGAAATTTTAGAGTTACAATTGGGAAAAAAAGATACTATTTTTCATTGGGAATGGGGCCGAATAACGGCCCCAAAAAGGGGCAAAAAAAATCCCTGACTATTTTAGACACACAACTTCAACTTCACATATATACATGTATATCTATTGGTTTATTTTCAGAGGCTGATCCAAACCTGCGAGACTACAGTGGGAAAAAAGCCAAACAGTATCTCAGAAACAACGCGTCAACGAAAGCCCAACGTAAGCTCACTTCTTTATCTACTACCGTAGAACTAAGTGATCCAGGGAATATCGTTATAGAAGGTCCCGAATTAACGGCCGGGGCTCGTAGCTCCTTACAGCTGAGGCATGCTGGGAACTTTGGTAGTAAAGAAAATAGGGCATCAATACGTAAATCTTTACAAATCGTGCACTTGTCGATGAATGATGGGGAGGGTGCCAGTAAATTAGGATAATTTTCACTGTATTACAATTTTATTAGTTGAAATTGAAAATTAGATTTATGAATTTTATTATTACGAAAGAAGTGTTTATGAAAAGTGGAACAGTACGGTAGAAATACATGTCTCTACATCAGTCAGCTAAAGAATTTTATCTGGACTTATAATAATGCTAACTAAAGTTTGTTGTTTCAAGTTCTGAAATTTTCTTCACCAGTTTGTTACTTACATATGTTTGAATCACCCTTTCATCCTAAAAGATAACAAATTTTGTTCTAGAAATTTAACTCCAAATTTTTCTCTTTCTTCAAAATCTTGATGCTTTTTCCTTATATGTAACTTAAGAGTAATAACTAAACTTAGAATTTATTATAAAAAAATTTCTACATGGTCATTTACTTAATGATAGGACCTGATTACAAACGGTTTTAAGAGAAACAGATTGATAAAGTATTACAACTTTACATTCTTTTCAAGTCATGAAGTTTAGAATTGTATATTTATTTATTTTGTCAAGGTATTTGCCATGTTCAGAAATAAAATTGCAAAATATTAGAATACAGATCATAGATATTTGGTGTTATATATATTTTATTTCCCCTTCAAAAAATTTCAACATAACCTAAATTGTAAATAAAACCTTCTATTTCATCATTTTGTAAAAAAATGATAAAAAATAAAATTAAACAAAAACATGATGATATTTGCATTTAGTAAAACTTAGTAAACTGAATCTTGCAATGAGTAAATTAGAAATATTTATATTCTTGAGGAAAGTATTTTGATAATGTAAACCTATAGGGTATGTTTAATATACATTTATTATGGATATAGATGTAGAATATTATTAATAAACACTAGATACGTGGTATTTGGCTTTACAGGGATATACGGCCATGATATAGATAAGATCGCACTTGGAGGTATGGGTGCTCACTCTGTACTTTACAGTGCTCTACACGTCAACCTGCACTAATAATGTATGCGGAAATGTTACCGTTAGACCTAACCGAAAAACCTTAGTCTCAAAATCCTTACGCATGGTAGTTATTTGTGTATTATAAGTCAATAAAGAATGATATTGACTCAGTGATGCGAGAACTAGAGTTTAAACTTTTCCCCGTAAGGATATGAATTAGAAGTCAGAACAATGATGACACTGCTGAAGCTGTTCGTTATTATATTTTTCCTAAAAAAAAAAATTCTTGTGACTAACTCCACCTTTACTAATATCTATTGCAATTAATATTGACACTTTTGGCTGTCATTTTGAAACAGTACATCCTAGATACATTTTAGCTGATGAAAATTCAAAGTGCTATTTTTGCAGGGAACTTAAATAATTACTAAACTGACTTGAAGACATGCATCTTTGAATGTTTACATACAATGCTATTTTACCGATGGAAACTCCATAGTTTGAAGTTTCTAAGTGATATGATCAGTAGATGTTACAGGAGACTGTAAAATTATTTTTTGCTTGTGATTTGTGACCTTGAGCCACCTTGGACATTGCCAAGGTCATATTCCTTAGGACGAGTATGGATGGCCATTCAATGCATGAATTTTTAAATTTGAGTACACCATTTATAAAAAAAGAAGCACCACCCAACTACTTAATATATAAGCTTGTTTGTGTATTCATTAATTTAAATTCATATTTAAAGGTTGTTTAATTTTCAAATTATATCATTATTTTCAAGTCTTTTTATGTGATTAATGAAACCATACTCTTATGTTTTTTTGTGCTTTGATTTTACATATTTTACACAGTTTTGACTTTTGAATTATACTCTGCCAAACTCTGTGATCATGCTTTTATTTTGTGTTGTGTAACTTTTATTTGATTATTTTTTCTTTATACTCAATAGAGAATAAAGGGTTGGTATAATTATTTATATCTAGTCAGGAACATTTCACAACCTTCTAGCGAACAATTTATAACTCTAGTTTCTACAAGTTTGAGGCATTATGCATTATTTGCCATTCCAAGCTACCTATTGAACTTTATGCCAGCTGACTCTTTGTAAATGATACATGTATGTGGATATACATGTACATGTAAATGATAAGTTTTATAAAATTTTTGGCCTCTACTGCATGATCATTACAACTGAGCAAGCCAGATTTACCTGTCCTTGGTAAAATTTGCTGCATATATTTTCCAAATTATTTGATCTAATATGTTGCATATTTTTTGGGGAAATTCTATTTTTGAAACGGTATGGAAGAGAAACTCTTGTAAGAAATGTGCTTCCTGACTTTTTCTGATGCATACATGTATGTAGTTCATGAAATGCGAGAATTCAACGATTTTACCCTCATAGACCTCAAAGTTGAGATATTTGACTCTATTTTTTGTTTGAAAAATTTGCCCTTACTTATGCTTGAGTGTTTAACAAACACATTTTACCTTGTTTGTTTTATGGAAAAGATAAAAAAAGACCAAAACCAAACCAATGTAATCAAACTATATTTATAGCATATCCATCATGAATAACCCCCGTTTATCAGTTTGTTTTTTTTTTGTTTCAGAATGATTAAATATCATGTTTTCTCTTATTTTATGCAGGTTCCGAGTTTAAGAGAGGTTCTATGAAACATAAAGACCCCTCGGAGGTCTTTTTATACTCACTCTCACTAACCTCTGATGGTTAATTACTCGACATTGGGAAGGAATTAAAACAATATAGTGCCCCGCAATGCTTTCTTCAATTTTTGTTTACCCTCCGCTCCATATTTTATGCAATAATAAGCAAGAGAAATGAAACTCAGTTGTCAATGTAAAGTGTCGAATTTGAAATGTTGTATTCTTCAATTTCATTGCTTTTATACATCGGACAACACATTTACTAATAAAATTGGGAATGGATGTCCTATAACAGTAATCAAGAAGTGGGTCCAGGGCAGGAGCACAATATTTTTGCTTACAAATAAATCAATAAATTTTAATGCATATCTCTTTTGCAAGACAGCTTGCACATTTTTGTTTAAAAAATCATTACTATTAAACGATAGATTTCATCAATGAATTTTTTCGGCATGTTGCTAAAATCCACTATGCTAGAGTTGCTTTCATACTAGTCCTTATCTATCAAGCTTGGATGGACCTGTGAATGTTCAAAAACAATGCATGAAAGAATACATACATGTATACTAAACTATACAAATTATGAACTTCCAATTTATTTCTGTTTTATTCATCTCTTTATTTTTTACATTGTCTGGAACTACATGTCATACAATCATTTCATTTCAAGTTCATGTATTTAACATTAAACTTCTTTTGTAAAAGATTGATTTCTTCTAAGATTTTATTTCTAATATACATGTAGATGTATGTTTAACATATTTAAAGGAAATATTGTAGGATTGTAACGAATATTCAAAGTATTCATGAAGAATTTTGTTCAGCTAAGATTAATATTCAAATGATACTTGCAGGAATAATCCAGATTGCAACCATTCTTAAAATCTGTGCGACATTCTGCAAAACTGATATACTTCCTCTCTTTTATATAAATGTCCCTATCTTTACACATGTTACATGCTATACATTAGCTGACAATTAAGAGTCAGCTTTGTCCTTCATGCCATTATTCTGTCCATCTTAATTTTTGTGTTACCTGCAAAGCAAAGTGACACTTAGGGATCACTTATCTTGATGATAACTCAGAAATTGGTCCACCTATCCAAACCTATCTGAATTTAGAGTCCAAAGGTCAAGGTCACTGTTAAATATTAGTTTCCAGAGGATAAAGTCAAAATACTTCTCAACAAAATTTGTATTTTTCTTTTTTTTGGGGGGGGGGGGGGAGGGGGATGTATTTATTGACTTTTAGGTCAAAGGTCTAGTTTAAACTTCCATATCATTGATCAATTTTACAAAATTTATGATGTTAAAGGGAGGGCATATGTTATATACATGTATATTGCTACTTTTTGTACTTTGAATTATTTATTCTGTTCCTAAAAGTAATACTCTTGCATTTTCTACTTCAAGAATGCCTGTTTCATAAATTTGTAATAAAAATTTGAATAATTTTTTAGTTGCTCATAGCATATCTTCCAATACAGAAATTCTTCAGTAATTCAATCAAACAGCCATTCAGATGGAAAGGGGGGGGGTTAGGTCAATGTGATTATTTGTAGATTTCCCAATTCATATTTTCAGTTAGAATCTTGTGTTGTTGATAATGTTTTGATACCCTTCAAGATTGTAAAATTTTAAAAAGATTTAGAGAGGTAGTCAATTGAATGCAGTTGTTTATTAGGGGTCAATATTATTAGGCATTGATACGTATAATCATTGAATAATCATATAATATAAACTTTTGTATGTTTGTATGCTTTACACATTCCTTTTGACTGCAGAAATAATTGATAGATTCTTGTTTGTGATGCTTTAATTACCATAAATGGGATTTGACAATAATGATACAGATTTATCACAAATAGAATACCACACTTTGACACAAAACTTATGAGTGACTTTTGATCTTATAGACTGGTCGTGCTATGAACAGAATGTATACAAAGATTTAACTAAATACAATGTCAACTTCGATGGACTGAATTTTCAGATTTTTGTCAGTGAATTTTAATGAAAAATGATATGTGTATGTGATAATTTAAAATGGATAATTCATGTTCATCAAGGAATTTCATATTATAATTATAATAATAAATTTGTGCTGTAACTTATATTTATTCTGCTTTTTACTATGTGAAAATGTGTTGTTTTCATTTTCATTGTCCAAAACACGACACGTATACTGTACTGTGATGTGATTATTTTTGCTGGGAGGAATCTTTGCAATATGATAATTGCAACAGTATGTGTGGGGGTGATTTTGGTGAAATTGGTATTATTCCCCATTTTCACATGGGATTATTTTTTGCGATAATAATGCAATTTCCAAAATTGTGAAAATTGCCCTCATGCAAAAATTTCCAGATGTACAGTATTCAAATCAGCTCATTGTGAGTAAAGAGGTATAAGACCCCTGGCAATGGATTTGACCTTCTTTATAACATACTCAGTTTTTATCCTGATTATGCTATATTTCATTGTTTACAAAGAAATAATGCTATAGGTCCAAGTGGCTAAAAAATATGGAGAATGGTCAGCAAATTTCTGAAATCTAAATTTATTTATTTTCTCTTAAACAAATGGAAATCTCGATGTAAACAGCCAAATAACAACCAAACATGAGACTGTTAGCCTTGCTCCTTTTCCTTTTACGGGAAGATATTCTGCGTGATGTATGCTTTTATCAAATTCGTGTACGATTACCTCGTCTTGACAGTGTGATATCTCAAGCATAAACACATGATAAAGGAGTAAAATTCTTTTAAAAAATGATTTCATACAAGTCATAGGAGAATAATTCCAAAGTTAGTGTATTAGACGCAATTTCGGTGTGAACAAAGGTAAGTATGTAAAAGAAGACACTGGTCTTGTAATGTTTATGTATTCTGATTTTATTAATCAAAGCTGACTATTTTTACTCATTTGATATGTATTTGGTACGGAAACCTGTAGGTGACAGGTATGAATTAAAATTTATCTGGCGGCTGCCACTTAATTATCTGGCGGCCGCCACATAATCATCTGGCGGCCGCCACTTAATTTATCTGGCAGCCGCCACTTAATTTATCTGGCGGCCGCCACTTAATTATGTGGCGGCCGCCATATAACTAAGTGGCGGCCGCCAGATAACTAAGTGGCAGCCGCCAGATAATTTTGTGGCGGCCGCCAGATAAATTAAGTGGCGGCCGCCAGATATTTTAAGTGGCAGCCGCCAGATAAATTATAATTCATACCTGTCACCTACGGGCTTTCGTAATTTGGAATATTTCTAAGAAGATTGATGTACATGTAGCTAGAAATTCTTCTTTTCTGGTCAGCTCATTATGACTATCACACTTTTTGGTATTCTATATCTTTTAAATTTAGAATCTCAATCTCTCAGTTACTGATTTGCACAAATATAGATCTCCAAATTATGTTACAAAAATAAACACATAGTTTGTGCTTGGGAAAAAAAATGGACTAGAAAAAGGAAAGGGCAGAATGGCTTGGTGAAGGAACAAGCAATTCTTTTAAAATTTGATGTCACAGCTCTTCTCAATGTTAATATACTGCTCAAAATAAACTTTAAGGCTTCCAGCTTGAAAATCCCATATCAGTTTGATTTGTCCATGCTGCATTTATGAGTTCTTAAACGATGCTAATGAATTTGAAGATGTTTAACATTGTTCTATCTACCAGTATTAAAGCTACATCTTTAAATTTTCCAAGAGTTATACAAATTATTAGCAATTTTTTTTTATGATCTATGATTGCATCAAATTTTAATTAAAGATTGTTAAAAGATGGCTGATAAATATTTGGGGCACAAGCATAGTCATTATATAATGATCTTTTATGGGAAAACACACATTTGGTTATGGACTGTATGATTTAGATTAGAAATTTCACATGGAAATGGAGTGTACCTTCTACTTAAGTCATAAATACAGTGAGATCTGTAAAATTTATCTTGAGGGCTTTTCGGGGAAAAATTGTCATAATAAATTTGCATAATGTTTATTTGTAGTTTTATTCATTTTAGTTTCATTTATTTGAAAATTAAGATTTTATTTTAAGAAGTCACTGTATTTATTGACACTCACAAACTGTCCAAAGGGATTCAAGGAATGATTAATATGAAGTAGAAATACACACGATACATGGAATATTGTATATTACTTTTGTATTTAAAGCCTGCTTTCTACATTATAAAGAATGCACTAAGGGGAATATATAAGGTAATGATGTGGAGTGAGTTTTACCTAATTTTTCCATCTGTATGTGTGCCTTTGTGTATTTTAGAATCCTTTCAAGTTTTTATATAACTAAGTATTTGAAATCATGTAGATCATATCTTTTTAGTGCAAGGTCATTATCCTCATTTTTATCATGATGCCTTCTCAGTTTTAATTACCAAAACCCAATTTTTAAAATATGATTTTGGAATGGTATTGATATCCTATAAAAAAACATCCTCGCTATGGTACTACTATTGGAACACATTATCGTAGTGATTCAATGTACTGAGATTTCATCATGAATTGTTCATTTTCATTAGAGAAGTATGAGTTCTCTTTTCCTGTATAACATCAGTTTACTCTGTGTTCCTTACAAAGGCCATACTGATAGGTTTCCTATGATTTTACACATTTAGCACAGGTTACTTCACCTTTAACTTTCTCACAGAACCACTATTCATTTAATTAGTTATTTCAGGATTTTTTTTTTTATTTTGTCTGTCTACAAGTCTAGTAATTGTAGTGGGCACTGCTTCTGTCTGTACATACATAATTTCATTCCTGTCGGTGACATTAGTATGACAAGTATTGTCAGAGTTTATTTTTTGTTTAATCCTGCACATATTTAGTAAAATCGTTTGATACATATACGAAGGTCACTGAGGGTCACTGACTTGACCTTGAATTTGGCTTTGATTTTTACAGATTGTGTGCCACCATTGTCTGATTTAAGAAAGAAAAAATAAATCATAGTAGAAGTTTGTTTTTTACTTTAAAACCCTAAGAAGACTTTGTTTCTTAGACATATGTAAAACCCTAAGAAGACTTTGTTTCTTAGACATATGTGAAACCCTAAGAAGACTTTGTTTCTACATATGCACATAGTTCACAAAATTTCTTTACACATTTTGCCACTAAATATCATACTCCAAAGACTATGTCCTGAGTTTGATTCTACCTTTCCCAAATACATACATATATTTGCATCTTGTGTTTTAGTCTTGTAGAGCTAAATTTACCCATCAAATGTTAAAAAATTATTTTCAGAAATTCTGTTGCACTCTCTCCACTACTCCTTGTATAATCAAAAAGCATTTTGAAAAAATGAAAGAAACAAACTTCTGTCATCCTGGTTACATAATGATGAAACCTTCCCAGCTTTTCTACTCAACCAAAATGTGTAAAAGTCATTCTCCTGTAAATATATATTAATATCCATCTTCTAAATTAGATTTTATTAGGGGATCTAGAATAAAGATACCTAAATGATATATTTCTGTTTGATGTAAATTTAATGTAGAAACATGACGTAATAATATGGAATTTATCTTTTGAATTACATGAACAGAATAAATTAATTAATAGTAGTAAATATTAAGGTAAACATAAATGATTGAGCTAACATGACTATATAAATTTCAATTCAAGCTGTACAATATGTTTCTTTCTTGTTTATTCATAATATCGTCAGAGTAATGATAATGAAATCAATTGTTTTATTTTATTTTCAACAGAATTACTTCTGTCAAGAAAACTAGGATCTTCAGTTGGTGAGTAAGAATTATTTCAATGATAAATTATACATGTATATCATTGATCATTGATGATTACGATAAAGTACAGAAAGATACATTTCTGAGTTTTGAAGGATGCTCACTCAGTAATAACAAATTTTCCATATTTTGCAGTGATTTTTTTTCCAAAAAAAGTTTATTGAATTATTAGCTTGACTTTGAACTGTCTTATTTTAACTTTTCAGTGTCAGGGAGGTCACTTGATGATTCCTTTACCCGCAGTTCATCTTTCCGACGTAGTAAGCAGGTCAAGGCCATTAGCAGCCTTATACAGGGTACTTCCTCAGGGGTCAAGGCCATGTTCAGGTCAACGTGGGCGGGGTCAGCGGAGGAACTGAACAGGCTTACAGGTGGCCATTCCAATGGCAGACACACCATATCACGAAGTCCCAGTGCTACACCACCTGGCAGTGCTGGCCCCTCCCCAAATGTCAGGAGAAGAGAAACAGTGAGTGGAATTTGTTTGCAAAAACTTAATTATTACCTATTGGAGAATAGCAAGCGAAAATCATACATATTAAGAGATACTGATAATCGTATCATGACCCTCTCCGATAGGCTAAGGCAGCTCCTAAAATCATGTTTCTAGTGTCTAAAATGCTATGCTTGGCGCATGTGGGGAGCATCCATCAGTTTTCTGGATTTTTTTTCCCCTTTTTCCTCATATTCTACATTTTATCAAAAAGCTGTTCCTAGATCCTGTGTAAATTGCATATACATCATCTATAAACAATGAGAATGTATGTGTTTATATCAATTTACATATTCTCCAGGTTTCAAAAGACCGAGAGTTAATGCCCCCTCCATCAGCTCCCGTTAGACGACACAAGATGGCGCATCATTCTTCAAGTAGAGAAAATGTCAACAGTGAAGAAATGCAAAGGTAATATTGAATTTCTTATCATCTTTGTAAATAAAGTGAAAACAAAGTAGAATTCTATTCATCTTATTCATTTGAAAGCAAAGTAAATATAAGTTATGTGTATAAGATGAATTTATGAACAATTATGAGGCAAAATGTTATGGAAGCCTGCTTTTGAAAAAGCATTAGAACATCCTTTCTGTCTATCTGTTAGTAGTGAATTTTGAAAAAAAAGCCAGAATGGTGATTACATTTATATCTTACATTGCACAATATTTTTATTTTATTTAAAGCAAAATATGTGTACATGAATGCACCATTTTTTTTCAGAACGACCTCAGAGCCGAGCCTTGGTGGTAGGAAGCCGTCCTCACAGACATATATATGATACTGCTACACAAAACATGTGCCTTTATAATGTATACAACAATGATCTGAAGTGGATTTACACTAGGGAATGTGTTCAACAGTTTCAAGCAACTTCAAAAACAGTGCAACTATTAAATTTTTTGTAGCCAATCCTTGACATTTTTCTCTGGAATTCATAATCATATTTGCAGAAAAAAATTGTCTGATGTATTTTTCACCAGGTACATGTATATGGTACCTTATTTAGAAAAGATCCGAGATGTGAAAAGAAGCTTTTTTTGTTATTATGTTACTGTATATTCGATTAGGTAAAATGTCAAATCAATATATAGAAGGCTACAGATATTGTTAGAATTGTAAAAAAAACACTGGTTGGTTCAGTATGCTTAATTTGTGTAGATTTTGCACTTTGCATAGCTATATACATGTATATTCCAGAGAAATATTTTGTGAGATACAAGATTGTGGTTATCAAATTTAGGACAATATGCAATATCATGATTTTATGTTTGGAAAACCACACAGCTGTGTTCATTTGTATCTAGTAAGTCAGCTGGGAACACTTACATGTATAATTATACACCTTAATTTGAAAGTCATTCAGAAAACTTGTTAAACATGGTATCATATATCTTCATTCTGATAAAAACATTATGAATTTATGCATTGACCAAAGATTTTTGCACACTTTGTACACTTCTTGTCTTCATCAGACATTTTCAAAGTTTTCATTTTTTCTTAGGACAATTCCATTATTGTCCTCTTTACAGAATTATTTATCTGTGATGAAATAATCATATCCATAAAGAACAAGATGAAGTCATCAAATTCATTTGGAAGCGTCATATTTCTATGCCTCGTATTATACCGTAATATTTCACTGATTAAAAGTAATTCTATAAATGGAAAGGGCAGATTTTCAGTTATAATTCATGCCGCATACTACATGTAAGTGTATGACTACATAAGCCTTTTTCACGTAACTGCGTGACTAGTATTTTGTGGTCGGCAAGTACTGACTATCATTACGTCACAGTTAAAAACTGATTGTCCTTGACGTCATATTATGGGAAAGATACTTATTTTGCTGTCCAAAACAACTGGACCAAAATGTGTGGAAAAGGCTTATTGAAGAAAACTTGTTTATGTCATTCTTTTCAATATGTTGAAGTAAGACAGTATCTGATTGTAGAGTGTATTGTGCTATCTAAGCAACTAAGACATTTTCGAAAAAGTTACAGTACTATAGTATTACACATTATTTACTATGCATCAACATCTAGACAAGTATTAAAAAGAGAATGTAAATTTGAAAAGATTAAAAGAAGTTACGTATCAGAGTACTTCACAATAATTGAATGTTAGGTACTGATCAGCAAGCCACTTTGAATGAATCTTATTTATAGAAGGTCTTTTTCAGTATTGTGCACCCATAGCAAAAGTAGCATATTTTTCTGGAGTTTAAATTATGCTATCACCTTTGTAATTGACATTGATAATACTTTTCCACCAACATTTTTCATTTGGGAGCAATTTGATTAATTTTCAATATTATTTAATAATTGATTTGAAGTATAATGGAATACTTCAATATATTTTTGCATATTAAGTATTTTGTACTCAACTTGCATTTGTTATTTTGTACAATAAAAAAAACTTATAATAATATGAAATTCAATGCTTCTGCAATTTTTTGTGTCGCCTGCGAAGCATAGCGACACTTAGGGATCACTTTGTCCGTTGTCCCTCTGTCCGTCTGTCCGTCCGTCCGTCTGTCCATCCGTCCGTCCGTCCGTCCGTCCGTCTGTCCGTCAGTCAGTCCGTCTGTCTGTCTGTCACACTTTGGGTGTCACAGCCCATAACTTTTGATTGGTAAATGATAGGGCTTTGATATTTCATATGTGTATTCCTTGTGACAAGACCTTCCTACACATACCATAATTTTTGACCTAGTGACCTTGACCTACATATTTGACCTACTTTTCAAAAAAATTACAAATGGATATATCTTTTGATTTTTAAGTGTTAGGACTTTAATATTTCACATGTGCAATCCTTGTGGCAAGACCTTTCAACACATACCATAATTTTTGACCTTGTAACCTTGACCACGATATTTGACCTACTTTTGAAAAAAAGATAAGATTCACTATATCTTTTGATTGGTAAGTGATAGGGCTTTGATATTTCACATGTGTATTCCTTGTGACAAGACCTTCCTACACATACCATAATTTTTGACCTATTGACCTTGACCTTTATTTTTGACCTACTTTTCAAAAAAATTAAGAATGGATATATCTTTTGATTGGGAAGTGAAAGGGCTTTGGTATTTTACATGTGTATTCCTAGTGACAAGACCTTCCTACACATACCATAATTTTTGACCTAGTGACCTTGACCTACATATTTGACCTACTTTTCAAAAAATTACAAATGGATATATCTTTTGATTTGTAAGTGTTAGGACTTTAATATTTCACATGTGCAATCCTTGTGGCAAGACCTTTCAACACATACCATACTTTTTGACCTTATGACCTTGACCTCGATATTTGACCTACTTTTGAAAAAAAGATAAGATCCACTATATCTTTTGATTGGTAAGTGATAGGGCTTTGATATTTCACATGTGTATTCCTTGTGACAAGACCTTCCTACACATACCATAATTTTTGACCTATTGACCTTGACCTTTATTTTTGACCTACTTTTCAAAAAAATTAAGAATGGATATATCTTTTGATTGGGAAGCGAAAGGGCTTTGGTATTTTACATGTGTATTCCTAGTGACAAGACCTTCCTACACATACCATAATTTTTGACCTAGTGACCTTGACCTACATATTTGACCTACTTTTCAAAAAATTACAAATGGATATATCTTTTGATTTGTAAGTGTTAGGACTTTAATATTTCACATGTGCAATCCTTGTGGCAAGACCTTTCAACACATACCATACTTTTTGACCTTATGACCTTGACCTCGATATTTGACCTACTTTTGAAAAAAAGATAAGATCCACTATATCTTTTGATTGGTAAGTGATAGGGCTTTGATATTTCACATGTGTATTCCTTGTGACAAGACCTTCCTACACATACCATAATTTTTGACCTACTGACCTTGACCTTTATTTTTGACCTACTTTTCAAAAAAATTCAGAATGGATATATCTTTTGATTGGTAAGTGAAAGGGCTTTGGTATTTCACATGTGTATTCCTTGTGACAAGACCTTTCTACACAGACAATAATATTTGACTTTGATCTAGATATTTGATCTACTTTTCAAGAACAGTAATATTGGCTATATCTTTTGATTGGTAGGTAATAGGGCTTTGATATTTCACATGTATTTTCCTTGTAACAATGCCATTCTATACATACTATAATTTTGTACCTTTTGACCTTGACCTAGCTATTTGACCTTCTAAGGTTGTATATATCTTTTAATTGGTAGGTGATAGGTCTTTAATATTTCTTATGATGAGACCTTTTTGTTACCAATTTTTACGTAGTGACCTTGACCTAGATGATTGACACTCTGTTCTGAAAATTTGAGAATGACCATATCTTTTAATTTGTAATTAAGAGGTCTGATATTTCAAATGAATTTCATTTGACAAGACTTTTCTACTGATACCAATAATTTGATCCACTTTCTAGAATAATAATCAAACCGCTTCGCAGGCGACACAAGCATTCCTTGGATTGCTATTTTTTTTTTTTTGCCTTAAAATAATATATTTTGCAGGCAAATAGATTTTCTGCTTACATATCAAAGTGGCATGTAGAAATGAGGTAGTGTGGTATACTAAGTTTCTCCTATTTATTGTGCCAGTATTGCTCATGACCTTCAGTCAAGACAAGGACATAACATATGGGCGTACCTGTCAACTCTCTATCTTATTGAAGGAGTCTCCCTCCTCATTTCAATCTCCATCTTACGAGGGAGACTTCCTTTTTTTATCCACATCTCCCACTTACATGTATATCATTTTTCCAATGAAAAAGAGTAAATTGTATAGAATTATTCAATGTGATTTGATGTCACTGTATGTAGGGAAGTTATTGGAATTCATACTGTGCACCTTTTGTTGCAGATTCGTTTTCATGTGGAGGCCAAATTCATTAATTTCTTCTACAATTCTCATAATTCTTAGACAAAGGAGCTGATAAGATAAGGCGTAAAATCTGCCCTGGAAAAGTGGAATTTTCAAAATGGGAACTTCAGAAAAATTCTTTCACAAAATTGATGCCAGTTCTTGGTTTCGTCATAATCAGCAGTTACATAAGATTTATCATGCATATTTTTCCTAAATTTTGGGGCAAAATATGTCTTTTTTCTATAGAAACCAATGGAAAATGGAAAAGTTTTTTTTAAAACATTGTTCCCCCCTCAGCTACAGAACGCCGCGTTTACAGGTGTATAACACTAATACACATCTTTTGACAAATTTGGGTTCTGTAGCTAAGGGGGGAATGGTGCCCCAGAGACAAAAAACTGAAAAAGGGAGGGTGGGGGGCTTTTTACAAATCTGTGTTTTAGGCCATAATATAAGCAAAATTTAATTTTTTTCCCTTTTAAAGTCATTCATTTATTCTAAACATGTTCACATGAAATGCACGAGATTTTGGAATGAAATAAACAGGAGTGTGCAGTTTATTTCTACACAATGTGTGTTTCGCGGTAAAATGCCTACTTTGTAGTCAATGAATACAAAATACAACCATATTTCAGAGTTAAGGTTTTAAAATTTATGAAAAAAATTGAGTCCAGTCTTTTGAATTTAATTTCTAGTATCTTGTTAAGACTATAACTATGTTTTAAAGATTATAGATATCCATATTAACCAGATTGTTCTTAATTTAATTCCAACGTTTTTTGATCGATATTAGCTTTTTTTCAACATGGCTACCCTCTACTCTTTGGACTGTAATTCAAGTATCTAGAAATAAGCTTACCAAAATAAAAGTTGTATGAGGAATCTCCAAATACATTACATTTTAGTAATTATCAAGATTTTCTTGCGTACAGATCATTGTGTAGAAGAAATACTTGATGAGATTCAGGGCTAAATACAGCCCTTATTTAAGGCTACCAATATTTTTGTGATGTTGGGTCTTGGCGTGTTTAAATGCAAGTCTCCCGGTAATATGAAGAAGGTCTATTGTTTGTAAATAAACGAGATTAAAAATCCTTTCTATATTTGTGTCCAATGCAATGTTGTTGCCACCCAGCCCTGCATGAATCATTACAATAATTATGTATATAATAGGGATATAAAGTGTAGTTTTCCAGAATTTTTAATTCTTACTTGGAAAATAATCCTTTCAAAAAGATCAAATAACATCCTGCTGTAAAATCCATAAATAAGGAGTGCCCGCCTCTGTTGAAAGCTATCGTGTGCGAAATACACAATGTAGCTGTATATCCTATTACATATTTAACCGAAGTACTCTCAGAATAAATTATCCCATGATATGAAAAAAGAAGAAATCGACATCTTTTATCTGCTTTGTAGACCGATCGTTTAGAAAATAGCCTTTGTTCTTTGTTTCCCCGAGTTACAGAGCCCTACTTGGTAATAATATGTGGTATTCTTTAACTTGGAAGGGGAGGGATGTGCGAAAAACTTTTCCTTTTTTTTTATTGATGTTATAAATGAGTAAATTCTCATCAGTGTTACTTAATTAAATGCGGAAGTGATTTTCAGACATAGCCAAATGTATTTCAGTAGCGCCCTCTAGTTTTATTTTTAGATGTTAAAGTGCATTTATTTACGAAGAGTGCGTAGCTCCAAATTTCCTGTGCTTTCGATTCAGTAACATAGCCAAATAAAATCTATCGCCAATATAGTATTGGACGGATGGTGCTAGGATATTTCGATATGTTTGAATGAAATTACAAGTTCCCGAAATAGGGCCAAAACAAAGCTTTTTTCATTAGACAGAACTAGACAGAAGTAGTTAATTATTACACTTGCAACATTCGAGTTTGGATATTTTGAAGTTTCGACTTTAAGTCATGAATTTAGAGGTCTTCGGTTCAAAAATCCGAAACATCTCTTTTACAAGAACACAGAATAGGCAGGCACAAATAGAGATGCAAACAGGTCAAGGAAATTACGAAATCAAAACACTGAGAATAGAAGACTGCATAAACCAAAGAGACCGATTTGCAATCGGTGCCGACTCAGAATGTCCACGTTTGTAGCAAATGATGTGCTTGTCCGCATTACGTACACACAACCCTTCCACTTGTCCGGTGACCGAATAGTCTCCAAATATTCACAGTCGTTATGTATGAAAACCTCACTGTAAGATGACCACAAACCACAGGGTTCAAGTAACACGTACATACACAGATGAATATGCAAATATTATCAAGAATAGGGCGTGCGAAAAACAGTCCGTGGTCCGCCCACTGGAGCGAGTTCATGTATGCAATCACGCAAGATGTTTAAACAGAGGACAGGTGGTCTTGGCCCTGGATTCTCTAACGAGGGTTGTACAGAGCACGCCAGGGAGTCCCATCGTCACAGTCAGTAAGATTGCAATGCTGAAGAATTCGTTGGTACACGGCTGAATATTGACCAAGTACCATGCCAAGAGTCCTTCTGGTGACACCTGTAGTCCAGTCATACAAAAGATAAGGTTTGAAATCGACTAATTGCAAACGAAATGTTTTTAGCGTTATACTGTACGCTGAGACACTTGATAGAACATATTAAAAGTCCTCTTAATCATCTAGGTGGAAATATGACTTTTGGTGTCAGAAGAATACGATTTTTTGCGCAATTTAGAGAAATTTTTCATTTTTGGTGCTTAATTCTCTATAAGTAACCAAAAAAGTACCGAAAGACGTAGCAGGAAGGGTGGAATATGATGCTACAGGACCCACGTTTTAGACATTTTAAGAAATTTTGATTACAGACATTTTTGAATGCGTGGAAGAGATGGTCAACCGAAGTTATGTGCCCACGGGGACTCCTGGTCCACCAGCAGTGACATCCACCAAGTTGTTCAAATTTTAAACGGTCAATAGCATCACTTAAGAACTGATCAGTTTGCAGCATGGACAATGACATGCACGTTTCGGGTACTTAACCCTCGTCAGTGATCCTCAATCTAAACAATGTAATTTGGCCAAAGAGTGAAAATTATTATGTCCAAAAATGAACCAAAAACGTAGCAGAAACGATTTGAAATATCATATCATTATTTCAAAAGTGTAGAGCATTTGAAAGATATTAAATGATTATGCATCAACTTGTATGTCACAAACATTCTTCTTTTAAAAAATCGTCCTCAAAATCAGCTCGTTGCAACATTTGTTCGTATACCCGTATTCCTCACATTTATGAAAAAAAAAAAAAAAAAAAAAAAAAGAAAATAAATAAAATTAAAAAAAGGGGAAAAAATGAAAACGTACATAATGAAACAGAATTCTCCATAACGTTTTTTTTTTTCTAGATTTGAAATAAGTGTTAGAGGAATGTTTTTTGAAGATCCTTCAGTTGGCATAAAGAACTAAAAAAAAAAAACTTAAAAAAAAACAAGATGTTCATGCATATTCTTGAAATAAAAAAATCCTCCTCAAAAATGTGTTTAAAAATCCAGCACTTTAACAGTTTTCTCACTATAAGTCAAAATAATTATTCTGATTCAATTTCATACTTAATTTTCTCCTACGTTTCTTTAAATGTACTTTTTCTTTTAGAATATTCAAATAGTATTAAGTAACCGGATGTGATAGTTCCACCGAATTGAAGCGTCGGATGTTGCATGCAAGCAGGATATGCTTACTCTTCCTGGGCACCTGGTCTCACTCCTGTATCAGGAGTTCGCTTCTTTTGATATGGTTGATTTTGTTTGTTTGCTTTGGTTCCTGTTTTATCCTGATTTTGTTTGCCTTCGGTTTCTGATTTTCTGAATTATCGATTTTGTGCTCTATACAGGGATATGGTCATTATCCATATTTGTCATTATACAGTAACATGTTAATTCAGGCGAGTTGTCAACCAAGGCGGAAGTGTTTATTTAAATTTTGAAAGCTGAAATGGGATAGAATACGGAACATTTGTAAATGTGATTATGTGGAAAAATGAAGAGAAAACACAAAGATAAGAAACGAAAACGGAGCAATACAGGTAATGTAAGTGATAAATGATCACAGCAATACATGTAATTTTCTTAAGTTATAAGCCAAGCAGAAAACTGTTTGGTTAAGATATTACATGAATACAGCGAATGATACAATGAAAAATAATAAAAAAAAAAGATAAAAAAGGCAGGAATAACTCAGATTACTCTGGACATGCAAAGATTGTTACTCTTAAAGTAGTGTTGGCCTCTTCTCATTCGAAAAGAAAGGAAGAAACAAAAAGAAAAAAAAAAAGAAAATTGACATAAAACTCGATGTTATTACAATGAAACAATATGAATTGGACAACATAGAGCGGAAATGGTTTATTCTGGAGAGCAGTACTAGTATCTCTTCATCGTAGATCACGTAGAAAAGAAATGCGCCTCCGTTGAAACTAGTGTGACATATGTATCCAAAAAAAAGTTTGATGATGACAAAGAAAGTAAAAATGACATGGAGAAATTTGTGAGTAAAAAATCAACGACATAAACAATCAATTTCAACAAGTATGGAGTGAGTGTGCTAAAGAAATGCACAAGTGCTCACGGAACAACAAAACGTCAACCTTAATAGCCAATACAAGGCGTGCGAGGGAGAAGATTCGCCGTAAACGCGATGATCTTGAGGAAACCGTGTTGGCCTCGGTATTGTATGGGACTTCGAATGATTTGCCCTGCCTTCTCGACTTTGAGACTAAATAACTGATGTTTTCTAAAATGCTTAATTGTATTGTCACTTACGTTACCTGTATTTTTCAGTTTTCGTCTCTTATTTTTTGTTTTCTCTTCATTATTCCACACAATCACAACTACAAATGTGTATGTGTTCTATCCCATTTCAGCTTTCAAAATGAAATTCTAATATGACTTGAAATTTTCTCCCTATATGTACCATAGAACACGCCTAGTGTAAAATCTCCAGCAAACTTCCAGTGCGCTAAGCTCCGCCCATTCACGTGTTATATTAGAATAGAAATAACAACTAGCTAGCCGTGATTCATTGTCCAGTAATTCCACTCGTCACATGAACCAATCAAATTATTACTTCGCCGCTTCGCGGCTAGGAGATAATTTGATTGGTTCATACGACTCGTGGAATTACTGGACAATAAACCACGGCTAGGTAGTTGTTATTTCTTAAATGAACACTTCCGCCCTGGTTGACAACTCGCCTGAATAAATAGTTACTGAATTATTTAATATAATTATTTACTAATGTATGGATTTCACGTCATAGAAGAGTCATAGAACAAAAAAGTAATGATAAAACGTGTTTATTTGTTTCTTAAAACTTATATCTACATGTTTCACTTGTACCGAGATTCTTTAATAGTATTTATCTAGCTAAAATGATACCAAATTTGAGTCAGTTTTAACCTCCCCTCATAAAATTGAATGTTAACCTCCCCTGTAAGAAAATTAAATGACGTGTTTCGTGTCATATATGCTATTTGTACATTGAAACTGGGCTTCTTTTTTATAAGGAATACCTTATACTATTAATACACATCATTTGCAAAAGATTATATAATTGTACTATCGATATTAATGGTAATATGTGTTGTCGAAGACCAAGACCTGACCAGCTACACTGTGAACGGCTTTGCTCCATAATGCAGCAATTTTGGGTGTTTGGGGCTTTTTATTTCCATATGTGAATATATTACGGGTTCCGTGACGGCGTTAGATTCAAATTATCATATATAAAGTGAAAAAATCAAACATACAGCATCCCAGTTGTATATTTCCGCCATGTTAGTTTCGTTTAACCTCCCCCAACACTATTAACCGGGACTCAAACCCTTTACCAGTGTGTAAATTCGTAAACCTTTAGATTGTGGTTTTTGTAATCAGGTTTCGGCTTTTGTGTCTGACTTTCATTCACTCATGAGTGAGTAGTGGTACTTCTATGTAATATGATAATCGCGTCTACTCATCGATCAACAAAGAAGAACTTATATATTTGTAAGAAAATTTCTATGAAATTTTAAAAGAATCCGTATCAGAGAAAAATTGATCGCCAAACAATTCATCTGTTTTTGACATCTGTAGATAAATGTTTACGCATTGTTAATAACCCAAAGTGACAAAAATGTATATTTATTCGTCTATAATTTGTTGTCCTATGTTGTCATATACATAATTACACATTTAACATTTTAAACTCAGAATGAACATAAATAAAACTGTCCTTCAATAATTATTTTGAATTCGTTATTTCTAGGATGCATTCAATTTTTAGTCCACTTGACAAACATTTTATTAATATAGATGAACGACTTATATACTGAAGAATATACTAGGTACTTTAAGTACTCATTAAGATAGATGCTTGTTTTAATGACACACTTCAGCTGTCGCAGAACCGAAGAAGTCAGCCTCACACTGCATGCATGTACTGTATATCTTTTTCAGCGTAGCCTCGTCTACCATTCCTACCAAATATGCAGCATTTACAAAAGCTTCCAGCTTCTTATATGTCACGCTAGTTGGATTGAAGTTCTCATCGACCCATGTGCCATAGCATCCAAAATTATGCTATAATAGAAAGAAAATTGAAAGAATGTTCAATTTGTCACAAAATATCAATATAGTTACACAACCCAGCAGGAACGCGACGTTTAAGCAACGTTACCATTGGGCTGCGATGTTGGACAGCCTTAATTCGACGTCATTACAACATTGCAACTTCAACGTTGATATTTCAACGCTCTAACAACGTCGACTTATGGTATCATGATAACGTATCATGCAGATGGTCGATTTTAAACGTTGTTCCGACGTCTTATACAACTCTGTTCAGAGTTAATGGGGTTTCAAATTTCGATATGAAATTATGCTATTTCGATATGAAATAATGCTATTAAATTTGAAGACGTTTAACATTCCAATGTGCGTTCCTAGGTCCCGATGAGAAAGAGGTTATCACGAAATATGAAAATTGATTGTATACGTACATGAATATAAAATTAAAATGTTTTTACATTAAGAAATGCGTAAAATACATGTATACAAGTTTGAGTGTTTTAAGATTATTGGTGATTTGATTTAGTAAGTTTATACCACTAATTAACTATAAAGAAGAAATAAGTTTCTTAATAAAATATTTATGAATGTTCTTATATTTTAACGATCTAAACAAGAGTTTAAATATGTGTACATTCAGCTGATGGGATAAATTTCTTAGCGCGCGGGCAGTAGACAAAGGAGCGATAGATATAAGAACGATGTCAAACACATACATGTGAGTCAGATGGGTTAAAGAAGATTCTGACGATAATCTCATCAGCACTCACAATAGAGCACAAAATTGAGCATCGAAGGACCCCTAGCAAGCTAGAGGTGGGACAAGGTGCCCGGGAGCAGTAAGCATCCCCTGTTTGGCTAGCCGCACTCGCCGTCTATCTTCACGCACGAAAATGAAAACGATATCTAAAATGCATGCACTGTCTGAGGTTATGTCTAGATAGAAAGTGCTATGGCGAACATGTCAGGGAAAAATATTCAAAACACTTACTGTCAAACCCCTAGCGAGGAACTTTTTACGAGCAAAGGCAAAGGGCATAAGTGTGACACAAATGAGTTAAAGAAGATCCTGACGATAATCTCAACAACACTCAAAATAGAGCACAAAATTGAGTATTGGCGGGCATCCAAGTGCATATATTCGTTTGGGAAATTTTAATTAAAACTTGCTGAAAAGTTCATCATATCGTGTTGCTTATTTGATTTTTTAAATACATCGGGAATGAGTGTCGAACACTGCAAAGTTCATAAAATGGTGACTATCAGTAAGCTATCTTTAAAGCATTTTTTTCTCAAAGTACACTTTCAAATTTGCATTTGTCGTATATTTTACTGTTTGAAAAGGATATTGGTGTACATGGTGTACGTAAAGGAAACTTAAAGAATAAGCCGTTTTATGTTTCAAATGTAGTACGTCGAAAACTTTGTGATTTGTAAAATATATTGTTCTTTATGTTGTTTGCGTGTCTATAGAAATTGATTATGATGTATGAACTTCAGTGAGATCTTGTCTTAATTGCCTTAAGGATTTCGTATTTATAGTGACAAATTGAGAAATAATCAACGTCATTGCTTAATAATAATGTAAGATAAAGATGTATGAAATAAGATATTAAATAATATTCGACCTTAGTTCGACGTTCCTTAAACGTCGGTATGCAACGTTGATTCTACGTCAGGTTTTCAACGTCAACACAGTTAAAAAAATCGGTTGTTTTTTCAACGTTGTAATTCGACGTTGTTTCAACGTTGACGTTTGTGTGCCTGCTGGGAATATAAATTGTATTGAACACCATAATACTGTTTATTCCGGGATTAGAGACTTTCCAATGGAAACTCTCATGATTTGCCTTACATTTTCGACTTCTGTAGGAGGGAAGATGATCCCCTACCCAGGCTTCTGCAGGGGGGGGGGGGTCTCCGGGTACTCTGGTTTCCTCCTGCACCTTGGACCCTCTCACGCCAACATCTGAGCCATCTTGAGATATTGATAGAAGTTGTGTAACTTGTTTGTTAAATGTTGTAAATATTTTTTTTACATTCTCGACTATGACTGATTAACTGATTGGTGCTTCTTCGATGTTCATTACATTAAAAGTATGCGTTATACTTTATAGAGGGTTATGATTTTTATTGAATTAGCTAGATAGGAAAAACCTACCTCAATACGCCATCCTGATTCAATTAGTGTTGGTGTATTACTGCTTAAAGGTATTAATGGTTAGGACTTGAGAAATGTGCTTACTTATGTACAGATAACACTGCGAATATTGAAATTTATAAATTTCACATCACACACCTGTGAGTTGTGTAGTTCCTTTCCTAACCATGGCCATAAGCTGGCACATGGAATGCATGCTGCAACAAGATATATAGGATCGTAGTCTTTTGCCACAGAAGTCAATTCATCTACGTATTTCTGACATGCGCTGTTTAGACATATGCCATTTGCTGACTTTATATGCCATTCCTTATACAGATCCTCATAATATCTGTAATAAAAGCATAAGTGAATGAATATTTTTAAAATCACTCACCCGGAATCAGAATCAAGAAATCACAACTAGATGACATACAAATTCTGGAAAAAAATTATTAAACAGAACTGTTTCACAAGAAAAGAAAATTCGGACAAATAAACAGAGACAATAACACAGCACTGTAGAAACACATACCAACATTCTAATGAACAGAAATGTGCAAGTACGGAATATATTTTTGGAGTCGCTGTTATATAACGTGCTTTATCAACTCGTAAACAATTAAATATATTCACATTTCGCATGAACCATGTTACATATAATATGCAATAACGAATATGGATAATGACCATATCCCTATACATAGTACTTTATAATATAATTCAGAAAATCATAACCCGAAGGCATACACAATCGGGATAAAACAAGAACCAAATCAGACAAAGAAAAACCTCTACCATATGAAAAGAAGCAAATTCCCAATATGGTTGTGAGACCAGGTGCCCAGGAAGAGTCAGCATCTCCTGTTTACATGCAAATCCCGTCACTTCAATTAGGTTGAATTGTCACATTCGGTTACTTCCATTTCGGAAGATACAATTGTAAACGTCTTCAAATTGAATAGCATCATTTAAAAACAGATAAATTGGCAACGTGGACAAGACATGCACGTTTCGGGTACATAACCCTCATCAGTGATCCTAAATCTAAACAATGTTATATGCCAAAAAAGTATGAAAGTTACTATGTCGAAAAAGTGTACCGAAAGACGTAGCAGGATGGGTGGGATATGATGCTACAGGACCCACTTTTTAGAAATTTCATGAAATTTTGATAACAGAAATTTAGAATGCGTTGAAGAAACGATCAACCGAAATTGATCGAAGTGTATTTGTGGTTGGATGGTTCAAATGGTCTTAGACAGAATATCATCCTCCGATCTGGACAGGGGGACATCATTATGTATGACGAGTTCCCGATATCGACCGTAGAACTTCCTGAGTGACGAGGTTAGTCGGTCACAAACGTATCCCTGACTGAGAAGCTGAAAGACATATAGCTCTCAAAACAAAATCTGTTTATTAGGTACTTGCTATGGCATAGCGTATCAACTGAGATATGAACACGCCATGAGCAGGCGATGGAGTTTGTGATGTTGAAATTGAAGTCGACACGTTTGTCATAGAGTGAGGTGTTCATGTGACCGTCAGTTTCGTAGGACAATATTATGTCCGAATAGGATGCTGGATTATTTGTCTCTGTAGTTTTTTTGACTTCAAGCTCCGAAGGATAGATACTGCTGAGGTAATCCGCGAATTTTGGATTATTGATGGACAGCACATCGTCTATGTATCTGTAAGTGAAGTTAAAGTTAAAAGCTACGTATCTGTTACCTTCAGAGACCAAAGATTGAATGAATTCAGCTTCTTACGAGTAAAGAAATATGTCGGCAAGGAGTGGGGTACAATTGGTTTCCCTTTGAATTCCGACAATTTTCTGGAAGACCTTTCCTCCAAATACCACAAAAATTTTGTCGATCAGAAAGTTTAATATCTGAATAATATCATCATCAGTGTACTTATTTTTAGAATCGGACTTTTCTTTAACAATGTAAACGTCTTCAAATTGAATAGCATTATTTAAGAACAGATAAATTGGCAACGTGGATCAGACATGCACCTTTCGGGTACTTAACTTACTTAAAATAGGTTTTGTCATAATTAAGAACAATAAATTTATATTTGCGATTGCGCTTCTTGCTTATAAACGCATTATCAATAATTTTTGCGAGTCTTTCTTTCAGTTTAGAATGTGGGATTGTTGTGTATAGTGTCGAAAAATCAAAGGCTTTGATCGAATGGACTCTATTGAAATGAGTGGATTTCTGATGTTCTAAAAGTAAGTAGGACCGAAAAGGAAACTCTCTCTCTTTCTCTCTCTCTCTTGTTTTTTTTAAACAACGGTTGTCGTACCTTGGCGTGAAATCAAGAAAGTACAAAAAAGGATAGATTACATGTACAAATGTAACAGGACCCGGTGGGGGTGGGTGCCTGTCTTCAGGTCCGTAGGATTCCTATATTGCAGCCTCCACCTTATTATGACAGACTAACATGAAAGAAAACTATGAAAACGGGTAACATTTAGATACTTTAATGTAAAACAACATAGAAACGAAAAATACGATAGAAAATACAAAGAATAAACGAGAAAAACAACCTAGGTATTAAAAACTACCCCCCTTCCCATAGCTAACGGTCTGAAAACGGGTCCCCCCTTAGACTCTCTATAAGTTAGCCGACCCAAGCCGGGTCATTGCTAAGAGAGAATGGTCCTACCACCGAACAAGCCCAGTGCAGCGCCTTATATACTGAACGAATCACCTGATATTCTAAATATAGTACCGTGACGGCCCTTTAAATCCTTATCGAGGGATATACACGATAGATTTGTTAACTCTGAGTACAGGTAAATTACACAGGTAAATCTATACAAAAGGGGTACTTTATCATACAGAATACGAGAATGAAAATAATCTAACATAATGTGCTCCTGATTCACAAATAATACATTGTATTTCCTTTATAATATATCATTCAAGGTCGAACGTACATTATCTAGAATTCGGTACAATTCGTTAGAAAAAACTGAACGACCTATTAAATCTGTAGTATGCACTAAATTCTCTTGTTTTCAATTTTTTGTGAGCAAATATTCGATGATTATTCCATATTTCATATAATCAAATAGTTGTTCCCATGTCAAATGATTATTTCAAGAGAATAACCTAATTGTCGGAACTATGTCTAAGAATCACAGCTCTTTTACATGATACTGTAGGACCTTAGTTCGCATAGTTTTGTAATTTGGAGATTAAATGTATATCCTAACATAATTACACATGCAGCGAAACCGAACAAAAAGGAGTAAACATCTCATATTTTCCTTTTACAATACAAAGTGATGTAAGAACATTAAGGATACGTACTCTTCATAGGATTTAGCTTGGGCTTCAAGGAATGCCTTTAGTCCGGGGATTTTATGTGATTTTGAAGCAGCAATGTCCAGTGCTCTTTTTGCCTCGAAGCAGTATACAGAATCTTGCACCATATATCCACCTTCGAAAACAATCACCAAACTTTCGATTAATAAGTTATTCAAATCGTATATCTCTTTTCATAAGTGTGATTTACAACATTCGGGGTAAAAAATAATGTTAAAAAGTGATAATAAACATCGAAGAAAGTACCCATCAGTTATTCAGTCTCAACGTCGAGAAAACAAAACAAAACAAAACAATAGAATTTCCATCAGAACAGTTGCGAATCACAGAATATACATTATCCCACCTCTTGCAAATTTCTTGCAATCTGAACCAAATGTTATGTTGTAATATGTTACTGACAGGATATTATTTTGATATCCTGCTTCTACAAAGACGCTTAACGCTTTTGACGTTACTGAGATGCTTTAAAATATGTTGACGTAACATAGACAAACCAAAATCCATCGGTGGGATAAATTCGTTATACAGTGCTTTACAGGGTGGATACAAAAATATATTGGGTCGATGAAAAAAGTTGTATCGGGCTCGGCTTCGCCTCGCCCAATACAACTTTTTTCATCGACCGAATATATTTCTGTATCCCCCTGTAAAACACTGTATAACTAATAATATTCCGAAGTGATACCAGATGTCCGAGGAGAGTCAGCGTCCTACGTTTGCATATAGCACCCGTCACAACAGTTTCATATAATCTGGTCAAATTTGGTGATTACCTCCTAAAAAGTCAACAATAATCATGACAACAATATGAAAGTTTTCCAGCACTTTACCTTTTAGAAAAAAAATTCTAACCACTCTAATGTAACCATGGTAACAGACACGTATTTCCGATAGTAAATCCTCATCAGGTATGCTTCCAGCGAATTGATTTTGAGAAACAGCCAAAATTCATTTCAGTGATTCCTCTAGTTCGATTTTTTTTTCACAAAAATCTGTCTATATACTATACAAGGAGTCGCGGCTTAGATTTTCCTTTAGGGTCGATTCCGTAGCATAGTCAAATCAGATTTATGACCAAAATAGCATTAGAGCGATATTAATAATATGTTAACCTCCTTTAATCTCGGTTAATTTTTAATGAAATGACAAGTTTCCGAAATAACAAAATAAAATATAATGTCAAATTGATAAGAGGCCAAAACAAAGTTTTTTTAGGCGACAGAGCTGGAAAATAATAATTATTACACTTTATCCATTCAATCACGGAGAAGGAGTATACCATCAGTACAATAGTTCAAGAACAACTCAGTGTCCAAATATTCTGCCGGAAAGCAGACACATTAGTAGAACCTTAAGGTCCAGAATCCAGAATGATTTAAAGTTGAAAATAAAAATTAGTTTGCTATCCAAATATTTTGGTTTCTATTTTGTTTTGAACGAGGTATTCCAAACTTTCTGTAAGGATTATTCAGAAGAGTCTTTAAATAAATAGATTTGGACGAAACCTGTTTAGTTTCTATTTTTTAATAATAGCAGATTCAATTGTCGAATGCATAAAAACGAAAAACATGTGCAAATAGAAATAAACGTATGTGAATGATGAGTGTCAATATAAGAATTGTCAATATATGTTCCTACCAAAATCAGTTGGATCCAAGCTTGCATTTCTTAATCCTTGGACAAACCCTGTCTGCAAGGCCTGGTTTCTAGAGTCCAGGGTTGAATTCCATAACTCATCGCATATGTTAATATCTATGATACATTTGGGAGTTAACTGCTCTGGATTTAGGTGTTCTACAGCAGATATTACAAGCTGTCGACCTTTCCTTTTACTCATGTTTCAATTTTACTACAAAAGTAATTGAGTAATACATGATAGAATATAGAAAATATACTTTCAATGTGAATGAAAATTCAAATTGAAAAATATTACATCGAAGATAAAAAGAAAGGAGGGGATCTCCAACAACACTAGCTAGAGAAGAAATTGAAAATATAAAAACAAGATGAAAAAAAAAATAGTGTCCATTGATTTACGTATCTAGTAATTATATATACAGAAAGAAACAAGAGTGACTTAATGCTCGTTTCTGATTCATTCTTTTAAAACATAAGAGGGGATCTCCACAACACCAGGTTGTAGCACCCACAGCAAAACCCCAAAACACTCAATGCAAAAACACAAAGCAGACAAGCACAGAAAGAGACGCATAAGGGACAAGGAACGTCAACGCACAACACAGAAACATCAAACACAAAGGACTACACATAAACCAACGAGACCAATGGGCAACCGGTGCCGACTTAGGACGGCCATCTGCCATGGAAATAGCAGAAGGTGTGGTTATCCTGGATTACGTGCGCACAACCCTCCCACTTTTCCGTTTACCCAGAGGTCTCGAAGAACGTACAATTGTGGTGTAAAACAACCTCCTCACTGTCAGATGACCACACACAAACAAGACCGCAAAACGCAGGGGCCCAAGCAACACAGATGAATATGTAAATGGATATAAAAAGAGGGCGTACGTAATACAATCTGTGCTCTGCCGCCGCGAGCTCATGTATGTTACCACCCGATGAGTCCGACTGACATGCAGACAGGTGGTCGGGGCCATGTCTTCTCTAAAGAAGTTTGGACAGGGCCCGTCATGGAGTCCCGTCGTCACAGTCATTCAGAGTGCAAGTTTTAAGAATGCGCTTGTACAAGACTGTAGATTGGTCAAGTACTAAGCCTAGTGTCCGTCTGGTGACATTAGGATCATATCCACGGTATAAAAGGCATGGATTTTTAAATTAATTGACCAAAGTAGGAACAAGAAATAGACATAAACAGATAATATTCCGCCTTCCTTACTTTTATAGATAATAGTAACTTAAATTGCCTTTATTTTGTGACGTTTGTCAAATTCATAAGGCATGAAATTAAAACATTTAACTTCCCCTAGTATGATATTATTTGACAAACGTATTTACAGTAATATGAATAAATTTTGAAGGGCCCCAAAGATTACAATAATACGTTAAGTTTCTGTTCCGCTGTTTTTCATACTCAGTTCAAGGTTGCGACACAAAATGTTGTCATCAATATTACATATTGACACATCAGAGCAATTCTCTGTAAGAGCAAAAAAAAAAAAAAATTCAAATTGGCATGACATCTCATAGATTTGAGAATTTTTGGTTTGGAAGTTCAATATGAAGAGCTCAGATGAAAATTAGCTTTCGATTGTTGAAAAAGGGTGCCGTTGCCATGGCTACCATCCCTAAAAATTGAAGCATACGAACATTTCATGAAAAAAAGCGTTTTTGTAACCTCTGTTGCCATGGAAACGGGTACATATTTCTATTAAAATAATCAAGATTTTTTTCTTTCGATGCAAACAAACAAAAACCTCTACCATATGAAAAGAAGCGAACTCCCAATATGGGAGTGAGACCAGGTGCCCAGGAAGAGTAAGCATCTCCTGCTTGCATGCAACATTTCCCGCTTCAATTCGGTAGAACTGTCACATCCGGTTACTTCCATTTCGGAAGACATAGAGTACAATCTTTGGTTGGATGATTCAAATGGTCTATGACAGAATATCATCCACCATTCTGGAGAGTGGGACATCATAGTGTATGACGAGTTCCCCATATCGACCGTAGAATTTCCTCAGTGACGATTTTAGTCGGTCACAAACATATCCCTCCTGACTGAGAAGCTTATCTGAAAGACGCCTTGCTCTCAGAACAAAATCCTTATATTTGGTACTTGCTCTGGCATAGCGTATCAACTGAGATATGAACACGCCATAAGCAGGCGATGAAGGGATGTTGCTACTCAGAAAAGGAAAGTTTGTAATGCTCGAATTGAAGTCGTCACGTTTGTCATAGAGTGAGGTGTTCATGTGACCATTAGTGTCGTAGGACAACATAATGTCCAAATAGGATGCTGAATTATTTGTCTCTGTAGTTTCTTTGACTTAAAGCTCCGAATTTTGGATTATTGATGGACAACACATCGTCTATGTATCTGTAAGTGAAGTTAAAGTTAGAAGCTAAGTACCGTTTCCCTTCAGAGACCAACGATTATATGAATTCAGCTTCGTGTGAGTAAAGAAAAAATGTCGACAAGGATTGGGGCACAATTGGTTTCCATTGGAATTCCGACAATTTGCTGGAAGACCTTTCCTCCAAACACCACAAAAATGTTGTCGTTCAGAAAGACTAACATCTGAATAATATCTGTTTTATTGTACTATTTTCAGAATCGGACTTTTCTTTTACAAAGTAGGTTTTGTCATAGTTAACAACAATAAATTCGAGCTTGTTACAGCCTTGTACCAGCGCATTCTTAAGAATTGCACTCTGACTGATTGTGACGAGAGGCCTGTCTAATACCTCTTTAGAGAAGACAGGGCCTGATCATTGTCCTCTCTCAATTTCAGTCGGACTCCTCGGGTGATCACATGCATGAGCTTGCTACAGCAGCAGAGAAAGAACTGTATTTCGTATGCCTTCTGTTTTTAATATCCATTTACATAGCGAATTACCCATCTTTGTTCCTTGGACCCCTTTGTCATGCTAACTGTAGGTTCATCTTACCACGAGGAGGTTATTTTACGCAACAATTGTGTGTTCTTCGGGAATTCTTGGTATTCGGAAATAATGGAGGGTTGTGCGCTCGTAATCCCGATAACCACACCGTCTTTTAATTGCGTGACAGATGGCCGTCCAAAGTCGGCACCGGTTGCCCATTGGTCTCGTTGGTATATGTGTGGTCTTTTGTGTTTCAAGTTTCTATGATCCCCACCGATTAAACCACGTAAATACTGTCCAAATCTACTACATATGAATTTTGTAGGCCTATCAAATGACCATCATTATCATTTATATCATGGTAATCTATTCGGATCAAGAAAAGAGTCATATTTAGAGAACAACTAAGCACAAAATTTTCTTTGCTCACCACATGGTATGATACGGTGCACGGACAGATAGCGTTCTCTGAATATACGTCTATTCTCGGCCAGAATAAATTGCCACAATATAATTAATATGGATGGCCATATGATAGGCCTAAAAATTCATATAAAGTCAATTAAGACAGAATATACCGGGTGTAATCAGAGGGTATCCTCCTTGAACATAGTAATTGCGTATGATGTAATATGCGACATTGATTTTAGTACATTAAGGTATTCAATGGGTAATGAGAAGTAATTGGGACACCCATTTGTGAAATTCTGAGACCTAAGATAACAGCACAATTATAAAGAAAAAATCAATTAAAACTTTTTGACCAATTTGGATATTGAAAAATTTGGTTACTTTATAAGTTATAGGCCCTTACAGTTTACACTGAACTCTGCGGGAAAAAAGTTTACTGACCTTATATTTTTCAACAGAATAACGGGACATGAAATATCGATTAGTAAAAAAAATTCTAAAAGATATGCTTCATCAAATTTCGCTGAAAATTCGAAAGTTCACCAATTAGTTTTTCTGCATTATCTTTTTTTCTTTATTTTTCATTAAGGGAGATAACTCATGAATGAGACTCTTTTCATTTCGATATCTACTAAGCTAGTGCAACAGTTTTTAAAATATCGAATGACACAGAAATATAATGAATGATAAATGCATCAAAATATCAAAGTTTTTGGCAAAATTTCCTTCATTACCCATTACACACCTTATGTCGAATTTCTGTAGAGAATATTTGATGAATAATGTGTATGATATATGATATATTAGTGTCAACTGTAATACAGATTTGTCTCAGGGTCTACCTTTATAGATTAGCTTCCAGCAACTTAGTACTCCGGATACCATGCAGAACGAATCAGTAATACTTCTTATATTGCCCTGGTCATTCTTCAATGCATATTGCGCATTTGAGACATTTAAAAAATGTGTTATATTTTGATGGAGATTTCATGAAAATACCATAGTCTGTAGATCACTATCATCATCTGTTTCTCTTCGAGCAGATTTATCTTAGAATAATAATTAATTGATTTTAGTAATTGCAATTATTCAAATTTTTTTATAAATATTTTGTGCCCTTACCTTACAGGTCTTCCAAACCAGTCATGTGCATTAAACTGTGCGTTTTGTATACTGCTATCGTTATTTAAAGGCCATATACATCCTGTTTTGTACAAGTAGATAGATGAGTCACAATTAAGGATAGAAACAGGCATACTTTCACGTAAAATTAATACGTTTTGAAAAACCAAAACTTCGTTCTCGAAGCCTAATAAATTCATGTGAAAAGAAGAATTTTATTATATTGTGAGTTTATACAAATAACATTAATCGAGTTTCGATATATCTAGTCTACCGTGTCATATCAGCGACATCCTTCTTCCATCACCAACAAAGGAGGGGATCTCCAACAACACACCAGGCTGCAGCACCAATAGCAAAACCGCACAACACCAAATGCAAAATCACAGAGCAGACAAGCAAAGAAAGATACACAAAAGGACAAGGAACGTCCACGCACAACACAGAAACATCAAACACAAAGGACTACACCAATTAATACATGTTTTCTTAATGAATTAATGTTAAACGTCTTCAAAAACAAAAGCATCATTTAAAAACAGATAAACTTGCACCATGGACCAGACATTCACGTTTTGGGGTACTTAATACTTGTCAGTGATATAATGAATTTGAAGACCTTTAACATTTTAGCCTCTCGGTGAGTGTCACTGCTGTTGAACCAGAAGTCCCCGAGGGCACATGTAGCCAAGTTCGATAATTTCGGTTGGTCGTTTCCTCAAATGCATTCAAAATTCAAATTTCTGAAAGCTGTGTCCTGTAGCATCATATCCCAGCCATCTTGCTACGTCTTTCGGTATATTTGGACATACTTTTCATTGATTTTATCCATATTTCATTGTTTAGATTGAGGATCATTGACGGGGGTTAAATATACCCGAAACGTGCATGTCAGGTCCATGCTGTCAATTAATCTGCTTTTAAATTATCCATGAATTTTAAGACGTTTAACATTTAATCTAAACAATGTAATATGGCCAAACAATGTTAAAGTTATTATATCCAAAATAATGTACCGAAAGACTTAGTAGAATTGATATTGTATGGTGCTACGGGACTCATGTTTGATTGATTAAAAAATAATGAAAACAAAAAATTTCGAGTTCGTCGGAGAAACGATCAACAGAAGTTGGTCGAACTTGGAAACATGTGCCCTAGGGGACAATCACCAAGTACAAATGTTAAACGTCCTCAAATTCAATGAATGAATGAATGAATGAATAAATGAATGAATGGTTGAATAAATGAATGAATGAATGAATGAATGAATGAATGAATCAATCAATCAATCAATCAATCAATCAATCAATCAATCAATCAATCAATCAATCAATCAACCAATCAATCAATCAATCAATCAATCAATCAATCAATCAATCAATCAATCAATCAATCAATCAATCAATCAAATTCTTTATTTCAAGACTAAGCACTGTTTTCAATTCATTTGAGCATTATACATATGTTATGCAGTATACAACATGATCAGAAAAAAGTTAAAGAAAAAATATGTATTAAACATGAAAACCATGGATTCTCGATTAACATCGATACAATAATCTCTCTATCTCTCTTTGTGCTTACAGATTATGTTGGGATGAAAGGAGGGTATCTCCAATAACACTAGGTTGCAGCAACCACAAGAAAACTCCAAAACACCCAATGCAAAACAAAGGAGGGGATCTAAAACAACACCTGGTTGAAGCATCCACAGCAAAACTCCAAATCACCCAATGCAAAAACACAAAGCAGACAAGCACAGAAAGAGACGCAAAAGGAACAAGGAACGTCAACGCACAACACAGAAACATCAAACACAAAGGACTACACATAAACCATCGAGATCAATGGGCGACCGGTGCCGACTTAGGACGGCCATCTGCCACGGAAATAGCAGAATTTGTGGTTATCCTGGATTACGATCACACAACCCTCCCACTCTTCCGATTACCCAGAGGTCTCAAAGAACGTACAATTATGGTGTAAAACAACCTCCTCACTGTCAGATGACCACATACAAACAAGACCGCAAAACACAGGGGCCCTCGTAACACAGATGAATATGTAAATGGATATAAAAAGAAGGCCTACGTAATACAATCAGTGCTCTGCCGCCGCGAGCTCATGTATGTTACCACCCGAGGAGTCCGACTGACATTCAGAGAGGACAGGTGGTCGGGGCCATGTCTTCTCTAAAGAGGTTTGGACAGGGCCCGTCATGGAGTTCCGTTGTCACAGTCAGTTAAAGTGCAAGTTTTAGATTGGTCAAGTACCAAGCCTAGTGTCCGTCTGGTGACATTAGGATCATATCCACGGTATAAAAGGTGTTTGATGATTCTGACGCATTTTCGATAGTAATGTTGTCTATCATTGAATCTTCTTATCTTGTTAATTATGTCACAATAAAATGCAGTTTGTGAAATACCCAAAGTAATTTACTCTGTTGCCTGTATTTGTACGAATTTCAAAAGAAGTTGATAATAATTTTTGTAAAAGGACAAGGGACGATATGCCCCCTATTTGGCTGTGGTTTTACAGCAATTTCATGAGCCATTGTTATGTTTTCATGTATTGTGTATATATAGATTAAGATCTATCATTAATATTAGCGAGTCCGAAACGTGACGTCATTTTGTCTATGACGTCATGAAAAGGCGCCAAAGTTGATTCGCTTGCGAAAATCTGTCGATTTTTATACGATTTTGCGTCAAATTTGATGAAATTCAACATGAAGTCACACAATAACCAAGTTTATACTTTACACACAATTTCTTTGATTTAAGATCTCACTTCTGGCAAAGTATCGTGTTGGTTATCGCCTGCGCTCTGTACTAACTTTAAAAATATATTTGTTGTTGATTTTTGTCGTAAATCACTTTTCTCATGCCACATAAAAATTTTATTTCATATATAAGGTCAATATAAAGGAAGTGAATGCGTATTCTTTTTACTAATTAGATTTACACATGCCAGTATATGAATGCAAAATTATACAATAGCCTGTCATTTCCTAAACAGTATTAGTTATTAGGTTTGTTACTGACCGTCTACAGAGATTTATCGGGTTGATCAAGCCCATAGAAGCCGAAATCTCTGTAGACGGTCAGTAACAAACCTAATAATTGTTTTATTTTGTCGAGGACCAAAATCTCCGTCTTTCGTCGCAGAAAATGGGCGTTTTGTGCCGTCCTTTTACATGCGAATTCATTTATAAGGCAATGGTGGAATTACTGACTGTATATTATTAGTTATACAGTGTTTTACAGGGGGATACAGAAATATATTGGGTCGATGAAAAAATTTGTATTGGGCGAGGCGAAGCCGAGCCCAATACAACTTTTTTCATCGACCCAATATATTTCTGTATCCCCCCTGTAAAACACTGTATAACGAATTTATCCCACCGATGGCTTTTGGCTTGTGTATGTAACGTCAACATATTTCAAAGCATTTCGGTGACGTCAAAATCGTAAAGCGTCTTAGTGGAAGCAGGATATTAAAATAATATCATGTCAGTAAAATAATACAACATAATATTCGGTTCTTCTCGACCAATCAGATTGCAAGAAATTTGCCAGAGGTGGGATAAAGAAATTTATACGTCGAGTCGAGCATGTGACCCGATTTACGCTTACTGATTGGTTCGAATTAGTCCGTGGCAAAATAAAAAGATCATATATGTCTTATTTGTTTCCGTGTTTGGGGAATTGATACCTCTGCATAAAGGACAAATGATCAGATTATCGGCATGCCGTTCCATGTTAATTTAGTAACTTACATGTATCAATAAAAGAAAGCAAACACTTGAAGTGATCAAATTCTTTATAATATGTCTTATATCAATTAATTTATGTGAGAGAGAAAGGCCGGGAACAATTTTGAATTTTGTATCATTTCTGAAATATATATGTATCGCCCATGACAAGAACATTTCCGTTGATACGATGAATGAAAAATTAAGGATAAACAGTGTCCCTGAAAATTAATTTTATCGAAAGTTTACGTAAACTTTACTCCAAAAGGTCTAGATAGAGGAAAACAGGAGCCATAATAATTTTTATTTGAAAACATGCAGTACAGACTCTTATATTGTCGATTTTTTAATAATAAAATTTCAATATACCTCAGTAGACTATAGTAAAAACTCAATACATTGTAGGTGGCGCTAGTGGAATGAATAGAGCTGCGCACCCCAAATTCAAAATGACGTTTTTAAATGTAACTGCGAATGTATGCGTTTGATTCGCCTGAGAGTTTGAATTTGTACAAATGAGAATGTATACTTTCATTTCATATGAAAAAAAAAAAAAAATTTGCGTTACAAAATTTTGTAAAATTAATTAATTTTCAGGGACACCGTCCCTTTAAACTTCGCAAGTGTGGAAAATATTTTTCGAGAAAATAAAATATTCTTTCAAGATATATGTGTTAGGCCATACAAAATTAATGTTTAGTTTGACGGGCACTTTTTTAGATAAAAAAGTGAGGGAGGCAGGTTTTTTTTTTTTTTTTTTTTTTTTTTTTTGCAAACGTGAAATATGATGAATGTACATTTTTTGTAATTTATCTTTAACCAAATTTCTAATTCAAGTGTTTTGATGCTGAAAATACATTAAAACTTAAGTTTAGTATGAAGTGGTAATGTTTAGTACATTGATTAACAAGATAAGCCATAACAAGATAACCCAACGTCTTCCTGTAATATATTTATTGCATTTCCAAACCTGAAGTTTGCTAGATATTCTGTGATTTGGTCACACATATGACAGACGATGTCCTATGGCAGACCAGTATGAAGACGTAGACTAAACACATGTATGATGTACATCTTATTTATGCTAAAAAGGATCACCAATCTCTAACCGTTGCCCTGTGTAAGGTTAAAACTTTCAAATGAGTTAACATTTTGTGAACTACTTTCAGGTGCAACTAAGTGAGTGAAACTCGTAATTGTTGCTCAGTGCTTAGACCGAAAATTTGACCCTTGTCGTCGGCAAAAGAGTAGGGAAAATACAAAGAAACGTGTCCAGGGATTGGGATGGCCCATTCTGATAGAAAATGGCCCATAAAATTGGCAACTCGCTGCACCCTGGTGCCATTATTCTATGGCGTCCATTTTTTTGTTTTTTAAATCTATTAAAAGTTCTGTTCTCGTATCTACGTTGTAACGTAGATCTACACCAGGAGCGGTAATACAGAGATCGCGGCTTTCTGTACATGGCCAGTCAGAACTCTAAGGCACAAAATTCTTCTGTTCACTGACAATTGAAAGGTCCTTTGCTATTTTGATACAATATTGATTTTTCTCCGACATCTGCGCCTGAGATTTAAATCTCCAACGTCCACTTACGTATCTTATCTACGTTAAGGTACTTGTGTATGCGTTCGTCCGTAAAATTATCATGTCATTTTTTAAAAGTGGTCAGTCAATGGGTACAAATTCATTTTATTGATGTAATAAAATTTGTACAAAATGTCTTCCCTTATATTAACAAAGCTGAAAATGAAGCTGCCCATCCGTGGACACAAAAAATTCAGGAAAGGTGGCTGAAAGTTTGGTCATGGCTGTTCTGTGATCCATGCAAAAAATGTACTGTAAATTATTCATTGGAAATGGTCAAATTGGGAATCTCGCGACAAAAAAAATGTGCTAAGTAAACGTCTGATGCATAATGCATGCATATGCATAGCTTTTCGAAAATTGATCATTTTTGGAATGGCCCTTTCGTGAGGAAAGATGGCCCATTGTTTTTGAGAATGGCCCATTAAAGTTCAAGTGGAAGGGACCGTCGTCCCATTGAGCAAGTTTGCCTTCCCGATCACAGCATGTCTGACAATTTAGTTTGAATTTTAACAACGATTACACAAGGGTATCCTGATCGATTCGTCATCCCTTTTCACTGTCGGACTTGAGCAAGTTGTTTGCAAATTTGAATTTCTATCCCTCGCAAATTTTGAAGTATCTGCGATGTGCTTACGGTTTAGTCGACTAGTTTATCCGAATCGAAATTAGGATCGTTTAGTATTTCTGCCCCTCCCCTCGATCCCGTCACCGGCGTTCCCGGCTGATCAATCTGACGTAAACTGTGAGTTCTAAACAAAAGCGTTTTCAAATTTCTAATAAATTGGATCATTTAATAAAGAATAATGCTCTTGCAGATTATCACAACAGAGTCAAGTATCATTTTACGTTACGTTACCTCGTCCGTGATATGGAATATACGCGTGGTCGCGATTACCGTACAAACAACAATTGAATACGGCAGCTCGGGTAAATAATACTATTTTATGTAAACAAGTATTGAGTTACAGCTTTACAATTTATATATTTAGTGAAGTAAAGAATATGTAAACAAACAATTTGTATTAGCACGACAATGTTCAATTGACTACTTTAAAATTATGGTAAAAGACGCGATAAAAATCAGAAATGCGGCGGGTTTTTAGGCAATGCGGCGGTGCCCGTCAAACGAAATCTTAATTTTTTTTGGCCTTATGACCAAGAAAATATCGTAGAAACCAGGACGTTTGTTTGAATATTGCAATTCATAGAATCGAACCTGATTTTTCATTTCAATTTATATTTATTCTATCAAAGTTATGTGGGTTTTTTTTTTTCTTTTTTTTTTCTTTTTTGTTTTATTGAAATTGCATATGACATTATTTACTTTTTACTTGCTATTTTATTTTTCATTTTAATATCGCCCTCCAGTTTTCTTTCTTTGGTCCAACTATATAGAACTTGATAACCTCGACAAGTTGAATATTATCGATCAACATTTTTTTTTCATTTAAAGCTCAAAAGAATGTTAGGCAATCAGGGAAAAAAACCGGGAATTTGACCATCGGGATCAAAGAGAACAATAACTGTACATGTATATAAATTTTGTAGAAAATTCAGTCCTGTTGCTGAAATAACATCTCCTGTAACCCACCCGGCCTTTTCATTACCTTATTTTTTAATCTTTCATGAACTAACTTACAAATAGCTTTATTTCAGCCCATGATTTTGAAAAAATGTAAAACTTCAGCAATTTTTGCAAATTCCAGGGGGGAAGGGGTCCTAATCCCTAACCCTCACTCTCGATCCGCGCATTTAGTTAATTTCTTAATGTAAAGAAAATACGTAGACGAGATATTCCTTTTACAACACGAGAAAGGTGTTATTTTTGTATTTGCTATTTTTAGAATTATTAAAGTGCAGAAAACATGCATTTTTGAAAAAAAATATTGTAATGGGGCAAACGGTTTATCTTTCTCTTGATTCTAGACTTCGTATACTAGGATAGCTATATCAAGCGATGCATTTTTGCCGAAATGCAGCCCATTTCCACTAGAATATTATTATGTTTTGCCTAAATCTAGCAAAAACAGTTTTAATTGATCATTTCAAAAATATTTCACGATCCTCAAATTCTTAACAATTTTAAAAATTTGTCAATTTTCTCAATATTTATATCGAATATTTGGTAAAGAAATATCTGTGTTTGAGCTTGTTTATGCCTTGCATTGAGTTATATTCCTGGCTCATCAAAATTCATTCCTTAGATCAAGAAACGTTAACATTCCGATATTACAGTGTACCGTTAGGGACATCGCTTCAGATACGCGAAGAAGCAAAGTCACGATGCGAAGAAGCGAAGTTATGATGCGAAGAAGCGAAGTTATGATGCGAAGAAGCGAAGTTACGATCTTCACATCGTAACTTCGCTTTATCTTGTCTTCGCTCCTTCTCCGCCTCGCTTCTTCTCATCTTCGCTTCTTCGCATCGTATAACTTCGCGTCACAATATTTTAATGTGTTTACGCGAAGAAGCGAAGTACCCAACGGATCACCGTACGATATGTGTCAATGCTGTAGATTGAGAAGATTTTGGAAAATTTATTCAAATCGGCGGTTTCTAGAGTGTACTTTCAAAGACTTTTTTATGGAAACAGTAGTTTGCTTTCAAAGCATGTCTTTTGGCACTGCGGGCGCACGGCTGTATCTTTCACTGCTCGCATTTTAATCGACTGTTTCGTATGTGCTTTTTGTATTGTGGTGCAAAGAAAACAAAATCGAAATAATATTATTACGGTTAATCATATCCTTTGTTCACTGCCGTCATTTGAAAACGCAAACTTGGTAATGGACCTTTAGTACCTCCTAAGTTCCTATAAGGTTTCCCGAAATTCTGTGCGAAAGAAAATGGAGAATGTATACGGACGGACAGACAGACGGCTGGCTACGTAAAACTCATTTTAACCTTTAACTGAAGTGAGCTTCAAACATTTGTCAAATCCAAATGTCTTTTTTTTTCCAGTGTACGCAGTCTTAACTTATCAAATTCAAAATACGACTTTTTATACATGTATGACGTATTCATTATTCAAAATGTATGCCCCCTGGTCGCATATTTTCATGTGGAATGGATACTTCAACCTCATCGACGGGCGGATACAGAATTTTCAGCAAAACGTCTAGGCGTCTGGAAGCCATCTCGAAGTTGGTTCACGGGGCGCAGTATCCCTCCTGCCCTACGAAATTTTTTTTTAAAAACTTTTCAGATTTTAAACAAAAGCAATCTTGAGAATTGCTATTAGACCCTAGAATCGTTTCAAAATACGTGGTTCGAACAGCGTTAATAGTCGGAACTAAATGTCAACATTATTTGTACAAACCCTTTCTCTGCTCAAGAGTGTGCGTCCATCACGCCCCCCTCTTTATCCGCTAATATGAAATTGTATATATCGTAAGTGAAAACAAACGTACATGTAGAATGTATGGATATATTAAAGATTAAAGATACTAGTAATACAAAAATTGAGGAATACAAAGACCCAAGATACGTATTGGTTTATCAAACATTGCCGAAAATTTATAACATGAGAGCGCTTTGTGACAACGTCAAATAGCGAAAATACAAAACGGCGTCAGAAGTGCGACGTCAACGTCACACCAGGGATACTTTGAACGCTTTATTCGGCATCTAAACATTGTCCGATTCCTATAATTCATATACCAAATAACAGAGGAAGACGCCCTCTATGTCCACAATAAATGTCATTAATTTTCCGACATCGGCCATTTTAAGCCCAAAACGCCCCTTGTCCTTTCCAGAAAGTCTTTACTAGTTTGTGAAAGCGAAAATCTGGTCCTAAAACTTTCTTGGTAATTTGTAAATTTCTACTATGATAATCCAAAACATCAGTACATGCTCTAGCATACCGGATGAGTTGTGAAATGTAGATACCATAGGACGGTAATCTAGGAATATCACCGTCCAGCCAGGGGATTTTTATAATGTTAAATCCAAAATAATCTCTTTTGTCATACATACTTGTATGAATCTCCCCATTAACAATTTGATATTTAGGTCCAAACATGGTGTTTCTGTTTTTGTAGAGTTTGCCTTGTTTAGAATCAATTCTTGTGGATAAATAACATTATTATACTTTTCAAAAACATTTTCATACTTTGCAAAACACAGAGCAGACATCCACAGAGAAAAGCCATAAGGAAATTATCGAAGAAGGGTGAATTTAGATCCTACATGGAAGATATTACAACAAATCTATTTTAATTAAATACTAACTAGAAATCTTCTAATGCATTTCATTTTTATATTGACAAACTTTTTCCTAAAATGGAAAGTCAGCGCATGAGAAATATTCGCATGATTTCAGGTTTATAAATACTCAACGATATCTCTCTCCCCTCTTTCTCTTTCGTAAGCCAAAACATTATGCTTATGTAATTTGCCCTGAGAGATAATACATAGATACAAAAGTGATTTCTAAGTGCAGCTCCAATGATTTTAAAAAGGGAGAGTATTCAACAAGCGGGGACCACAGATTTATTGAGATTTCGCAAATACGTGAGATAGACATACATGTATGTACTGTTATTGATGTATAATGAACAAAGGTCGTATGTATTATATTGAATTCCTTTATTTCATGGATACATAGCCATCCTTGTTGTTGACATAGTGGAAAAGATAAGCATCAAATAGATTAATTTGAATAGTGGATTCAGCTCATCAGATACTCAAACAGTACTTCATTGGCGTAAAAGGAAAGCTGGTTTCTAGGGTAGAGACAGTCGAGCAATAACAAGAAGTGGTTTCTAAAGCAGGACGTAGTTATAGTGTTTTTTCCTGCTATAGTTATATTATTCTGTTTCTGTCATGCAGTGTATTATGTAATCTATAGCAAATAAACACTTAACATATTTATCCGTTGTATGAAGGTGATCTAAACTTTTAGGACAACCCACCAAAGTTCAAAATAATTTGAACTGGCCAAGTCACTTTAGAGAAAAAAGATTTTCCACCATTTGTCCACTTGCCCGTTCTTCGGTTCCTCTAAAAATAATTTCAATGCACAGAAATGTTTTCTTTTATTTCTAATATTAATTAGATGTTGTTGATAAGGTCTTTTATCATTTAATTTAATCGTTTCATTTTTGTACGTAGTAGAAAATTACTTGTAGATTATTTTACAAATATGTATTAGCCTCAGGGTATTCTTTATTTGATTTTTATACGCCAGTCAATTGACGGGAAACACTATGGTATGGCGATGTCCGTCTGTTCGTCTGTCTGTCCGTCCACTTAGGGAACGCAATAACTTGAATATCCATCAACGGATTTCACGATACTAAACATTCTGATCAGAATGAAGGGGAAGTCGCCTTTCAATTTTCAGGTTCATCTTATTTGTCGTTACGGAGTTTTGGGACTTGAATATTTATTGTTAAAATACAGTCTAACCTGTATGAAGCAGTCATCCAAGGGATACCATGAAAGTGACCTCTTAACAGAGGTGACCTTTTAACAAAGGTTTTTAAATAACCATGTTAAGGTACACTTGTTCATAATACAAACGGGAATTTTCTGTTTCATGTATTGTAATGAACAGATACATGCATCAGTGCATGAATGATATCATTTTATTTATTTATTTTTTTTTATCGTTGCTGACATGCATTTAGTAATGAAAATCTTTCGTCTTTTAAATTTGTTGGCACATGAAATAAAGGTATAAAGTGTCATCATAAAATGGTCAAATGCAAAATGTACTTTTGATTTGATAAAGTTCCTGATGCCTGTCTGTCTTCCATTCACAAGAGAATAACTTAATTTTTCAATCCAGTCTTGAATGACATCATTGCCATTGTCGTGCACCCCTTTCAGCCCTCGTTGTACCAAGGATATACGTCCCTGGTGGCACCGAATACGATTTTATTACGTTTCATAAACGCTGAGAGCCATCCCATAGATGCTTTATAGGTAATATCGAAGTATTTTGCGAATAATAGGGCCCGTCTTTTAATTATGAAAAAAAATGTAATGGTTGGCGGATTCAAGAGGAGAGGCGAGGTCATCGGGCGCCCCCCCCCCCTCCGGCGCGGACCCAAAATTTTCCTAGAACAAGTATATTTTGACCCACTTTCAATAAAAATAAATCGGCAAAATTCGCTCCTTGACCCCCGGCAAAGGGATTCGTCACTGGAAAAAAAATCTGAAGGTCTCAAATAAATTGACGTAAAAATATCTGCAGATTTAAACGTAAACGGCATAGATCAGGTAAGTAAATTCCTCGGTAGATAAGACTTTAAACGGAGGCATGCGGGCAAATCATAAAATGACGATGTATAGTGAGTCATCAATATTTGACCGTGAATTTGTTGGCCTTTTAGGACAAAGACGTTACAGACGCGAGAAGAAATATTACGCGCAAAATAGATTCTGGACATTGTCCATTCTTTTGATAACGGGCCATTGCCTGAAACCATTTTTTACGTCAGCTCGTTGCCGGACTTTTGCTTTTTTCTTTTTCGGTCTCCCGCAACATCATGCCAAGCCGTTCCTCTACAAATTTCAGCCTTCCATTTTAAGATTCGGGACCTTGAGTCCTCAAACACCTAGTTCGATCGCAATAGGTGATTGGTCTTGCACTTTTCAATAATTTTATTGCATCTGAACGCTCATTTAAAAGTTAAAACTGTCCGTTTTTATTCATTTGTTGTATTTTGATAGTTTTATATATACCTAATAACGAGTCTTTAAGTACCCGATTACTTACAAACTGTTCAATCAATTACCGCTGACCGCTGCAAACCTTGGATACAATGTTTGTACAAATGAGTTAAAGAAGATCCTGACGAAAATCTCAACAGCACTCACAATAGAGCACAAAATTAAACATCGACGGACCCCTAGCAAGGTAAAGGTTGGACCAGGTGCCCGGGAGGAGTAAGCATCCCCTGTTGGCTAGCCGCAAGTAAAATTGGGACAATTACGGGGGACAGTACTGTTGAATTTTGAAGTCCAAGCCACCGACCGCTTAATTAGAGTCGAATCGGCGACTTGGGCAGTGAAAGGGGTGACCGCTGAGCGCGTCACTGAGGTGACTGCTTATTAGGGTACAAAATCATAATAAAAACGGTCGGGAGGGATTCAGAGTGACCGTTAAGACGAGGTGGCTGTTTAATAAAGGTGACCGCTTCTACAGGTTAGATTTTCATTACTAAATGCATGTCAGCAATGATAAAAAAAAAAATAAATGAAATGATATTATTCATGCACTTATGCATGTATCTGTTCAATACAATACATGAAACAGAAAATTCCCGTTTGTATTATGAACAAGTGTACCTTAGCATGGTTATTTAAAAACCTTTATTAAAAGGTCACCCCTGTATACTTAAATAGTTGAAAATTATTTTTAATTTTGAGTGAAATGTTTTGAAAATTTGAAAGGATGTCCTTTTACATATGCAACAGGTTTTTAATTTTTTTGTCGCATAATTGATACATTATGTGTAATTGGAGGGGGTTATATGCACACACATGTTAATTCCTCAATATTTTGAGAATCTGGAACATACTCTTATTTGTTATAAGTATACGAAACCTGTTCGTTATTTCGTTTTAACTACAATAAAGTTACATCAGATCATAAATTACTCGAATCATGTCCTGCTTCCTGAGAATGTGTAACTTCTGATTACAACACAAAGGAGGGGATCTCAAACAACACCAAGTTACAACACCCACAGCAAAATCCCCAAAACACCCAATGCAAAAACACAGAGCAGACAAGAAAGAACGAGACACAAAAGGCACAAGGAACGTTAACACACAACACAGAAACATCAAACACAAAGGAATACACAAAGAAACGAGACCAATGGGCAACCGGTGCCTACTAGGACGGCCATTTGCCACGGAAATAATAGAAGGTGTGGTTATCCTGGATTACGAGCTCACAACCCTCCCGCTTTTCCGATTACCCAGAGGTCTCGAAGAACGTACAATTGTGGTGTAAAACAACCTCATCACTGTCAGATGACAACACACAATCAAGACCGCAAAACGCAGGGGGCCAAGCAACACGGATGAATATGTAAATGGATATAAAAAGAGGGCGTACATAATACAATCCGTGCTCTGCCGCCGCGAGCTCATGTATGTTATCATCCAAGGATTCCGACTGACATTCAGAAAGGAATTTAAGAAAAAAAATATTGCCATTTTTTGAAATTCGGATCCATACAAGCAACAGAGTATTTGACTTTAGGTATTTGACGACCGGCATTTTATGGTGACATAATTAACAAAATAAGAAGGATCAAAGGTAAACAGAATTACAATAGAAATTTTGTTAGAATCATCAACAGCCTTTTATACCGGAAATATGATGATTCGCCAGACGTACACTAAGCTTGGTACTGGACCAATCTACAGTCTTGTACCAGCGCATTCTTAAGACTTGCATTCTGACTGATTATGACGACGTGGCTCCACGACGGGCCCAGTTTAAAGCTCTTTAGAGAAGACAGGGCCCCAACCACCTGTCCTCTCTGAATCTCAGTCGAACTTCTTGGGTGATAACATACATGAGCTCGCTACAGCCGGCAGAGAACGGACTGTAGTTCGTACATAGCCATTTGTGCCTGATATGGAATTCATGTGAAACTTACATGAACTTTACATAAAAATTTATGTAAAACGAGAACGAACGTGAAATTGACATGATTTTTTTTTACATGAAATTCATGTGAAGGTTCCGACATGATTGTTATGTAAATTCAATTTTGCATGTAGGTCACAAAGAAAAACTCATGTAGAATTCATGTGAAGTAAATTAATGTGAAATTCATGTCAATTTTTTTTTAATTCTTCAAATTCGATAGCATCATTTAATAGCAGATGAATTTACAGCATGGACCAGACATGCACGTTTCGGGTACTTAACCCTCGTCAGTGATCCTTAATCTAAACAATGTAATATGACGAAAGAGTGTGAAAACTAGAATGTCCAAAAAATGTACCGAAAAACTTAGCAGGATGGGTGAGATATGATGCTAAAGGACCCACGGTCTAGAAATTTCAAGATTTTTTTTTATTAAATCTTATATTATTTCACATGACCTTTAAGTGAGGCACAATTGGCAGTGTATACATATTCATCTGTGTGTACCTTGGGCCCCTGCGTTATGCTGTCTGTTTGTATGGTAATCTTACAGTGAGGAGGTTATTTTATACCTAAATTGCACGTTCTTGGTGACCTCTGGGCAATTGGAAAAGTGGGAGGGTTGTGCACACGTTATCCGGATAACCACACCGTCCGCTGCTAGCGTTTCTTCTACCTTTTGCATCTCTTTCTGTACGTGTCTGCTATGTGTTTGTTTTTTGCATTGGGTGATTTGGATTATTTGGATGCCATGACTTCTTACAGATGTGTGATGTTTAAGCTGTACTAATAAGCGTTTAGCAGCGTCACCTACAATACATTCCGTCCTTCCTCTGGACTCGGGAGATTGTATATAAGGTTATGTTGTCCTTCGTATTTCTAAAGAGCTGTGCTATTGTCTCCGTCTGTTTGACCTATTTGTCTTTTCTCGTGAATGAATGCTGTTTTTATTTCTAAAGAATGATGAATTAGTGCATCATTTAACTGTGGTTTTTGGGAATCTGATTCGGGATTTTTGTTTGACTTTCATTCACTGATCATAAATCTTATATTCCCCTTTCAACAATCCCTCAGTCCGTCAATGGAGTTTTACTTTGGTAATGATACTTGAATTGGAATAAAAATAAAGAAAAGTGAAAATTAAAAAAAACTATGTAAATAAAGTACAGTGTAAGAGAATTATAATTGGTGAGTTGCATCGATTGAAACACAATATATGTCACAGATATTGGAACCTGCTGTGCATGTTTAAACTCCCTTTCAACTGTTACCCTCTGGAATTAAGTTTCATTTTGAACTGATATCCTGTGTTTATTGAGTTTTCACAAAACGACAGAAAGCAATATGTTACCTATCATAAAATGATAAAAAAGTCATGCTACATTGTCCATTTTCCTAATCCATCCCCGGAGTGGAGTGCATCCTTAAGTCGAGGTATGTCTTGTAATTAATTTCCAATATATTTTAGTATCAAACATTATAAATGGAAGATATATGATCATGTCTGGTCCATGCTGCTAATTTATCAGTTCTTTTTAAAATGATGCTATTGGGTTTGAAGACGTTTGACATTTCACATATATTCACTATTGAGATATACGAAAAAGAGGGAGCCTTTAGAATTTTATTTCAATTACATTAAGATCATATCACATTATCAGTATTTATCCCATTCATGTATCATATCCAGAGTATGGGAATATGACCAGTAGACGTATATGAGACACTTTTGGATTTTGTTACCTAGTAATTGAATTTAAAAAATATCTTAGTACGAAATATTCGTTTTTTATGTCGCCAGCGAAGCATAGCGACACTTAGGACACTTTTGGTTTTTGCTATCTATTACAACAATTTTACAAAAATTACAGGCAACTTCTTTCGGATCTATACGACCAACAGAGTACATTACCTTTGGTATTACGTAACCTGCCTTTTATGGTGATATGATAAACAAAATTAGAAGGATCAAATATGGACAGCATAACCTTTGAAAATGCGTCAGAAACATCAAAACGCCTTTTATACCGTGGGTATGATCATAAAGTCACCAGACGGACACTAGGCTTGGTACTTGAGCAATCTACAGTCTTGTACCAGGGCATTCTTGAGACTGTAACGACGTGACTCTATGGCGGGCAGTGTCCTGTAGAGATGACAGGTCCCCGACCACCTCTCTGAATGTCAGTCGATCCCCTCGGGTGATAACATACATGAGCTCGCTACAGCCTTCAGAGAGCGGGCTGTGTTACGTACGCCCTCTTTTTATATCCATTTACATATTCATCTGTGTTGCTTGGGCCACTGCGTGTTGCGGACTTGTTTGTATGTTGTCATTTAGCAGTGAGAGGGTTGTTTTACACCACAATTAAACGTTCTTCAAGTGAGCTATTGTCTTTGCGTGCCGTCCGGCGTCCATCGCCAGTCCGCCCGTTGTCGGTCGTAAACTTTTCGACTTGCCGGAACGGCTGAAGGGATTTTGATGAAACTTAGTAAGTATGAAGTACTAATAGTCCCTAACAACTGTTGTTTTTTTTTCTCGTCCGGATACATCAACAGGTAGCGCCACTACAGGCAAAAGTAGGTCACGGAGGATACCCTCCTTTGACAAACTACTACTTCAGAACCGAAGCACGTTTCGACAAACCGAAGGTTCTAACGCCTTTTTGACGTCTATTCGGACTTAGTCAGAAATGCACATTTTTGCTCTTTTACTTTAAACACATAATAAATGTATGATTTTACACACTCATTTACTGCAAATTTATCATATTTAAGTTACTAAATGCTTTGCTTTGTATTTTATGCTGAAATTTTAACTTTTTGATTTTTTTTGGGGAATTTTTATCTGTCCAAATAACAGATATAACTTAACCTTTTAGAAACTTTAGCATCGATCATAACTTTTCAATGACAAGTGATAAAGTATATTTCACATGAGTAGTCCTTATGACATTTCATGCCTCATGAATCAAAGGTTCGGGGGCATACAGTTTTTTGGCTGTCCGTCTGTTTGTCCGAAAAAAATTAAAATGGCACACAACTTTTGAATGGAAGGTGATGGAGCTTTCATATTTCATACATCCATACCGAAATGTTTGCCCTTGTGACCTTGACCTTTGACCTACCTTTTTTTAAGAAAAAATTAACATTTGGCATAACGTTTGAATGGCAGGTGATAAAGATATCATAATTCAAGTTTATTTCATTGTTTTATTCATTTTGTCTGCTTTCTCATCACCTGCTGCACATTTATATGGAATTTTACAAAATGACATAATTTTTGATATTGAGTGATTTAACTATACTAGTTTGGCATATGACTTTGGATCATGTACTGTTTTGTCAAATCAGTAAACAATACAAAGTTTTGACATGAATCTATATGGCTTCTTCTTTGTACATTTGAATGTTGTCTAAAAACAAACTTTTCTGCATCAAGCAATAATCTTTTAACAAAGGTTCTTGGCTCAGATCCTGGCACTGCCACTATCATATATGCAATGTAAGTATGTCAATAGCGTGCATGGCGATCAGGTGAGCGTTGTGCCCCCTGGGGCTATTGTTTATTGTATACTATGGAACATAAATACGTTCTACCCGAGAGGTCTTAGCATCATATCAAACTCTTGTGTTGACTTGCCCCCCTCCCTCCAGGGTTACATTTTTCATTTAATTACACCTCTGAATATACCCTATACAAAATGTGGACCCGCTCACTCTTTGTATATGGCTGGTGCACGGTATGTAAACATATATGGCTTGTGCACGGCATGTAAACATATATGACTTTTGCACAGTATGTAAACATATATGGCTTTTGCACGGCATGTAAACATGTATAGCTTGTGCACGGCATGAAAACATATATGGCTGGTGCACGGCATGTAAACATATATGGCTTTTGTCGGCATGTAAACATATATGGCTTTTGTCGGCATGTAAACATGTATGGCTTGTGCACGGCATGTAAACATGTATGGCTTGTGCACGGCATGTAAACATATATGACTTTTGTCGGCATGTAAACATATATGGCTGGTGCACGGCATGTTATCATATATGGCTGGTGCCCGGCATGTAAACATGTATTGCTTGTGCACGGCATGTAAACATATATGGCTTGTGCACGGCATGTCACAATTACAAATATGGATGACCATATCCCTGTATATAGCACAAAATCGATAATTCAGAAAATCAGAAACCGAAGGCATACAAAATCAGGATAAAGCAGGAACCAAAGCAAAAAACAAAAACCTCCACCACATGAAAAGAAGCTTCCGATATGGGAGTGAGATCTTGGGTACAGTCTTAAGGTCAAACAACTACATTGGCACAATTATATTGCAAGGTTGAGCGAACATTTCTCGTTGTCTTGATTTTTTTTTCGCTCGATGAAGCAAAGATATTCCGATCACATTAAATTAAGGATAAAAATAAATAATAACACATCAATATAAACTGTCGGCTGTCTGGCGATTATAGCCACATAGACAGAGGCAGTGAATGAGAGTCAAACATTAAATTCGAGATCTGAATAAAAAAGACCTATGTACTAATTCATGAAAAAAAACTAACAACAAAATTTTGCCGAGAGAAGAAAATCTGACAAATAAACGAAAACGGTATCAGAGGACGAAGGAAACGCGGAGAACACATTATATGAAGCCCCCGTTACACATCACCCCTTTATAACGTTTTTCTCACTCTCCAGAATGGTGGATGATATTCTGTCCATCCAACCAAAGATTGTACTTATGTCTTCCGACATGGAAGTAACCGGATGTGACAATTCTACCGAATTGAAGTGCGGGTGTTGCATGCAAGCAGGCGAGGCTGACTCCTCCGGGGCACCTGGTCTCAATACCATATCGAGAGTTCGCTTCTTTTCATATGGTTGAGGTTTTTGTTTGTTTGTCTTGGTTCCTGTTTTATCCTTGTTTTGTATGCCTACGGTTCTGATTTTCCATTAGGCGTTGCGTGACCACGTGTAATGAATAATATCGAGAGTTCAATGCAAGTGTGGGATGTTTTGTAGGTGGCCCAGTTCAATAAGGAGCTGTAATATTTAGTATAGCTTAAACATATTCAAATAATACTGTTACGTCATATGAAATCAATCCCTTCATTAAGAAAATTTAAAACCAGATTATCGTGCACTAGACATGTGTTTCGGATATTAAATCCTCATCAGTGATGCTTCCAGCCAAAGCGAAATATAATATGAATCATGTTAGATACATAATCTTATGTAAGTAGGATTATAAAGGAAGCTTTAAGCTTATCAAATTTTCTTGTGACTACATAACTGACCCTCTGATTTCTTTTGTTACAGATGGTTACAGTGCAATATACGATAATTTTGTTTAGCAGTGTCTTGAGAGTAGGGCAGTCTGCTGAAAGCGATTGTCAGAATATATTGCAAGGGATAATGAATATAGCCGATAAAAACGTGGACACCATGAGAAAAGAACTTGTTCAGGGTTTAAAAACCATACAAACAGAATTTGGAGATGCAATGGACACTCTTAGAAAGGATGTTAAATGTATGTATTTAGTTATATGAACGTCTCTGACATCAATATTATGATATTACAGCTGCTCTATTTCTTTGATACTTGTAATTTCATTTCTTCATTTACTTGTATTCGGGAATTTGCACTCAATAGAAGGAGGAATAAAGCTAAACTTAATCGATACATAGAGAAAAACAGGAGTCAACTCAATTCCCTAACAATAAAGAGGAATGCTAGATATCGATAGTACTCATAAAAATATAAAAATGACATATATCCACAAGAATTGACTCTAAATACGACAAACGTCTTAAACACAAACACACCATTTTTGGAGATTCATACAATTGTGTATAACAAAAGAAAATTCTTTGGATTCATTATAGTAAATTTTCCTGGTGATTACCGTTATACGGTATTTTCATTTCAAAGCTCATCCAGTACTTTAGAGTACGTACTGATGTTTTGGATTGCAATAAAAGAAATTTACAAATTACCAAAAATTTTCTAGGTCAATGTTTTCACTTTCACAAACTAGTAAATACTTTCTGGAAATTGTATAAAAATATTGTCAGCTTCTTTTGAAATTCGGACTCATACAAACAACCTGTCTTTTATGGTTACATAATAAACAAAATAAGAAAGGTAGAGAGAGTAACCATCGAAATTGTGTTAGATGTCGGATAATCAAACGCCTTTTATATCGAGGATATAAGACGGACACTTGGTACTGGTACCATCACATTTTAAGGAATCTGACTTTGACTGACTCGATGGTGGGCCCTGTCAAAACCTTAGTGAGTGTCACTGCTGCTGGACCAGGGATCCCCGAGGGTACATGTATCAAAGTTCGATTAACTTCGGTTGATCGTCCTTTCAACGCATTCGAACATTTCTGTTATCAAAATTTCTAAAAATTTCTGAAACGTTGGTCATGTTGCATCATATCCCATACATACTGCTACGTTTTTCGGTACATTTTTGGACATAATAATTTTCACACTCTTTGGCCATATTACATTGTTTAGAATGAGGATCACTGACGAGGGTTAAGTACTCGAAACGTGTATGTCTGGTCCATGATGTAAATCTATCTGTTCTTTAATGATGTTTATCTGTTCTTGAATGATGTTATTGTATTTGAAGAAGTTGACTTTAATGTTTCTGCGATATTTATAAATTTCAACTATGAGCATCGAAAACATATTCTAGCATACCGGATGAGCTGTGAAATGCCCTTAAATGATGCTATTGAATTTTAAGACGTTTTACATTTGTACCAATTGGTGAGTGTGACTGCTGATGGACTGGGATTCCCCGAGGGCACATGTAGCAAAGCTCGATTAACTTCGGTTGATCGTCTCTTCAACGCATTCGAAGATTTCTGTTATCAAAATTTCTTGAAATTTCTGAAACGTGGGTCCTGTAGCATCATATCCATCCGTACTGCTACGTCTTTCGGTACGTATTTGGACATCATAATACGGACACGTAAGCAAAAGGTAATTTGCCTGTAAGCCTTGTAAGATTGAAGTTGTCGATATACTAAAAGAACATCAATATTCACTGAGCAATTGCTTCATTTTTAAGTGCGACAGGAAGAACTGCAAATCTTGTAACTTCCTCATAACAGAATTTATTCTCAGGTAATCTTACCAAACTAACATTTAACAAGGATAATTTTGAAAAGCTAAACAGTAAGACATCTAATGTTGTCTACGGAATAGAGTGCTCACTTTGTGGATTGATTTATTTGGGTGAAAGCAAAGGTCAGCTCCGAACCAGGATGTCAGGACATCGGTCAAAAATCAATAATAAAGGAAATCAACTTCTTTATCGTCATTTCGACCAATATTATTATTCTGTTTTATCTATAAGAGTCAAATCCTGGAAAAAATATATCACCCCACAAACAATCCCAATTTGAGCACACCTTTCTGTCGCAACAGAGAAGAGTTCTGGATAAAAAGTCTTAACACTGCAGCGCACTATGGGTGCAACGACAACAAGTCCCGGTTGTCAGTCGGTAAATGTGACTAGTTTATTCGATAGACCACAAAGAAGACCTCGAAGTCATGGCATTCGTAAATATAATAGGCCTGAGATATATAGTTTCTCCTTCGATGACTTCGTCAGGATCTTCTTTAACTCATTGGTTCCATTTTTGAATGAGCCTCTGGGTTTGCATCATATTCGTACCAAATCATACTCTGTTCCTTTACGAAAGTTACACAAAATCTACAAATATACTAAGGACCTCACATTTATCGATATACGTTCCCCAGAATACAGACTACAAGGAGTCATGATAAATTGAATCTCGGTCAAATTTTGATTCACAAAACTGTCGTGGAAAAAATGCCACCATATTTCAAAAGAAACGAAACTCCTAGTATTTCCCATAGCTACACACCAACAGTTGCATCTAAAATTTACAATTACAAACGATTCCTGTAGTGTATTGATTTGAGTAATCCTTCACTACATCCACTTCCTTGCAAATGTTCTTCATCGGATTTCAACTTCTCTCATTGCGGACACGTTCTTACTGGTGACCTTAGTATAGTCAAGGTCACAAGTTGAAAGTATTGTTAAAAAGGGTCCCAAATACAGAGAAAGTAACTCCTTTACATGGAACTAAAATTTTAATATTATCATAAGCTCTTGCGATGAATATGCAAGACGTTGGGCAAAAAAAAAAAGAGGATGTACAACTCGACAAACTTTCCGAATGGATAAAGTCCATCAGAGGGTTTATTTTTTTGAAGAAGGTATAGAACTGGAACCCTTCGACATTATTAATATAATTTGTTGCATGTGTTGCATGCAAGCAGGAGATGCTTACTCTTCCTGGGCACCTGGTCTCACTCTCATATGGGGAGTTCGCTTCTTTTCATATGGTGGAGGTTTTTGTTTGTTTTGGTTCCTGTTTTATCCTGATTTTGTATGCCTTCGGTTTCTGATTTTCTGGGTTATCGATTTTGTGCTGTAATCAGGGATATGGTCATTATCCATATTTGTCATATACACTTATTTCACAAGAATATAAGGGACTATTGATGGACAACATATCGTCTATGTATCTGTAAGTGACGTTGAGGTCAGAAGCTAAGTATATTTTCGCTTCAGAGACCAAAGATTGAATGAATTCAGCTTCGTACGAGTAAAGGAAAATGTCGGCAAGGAGTGGGGAACAATTGGTCTCCATTGGAATTCCGACAATTTGCTGGAAGACCTTTCCTCCAAACACCACAAAAATGTTGTAGATCAGGAAGTTTAACATCTGAATAATATCTGTTTCAGTATACTTATTTTCAGAATCGGACTTTTCTTTTAAAAAGTAGGTTTTGTCATAGTTCACAACAATAAATTTGTATTTGCGATTACCGTTCTTACTTGTAAACGCATTACTTATAATTTTTGCAGGTCTTTCTTTCAATTTAGAATGAGGGAAACAAGTTGGATGGAAACATTTGAAAACTCAATTTAACATACTGTTAAACTTCTTAGACCAATAAAATCAATCTGCACCAAATTTCGGTAAAAGTTCCCTGTTTTTTTCTGGAAGTAATTAGAATAATGCAAAAGTCGATTATAGCCATGGAAAAAATACATATACGAAGACTTGATCGATATTTCATGACTTACCTCAACATGGCTTAAGGTTCGCTGATACTTGAAATATTTCCGATATGATGATTCCATAAGAAGCAAAGATGAATTCACTATTGTTAAAACATTGATGTGACATCATGCCTTTGTTCGAACAGTCCAAAATTAACATTTGACTGTCCAATATCAAATCTAGGTCGCGTTTATTAGAAAAAATATACGCGACCGAGATTAAATATTGGACAATCCTTATATAGAAGTCACATGACAAGAATCCCATGTATTGTGGTACTGACTATTCCAACTGCTATTTTTTTCCGGAGTTGACAAAATCCAGCACAATCTTATATATCTAAAGAATCGGCCGTTGTGTCGGCAATGACAAGTTAAATAATGTCGAAGGGTTCCAACTCTATACCTTCTTGAAGAAAATTCCAAACCAATTTCCATGCACCAGACACATGTTTCGAATATTAAATTCTCATCAGTGATGCTTCTAGCGGAGCCACCAAAAATTATTTCAGTAGCGCCCTTTTTAATTTTTTGAATTTAGATTTGTACATTTAAGAGACACTTTAGTTCAGTCCGTCTTTTTCTTCGGTCTATTTTCCCCATCTTTTTAATTTTGCTTATAATTTAGATTTTTGCTCGACTTTTTCTAGTCCGAATAACCTGACCTATACCCAGCATTTGACGGTTATTTCGACCCAGTTCCCCAGCGCCATCCCCCCGTGCAAATAACCGTCAAAGGCTAGGTTTAGGTCGTTTTCTTTTAGCTAGACTGTGACACGCCCTTATATTCTATGTATCCAAAGAAGATTCAACTAAATCGTCATCACACAAAGTAATCTCGTTGATATTTTTTACAAAAATTGCATCCAATTTCGTCTTGGTTTACGGAATCTGCATCATGATTTGTCACAACATTTTTTTTAATTGAAAACTTAGTCTCCGTTATCTTCTTATATAAACGACTCCCTACTGTTAGTAGCGAGCATGTTTGAACCTGGAGTTATTACATTTCGTTACAGTAAAGGCAATTAACATAATAAGAACAAAGTCAAAATTCATGCCACTTTGAATTTTATATATTGTCAAAGTCAAAGGTCATGCCACTTTGAATTTTATATATTGTTTTCAGTTCCGTGCTTAAACATCGACGGCGGGTGCGGCTAGCCAACAGGGGATGCTTGCTCCTCCCGGGGATGACTCCGTTATCTTCTTATATAAACGACTTATAACGAAGCAAGTCTCCGTTATCTTCTTTTACAAACGACTTACAACGAAGCAAGTCTCCGTTATCTTCTTACATAAACGACTCCCTACTGTTAGTAGCGAGCATGTTTGAACCTGGAGTTATTACATTTCGTTACAGTAAAGGCAATTAACATAATAAGAACAAAGTCAAAGGTCATGCCACTTTGAATTTTATATATTGTCAAAGTCAAAGTTCATGCCACTTTGAATTTTATATATTGTTTTCAGTTCCGTGCTTAAACATCGACGGCGGGTGCGGCTAGCCAATAGGGGATGCTTGCTCCTCCCGGGCACCTGGTACCACCTTTAGCTTGCTAGGGGTCCTTCGATGCTTAACTTTTTGCTCTGTTGTGAGTGCTGTTGAGATTATCGTCAGGATCTTCTTTAACTCATTTGCATAGTGATCACTGTTTTAAGTACGATATACGCCTCAAACAATTCATTCTTAATGATATTGGACAGTTTTCGGCCCTGCGTTTAATATGTTTAAGAATGAATTGTTTTCGGCGTATATCCAATACATAAATGACACAAGTTGATCAAACCCTCATCCTAAATATTGAATATGCGATCAACTAATGCCTGAATTCGCTCATCCAAACATGGCACCTTTCTGTGGACCGAAGTGCAGGTCGACCTTGAACATTGCCTGGTGTGACGCGTGATCGACTTACTACGTCACACTTCTTTGAAGTGTACAAGTGAGTGACCTAGATTTTGGACACATTTAATCACTGGGGATAGACGGCGTCGTTCGATATTGGAATATACATGTTTTGAATCTGTGTTAAAGCAATAAATAAAAGGGACATCTTATGAGAAATTAATCTGCATATGTTCTAATGTCACGTAGTATTCTCTTGCGTTTATCGCGAATTAATGTAACTGTGGCACCTTCATAAAAGGGAAACGAAATAAGAATGCAAATATTTGAATGTGGTATACTCTATTTGATGACATTTTGTGTAACTTGTATTTTCAGTGAAAACGTACATCATATATACAAGATGGGGCAGAGCTGATTGTCCTAAGCACGCCGATTTACTTTATGCAGGTAAGCTTTGAACTTTTCAATTGTCATTATCATGAGAAGGGAGGAGATCTCCAACAAGACCCCATTGCAGCATCAACAGTAAAACACCAAAACACCCGATGCAAAAACACAAAAGACGAGTACAGCACGAGACGGAAAAGAGACACACGACATGTAAACATCAAACACAAAAGACTACACATAAACCGACGAGACCAATGGGTAACCGGTGCCGACTTTGGACGGCCCTTTGTCACGCAAGTAGCAAATGGTGTGGTTATCCTGGATTACGTGCGCACAACCCTCTCACTTCTCCAATTACCCAGAGGTCTTGAAGAACGTACAATTGTGGTGTAAAACAACCTCCTCACTGTAAGATGACATCTCACAAACAAGACCGCGAAACGTAGAGGCCCCAGAGACACAGATGAATATGTAAATGGATATAAAAAGAGGGTTTGCGTAATACAGTCCGTGTTCTGCCGGCTGTAGCGAGCTCATGTGTGTAATCACCCGAGGAGTCTGACTGACATTCAGAGAGGACAGGTGGTCGGGGCCCTGTCTTCTCTAAAGAGGTTTGGACAGGGCCCGTCATGGAGTCCCGTCGTCACAGTCAGTCAGAGTGCAAGTCTCAAGGATTCGCTTGTACAAAACTGTAGATTGGTCAGGTACCAAGCCTAGTGTCCGTCTGGTGACATTAGGATCATATCCACGGTATAAAAGGCGTTTGATGATTCTGACGCATTTTCGATGGTGATCTCGCATTGAAATGCTGGAGTTGTATTAGGAGTTATCATCCGGTCTATCCGTCTATTTTGTTTAAGGTCTGATAAGGAATTCATTTTTTCAGAGAGATAAAAATGTCAACAGCTCTTTTGGATAGTCAAAACGGAAAATGGAACTTCTAGGTACATGGATGATATTTTGACAATTACAAATCCTGTTTTTGAAACATAAGAATGAAATTTATCCACAAGAATTGACACTCAACAAGGCAAACGATACAAACATGGAAACACTATCTTTATCAAAATTGTAAACGGAAAGATTTATGCAAGAGTATTTGACAAAACAAATAATTTTGGATTCAACATAATACATTTCCCTTTGCTCTACATTGATGTTCCTAGAATACCGTCATACAGTAGTTACATATCACACCTAACCGGTATGCTAGAACATGTACTTTGGATTTTCATAGTAGAAATTTTCAAATTACCAAGAAACTTTTAGGTTAAGGTTTCCACTTTCACAATTAACATCACAGAAGTACCAATAAGTTTTTTCAGGCTTTAAGTCGAGAAGGAAAGACAAATTCATTAAATTTTCCATTGTAAGAGCTACGGAACCCTAATTAAACATCATTCCGAAGTCAGACCAGGTGTCCGGGGAGAGACAGCGTCTCCTGATTACATGCAACATCCGTCACAACAGCTCCATGAAAACTAGACAAATTCGGTGATTTTCTCGATGTACATATCATGAAAAATGTCTTGTTGATGTTGACAGCCATTCAATGGCAATCCAAAACGTCACTGATCATTCTGGAAAGAGGGATCTCATATGCTTTTATAAGTTCCCCATAGCGACCTTCCTCAATGAAGAACTCAGCCGTTGTATAATATAACCCTCAACGAGTAACTTACGAGCAGTCTGGCTCTTAAGGAGGCTCAATAATCGTTTGACGTCATCACATTCCCGGTGTCAATACATGTACTGGTTCGAATAGTATCGAGTGCGGTTTCGGTCTTCAAACTCCTTTAATTTTCTTGTTTCTTGACGGATTTCGACAAGTTTGGTATCGATGGAACCAGAAAATTATCTTCTACAGACTGAATGTAATATATATATATATATAGTCAAATGCATCGTTAAATCTATATATAAAAAATATCCCGTAAGTGAGACATCCTTGCTATTGCCGTAAACGTATTATTTTTATAACGTCATCATCGGAAATTCAACCGTGTGTTGCTTGGAAATAAAATCAAGTAGAAAAACTAAAGTTTTATGATCAAACAGGATATTTCTGTGAGATTTTAGCAATATAATAGATAAAATATTTCAAGATTGCTATCTCTAATTATCTTAGGTAATACGAATTTTTCTACAATTTTGTCAACTATCGTAGTTTGCAGCGAGATGTTATCGTTTAAAGTTTCCCTATTTAAAAACTTTGAGCGAGTGAATTTTAGTTTTAACCCTGTTTTATTAAAAGATATATTCATTTTACAGATAAGTGCACGCATTATCGAGAACGAGGGAGGTTAGTGACGTCCACTTATTGACCTTGAACGTCAAAATGTTTAAAAACGCTTCCGTTTACTTTTTCTATTTCTCTTATTCATATTTCCGTATCTCCGACACCCGGCGATCGTTGTACTTTATAAAACCGCTTATTTTACAGTGGTAACGCCTTTTATTATATAACTTTATCTAAAAATTTCATCTACTAAGTTCCTTATTTCAGAATCGCCCCCTTCTTTAGACATTATTGTCCACCTTAGCCCCCCCCCCCCTTTTTTTCAATCGTTACTATGACAACCAAGTATTTTGAATCAGGTTGAACGAAAACATGTACTTTTTCATATTTTTTTTTAAAGGACAGAGTTTGTCGTTAAGAAATATGTAAAAGAAAATAACTTCTGACAAAGACTTCTTATCACTTTGATCACAAATAAGGGTACAGGGTACTTTTTTATTGATTTTCATTTTGGGGTGGGGGTGCACAAAATGTACTTTTCGGGAACAATTTTAGCTACTATGCCCTTTGAAAGCATTATCTATAAAGAAATATACATATTTGATTATATCATGGTGAAAATAATCACAAGAATGGTTTTAATGTGAAATTATTATCCCTATATCATGTATTTATCTATCAAAATTCATTGTTTTGCGACAGATCTCGGAATTGGTTTACACATGTATATTCAGAGGACCACTAGTCAATCAAATGAACGATGATATGTTATCTTAATTACAAATATAAATCATCACACATGAATTTCAAAAAAACAAAAATTTTTTTTTGCTCTGATAAAGGATTCTTGGATTATTGAGCCACCTTAAGATGAAGTTGTCATATTAGACATTGTTCACCTGGGCGAACTTCGTACTTCGAACTTCATATTTTCGAACTTCGCACTATCACGAAGACAGAAAAATAGAAACAAGCTATTCAAGAGGGCCACGATCGCTCACCCGAAAACTACATTAACTAAGCATATCAAACAGCGCCGTGGTCTAGTGGATAGGGCGTTGGGCCAATAACCGGAAGGTTGCTGGTTCGAGCCTCACTAAGACAGCGGGTCGGTCGACACATACTTTTGTGTTAATATACAAAAATTGTCCTTGTCTGTGTATTGTTTACATGTTTGTGGTGTTAAAAGAAAACGAGAAAAAGTTTGTTAAAGAAAAAAACTTGAGTTCGGAGTGGAGCCAAACATAACAACACTTCTTTTTAGATCATGCTAATGCTTTCTGTTTGTCGACGCTTACTTTGGTTCTAAAGAAAATGTTTGTCAAAAGAGGCCTACTTTTGCCTTAGGTGGCGCAACCTATTCATCGATCCGGGATAAAACAACAACACTTGCAGGGGACCATTATTTCTATATTGTCTCGATTGTTTATGTTTGGTCTTTTGTGTTTCATGTTTCTATGGCGTGAGTTGGTGTTCCTTGTCCAGGTTTTTATTGCATGAGTTGGTGTTCCTTGTTCTATGAGTTGGTATCGTTTGTTTATTTGTGGGCTTTTGTGTCTCATGTTTCTATGGTGTGAGTTGGTGTTCCTTGTCCCTTTTGCGTCTCTTTCAGTTGGTGCCTGCTCTGTGTTTTTGAATTGGGTGATTGCTTTGGGTGCTGCAACCGAGTGTAGTCGGCAATCCCTCTTTTTCTTTCATACCTACCAAGTTTCTTAAAAATCCATTCAGCCGTTCTGGAGTAGAACGAAAAAGAGTAAACGTAAAAAGTTTACGACGAACGGGCGCCGGAGGGCCTGCTACTTAATATGATAATAGCTCACTCGGTGTTATTTATAAATGTTAAATGTTATGTGATATCAAGTTTTAATAAAATAAAATCTAGCTGAGCGGGATAAGTCCCCTACCGACATAAATATGTGCCCTGCAACTGTGCCCAGAACGCTTCAATTAAATATAGATTTTAAATTGACTTGTTCTTGCACCAAAAAGATGAAAATGCATCATCTGCAGTATCAGAAAAGGTATGAAATTTGCTAAGTAAAAAAAAAAGGGTAAATCAAAACCCAACTTAAACTTCATCAGTATCACAATATAATGTATTAGCATACAAAAAATGAGATCAGTATCTACAGCAACGGTCAAGAAAAGTCCGGAAAACTGAAAATTTTACGACAATTGCTAAGTCCAATGAGTTAAAAAAGATCCTGAGGATAAACTGACGATAAGGGTCATAACTCTTGTTTAAATATTGTTTATCGAAAACAAATTCGAACTTGATCTGTATCACACTATAATGTATTCATATACTAAAAATCAGTTCATTATCCGCAATAACAGCCAAGAAAAGTACGGAAAACTTGATATTTCATGTAATTTGCTACGTCCAAGTGTAATAACTCTTGATAAAATAGGTTAATCGGAACCAACTCAAATTCAATTGATCTGTATCACACTTAGATGTATTCATATACCAAAAATCAGTTCAATATCTGCAATAGAATCGAAAAGTCTGTAAAACATACATTTCACGAATTTTTGCTATGTACAAGGGCCATAACTTGTAAACAAAAGGTCAATCAAAACAAAACTCGATCTGGATCACATTGAGATATATCCATATACCAAAAGGGATTTCAATATATGCAACAACATCCGGAAAACTTAAGTGTGATAGGCAGACGGACAAACAGAAAGAAAAATGGGATTGAAACCTGCGAGCCGATAGGAGACTAAGCAAATTCAACGATTTCCGTTGGATCTGGTGGATATGAACGGCAGCTACGCTACTAATTCTTCAATGTTCGAAGTACGAAGTCCGAAGTCCGTCAAAAAAAAAATGTTTAATTTCCATATTGGGAGTTCGCTTCTTTTCATGGTGAAGATTTATGTTTGTTTGCTTTGGTTCAATTTTTATCCTGATTTTGTATGCCTTCAGTTTCTGATTTTCTGAATAATCGATTTTGTGCTGTATACAGGGATATGGTCATTATTAATATTTGTCATTGGAACATGCCACGGAGAATAGCATTAGGTAAGAAACAAAAACGCCATAAGCAGGAGAAGACGGAATATTGCTACTCATGAAGGGAAGATAATTATGTGGAAGGCGAAATAGTTACGCTTGTCATACAGTGAAGTGTTCAAATGGCCCTTTGCGCCGAAGGATAGAAGTACATGTATATCCAAGTACGAAGCGAATCGTTCGCTCCCTGTTGATTCCTTGATCTCTAGTTCATGAAGATATATTTAATGTAGGTAATCCTAAAAGTCCTAAACTAGTTTCTGGGAATTTTACAAAAATTACTGTCAGCTTCCTTTGAAATTCGGACCTGTACAAGCAAACAATTATTTTGCTTTGGGTATTTCACAACCTGCCTTTTATGGTCACATAATTAACCAAATTAGAAAGATAAATTGTAGACCGAATTTTATATCGTGGATAGAAACTAGAAGGACGCTCGGCATTGACCAATCAACGACCTTTTTACCAAGGCATTCGTAAAGCCTGCACTGTCACGGCGGGACTCCATGTCAGACCATGTCTAAACCTCTTAAGAGAAGACAGACCCTGACCACCTCCAGTACTCTCTGAATGTCGGTCGGACTCCTCGAGTGATTCATACATGACTTCGCTACAGTCAGTGGTTTGTTGCTTTGCTGTTGGTGCTGAAATCGAGTCTGATTAGAGACCCCCTTCTTTCTTCTAGCTATATTTATGGGAATGAAACCCAGGAAATAAAATGTAAACTTATGAAAATATGAGGACAAATCATTAAAATTGATGGACGCTCCCCGAACATAATAATTTTGATACGAATGGGTTTCTCATATAGCAGCCTATATCTCGCGCGCTATATACGTATACTTTGTATATAGATTCACCTGAAAGTATATGTCACAACTGCTCTCCCCCATTTGGCACAGAATTTCCCGTCAACACAATAAGAATCTCGAAAACCATGTGTAAAAGATTATGCATTGTTGTATTATCATTCAAAATCTTTTTTCAGATTATTTGGACAAAATGCTGGTTTTTAAATCTATGCATGACATTTGACGACGTCGCTTCTTTTTGTTAGCTGCTCCGTGGCCTATGATCTTAAGTTGTTCAAAAGGGGACTTGATAGGATGTTATCGACCAATCGAAATGCAAATTCGCATATGTTTTTAAAATAATCCGTATAAAAAAAGAAATTAACTTGGTTTTTTTTTCATATTTTCAATATCTTTCCTTAAAATGCGCTGTCCATGAACTTTCGGAACAGCCCTCGTATGTAACAGATTATGCATTTAATTTGTTGCAAACAAAGCTATGACAAATATGGATAATGACCATATAACTGTATACCGCACAAAATCGATAATTCAGAAAATCAGAAACCGTAGGCATACAAAATCAGGATAAAACAGAAACCAAACCAAACAAACAAAAACCTCCACCACATGAAAAGATGCGAACTCCCGATATGAGAGTGAGACCAGGTGCCCAGGAAGAGTAAGCATCTCCTGCTTGCATGCAACACCCGTCGCTTCAATTTGGTAGAACTGTCACATCCGGTAAATTACATTTCGGAAGACATAGAGTACAATCTTTGATTGGATGTTCAAATGGTCTATGAAAGAATATCATTCACCATTCCGGAGAGTGGGACATCATAGTGTATGACGAATTCCCCATATCCACCGTAGAACTTCATCAGTGACGATGTTAGTCGGTCACAAACATATCCCTGACTGAGAAGCTTATCTGAAAGACGCCTAGCTCTCAGAACAAAATCCGTATAGTTGGTATTTGCTCTGGCATAGCGTATCAACTTAGATATGAACACGCCATAAGCAGGCGATGAAGGGATGTTGCTACTCAGAAAAAAAAGTTTGCGATGCTGAAATTGAAGTCGTCACGTTTGTCATAGAGTGAGGTGATCATATGACCATCAGTGTCAGTATTTTAGCCTGAAAATAACTTTGGTCTGTGGTGATTAACCTTTAGTGCCCTTTGTCTCAACGATTCTATCATAATGAACAATTGTGTGAAATATGATCAAATTCGGATGAGGTATTTAGGAGATATGAGCTCGGACGAAGGAACAGACGGACAGGCAGACAAACAGACGGACATGACTGTGAGTATATGCTCTTACGAAATTTTTCGGGGAGCATAAAAATTTGTATTTAAAAAAAGAAAACCAGAGCCGTTCAAAAATCATGTAAATTTCTGCTGCACCGCAAAGGGAATTCTTCTATTATGGCGTCATGATTACGTCATACCAATGCTTGACTTGTAATAACGCTAATCTCATTCAAAGTTTGTCAGATCAATATTGATTTACGTCCCTTACTTTGAGAATACCCTCTGCTATGACTTATAATTATGATGACTTTGAGTCGATGTCAGGTTGAAAGACTTGATATGATCAACAAAATTTAAGTTTTGACACTTTTAAATGTTGTAAAATGTTGATGTTAATGTTAATGTTTTTGATTCATCGAGGTATCAGCAGAAAAACAATCGACGGAAAAATACATCATACGCATAGCGCATTTTACATGCCTTTTAGTAACGCTTCATGTTTGATTGTGTAACCATGTGGGTTTGTACAATATTTCATACAGGTTACGTCGCTGGATCGAACTATGCGTATAGTGGCGGGTCTGCTGAATCCCTGTGCCTACCCTCAGAAAATCCAGTGTATTATAATGCAAATGCATCTTCGCCTGGTACCTTTATCTGGGGAGCGGAATATCAAACAAGTCATCTTTCAGACAACAGAAAACACCTTAATAACCACGAGGTTCCATGTGCCGTCTGCAAGAGAAAGGGGAAGTCAGTTGTGCGAATGATACCAGGTAAATTATATTCAATTGTGAGATTCCCTCTACAAAAATCACTTGCTGTTAATAGGTTTTATGATATTGGAGTATTGCTATATTCCTTTCGTGAAGAGAGATATTATTATTCTCTTGTTCACAATATCTTTTCAAGTAAGACATCCCTCAGAATACATATCCTATGATGCCTGTATACATGTAGTGTGGAAAGAATTTAATTTTTCATTCCCTAATTTCAACACAAATGAAACACAAAAAAAAACTATTTATAATTTGTAATATTTGTAAATCCCAAACAAAAAATTAATGAAAATTTCTCAAAACTTAGGGATATCTTGCTCTGTCCTAAGCAGATTCTTTAAGAAGAAAATTTGAGGCACGTTCATAGTTTTTTTCTGTTCATTTTTTCATATTATTTGGATTTCTCTTTTTCGACCCCGAGTATCACTGATTAGTCATAACTTGTTGACTTGCGCATATGGTGCACTGCTTTAACTATAGAACTTATTTTTCAATTCTGTCCAATCGACGTTTTCTTTATTTTAGAAGTATTACCTTCTGTACAGAAACAAAAATGAAGGATTAGAAATTGTCTCGTCGTTTCATTTGAACATTCCAATTCGAATTAGATACTTATTGAGTTGTCATATAATATGATTTGTTCCAGCATCTTCAAACTGAGGCTTACAATGGAGAAATTTCACAGAAATGTAGGGAAACATTTGTAAACCAAATGCGCACATGTTGCACGAAATTATGACAATAGAACATATTATTTGATATGATAATTCCAAAGACTTGGTATTCTTGTCCCCGAGGATACCGTTCGCCTAGTTTATAAATTATGCTTCTGCATTGACTAATTAGTATATTTATAAAATTTTCTGATACGAAAGGAGCAGGTTCAGGAACATGGAAAATCGGCCCTAATTTTAGAATGTTTTAGATTTCGATTGTATTTCGTATCAAGGAAGCTAAATGTGTGGTTGTTTGAAATACCAAATAAATATTTTAATTTACGTGCAATACACCGAAAGATATGGCTTCAAAATCAACTTAAAGTCATAAATACTGAAAAATAGTAAGAAATTGGCATAATTTTGGTCAAAATTTATGAAAATAAGTAGGGCACCAGCCCTCACCCAAAATTATTTTTATATAAAAAGTTAGATTTGCAATCTATCTTTCGATCAACGTAAAATTTATGTTGGGTGAGGGTTGGCGCCTATACTAAGTTTAAAGATTTTTGCAAAAAATGTGGCGATTTTCCTTCATTTTCCGTCCTGCAGGGCAAATGACGTCAAAATGTGACGTCATAGCTAACGCACGTGACGTATTGACAATGAAAAACATTTACTTTCTATATCTGCAGGTATATGAGATAAATATAAGAGATACTGAATCATAATTTTCATACAATTTTTTTCGCAAAAATTTAGGGCCGATTTTGGCAGTTAGTGAAGCTACCCCTTTTATGAATTATATCGAAACAAAAGAGTATCTCCATACTTAGTTACAGTGCAACGAAGACACTATTTTCTTATTCGGTTATTTTCTGTCTTCGTTGCAGCCGATTCCTGCATATTTTCTGTCTGAGATGGACTGATTTTCAGGCAAGTTTACTCCGGGTGTTTAGACATAAATGCCACTTAAATCATTGAAATCGATATGCCTACCTTTAATTTGACATTTCATTGACCGACAACTTCTTTCCTTTTCTTGTGACATGTTGTAGAAACGACGTTATCGCTTAAATCGACTCCTGTAAAACCGCCTTCCTTATGTCAAATATGCAAGTGTGTGGTGACATCAAGACCAATCAGAGCCAAATTCTAGAAACACGTCAATCTATATAGTAAGTTAGTTTCGGAGATGCTTTTTCTAGCAATTAGGAATCGTTCTTCTCTGTATTTGCTACAAATAGCATCTCCGAAACTAACTAAAAATGGACGTATTTCTAGAGCTTTGCTCTGATTGGTCTTGACGTCACCACACATTTACACATTTGATACAAGCAAGGCGGCGAAACGGTGTTACGGGAATCGAACAATCTTAGACAGGAAATATGCAGGAATCGGCTGCAACGAAGACAGAAAATAACCGAATGAGAAAATGGCGTCTTCGTTGCACTGTAACTACTCCCTACTATATATCAGTATTGTATCATTTCCATTGAAGCAATGGATTCCTGTCCTGTTGGTATGACTAAGGAGTACTCTGGAGTTATAATGGCCGGACATTATCAACACCCGTCTGCAACACAGTACACGTGCATGGACAGCAAACCTGAAAAAGTAGTTGGTGGACATAGAAATGACGAAGGCCGGCTCTTCTATAATTTATGGACGTTTTGTGGATCTCTGAAATGTCCACCATATGAGAATAAAAAGGAGCTGGCCTGTGTGCTTTGCTCATTGTAAATAAATGACAAATAATTTATGATAAACAATTTTATTGTTGTTTTATTAAGGATTGTTTTTTCAGCTTTTGCGCTTTATCGGTGTGTATTTGCAGTAAGGAATGAAGTGCTTTTCATTAAATTTTTCCATTCCCTACCGTTAATACACACCGATAAAACACAAAAGCTTAGAAACAATCTTTATATTTACATTTTACGTGTTAATTAAGTTGTTTCTGCCCTTGTTTCATCCCATGTCTCTATATTCGAAATATCATCGCGGAGGGAGAACGTCACTTGAAGAAAACAGCAATCGAACGTTCGACTTTCTTTTACTATCTTCTAAGTGGTACTTTCTGTACTGAAACTTTTATATCCATTTACATCTTCATCTGTGTTGCTTGGGCCCCTGCGTTTTGCGGTCTTGTTTGTGTGTGGTCATCTGACAGTGAGGAGGTTGTTTTACACCACAATTGTACGGTCTTCGAGACCTCTGGGTAATCGGAAAAGTGGGAGGGTTGTGCGCACGTAATCCAGTATAACCATACCTTCTGCTATTTCCGTGGCAGATGGCCGTCCTAAGTCGGCACCGGTTGCCCATTGGTCTCGTTGGTTTATGTGTAGTCCTTTGTGTTTGATGTTTCTGTGTTGTGCATTGACGTTCCTTGTCCCTTACGCGTCTCTTTGTGCTTGTCTGCTTTGTGATTTTGCATTGGGTGTTTTGGGGTTTTGCTGTGGGTGCTACAACCTCACCGCGTGGGATCGAAACGTATGGTGCTGTGATTCCTTACATAGTTTTTTGGTATTTTCTCATTTTCTAAATTAAACTTTACAAAACTGAACAGCGATTGCAGTAGGGCAACACCTAATAAATCAATCCATATCGTCCAGGTGTATGAAAAGTTCATAGTTTTCGTAAACACTTCAATAGTTTGTCGACGACAGAAAATAATTCCTTCCGACGAACTCTTGAAGTGTTTGCAAAAACTACAGACTTTTCAGATATATAAACGATATGGACTTAATTATTAGACATTGCTCTACTGCAACGTCTCATTAGTTTTGTGCAGTATCACTTAAATGATGAGAAAACATCAAAATACTCCGTAAAGAATCACAACATCATACGTTTCGATCCCACGCGGTGAACCTGGTGTTGTTGGAGATCCCCTCCTTTGTTTTGTAGGAAAATTAGAAACTAATTTTTTTTAAGTCGACATTGAAAAGTACGTTGATAATTGAAAAAATTGAATCGTGAGTCCGCGATTTTTGTCCAACATACTTCAGACCAAGCTAAGAGTTAAACCGGAGAAATTTCACTAAAAAATTGAAAATTCACTTTAACGCACTGTGAAACTGTTTAGAACTATGAAATTAGGACTTGTCAGATTTTCTACATTGTCGAAATGGTCGATGCAACCATACGAGGCATATTTGCCTAAAAGAGTATGTCAAGCACATCACTGAATATACATATATAGTTGATGACGACCATAAAATGTGGTATAAGTCTGCTGACAGGTTCTTACACATAAAGTCATGCCAAGTTGAAGTTGTTGACATTTTGAAAGACCACACTTTTGTCCCCGCTGACTGCAATATATCCAATTGTGGGGACAAGATTGTAAAACATGCCATATTCTATTAACAAACAACTTTACAAGACGTGCCATTACCACCCAGAGTTTCGATGACCTATCTTGTAGGTCGTCTGATGTTATTTTCGGCGGCAGACACGAAGAGCTTCATGCTCTCTCATCAGTTCCAGTAGTTCAATTTATATTCGAATAGATAACTACCACAAAAATCCTCATTAAGTTCTCAGTCTGAAAGGTATGTCAAATCCAAGTTACGTAATTAACATGAAAAATATGTCTTCCCGCCTGCAGACAAAGCAGCCAACAACACCATAATCATTTGAAAACGATACTACATTTTTAGTTTCGGAACTTTCCTCTACTAACACTTATATAGAAAGCAATGAACGTGTCCCCAACATTTTGAGCAAACATAACAGTGCAATTTCTTCATTTAACATCCATATTTCTAAATTGGATCTCCCTACAATATACTGCATACCAAAATTTCACAAATCTCCTTAAAAATTTCGATACATTGCGAATTCTACCAGCTGCTCAACTACAATTTCGTCAAGAAATCTGACATCAGCACTCACAGCTATAAATGAACATGTGGCCAAATACTGCGAAATGTAATGAACTTGAATGGTGTAAACTTCTTTTGGTCTTTAAGAAATTCAGGGGATGTGATTTACATAATGAAATCAAGAAATTTTCAAGCAAATACGATTTCTTCTGGACAAAATAAATGATCGATTGTCCAAACTCATTAAGGGGTAACGAGTGGCTGGTAAGCGAGCTAACTCGCATAGTCGATTCCTTCGTTTTAATCCGTGTTTAACCGTTTTCCTGTTATTAAAGTTCGAGTGAAATTTTACAATTATCGGAACTCTTTCTATTATTGATGGAAAGGTGTATCAAAATTACTGTCATACTTCAAATTTCAGTAAATTGTAAAAATTCTATTCAAATTCTTTATTTCTTCTGTCATTTATACGAGCAGACGCTCGTTACCCCTTAAATGGTGTTTTGAACGAGAGGGGAAAACTTATATTTGTACATCTGAATCAAAGGGTTTCTTTTCCGCCACAGAATACAAATCATACAAATCATGGACATGTGGTGACCTGTGTATTGCCTTGTCCTTCCTTTCGGACAACATTTATGTAAGATTAGGTGAGAAACTCTTCAAGCAGGTTGTAGGAATTCCTACGGGTACTAATTGTGCGCCATTTGTTGCAGATTTATTTTCATACACGTATAAAAAAGAATGTTTAATGGCACATTTACGATGATATGCGATGGAATATTTTGTTTAAAAGTTTAAAACATTTTTTGGAAAGTTTAAAGATAAGAAAGGATATAGCAAATACGATTTCTTTGTCAAAGATTATTTATTTTGTGTAATCATATCGATAAAGTTGGCCAAAATATTTTTTCCGATAGAGAGATGGGAAGGGGCGGGTGTCATGTAGGGTTGTTGGCATCAAGCTCCTGTGCCTGGATGATATTCTTACTATCGACAATCCTGTTTTTTGAAAAAGTATAAAAATGCTATTTATCCAAAAGAATTGATTCTAATCAAGACAAACGTTACAAACACAGAAACACTATTTTTGGACCTAAATATCAAAATTGTTAATGGAGAGATTTATACAAGAGTGTATGACAAAAGAGATGATTTTGGATTCAACATAGTAAATTTAATTTCCCCTGTCTTGACGGGGATATTCCTAGAGTATCGTCCTATGGTAATAATACGGAAGTGTTCCTACTCTATACCTTAATGAAGAAAGTTTCAAACACATTTTTCCTGCATCAGATACGTGTTTCGAATATTAAATTCTCATCAGTGTTGCTTCCAGCGGAGCGACGAAAATTAATTCCAGTAGCGCCCTATTTTATGGCATCGACATTTCACAGCTCATCCGGTATGCTAGTATAAACATTACAGAAGTACCTAACAGTTATTCAGGCTCAAAGTCGAGAAGGCAAGGCCAAATCGTGATAATCCCCATTGAAACATTTGCGAACCCCGGAATGAACAACATTCCGAAGTGAGACCACATATCCGTTGAGAGTAGAGCATGTACTGATGTTTTGTATTTTCATTGTAGAAATTTACTAATTACCAAGAAACTTTTAGGTCAAGGTTTTCGCTTTCACAAACTAGTAAAGACTTCCTGAAACTTCTACAAAAATTATAGTCAATTTTTTTATGCGAACCAATACAAGTAAAATAGTATATTACATTTGGTATTTCATAACCTGCATTTGATGGTGACATAATTAACAAAATAAGAAGGATCAACGATGGACAACATAGCCATCAAAAATGCGTCAGAATCAACAAACGTCTTTTATATCATGAATATGATCCTAATGTCACAAGACGGACACTAGGCTTGGTACTTGACAAATATGGTCTCGTACCAGCGCAATCTTTAGACTTGCACTCTGATAGGCTGTGACGACGGACTCCATGACGGGCCCAGTCCAAACATTTTAAGAGAAGACAGGGCCCCGACTATCTGTCATCTCTGAATGTCAGTCGGACTCCTCGGGTGATAACATACATGAGCTCGCTACAGCCAGCAGAGCACGAATTGTATTACGTAGGCCATCTTTTTATATCCATTTACATACTCATCTGTGTTACTTCGGCCCCTGCGTTGTACGGTCTTGTTTGTGTGTGGTCATCGAACAGTGAGGAGGTTGTTTAACACCACTATTATACGTTCTTCGAGACCTCTGGGAAATCGGAAAAGTGAGAGGGTTTTGTGCACGTAATCCAGGATAACCACACTTTCTGCTATTTTTGTGGCAAACGGCCGTCCAAAGTCGATCGGCACCGGTTGCCCATTGGTCTCGTTGGTTTATGTGCAGTCCTTTGTGTTTGATATTTCTGTGTTGTGCGTTGACGTTCCTTGTCCCTCTTACGTCTAAATCTGTGCTTGTCTGCTCTGTGTTTTTGCATTTCGTGTTTTGGGGTTTTGCTGTGGGTGCTACAACCTGGTGTTGTTGGAGATCCCCTCCTTTGTTTTACATGATTTAGTGTTCTCTATGTGGGTTTATATACGTTGGTGAAACCAAGGGACTTTCAAGGAGTAGGATGACAGGGCATCGCTTTCAAATTAACCATAGCGGTAATTAGCTCCTTTATAAACATTTTAACTTGCCCGACCACTCCATTTTGTCTCTGAAAGTCCGCATCCTTGAAAAAATTATCATCCTACTTACAATCCGAACCTCAGTACTCCGTATAGATGTAGAAGAGAAGATCACTGGATTCGACAATTCGACACAGCTGCCCCATATGGTTGCAACGACCATATCGACAATTGAAAACATAGGAAATCTGACGAGTCCTGGATGACAGTCGGTCAATGTACTGCGGTTGTTTGATCAAACAACAAGACGTTGTCGAAGTCATGGTACACGAAAATATAACAAACCATATATTTACGATATATCTTTCGACATTCTTTGCCATTTGTCGGTCAACAGGTATTCATCAGATTCGAAACGAAGTTGTACTCTCTTCCTTTAAAGAAAGTGCATGACTTGTATCGGGTGTTTTGCTGTTGGTGCTGCAACAGGGTCTGGTTGGAGATTCCCTCCCTTCTTGTATGAATCAGCAGTGTTCTTACGTTTTACCGATCAAGTATTATTTTAGACATATAGACTTTTTAAAGCCGTCAAATCTGACATACCTGTTAGCAGTGTAAATCGCCCCTTCTTTAAAATCAATTTGCAAATAAAGGGATCGATGCTCTGCATTTAAGCAACATTCTAAAAAGGGCTGGGTATTGAAACCAAATTATTGATACGATACAATACAAAAATATCGTATCTTATTTTCTATTTTTTAAAACTTACAAACTAACAATTTCATACACAAATAAATATCCCTCATCCAACACAAAGTCAAACGGGTTTCTGTAGATAAGTCTAAGTTGTGGTTATGGCGCATTTTTTATATTTTATATGCGATTAGATTTCCTGACGGGTCTTATCTTTATTTTGCCTGAAGTCACAGATCAATCTTTTTTCAGTCGGTCCTGTAAAACCCTTTACAGAAGTTCCAGAAATGTGTTTTAGAGAAAACGAACACGATGGTCAATTTGTATTCCAAAGTTTGAGGAATATTTAAAAACTAAAGATTATGTCAATAGTACTTTTGAAGTTTCAATGAATCATATTGCATGACAACAATATAACCTTCCGTAATTAATGCTGACCTTCGAATTAAAATTACATTCCTTCATCATTGTTGATATTTGTAGTCACCGCTGGTGAACCAGGAGTCCCCGAGGGCGCATGTAGCCAAGTTCGATCAATTTCGGTTGATCGTTTCTTCAACGCATTCTAAAATACCTATTATCAAAATTTCTTGAAATTTCTAAAACGTGGGTCTTGTAGCATCATATCCCACCCATCCTGCTACGACTTTCGGTACGCCTTTTTGGACATTTTTATTTTCATACTTTTTTGGCATATTACATTGTTTATATTTGAGGATCACTGACGAGGGTTGAGTACCCAAAACGGGCATGTCTGGTCCATGTTGCCAATTAATCTGTTTTAAATGATGCTATTTAATTTGAAGACGTTTAACATTTATACCACTTGGTGAGTGTCACTGCTGGTGGACCAGGAATCCCTGAGGGCATATGTAGCCAAGTGCGATCAATCTCAAAGCAAATTGCAGGAATGCTTCTACTCGTGGATTTCGAGAAAGCTTTTGATTCTATATCATGGAAATTTATGTATAATTGTTTATCTTTCTTCGGTTTTGGCGAAAATTACTTGAAATGGATAAAAATTTTATATAAAGACACCAGATTATGTGTTATTCAAAATGGATTTTTCTCGGAATTCTTCGAAATTGGTAGGGGCTGCAGGCAGGGGGATCCGATATCCCCATATTTATTTAATATCTGTGTAGAGATTTTGGGCATCTTGATTAGAGAAAATAAATCATTGAAAGGAATTTTTCTGGGATCAAAAGAATATCGTCTACTCCAATATGCAGACGACACTTGCTTATTCTTAGATGGAAGTGAAAAAAGCCTTAAAAGTGCACTAGACCTCTTATTTCAATTTTCAAAATTTTCAGGGCTAAAGCCAAACATCGAAAAAACTCAAGCAATATGGATAGGCAAAAAGATGGGATGCAAGCAGAGACTATGTAATAATTACCAACTAAATTGGAATAATACTACTTTCACTGCATTAGGAATAACTTTTTCAGCTGATGTATATAACATTGAAAATATTAATTTTGAAAACAAGTTCTGTATCATCAGATCAGAGATCACACAATGGTCGAAGCGAAATTTAACCACACTAGGAAAAATTACTGTTGTCAAATCATTACTTCTTCCAAAACTTACGCATTTGTTCTTTACTCTCCCATGTCCAAAACATTCCTTACTCAAAGAAATAAATGATGCTTTATTCAGGTATATTTGGAACAACAAAAGAGATAAGGTAAGCAGAAAACAAATGGTTAAAGACTACAATGAGGGTGGCTGTCGTATGATTGATATTTTTGCCTATGCAAAAGCAATAAAGGTATCGATATATAGACGTCTAATAAAAGGTGAGTGTGACTGGGAAGCTCTTTTTTCTATAGTCTGCAGAGCTGATACAGAAAAATTAGTTAAACTTGGAGATGATTACCCTTTAATGTGTGCTAAAAGGACGTCAAATATTTTTTGGAAAGAATCTTTGACCATACTTCGTGAGTTTATGCAAACTATTGACAAAAATAATGTAAACCATCTAAAGAAATACTTGCTTTATAATTCAGAGCTTCAAATAGATAACAGATCAATACATCTTAATGTACTACTCGAGAAAAGTATTACTTTTGTGTACGATCTCTTCGATTTACATGGAAATATACTCACCTTTGATGACTTCAGAGAAAGGTTTAAAGTGAATATTTGCTTTACTACTTACCTTGGTATCAAAAGAGGAATATTTAAAAAATGGCCATCCTCGAAAGATGGATTTGAAATGGAACAATCACCCATCATACCTCATTACATACAATTTCTATTATACGATGATAGAGGAACCCGTTCTATCTATGACGCATTTATAAAAGAACATAAAGTATCGGAAACATATAGGGTAAAATGGGGACAAGATTTTAATATATCAGACATTGAATGGAAGAAAATAAATCAAAATATTTTTTCTGGAACAGACAGTAAATATTTACAATGGTTTCAATATAGAATTACTCATCGAATTTTGGCAACGAACAAACTCCTATATGCAATGAATATTAAGGATATCGCACTCTGCTCTTTTTGCAATGCTGAAAATGAAACAATCTTACATTTACTTTATGAATGTCCACATGTACAAGAACTGATATTAGAACTAAAACACTGGTTGGAACAAAATAATAGTATAACCATTGATGTAGACAGGAAACATTTTATTCTTGGTAAGTGTGATAACTATGCACTCAATGTAATATTTTTGTTAGCTAAGAAGGATATTTATGAAACAAGAACTAAGGCAGTTAGACTTCATTTTGATTCCATGAAAAGCAGAATACTAGATCATGTTCACCTCTTAAAGTTCATACATAGAAACAATGGAACCATGGATAAGTTTTATTCAAAATGGGACAGTTTCAATTCACTTTTTTGATTCGCAAAGATACTCATACAGGAAAAAACCGATGCCTCTCTCAGTCTCTCTAATTTATTTTCTTTTCTCATATGTTTCAATTATCATAGTACCTTTTTTTTTGTTCTTTTTGCTGTGTGTATTTTTTTTCCTATTAAAAAGGTCCTTATTTTCTTCCTTTGAATATTAGTGTTATATATTATGTTCAGTAGATATGGTAGAATATCTCTATACCTTAATGCATTATTATCATTATGTATTGTAATCATCGGCATGGCGCCATTCAGTATTTTTTATGAAGACAAATTATTCTGTAATACATAGTTATTTATTTACCCCGTGTGACCGGTTTTGCAGTCAGTGATAACTGTATCGCTATACTGAAACGGAACCGGCACACGGGTGGATTATATTAGAGAGCAATGCATATACTATACCCTTATAATCTCTACGATAAAGTTTTTTTTTAAGAATAAGATAGATGTCGCCATGTCGATGAGCCTACTTCTTCACCTGTAATTTATGTTCATGTAAATGCTGATCCGTCAACCACAATTAACAATATTATACCTTAGAATTAAAAGTCTGATTCCTAATCAACTTCAATTAATTTACTTAAATTTTTTACTAAATTCAATTAAACTCTTTTTGATTAATCTGAATTTAAAGACGCAAACACATACCTCGATAATGAATTTAAGTAAAGCTAACTCATTTTTAATTAGTTGTTGACGGTTCAGCATGAATAAAAGATATATCTTTCAATAAATGGTGGAGTCGGATGGCTAAAGGGGAGGATGGAGGCCATAAAAAAAAAAAAAAAAAAAAAAAAAAAAGTGCGATCAATCTCGGTTGATCGTTTCTTCAACGCTTTCTAAAATTCTGTTATCAAAATATTTTGAAATTCCTAAAACGTGGGTCCTGTAGCATCATATCCCAACCATCCTGCTACGTCTTTCGGTACGCTTTTCTACATTGTAAAGAAAGGAGGGGGTCTCCAAAAACACCAGGTTGCAGCACTGGATTGCGTGACCACAACCCTCCCACTTTTCCGAATACCCAGAGGTCATGAAAAACGTACAATTATAGTGTTAAACAACCTCCTCACTGTCAGATGACCACACAGAAACAAGACCGCAAAACGCAGGGGCCCACACAACATAGAAGAAGTGTAAATGGATATAAAAAGATCTAGAGGACGTACGTAATACAATCCATGCTCTGCCGCCGCGAGCTTATGTATGTTATCACTCGAGGAGTCCGACTGGCATTCAGAGAGGACAGGTGGTCGGGGCCCTGTCTTCTCTAAAGAGGGTTTGACAGGGCCCGTCATGGAGTCCCGTCATTACAGTCAGTAAGAGTGCATGTTTTAAGAATGCGCTGGTACAAGACTGTAGATTTGTCAAGTACCAAGCCAAGTTTCCGCCTAGTTATATTAGGATCATAAACACGGTATAAAAGGCGTATGTTGATTTTGACGCCTTTCGATGATTCTGTTGTCTATCCTTCTTATCTTGTTAATTATGTCACCATAAAATGCAGGTTGTGAAATACCCAAAGTAATATACTATGTTGCCTGTATTCCAGAAAGTCTTTACTAGTTTGTGAAAGCGAAAACCTTGTCCTAAAAGATTCTTGGTAATTTGTAAATTTCTACTATGAAAATCTTAAACATCAGTACATAATTTAGCATACCGGATGAGTCGTGAAATGTAGATACCATAGGACGGTAAACTAGGAACATCACCGTCAAGCAAGGGGAAATTTACTATGCTAAATCAAATATCATCTCTTTTGTCATACACACTTGTATGAATCTCTCCACAATTGTGATATATATTTAGGTCCCAAAATGGTGTTTCTGTGTTTGTAGCCTTTGCCTTGTTTAGAATAAACTTTCACATTGTTTGTGGCATATTACATTGTTTAGATTTGAGGATTTGAGGAGCGTCCTTAATTCCTTAAAATATTTGATACCCTGATTGATATACAAATTGATATACAATGAGGATCACTGACGAGGGTTTATAACCCGAAACGTGCATGTCTGGCCCATACTGTGAATTTATCTGCTCTAAAATGATGCTAATGAATTTGGAGACGTTAAACATTTGTACCACTTGGTGACATTCTGCACACATCGGTATTTTCCGATTCCGTGCGGGACTTCATCTGGAAAAGTACCTCTGCCGTCAGCCGAACTACTTTTCTGCAAGAATCTTGCAATAACTTTCAGGAACGGAGATACATCAATAAAGATATTCTGTTCAGATTTTCTTTTCTATTATAATCTAATTGAAAACTGTTTCAGTGAAGATAAAACGCTAACAGTCATTATAAATTTTGTAAATTTTCTCGTAGCGAACACACATATCTTACGTTAACAGGCACTTTTAGTGCTAAAGACGCCGTAACGGCCTTTTGATACGTAGCGCGTCTATGACGTCATTGACTAAAGTCCGCGTAAGAGAATATAGCTGCAGGCAAGGATACTTTGCTTGTCTACTTTGTTTCCTTGCGTGCGAGATGCACTTGGTGAGTGTCACTGCTGGTGGACCAAGAGTCCCCGAGGGCACATGTAGCAAAGTTCGATCAATTTCGGTTGGTCGTTTCTTCAAACGCATTTGAAAATTTCTGCTTACAAAATTTTCTTAAATTTCGAAAACCTAGGTTTTGTAGCATCATGAGTTAAAGAAGATCCTGACGGCAATCTCAACAGCACTCACAATAGAGCGCCAAACTGAGCATCGACGGACCCCTAGCAAGCCAGAGGTGGGACCAGGTGCCCGGGAGGAGTAAGCATCCCCTGTTGGCTAGCCGCACCCGCCGTCGACGATCATGCACGAAAATGAAAACGTATGAAAAGCATGAACAGCACTGTCTGAGGCCATTTCTATATAGAAAGTGCTATGGCGACCATGTCAGGGAAAGTATTCATAACACTTACTGTCAAACCCCTCGCGGGGAACATTTTTACGAGCTCCACACGGCAAAGGGCATAAGTGTGACATATCCCAGCCATTAAGCTATATATTTCGGTATATTTAGGACATAATTTTCACAGAGTTTGGTCATATTGCATTGTTTAGATTGAGGATCACTGACGAGGGTTTATAACCCGAAACGTGCATGTCTGGTCCATGCTGTAAATTTATCTGCTCTAAAATCACCGTGGCGTATCACGTGATGCGCAAATGATATGTTCCACGGGATTCCCCTTTGAATAAAACAAGTAATTACTTTCTAATTCTACTTTATTTAAAATCACTTAAGGTCTATCATATGGCCATCATCATCAATTATATGATGGTAATCTATTCTGGTCAAGAATATACGTATTTGCGGAGAACACTTAAACAGAAGTTTTTCAATGATCACCACATGTTATGATATGGTGCACGGACAGATACAAAATTTTCTGGTGAAGTGTTCTCCAAATTTACGTCTACTCTTGGCCAGAATAGATTACCATCATAAAATTGATAATAATGACCATATGATAGGCTTATATCATTCATATAATGTTAAACGTCTTCAAATTCAATAGCATCATTTAAGACCAGATAAATTAACAGCATGGACCAGACATGCACGATTCGGGTACTAAACCCTCGTCAGTGATCCTCCATCTTAACAAAGTGATATGGCCAAAAAGTGTGAAAATTATTATTTCAAAAATGTACCAAAAGACGTAGCAGAGTAGGCGGGATATGATGCTAAAGGACCCACGTTTTAGAAATTTCAAGAAATTTTGTAACAGAAAATTCAAATGCGTTGAAGAGACAGACGATCAACCGAAGTTGATCGAACTTGACTACATGTGCCCTCGGGGACTCTTGGTCCACCAGCAGTGACAATCACAAAGTAGATTTAGACAGTACTTACTTGGTTTAATCAAAGGCGATTCCCGTGGAACATATCATTTGCGTAACACGTGATACGCCACAGTGAAAATGATGCTAATGAATTTGAAGACGTTAAACATTTGAGTATCCTGATGAAGTTGGATAATTTCCGGCTTCATTTGAGGAAATTATTGCGATTTTTAAAATCGTGGACTTTGGAATTTTATCTATGAGCAAACCACGGCGTCATTTCGACGTTATCGGGGAAAAGGCGTGACAAACTATCGTATTCAAAATGCAATAAAACATTAATACCAAACGTATTACATTGCCAATTTGCATGTATGAAATAGAAAATTCAATTTCTATCATTGTGTATTCGTTGACAAATACAAATTTACATAACAGGAAAGCGGCTGTCACTTCATTGAAATGGAAGAATATGTAAGAAAAAATTTGAAAATATTAAGCTTCGTAAAATTTTAATCCCGAATTTAATTTTTTCTCATTTAATCATGAAATCATCTCTGGACATCGTTGATCATTCTGTAAATGTTTGGCAAAGATTCATTCACAGGATTCCTAATAATCAACTACAGTCAGTTGGCTCGAAATTTTTGAGCAATGGTGTCATATTTTATTCCAGATCCTTTGTTTATAACACAATTCAGTTCATCATTTCCATATGTAAGAGCAATACATTTATGATTATTTTGGGAGTTAAGTTAAAGTTCATTTCAAATAGCTTTACGAGAACCGGAATGACACTTTTGATAATATGACGTCATAAAGAAATACACGGATACGTTGGAAAACGCAAATGTCAAAGTATCGTAGAAAATTTTCCTGTGAATAGAATCAAGTGCATGTCTGGTCCATGCTGAAAATTATCAGCTCTTAAATTATGCTATTGAATTAGAAGACGTTTAACATTGAATGGTGAACGACAGACAAGAAATGAATAATTTCAGATATTTTGAGAAAAACTGAATTAGGCGTCAAAGTGTTCAACACCTCCTTAATAAACAATTCTAAGGTACCATACAAAAGTTTCATTCTCTATTAATAGTTTGTATGTTTTGAGTATTACAGGCTTTATTGAAAGCAGAGAAAGATCGAAGTAGGAATCAAGCAATGGTTGTGAAAGATGCTCTCAAATGTGTATCCAACTCACTGCGTTGGACATGTATTATCCTTTTTTGGTCTCAATTATCCATAGTGGAGACTGCAATGTTGCCAACGCCAAACAATCCAACAACCACTGGAATTGATGTGGCACATATTCCCGGGTTGGATGTGGGCATGACCGGCGTCGAAAAGGGGAGAACGGTAAATAAAGATGAAGGCAGCCAACAATGAAATATGCAAGATATTCCGGATAAATTCAGAGCGGTGATGAAGCAGACTGACAAATATATGGGAGAACTTTCATCAGATTGGACAGAATCGGAGAATCCAATCATCGAAGATACAAGCGGTGCAAGAAAGTTTTCACTCCAATTTGAAGTCCGAAACTTCAAGCCGGAGGAAAAAAGTGTAATAATTTCTGATAACCACTTGTCTGTTCATGCTAAACACGAGGAAAAAGGCGATAATCCGAATGGACGGTACGTGGTATATGATAGGAAGTATGTACTGCCAAAAGACGTCAATCCAGAATTTATCACTTCAAAACTAAGCGATATGGGAATTTTAACAATAGAGGCACCACTCCCGATACTTCAGCCTCCCTCTCGAACATTTGCAATATAAGCACAAAAAAGAAGTTTAATATCTTTTTTTTCAAAATAAAAAATATTCTTTCAAAAGATTGAGATTTTTAAAGGACATATATTTGACTTGAAGTACCTTGCACTCCCTCTCCTCTGATCAATATTTATTAACGTGAAGTTTGTCAATTTGCGAATAAAACTGTCACTTATCGACAACTTTTATACGCATATTAGACATCCAACTTCCAATGTCTGAACTGACATGTCATATTTCAATAAAATGGCAAAAATAAACATGTTTTTATTCTTATAATTACCAAATATTTGAATTTATTTCGAAATTGTACAAATTTTAAAGAAACTTTAGGTTTGAGTATGTGGAAAATATTAAACTTATAAGAATTGGCTGTCATCGTCACTTAACTAAATGTCACAGAATTGTCTGTCATTGCATTCTTAAGAATTGCTCTCTGACTGACTGTGTCGACAGGATTCCATGACGGGCCTCCTAACCTCTTTAGAGACGACAGGGCTCCCACCACTTGTCCTCTCTTAATCTAAGTCAGATTCCTCGGGGTTTTCAGGTTCTTATGCAAATAAAACAGCATTCACAATGGAACAAAGTGTGTGTTCGTTGCTATGACACCATAGACTCAAATCGCAAAAATAATGCAATTGTGGACAATATTAAGAGTCCTTATTCCACTAGATCATTGAACTTTAATTTAAAGTGTTGAAAATTGATAAATGTATTCAAGTAGACCTTTCCTTACATGATTTTTTTAAATATGCAGGAAATAGCTCGTTGCTATGGGAACAATTGTTTAAAAAATGCACAGAAGCTTTGAGTCCTTGGATACGGGCATCAAAGGTTATGTTATCTGAATTTTTTAAATCTTATATCGAGTGGAACTCGCAACAAAGGCCCGCAGGGGCCTTTGCGAGCGAAGCACGCATTTATGGTGGTAACAGGTCGCATTTCAATCTCCTACGCATGCGTCCGATTTCAGTTCCGCTTTTCTTCACTTTGAAATCTACCTCTGCCGTCATCGCCTATTGTTTGTCTGCAAGATTCTTGCAGACTGGAACTGGGGCTTCATATTTGTAAATAAAATACTGCAAGTATATATCATCAGGTTTGAATACATTCATGAGGTATACAGTGTACATGCAATGCTTTTCTTTCGATGAAATACGATGCAGTATCAGGGATTCTTTCTTCATTCGTACGTTGCAAACACGATCAGCTGAGCAAGAAGTCTCCAATAAAAATACAAATTCTGGCCATAAATCGAAACCTACCGTCTTTAGACGTGAGTCTTGTAATGTAAACGTCTTCAAATTGAATAGCATCATTTAAGAACAGATAAATTGGCAACGCGGACCAGACATGTACGTTTCGGGTTCTTAACCCTCCTCAGTGATCCTAAAATCTAAACAATATAATCTGCAAAAAAAGCATGAAAGTTACTATGTCGAAAAAGCGTAACGAAAGACGTAGCAGGATGGGTGGGATATGATGCTACACGACCCACATTTTAGAAATTTCAAGAAATTTTGATAACAGAAATTTAGAATGCGTTGATCAAGCGATCAACCGAAATTGATCGAACTTGGCTACATGTGCCCTCGGGGACTCCTGGTCCACCAGCAGTGACACTCACTAAGTGGTATAAATGTAAACGTCTTCAAATTGAATAGCATCATTTAAGAACAGATAAATTGGCAACGTGGACCAGACATGCCCGTTTTGGGTACTTAACCCTCCTCAGTGATCCTAAAATCTAAACAATGTAATCTGCCAAAAAAGTATGAAAGTTACTATGTCGAAAAAGCGTACCGAAAGACGTAGCAGGATGGGTGGGATATGATGCTACAGGACCCACATTTTAGAAATTTGAAGAAATTTTGATAACAGAAATTTAGAATGCGTTGATGAAACGATCAACCGAAATTGATCAAAATTTTCCTACATCATGATAAGAATCTTTTCATTCATTGCCCATTTAATTGACCCTAAACGCTCAAATATGTGCCTCTACCTTTCAATCCTTTGCAATGTTTACGTCAGAAGTCCGAATGACGTCACTGTGATGACATGCCGTACCTGCGATGCCTCTCGGGTTTTATGATTGCGTGAAATAGCGTAGGAAAATAGCGATGACGGCAAGGTGATATTGCAAGCCTGTGCCGCCTATGCCTCTGTTGCAACTTGGTCGCATTTATGGTAATGCGTATACGTAAGTATGGGCAAATGCACGAGCAAAAGATATACATACTTGGAGCTGAAAAAGTATGGTAATAGGACCGCGGATACGGGTAAATGTGACTCGATTTCCTTGAACGACAGAAAAGCAGAACATACCATGACAAATTCGCAATAGATAAAATTCTTCTATTTTATGGAGTAATAAAATTAAGTGAAACTTGCTTTTTAGTTCGTCTGAAAATCTGAAATTCAGCAGCAACTAATCCGTCATCTTTATCACTAATGACGAAACAACGGTACGTAACTCTGTAGTATACTAGACGTCATTATATCTCTATATGTGACGTCATTATTCCTCTATATGTGATGTCATGGTAGCAGTGCGCCCATTTTCATGTGCAAGAATGGTATATATTTGTAGTAATGCAAGAAGGAAAAATATCACAAAATTGCCGTGATTTTCTAAAACTTTTCGGTGTATCAAACAAACAAGAAATGATCGAAATAATTTTGTAGTAAAGAAGAAAGATTTGAATTGCTTAAATGGATTTGAAGGTCACTAGGGAGGAAAGGGGTGGGATTTCAGACTCCCTCGCTAATGAACTACGTCTGTGTAAAGAAGATGGTACGGATCCAGAATTTTTTTTGCAGTGAGAAGGGGAAGTCCAGCTTGACCGGCGGAAAGGGATTCCTGGAATTTTCGATTTTGAGATTTTTGCTGTCTTTTTTCTCCGCTTGCACATACGGCTTTGCTTTGATTCATATTATAAAGTTTATACTTTGCTTTATCATATATGTAAGAATAGTTATGTAGAGCTTGTTTCGTTTTTGTATAAGGAAAACGCTTCAAAAACAGCGAAAAATGCTTACTTTTAGATTGTATTGCCAAATTACTGTAGCAACAATTATCAATTTGAAATTTTTTCTTGTATTTTGATAGAGTCTTACTTGATCTTTATATTGAACTTCCTGGGATTAAAAATAATTGTTTTATATAAAAAAATGGTTGCCATGTATTTATGTTCACGATTGTTCAAAGAGCTGTATTCCGACAATTATAATCTGTTCATTAGGATACAAAACTTTAAACAGTAACTCTGAACTTATAGACCATTGTTACCGCTGTCAAGCTAACTTATGTACATAGCAAGAAGTGGGTCGATCTTGAATTTCCTCATTTTACTTAATAAATTCCATTTCCTTATCATACACTAATCCAGAGTGAAGAAAAATTGGAAAATACAAACTACATTTTGAAATTAATTGTCATGGTAACCAGCAATTTTGACAATATCAGGCACTATCAGTGAACTTGTTTAAAATTTTAGGCACTAACGTTTAGGATGCATTACAAATCGTATATTAATGTCATATAAAGACCAAAATATAGAGCTTCAAAACAGCTCAATTTTGCGAATTTTTCAACCTCACAGGCCATTGTCATGGTAACCAGTTGACATAAAAACAATGTTTTGTCAAATTTATCTTTTTCATTGGTCCCTACTTGTGTGTGAAATATCATGGTTGACCAGGAGTCCCCGAGGGCTTATGTTGCTAAGTTCGATCAATTTCGGTTGGTCGTTTCTTCAAACGCATTCAAAAAGTTCTGTTTACAAAATTTTCTTAAATTTCTGAAACCTGGGTCCTGTAGCATCATATGCCAGGTATCTTGCTACGTTCTTCGGTATATTTTTGTCATATTTCATTGTTTAGATTACCCGAAACGTGCATGTCTGGTCCATGCTGTAAATTTATCTGTTTATAAATGATGCTAATGAATTTGAAGACGTTTAACATGAAAATGGGAGACCATGCGTGCCGAAATTGTTTTTTAAAATGGTTACAGAGTATTGGTATTAATTTTTCTGACGAAATTTCGAAGAAAGGAGGGGACCTCCAACAACACCTAGTTGCAGCACCAACAGCAAAACCCCAAAACACTGTAAAACACAACGAAAACACAGACACATAAAGAGACGCAACGGTACAAAAAAAACGCCAAATCACAGAAACAACAAACACAAAGGACTACACATAAACCAACGAGACCAATGGGCAATCGGTGCCGACTTAGGACGGCCATCTGCCACGTCAGTAGCAGACGGTGTGGTTATCATGGATTACGTGCGCACAATCCTCCCACTTTTCCGATCATCAAGCTGTTTCGAAGAACGTAAATTGTGGTGTAAAATAACCTCCTAACTGTAAGATGAACATACAAACAGACAGCATGACGTAGGGACCCAAGAAACACAGATGAATATGTAAATAGATATTAAAAAATCTGGCATACGAAGTGCAGTCCGTGCTCGAGGGTAATTCTATATTCGTTTGATCCTTCTTGTTTTGTTGATAATGTGCATCATGAAGCAGTTTGTGTTGAGTTCATAGGCACTTTCAGATTGGTCAAGTACCAAAACAAGTATCTGTTTTGTCACAGCAGGATTATATCAATGGTGATAAAGGCGTTTATTCTTTTCTGACAAAATTTCGAAGGTGATTCTGTCTGCGTTTGATCCTTCTTATTTTGTTGATAATGTACAACATGAAGCAGCTTGTGTTGATATTCATACGGACTATCAGACAGCATTTCCTTTACTTGTAGATCTTATGTGTGACAAGAAACAACATTATTAAAATCTATAGGTATTGAAAAATTTTAATTTTGGGGGAATCAGAATGCAGTCGGAATGAGAAAGTTCGGTAAGTAGCTGATCGCGCAGAAGCCTTCTCTTGTATTTTCAAATTTATGCATCCGATATCCATGTGTATTGGAAATTTTTTTTAAGGGGGGGGAGGGGGTAATAAAAAAATGAAATTTGCATTTCTAGTAGACAAATCATTATGTCTCCTGAAAGACGTTAAACACAACGACTTGGCTAATTGAATTAAACTGCTGAACATGTTGCAGTTTTCAAATCATGCGCGTAGCAACCTATGAAATCACTTCTAATATTCATAGTACTGAACTGTTATGTTTATCAGTCGACACATGGAATTATTTCAAACTTCAATCGAAAACGCGAGACCATATGTATTGTGTCTTTTATGTGTAGGGCAATTATAGATTTTTTTGTCGTTAGTGTGAAAGTAGTTCTGGTCAATTTTAACATTTTATCACCTCATAACGTTAGTCACAATAAATGCGATGGTCCTATCAAAATGCTTAGTTTCAGAAATTACGGAAGTTTTAAATAGTCAATATAAAACAAAAGGGAGCACATCAATGAAGGATATTTCACTAACCAATATTACCATTCATTTCTTCTTTTTTTCCTTCTGTAAATGTGGTTAATCAATTTTTAGTTTGGAAGATAATATGAAATAAAGTAGACTTGTAATACGGGACAATGTTGCTTGTTTAAAGTAGTTATATTGATCACAAAGGGCGTTAGTGTATGATTGATAAGCACTTCGATAGTTCCCACAGAGCTGTTGACATATACCGAGTATTTCCCATGATACTGTTTTGAGCTCCGGGTGTATATGAAAATCACCTTCGTAATTAATCAGAGTTTCAAGTTCATCTAAAACGTCTGTTGCACTGTTATACTCTTTTAACCGAATGTAACTTAAGATCATCAGAAAGTCAAAAAACATAACTGGCTGAATATAAAGCCCTCGAATTCCAGTAGTTTGATGACATACATAACTTTCAAGAAATAGGTCCTTTATACCTATTTCAGGATCGTAGTCAAAGACTTGTAGAACAAATGTGTTTATGATTGATTCATACGACATTCCTAGTTGTCTACATTCCGTGATAACATTACCCTCCAGATACCAACCATACATGTAGCTTTGCCTTCCTAGTCTTTCTCTTATGCCATTAACAATTTGTATAGTTTTCATGTAGTTGCCGTTCAAATAGGTACATGCAGCGAGTTTCATATCCCCGATACATAAATTTGTTTTTGCTTTTCTGAACAAAACCTGAGAAGTTCTGATGAACTTATTCCTTAGTTTGTTTCGTAAGTATCCGAAGGTAGGCCTTACAGTTACTATGTGAAATAGAATTGCAAGCTTCTGTATCAGGAAGTTTATTCTCAGTTTAAATGCTGCTTCAGCTAGATCTGAATTTGGTTCTAGTTTAACCGTTCTGACTAGTGTTTTGATTACTGCTTTGATATCGTTCGACGTTTATTGTACAGATGACGTGCAAATCATCATGACACGTTCCCACTCGATTCTATGAATAGGGATATAATCTTCTTCCTTTAATGTCAAAAGATCAGATAGATGAGGGATATCAAAAAGAAGAGATAAATCTCCTCTTAGGGATGTACATCTTAATAAACATAAATATCCTTCTTCATAAAGTGAACGTAGGCTCGTTATCAAGTTCCGCGAAGCGGAACCATATATTTTACCGTAAAACATGTTATGTTGTGGTATGAAAAAATTAGGACAGTATCCTACTGCTACCCATTTCATGAGCCGGCGAAAGACATCCAAAATTTTAAAGAGGAAATTCCACGGAGTCCATTCATCACTGCTCTCAGAAATTTCCCACAATACAGCAGTTCATGAAATATGAACATAAAAGTTCTCCTATGTCTGGAATTTTCTTCAATATTTCGTTCAAAAAAAGTTTTAACAACCCTTAGCATAGAAACTGAGAATGATTCATGGAGTGTATCAGTTTCTTCTCAGCCAATGAGAAGGATATTCTCCATTCCAGGTTTGACACATCCTTTAAGCATTGTTGTTTACCGTTGATAGGTACAAGTAGACATCCCTCCTTGCATATATCTTTTGCAATTTCAGAAGATGGCCATCCTCTACGAATGGATCGATGAATGAAAGATATGGCTTGTTCTGACCAAAACGGACAATGTAATGTGTAAGCAAGATCGTATTCTGTACCAGTGGGAAGCACTCCACTACTACATGGTCCGTGGACTATGGATTCCGATGTTCTCATAAAGTTTTCCCTTATGACTAGGCTATCCACATACAAATTATTGGCTTTGAACACCAATGCATTGAAAATAAGTTTGTTCTTTTGGTCTACTTTTAAGCATTTTACTAGTGTAAATCCTGGTGATGTGTTTCCAGTTTCCATCAGAAGAACCGTAGGAAAACCAACAATTGTTTGTAAATGGTTTGTATTACTGTTCAAGACAATTGTATTTTTGTCTATGCACATGACGTCATAATCGGAAGACTTAAAACTAAACACCTCTGCAGTACTCCCGCTTGTTACAATTTCATATTCTCGATCAGTATTACATTTTTCAAATGCATCTTGCCATTCATATTTTTGTCTCAGTAGCTTTACATATCGTTCCTACCGCATCACTAACTTCTCTATACAATCCCTTTGAAACAAGATATAAATAATCGATTAAAGATGACATTGTTATTATCCATCAAAGTTGAAGTTATCCTCTGAAAGAATTCCCGGAAACGTGCGTTTTCATATATATTTGTCTGTTAAGCACTGCTTTAAAACCAATGAAAATCCTGTATACATGTTACCATAAGATTACATACTTTCCTTGAAACCCTTTTATTATTTCAAAAACCTCTGAAAGTATCTTACCTTGATTGTTCGATATTGAACCAAAGTTCTTAATTTTCTTCTCACCGATTATTTCAAATGTTATATATATATTTTTTAAACTTAATTTTTTCCGATAAAAAGGAGAAAGAGCTTGATAAATCGAACACACCTTTTCTGTGGTATTCTAATTCTTAAAGATCGAAGAATAATTGCCCGAAGTAAGGATTAAATGTTGAAATGTATTGAACGATAGATTAACGAGAATATTTTGCTTGCCTTCAATATCAATAGCAAAATGTTGAGTCGTTATCTTCAATGACAAAAGTCAGGCCACTCATTTTTATCCATACACAAGTGGTTAGATTTAGCTAGGGTTAGTGATAAATGCATCAGTGATAAGGTCTTTTTTCTTGTCATGTGTATGTAAACCGAATGTGGGTTCTGTGTATTAGAAAAAGTTTGCTTATTATGACATTAAACCGACTGATCATCACCATCTTCATAACAATGTACTTATTAGGTGTTTGATAAAGGGGGATGAACGATAATAGGAACAGGTGTTTTCTGCCCCTCTTCGGGTTTTTGTTTTATGTCCATTAAAAGAAACTGGAATTATCAAGCATTTTGTTACTGTGAACAGAAATACTAGCACAACCTCTGCTCGATTTCTGACAGGCACAAGCAAGGTACAGATAGTCAGGATTGGTATGCATCGATATATTTTTACACCCCCGCCCCTACCGCATGCAGACGGACTTTTCGTAATTTTTCGGAGTTTTTATGTCATTTTTTAAAGATCTAAACAAAGGTACAAACAACAATAACATAAACGTTTAACTTCATTATTCAATTTACGTCAATCGAGTCAAACATATAAATTTCTTTAAAAATAATGATAAAACTGTGTTGCTTCATGCAAAGAGGGAAATAATTGTCATCTGAAAATTGTGTTGTATGACTATTTTCCTGTCATGTAGAGTTGTGGATGTGACTCAAAAAATTGAAGGGCGTATTTCCTTTTCTCAAATGTTATTTATTATGTTTTCTGTATATGCAACAAATCACGTAATACAATGTCCTATTCAGATGTTAAACTTCCCGATCGACAACATTTTTGTGGTGTTTATAGGAAAGGTCTTCCAGCAAATTGTCGCAATTCCAATGGGACCAATTGTTCCCCACTCCTTGTCGACATTTTTCTTTACTCGTGGTCTCTGAAGGGAAATTAAGATACTTAGCTTCTGACTTCAACTTCACTTACAGATACATAGACGATGTGTTGTCCATAAATAATCCAAATTTCGCGGATTACCTGAGCAGTATCTATCCTTCGGAGCTTGAAGTCGAAGAAACTACAGAGACAAATAATTCAGCATCCTATTTGGACATAATGTTGTCCTACGACACCGATGGTCAAATGAACATCTCACTCTATGACAAACATGACGACTTCAATTTCAGCATCACAAACTTTCCATTTCTGAGTAGCAACAGAGGAAGTTCTACGGTCGATATGGGGAACTCGTCATACACTATGATGTCCCACTCTCCAGAATGGTGGATGATATTCTGTCATAGACCATTTGAACCATCCAACCAAAGATTGTACTCTATGTCTTCCGAAATGGAAGTTACCGGATGTGACAGTTCTACCGAATTGAAGCGGCGGGTGTTGCATGCAAGCAGGAGATGCTTACTCTTCCTGGGCACCTGGTCGCACTCTCATATCGGGAGTCCGCTTCTTTTCATGTGGTGGAGGGTTTTGTTTGTTTGCTTTGGTTTCTGTTTTATTATTGCTTTTTCGTGCCTTCTGTTTCTGATTTCTGAATTATCGATTTTGTGCTGTATACAGGGATATGGTCATTATCCATATTTGTTATTTAGTTTCTGACTTCAACTTCACTTACTGATACATAGAGATGTGTTGTCCATAAATAATCCAAACTTCGCGGATTACCTCAGCAGAATCTATCCTTCGGAGCTTGAAGTCAACGAAACTACAGAGACAAATAATTCAGCATCCTATTTGGACATAATGTTGCCCTACGACACTTATGGCCACATGAAAACCTCACTCTACGACGAACGTGACGACTTCAATTTCAGCATCACAAACTTTCCTTTTCTGAGTAGCAACATCGCCAGCTTATGGACTGTTCATGTCTCAGTTGATACGCTATGACAGAGCAAGTCCAAAGATACAGATTATTTTATGAAAGGTAGACGTCGTTCAGATAAGCTTCTCAGTCAAGGATACGTTTGTGACCGACTAACATTGTCACTAAGGAAATTCTACGGTCGATATGGGGAACTCGTCATACACTATGATGTCCCACTCTCCAAAATGGTGGATGATATTCTGTCATAGACCATTTGAACCATCAAACCAAAGATTATACTCTATATCTTCCTAAATGGAAGTAACCGGATGTGACAATTCTACCGAATTGAAGCGGCGGGTGTTGCATGCAAGCTCTGATGACTCTTCCTGGACACCTGGTCTCACTCCCATATCCTTCCTCTTGGACAACATTTATGTAAGATTTGGTGAGAATCTCTACAAGCAGGTTGTAGGGATTCCTATGGGTACAAATTGTGCGCCTCTTGTTGCAGATTTATTTTTATACACATATGAAAAGGAATTTATTCAAAATCTTCAAAAGCAAAGAAAACATGATGATGTGAAATGCTTCATTAGTACTTCTAGGTATCTGGATGATATTCTTACTATCGATAATCCTGTTTTTGAAAAGTATAAAGATGTTATTTATCCACAAGAATTGACTCTAAACAAGGCAAACTTTACAGACACTGAAACACCATTTTTGGACCTAAATATCAAAATTGTCAATGGAGAAATTCATACAAGTGTATATGACAAACGAGATGATTTTGGATTCAACATAGTAAATTTCCCCTGGCTTGACGGTGATGTCCCTAGATTACCGTCATACGGTATCTATATTTCACAGCTCATCCGGTATGCTAGAGTATGTACTGATGTTTTGGATTTTCATAATAGAAATCTGCAAATTACAAAGAAACTTTTAGGTCAAGGTTTTCGCTTTCACAAACTAGTAAAGACTTTCTGGAAATTTTACAAAAATTATGATCAACTTCTTTTGAAATTCGGACCCATAAAAGCAACGGAGTATATTACTTTAGGTATTTCACAACCTGCATTTTATGGTGACATAATTAACAAAATAAGAAGGATCAAAGGTAGACAGCATATGTATCGAAAATGCGTCAGTCATCAAACGCCTTTTATACCGTGGATATGATCCTTATGTCACCAGACGGACACTAGGCTTGGTACTTGACCAATCTACAGTCTTGTACAAGCGCATCCTTGAGACTTGCACTCTGACTGACTGTGACGACGGGACTACATGACGGGCCCTGTCCAAACCTCTTTAGAGAAGACAGGGCCCCGACCACCTGTAATCTCTGAATGTCAGTCGGACTCCTCGGGTGATTACATACATGAGCTCGCTACAGCAGGCAGAGCACGGACTGTATTACGCATGCCCTCTTTTTATATCCATTTACATATTCATCTGTGTCTCTGTGGCCTCTGCGTTTCGCGGTCTTGTTTGTGTGACGTCATCTTACAGTGAGGAGGTTGTTTTACACCACATTTGTACGTTCTTCGAGACCTCTAGGTAACTGGAGAAGTGAGAGGGTTGTGCGCACGTAATCCAGGATAACCACACCGTCTGCTATTTACTTGGCAGATGGCCGTCCTAAGTCGGCACCGGTTGCCCATTGGTCTCGTTGGTTTATGTGTAGTCTTTTATGTTTCTATGTTGTGAGTTGGTGTTCCTTGTCCCTTTTGCGTCTCTTTCTGTGGGTATCTGTTCTGTGTTTTTTGCATGGGTGTTTTGGGATTTTGCTGTGGGTGCTGCAACCTAGTGTTGTTGGAGATCCCCTCCTTTCTTTTGTTTCTTTTCATGTGGTGGACGATTTTGTTTGTTAGCTTTGGTGACTGTTTTATCCTGATTTTGTATGCCTTCGGTTTATGATTTTCTGAATTATCGATTTTGTGCTGTATATAGGGATATGGTCATTATCCATATTTGCCATTGTATGTCTGACAAATTTCTTCCACAAGGATTGCGTAATGTTACGTCTTCAAATTCATGGCATCATTTCAGAACAGATAAATTAGCAGTGGACTTGACCTGGATGTTTCCGGTAATTTGCCCTCGTTAGTGATCCTCAATCCAAACAATGAGATATGGCCAAAATATGTGAAGGTTATGTCAAAGAAAGTACCGAAAGACGTAGCAGAATGGTTTGAAATGTTGCTACAGGGCTCACTTTTCAGAGATTTCGAGAAAACAGACATTTTGGAATGCGTTTGAAGACGATCAACCGAAGTTGATCGGACTTGGCTACATGTTTCATCGGTGACTCCTGGTCCACCAGCAGGGACACTCACCAAGAGGTACAGATGTTACGTCTTCAAATTCATGGCATCAATTAAGAACAGATAAGTTTGCAGCATCACGTCACGTGTTTGCCTCTTTATGTGGTTTTAGTTAACACCCTTATTCATAGGAGGTAATGGCGATCTGATTTGAGGCGAGAAAAACAAAATTGCTGCCTTTTTATTTACCGTACAAGCCATGACCACAACCAAAACGATTGTAATTTGCAAACATTTATACCTTTAAAAATCATATCTGGTTTTCCAAATTCAAAATAATGAAACCAATGCTTCATTTTTCATCGGCAAATTGTTGTTCATATACAACGCCTCCATGTTCTACCTTTATGTCACTGATGTGACCTGATAAGAGTTTTTCATTCAAAATAATCACTCAGTTCTAATTAGTAATATAAATTGTCCTCGATGCACTAAATTCGTTTTTATGCTATGACTGACATGCCATGGAAATTTGTGGGTAAATTATCGGCTCCGCCTCTCGCCATCAAGATCACAACTTTCATCTTTACTTCGACAGTAAGTCAGTCATTAACCTTAGAACTAATACTATGCATGGCGACATTATGAATCCATCTCCGTTATCAAAATGTCCTAAAATACTTGAATCAGGACCTGCTTCTTGAGAATGTGCAACGTCTGAATATCTATATAAACCAGCTGGTCATATTTTTACAGGTGACTTTTCAATTACCCAAGACAGGCAGCTCCGCGGTCTTCTTAAAAATGGGCATAAGTATAGAATCCCATCCAAGATAGATTTTATTAGATGTCGCGAAGTGCTAAAGGAAGCTTTAGATAACTATACTAACTATACCAAACGATGGTGTAAATCGGAAGATGTCGAATCGCATGCTCTGAATGACTGGAAAAACCTCATTTTGGATATTACCGATATTCGAATAGATAACTACCAATAAAATCCTCATCTTTTTGAAAATCCAAGTTCTAAATCTGAAAGATATTTCAGTTCCGTAATTAACATGAAAAATATGTCTTCGCGCCTGCAGACAAAGCAGTCAACAACACCATAATCATTTGAAAACGCTACTGCATATTAACTTCAGTTTCGGAACTTTCCTCTACCAATACTTATATCGATAGCAATGAAAGTATTCCCAACATTTTGAGCAAACATAACAGTGGAATTTCTTCATTTAACATCCCAATTTCTTAATTGGATCTCCCTACAATATACTGCATACCAAAACTTCACAAGTCTCCTTACAAATTTCGATATATTGCTAATTCTAGCAACTGCTCAACTACAATTTTGTCTAGAAATCTGACGTCAGCACTCACACTCACGGTTGTAAAGGAACACGTGACTAAATACTGTGAAACTGTCATGAACAGGAATAGTGTAAACTTCTTTTGGTCTATTAAAACTTCTGGAGATGTCAATGACAAAAAGAAATCAAGAAATTTTGAAGCAAATACAAAATCTTCATACGACTTTTCTAATATGTACACCACGCTTCCTCACGACAAAATAAATGACCGATTGTCCAAACTCATTAAATGGTGATTTGATCGAGAGGGAAAAACTTATATTTGTAAATCTGAATCGAATGGTTTCTTTTCTGCCACAGATTACAAATCATGGACATGTGGTGACCTGTGTATTTCCATGTCCTTCCTTTTTGACAACGTATGTAAGTTTTGGTGAGAAACTCTACAAGCACGTTGTAGGGATTCCTATGGGTACTAATTGTGCGCCTCTTGTTGCAGATTTATTTTTATACACGTATGAAAAGGAATTTATCCAAAATCTTCAGAAGCAAAGAAAAGATGATGATGTGAAATGTTTCATTGGTACTTCTAGGTACCTGGATGATATTCTTACTATCGACAATTCTGTTTTTGAAAAGTATAAAAATGTTTTTATCCACAAGAATTGATTCTAAACAAGGCAAACGCTACAAACACAGAAACACCATTTTTTTTACCTAAATATCAAATTGTTAATGGAGAGATTCATACAAGTGTGTAGAACAAAAGAGATGATTTTGGATGAAACATAGTAAATTTCCCCTGGCTTGACGGTGATGTTCCTAGATTACCGTCCTATGGTATCTACATTTCACAGCTCATCCGGTATGCTACAGCACTGATGTTTTGGATTTTCATAGTAGAAATTTACAAATTACCAAGAGACTTTTAGATAATATATTTCATATGGTAGTATATTTCATAAAGTAATGAAATATAAGTATATTTCATAAAGTAATGAAATATAAGTATATTTCATAAGGTAGTATAGTTCATAAAGTAATGAAATTGTATCAATATTTATTCTACTATGAAGGCTACTTATGAAATGATACATATCCTTTAATTCCCTTTCTCAATTTCTTAGAGTTTGGGCTTCGCAAATTTTGGGGCTAAATTTCAACAAACTTCCTATACTTAGTACCGAACGGGCTTCTGAACAACTTTTATATTTTGACATACTTACCTGACCTGTACATCAAAATATTTACATTGTAAGTTGGTTTCCTATGTTAAACGCCTATTCAATTTTGACGTTCATTTCACGATGAACACAGGTTGGCCCCAAACACATAACGTGCGCGCAAGAAGTTCAAACAGTGGGCGGGGCATACTGATGCTGAATTTGCGATCAGGAGGAGATTCCCAATATTTGTAAGGGGAATGAGACGATATAAAAGAGAAGAGACAGACGGGGACAACCAACAAAATCCTTTAAACCATTGAAATATGTATAACAACTCTGTGTACGTGTATATGTACAGTTTCCACAGAGTTCATATGTACTTCAATGTAGATGGTGCTACCGAAATGAATACAGCGCTGACAACTCTGATATTATAAATAAGGCTTTATTCTCTTTAAATTGTTCATAAAAAGTTAAAATTCATCATGAAAACGTTTTAGCAGATATTTACAGCATTGTGAAAACGTTGTAATAGTCCATTTTTTTTAAATGTGAACTTCCACTGAGTTCATGTGTACTTGAACCTCAGACAGTGTAATGCATGTATTTTATATATTGTTTTTATTTTCGTGCATGAACATCGACGGCGGGTGCGGCTAGCCAAGAGGGGATGCTTACTCCTCCCGGGTACCTGGTCCCACCTCTAGCTTGCTAGGGGTCCGTCGATGCTCAATTTTGTGCTCTATTGTAAGTGCTGTTGATATTATCGTCAGGATCTTCTTAAACTCAATTGAATGTAGATGGCGCTACCGAATTGATTTTATGCAGCAATGACTTTTTAAATTATAAATAAGGCCTTATACTCTATAAATTGTTAACAAAAATTAAGACTCGCCGTGAAAACATTTTAAATATAAAAATTATTTGGTAATCTTTGATATCAAACCGTGTTGTTTGGTCCTTTGCAATGGAGTATTTCTTGCCCTTCCTGGTAGGGAAAATTGACACATGTGAAACATGTAGAACTTAATTTTCACTTAATTTGTATCAAAATTTCGAGGATGTTTTCAAAGATATTTTACATCTGAATGTTTCTGAATGTAAATATAAGGAATGATTGTCTTATTTTTTTGCGTTCATGGCTATTACTTGGCTTCGCGGTTCACGAGATTTGCGCCTGTCGAACCATAGTGTTAAAGCCATGAACGCAAAAAATAAGACACTCATTCCTTAAATGTACATCGAGACAATAACCGTATTTGATATGTTTCCATGAAGCTGTTGCGACGGGTGTTGCATGCAATAAGGAGCCGCTGACTCTCCCCGGGCACCTGGTCTCACTTCGGAATTTTGTTCATTCCCAGGTTCGCAACCGTTTCCGTGGAAAATCTAATGATTTTTCCTTGTCTTCTCGACTATGAGACTGAATAATTGATAGGTACTTCTTTAATGTTTATTTTGATTTGGAGTTTCCTTTGACGTCTCTAATTGCATGCCAAAGGAAAAAGTCCTTGGCTGCTGTCTTTGATTAAACATATTTTCTGATTAAGGTTTTAGAGTTGTAATCAAACCTTACATACCTTTAGATATTTAATATTTTTTTAATGTTTCATTCAACTCGCTTCGAAAATGTATGGTCCCGAGCACTGCCGAAGTCATGCGTCTTTGGCCAACTTCGGGGTATTTGATTTTTTTTTGTTATAAAACAACCGGAAGCATAGTATTATACCCCTTATGCCTATTCTGATAATATTATAGTAAAATATTTTCAGTCATTAGATATTCAATACCCGTAGTAACGTTTATTCAGTTTAAATAAAATCTATCGTTGATATATTACTGAAATAATAATCTGTTGTCGCTAATGCGTGTCTTTCTGTGCTTGTCTGCTCTGTGTTTTGCATTGGGTGTTTTGGGAGTTTGCTGTGGGTGTTTCAACCTGGTGTTGTTGGAGATCCTCTCCTTTCCTCAATAGGAATACAAATTCTTGATAAATACATAAAACAAAACAAACATAGGGAGGAGATTCCAACAGGGGAACGATCTCTCACGAGAAAAGAAAAAGCGACCAAAGACACGGAGAAACGAACACAGAACCACAGAAACACTTAGGACCCTCTTCTGTTTTATTTCATTCAACATGTTCAAGCAAGTACATTCAAGAGCGGTTGATGCATATAACATTTTTATGTCTCATTTAGTAAAACATATACAAGGATGGTAATTCGAATTACTGTAGCTTTTTCAAAATTATTATATTGATCATTCAAAGCGTTGACATAAGAATGATAAGCATGATGGTAGTCACCACAGAGCTGCTGACTTATACCCAGGATCTGACTATATATTGGGTTGTGAATTGAATGTATATGACACGCACCATCACTCATTGGCAGATTTTGTAAATCTCTTAAAACAGCATCTCTCAAATGCCATTTCTTCATTCTGGTGTAAGTAAGAAACAGTAAGAAATTGAGGAAAGCTAACGGTGGAATATCTAGGGTCTCACTTCCATGGGATTGTTTGCTTGCTCCACTTTCCATATGTAGCTCATCAATGCACATGTCAGGCTCATAATCAAATGTGTCGAGAACGAAGTTTTGTATAATCGCTTCATACGACATTCCTTTTTGTCTACATGTCATAATAAGATTTTCATCAAGATCCCATCTATACATATATGGCTGTCTTTGTAGTCTCTGTTTTATGTGACAGCATATTTGAATTGTTTTATGGTACTGCCCGGTTAGATACATACATAATGCATGGTTTATTTCACTCATAAAAAGGATTGTCTTAGCATTCTTAAACAATGTTTGAGCGGCACTGATGTACTCATACCGTAGTCTATTCGATTTAAATCCCTCGCATGTATGAACTGGCATTTGATAAAGAAGAATCGATAGTCTTTGTATATGGTATTTCAACCTCTGTTTTAATGCTGATTTCATCTCATCTGACGTAGGTATCAGGGCGGCAGTTGCATCATGTGATTTTATTATGTTAATAACTTCGTTACCGATTGGTGAATCGAAGGTTGTACAGAGAACTTCTAATTTTTCCACATCAATTCTATGGTTCGGGACGTAATCCTGTTCGTATATCGACAGGTGATGGGACAGAGTAGGCATTTCAATTATACGAGATAAATCCTCAGCCAAAGATGTACAGCGCAATAGAAATGGAAAGCCGTCTTTATACAGAACACGTAACTCTCGCATCAAATTTCTCTGCGCAGCGCCATATATCTTATTAATAAACATGTTGTTTTCTGGTATGAAAAAGTTGGGACAGTATCCTACGGAAACCCATGTCAATATGCGACGGAAAACATTCCAAAATTTAAACATGAAATTCCATGGTGACCATCCATCTCTGTCCTCGGATATTTCCCAGAGTACTGCAGTTTTCATAAGATATGAGGAAAGTAGCTCATTGATATCTGGTATTTTCTTTAATATTTCGTTAAGGAACAATTTCGTTAATCCATAGCAAAGAAATTGTGAATGATTCATTGAGTATATCAACTTCCTCTCAGCCAAATTAAAAGATATTCTCCATTCCAGTTCAACCATTTCAGGACACGTTGCTAGTTTACTGTTTATTGGCACCAGAAGACATCCATCTTTACAAATCCTTGTAAGAACGTCGATCTTCGGCCACCCCTTGTGAAGTGACCGACGGATGAAAGACTTGGCTTGCTCTGGCCAAAAGGGACATTTCAAGGTGTAAGCAAGATCGTAATCCATACCGAAATATAATGCTCCACTAGTACATGGACCGTGATCAAATGTTGACTCTGATGTGTAAAAGATCTGCTTTACTAAGTTACTCATATACTTTTCACATCCTTTTGTCATTAACGAGCCGTTCACTTCTTTGTTGTTGCTATCATGTTTCAAACATTTCAACAATGCAAAGCCTGGAGGTAAGTTCCCAGTCACCATCTGTAATACGGTAGGAAAGTCTGTTTTGTTTACTAAATCGTGATCATAACTATTGAGTACAATAACGTTTCTGTCTATAAGTATTACATCCATGTCGGAGGACTTCACGTAAAATCCTTCGACTATACTGCCACTCAACAATCGCTCAAATGGAAAAGAGGCCTCACAGTTTCGAAAAGCATCAAACATTTCGTGTTGCTGTCGACGGATCTTTACTATACACTCTGGTCCAACAACATTACTTACTTTTCTGTACAATCCTTTAGATATCAGATTCAAATGTTCATGAGAAGATAACATTGCTGCCATTTTTACCTTATAAAACGTCTACTTTCGTTTCGATGGAAATTACCATTGATATTTACAGTGTAAAAAATATTTTCAAAAATGCAATTCCTTTTAAGCTAGAAATACCCTCGTGTTTCCTATTCATTTGTTAGGGCTTTAACCATATAATAACACTTTATCAATAGCGGTCATGGTTCCTGATTCTAATTGAAACGTTCTACATGTAATTCTCATGTATCAAGGGGTTGACTTCAATGTAAATTATGTTATAGATATAATAGAAGAATTTGCATGATGTAGGACTTTGATCAACTAAGTAATAGGCCTATCTTTTTTTCCTGTTCCGATATCGCACATGTTAGCGGACATTATGACGTCATAACAGAACCTTGGTGGACGTAATAATATGTAAACGTCCGTGAAATATGCGTTGTCGGATATATTTTTTTATCCCTCAATTAGTAACATATTCTGCTATTCCTGAATGAAATACTATACCAGCACTAAATCCCTTGTTCTCTGCCTTCTATTCGGTGAATTTTATTCTTTTACCAACTTGTTAATTTTATTCTTTTACCAACTTGTGAATTTTATTCATTTACCAACTTGTGAATTTTATTCTTTTACCAACTTGTGAATTTTATTCTTTTACCAACTTGTGAATTTTATTCTTTTACCAACTTGTGAATTTTATTCTTTTACCAACTTGTGAATTTTATTCTTTTACCAACTTTTATTTACCTTTTATTCAACTTCAGTGATTTGTTTTTCTTTTACCAAGTTCGATCAACTTTGGGTGATCGTTTCTTCGAAAATTTCTGTTATCAAAAGTTCTTGAAATTTCTAAAACATGAGTCATGTAGCATCATATCCCAGCCATCCTGCCACGTTTTCCGGTACATTTTTGGACATCATAACTTTCACACTCTTTGGCCATATTAAATTTTTTTTTAGATTGAGGATCACTGACGAGGGTTTAATACCTGAAACATGCATGTCTGGTATATGTTGTAAATTTATCTGCTCTAAATGATGCTAATGAATTTGAAGACGTTAAACTATTGGAATATTTTAGACTGTATACGGTTGTCTGCAGTCAGAGGATGTTCATTCCTCCCGGACATATAGTCTTGTCTGCATTCTCAGGTTCGCGATTGCCTTGTCAAAGGAAACTTACACAATTATGCAACATCTCCCTGTATCTTCGATCCCTTAGTACTACTTTTGTTGTGTACTTTAAATCTGATTGCGCATTATGCGCATCACTTTAATATCAATATATGATTTGCGTTTAAGTTAAGTGAAACCAAATTCTGTTCAAACATAGCCCTCGACCCAATAGATCCTAGCGGTTTAGAATATAGTTCGTCGGACTAAAATGTCAACTACACTAAAGTTCAACCAAAATATAGTTTACAGCGGATATTGTTTCGATCGAAAATCGTGCAAAACAACCGGATGATATCTGATTACCAAAAATATGATGATCTGCAACAAAACCCGCACTACAGACAGCGGACCACATCCTCAATATACAACAAACAACGAACATAGTACAAAAGGAAAGAAAACAAATAAACCCTAACATGAAACACTATTGTGAAAGACAAATGTGTACTAAATGAGTTAAAGAAGGTCCTGACGATAATCTCAATAGCACTCACAATAAAACACCAAATTGAGCATCGACTGACCCCTAGCAAGCTAGAGGTGGGACCAGATGCCCGGGAGGAGTAAGCATCCTCTGTTTGCTAGCCGCACCTTCCGTCGATGTTCAATGCCCAAACGCCCACTTTGGAAGGTCATCCGCTTTATAAAAGAATGGTGTGACGATGGTTATCCGGATTACTTATGCACAAACCTAAAACTTACAAGGATACACACAGGTCCTCAAAGACGTTAAGCTTGTGTAAATAAACTACTATCTCGTTGTAAGGTGACATCCCATACACCACGAAATCAATACATAGAGGTCGTATGTAAGGTCACAGCTTTGCTTTTCCTTCCATCGACATGAAGTCAAAAGAGAAATATAAGAATTTGGACAACTAATGAGTAAATGTATTTCTACTGTACTTTTCCTTCCATAAACGTCCTTGTCAAATGGGCATCTCACTTGCTTTTACGAAGTGAGGAATATGGGGTAAATGTGTGATGTGTGTAATTACTAATGTGGGTCACTAGTGTTTTAGACTGAAAGGGTCACCTGAGCTTTATTTTTCCTTCTATGGACATAGGTTTGTGGTTGGAGTATCATCTGGAGTAGTGATGTCCAAGCGGGAGCTCTCGTCGTTAGGTGTCTATGAGCATAAGCAACAGCAATTCTGGAAATCAGCGTTGTTTCTCAAGGCCAGTATGTTATCACCTCTGGTAATGCCTGTACAAGTCCTATGGACTTTATCACGACAAAAGGAGCAGGTTTCAACTTCCTGGCGGGGTCGAAGGGTGTTCTCACACTGGATACAGCTTAGAGTCATTGTGATTTTTGATGTCCTCTAAAAGTATCCGAACCATGTTATTCGAAAATACGGTTTGGACCGTGTTCACATTCAGGAAAAATTACTACTCTGTATCACTTTGTCGGTATATGTGTGAACTCCATTATGATTATCCTTCAATTACCTATATTACTATGTTGTTAGATATTCGTATCTTCTCCGTTTTGACTCGGAAGGGATATAAATAAAAGGGGCCGAGATGTCTTACAAGATGTATGTCCAATATGAAGTCTTATTTTATTCATACATACAAATAATCATTGTTAAATATCCCGGGTCCGAGAAAGGGTGTTTGTTCCTTGAGGTCCGAGTTGTCTGACTACGGGCCGAGTTGTCTGGGTCCGAGATGTCTGGGGTTCGAGATGCCCGTAGTTCCTAAAAAGCCTTAAAAGTATATATCTAAAGCAATACGAATTTGGAACATAGTCCGTGCTTTGCTGTAACTGCTTTATATCTTTCTGTTTAACTGCTTCATATCTTATGTTCAAATATGACTTTACAAATATGAAAGAAGGCGATGCAAGATTTGTATTGATTTGAAATCTTGGGTTTTTTTTGTTTGCTGAGATAGGGACAATTCATTAGATTGGCATGAAGGTTTGATTTATGCTACAGTATTATACAATTATGAACTTTTTACGAGCTGAATATGGTGTGTTGTTTTCTTGCATTGAAAATGTGACATCATATTCACTGAGTGAAAAGTCCACAATTGTTTTATCATATAGTGGACTTAATCAGTATTTATAAAGGTACCTGACATCGACCCTTCTTTAAAAAATATTTCAAGAACTAATATAAGGATAATTTGATGTTAAATTATCCTGAACGTAGTAGTAATCATTCAACAAGTCAAACGAAGATGTTTTAAATCTAAATACGTCGTATTTCTTAGATTGGTTCCAAATTCAAGGATTTTTTAATGCTCAGCTTCAGCGTCCTTGATGCTGTTAACCGGAAGCAAGAGTTTTAGCGGCAGTGTTATTTAATGAAATCACCCCTCATATGTCAATATAATGAGATAATGTCTCGTCACGTGAAAGTATTTAGTCAATGAGTCTAGGAATAGAAATATGCTACATACATGTAATTATGACAAATATTGGTATAATCTATATTCATAAACTTCATATTCCCAACAAAGTTTTTGACAGATCTATTGCAACTTTTGTTTCGTCTTTAATCAGACCTTTTGTATTTCTCATATATAACAATAATATATTATTATGGACTTTTAACTCAGTACATATAATGTGATATTCACTTACTATGAAAATATTGACCGAGGCAAAGCCGAGGTCGAAATTTCCATTGTAAGTCAATTTCACATCATATATACTTAGCTACAAGTTTATTCTATAATTAGGTCTTCCGACTTCCGTCGGAAGACCTATTGTTTTCGTAACCGTGGAAAATTGGATCAGCGATTTCTCAAGAACCCTGTAAGCTAGGACAATGAAAGTTCTCCAACGTTACGTTTGGAGTAAAAGCTAGATTGGTCTTTTTTATTTTTGGTCTCTGTTATTTTTTTTATCATGTTTTTTAGTAGATTCAAATATTTGACGGGGGCGTCGAATTACTCAAAAGGACCGAAAATTTCATGTTTTGCTATTTGTAAGCTTAAATATCTCGTATTTTGCTATCTACAATTTCCATTCTTTTTGAAAGTCGACAGCCATGCAAGATATGAAATGCTAGATGCACACTGTAACGATTTATTACGATGACGTCCTTCACCGTCCTTCATATATTTCCAAATTTAGATGTTCATAGGAGGAAGACACTTTTTTGCTTATAATAGTAAACAAAAATTAAGCTTATGAAGTTTCCTAAAAATTTCAATATTATTACTTTTTATCCATATATCTGTCATATTTAGTCTTTCTGATTTTTCCTATCTCTTACTGTTGAAAAGATATGAGCATCGAAATTTTGAGTTGGGTATTTCGATACACCTTCACGCCAACAGATCGGGCGCACACTAAAATTGGTAGTCCGAGTCCGACTCGAGAAAAGCAGTGTTGAGATTTTCAAATTCCGATTTCACGGCAATGATGAATATGCATTTCATAAATACATTTCGATATACACAATTTGATTTTAAAACAGTTGATTAATTTAGAAGAGATCAGCTACAAACCAGAATTTACACACAAAAAGTGGTAGTTTGATTCCGATTTCTAACCTACAAACCTGTTTCTAAACTTCAATAACTATATTTTGAACATCAAGTTTAATTTCTAATTCTAGCAAACGTTCGAACATAATTTTCGGTTGGTTTATTTACAAATTGATGAACAATTTCTCCAACATTCTTCCCTCCCCTCGTTTTTCGAAAACAGTTCTGTTTATATTGAACGATATCGCCATGATGGAAATTCAAAATAAACTTTGAAAAAAGGGAAGGGGGGGGGGGGGGTCCAAATTTGAACCTGCACAGCGAGAACCTCATGGTATTTATATATATATATTGAACGTAACTTGTTATTACCATTTCTCCTCTCAAGAAAATTGGTTCTACCGCTACGAGCTCACCCTTTTTATGGGGGAAGGGGGCAGGAAGAATTTGCAAAATAAAAAAAACCCGGCTCTGAAAAATGCTGAAAAAAATATTCCGGCCCAAAGGGCCGGCAATTTTTTTTTCCCGGACCATGCAAAAGTAAGGATACATTGCATGATATGGAAATTTTTGCTGGCCCTTTGTGCCAGACAATTTAAAGTAAAAAAATTAATTAATATAAATACATACTGTTCACATAGCTGTATCTACCAGAGACCTAATACGCATAGGCACAAAAATCTAGAAAAGGTTCTATTTAAACATCATACAATCTGTCTGAAATTCGCTAATTGCAAAGAGACATATGAAGGAACGGTTATTAACTCATACTCTGTAACAGCGGGGAGTTTAACTTACACAGACATTCACAACATTTGACAATTTGTTTAAATCCGGCCCGACGAACCGGCGAAAATTTTTCTCCGACTCTGGTAATGGCTGAAAAAAATGGCCTGCTCAGAAAATTGCTGAAAAAAATTTACCGGCTGGCAATAGAATTCCTGCCCCCCCCCCCCCCAAATCAAATGGTTGCTCACCAACAATTATCGGTTTGAAAATTTAATGTTACTGCTATTTGAAAACTTAAATATATAATATAAATACATGTAATGTGACGTCCTTCATATTTCCAAACCAAAAATTGTATAGGAGGAAGACACTCTTGTTGCAACCGCAACAAGAAACCTTTCTAGTTTCATATATGATTCACTTTAAATAACGATGCAATTTGTAGATATTAGTAGGGGTTATCCCGGTCTACTTTTAAATCGTAAAACCGTTGATTTATTAATAAGCTTCGATGCGTTATCAGCCAATCAGAGAGTCGCTATAATAGTTATGAATAATTATCATTATACAACAAAGGCAGTACTTCTTGTCCTCCATATCTTCAAAAACAGAGTTATGATTCGAGCAATAGTTGCATGTTTGAAATCATTATATTGATCATTCAGGGCTTTGAGATATGTCTGATAAGCACTATGATAGTTACCACAGAGCTGTTGACAAATACCCAGGATCTCCCAGGATATCGCTTTGCGATATTTTGATATATGATAATTATTATCGTTACATACTAAATATTGCAAGTCGTGTAGAACCTTATTTCTGTTGTCTTTTAGATTGAGACGAGAATAACTAAGGATTAGTAAGAGGTTTAAGAACACTAGCGGTGGTAATTCTAGAACGTCATTTCCTGAATTCCTTTCTTTCGCTTCACTTTCTAGACGCAGTAATTGAGACTTCCAAGTTTCATAGCGAAACCATTCAAGTACACGTGTCTTCATAATAGTCTCGTCTGACATCCCTTGTTCTTTATAAGAAAATATTGAATCCATCTTACTGAAAATACACCACAAATATATGTACTCTCTCTGTAGTTTCTTTTGGATAACGTTCACTATTTGAAACAGTTTATAGTATTCTCCGTTAAGATATGCACATGATGCAAGAAGCATCTCTCTCATACAGAAAGAAGAATGTGCTCTTCTGAACAAACATTTTGCGTTTTTGATGGACTTATATCTCCTTTTATTTTGCATAAGCGAAAAAGCAGGTGAAAAAGGATCATTGTATAATATTCTAGCAATTCTTTGCATGGTTGAGTTTGCATTTAATTTACATGCCGTTGTCATTTCGATACATGTACTTTTAAGGTCAGCAACTCTACAGATACCTGTGATTAACTCATTGACATCATCTCCATCATGACACATTGAAGATATCAAATTATCAATTTTGAGAGCGCAGATAAAGTATTGTTGATTGAAAGACATATAACGTCCAGGATCATCAAGGAGAAGGGACAAGTCTTCAGCAAGTAGTGATTGAAAGCCTTGCCCGTGTAGTACACTCAGTGCGGTCATCAACTTCTTTTGTCTTAAACCAAATATTTTTCCTTGAAACAAATTGTTTTCGGGTATAAAATAATTAGGACAGTAACCTATTGATACCCAATACATTATACGACGAAAAACATTCCAAAACTTATACAAGAAATTCTGCGGCTGCCATTTTTGGCTGTTCCCTGATATTTCCCACAGTAAAGCTGTTTTCATGAAATATGAACAAAGCAGTTCTTCGGGTTCTTTGCAAATCCTGTTGATTTTACGAAGGAACAATTTCAATAATCCAAAGCAAAGAAATTGTGTATGATTCATTGAATGTATCAATTTTTTCTCTACCACAGAGAATGATATCCTCCACTCAAAATCAGCCATCTCACTACAAGTTTCTTGTTTACTGTTAATTGGAACTAATAAACATCCGTCTTTGCATATGTCTGTAATAAGGTCGATATTAGGCCAACCTTGCCGAAGTGACCGATTGATGAATGACATGGCTACGTCTGGCCAAAATGGACATTTAAGTGTGTAGACCGCATCTATGTCCATAGCTGATTCACGATACCTACTACAGGGACCATGAATTGTTCCCGTTTGGAACGGAAAGAATTTTTCTCTTATAGATTTACTGCTTATGTAGACATCACTCTCTATCGTAATAAGCTCGTCACCATCGACATATTTGGTTCCTTTATTTAAACAACGAAGCAATGCATATCCTGGTGATACGTTTTCAGTTTCCATAACAACAGTTGTAAAGTCCCTATTCGTGAAAGCTTGATAGCACATTTTTGTACTCAGAACAATTACGTCCAATGTAATATGCATAACATCTAAATCTGAGAATTCTAGTAAGAAACCTTCAGCGTAACTTCCACCTATGCAGTGCCTTTGATAAGCTGGTAAGTGACAATTGGAAAAAGTGTCTAACATATCCTTCGATCTCCGCCGTAATTCAGTTAATCTCTCTGAACCCACAATTCTTTCAACATCCCTATAGAGTCCTTCAGAAATAAGTCTCATCTTGATATTTGAATCAGCCATACTAACTCAGATATATTTCTCTTCGTTTAAAAGAACTCTAGATTTAGTTCAGTGAACAATGAAGAAATGTATGAGTCTTTTGTTACCATGTATTTTAAATACAGAAGTGTGTGGCACGTTTTGACATGTTCTTCATAAGTTTGAGAAGGTTTACTCGTGAATCTAAAATCGATTTAAAAGTCATGGTATGTCATTACAGTATTTTCATAAGATTATGTTATGATTAATATAGAGAGAAATTAAACATTGTACATGTTATATGGAATCGATCATACATCATAAATGTTTGCTGTTAAAATACATGCATGTGACCATATTTCGCCGCATTTATCACATATTTTCTGGAAATTTTCATTACTTGGTGGCCGATTCAATAATTGGTTTTGCTAAAATTTAATTTGTCTCCATTCTCGATCGAAATACTAGAAAAATGATTTATTTTACTCATTTCATTGTTTCCTAATAAAACGTCAAAATATTTCGTTTCCATGTTTTCGGGGGTGACCATATTTCGCCGTTTTTGCTGATAAGCATCTAATTTGCACACAAAACGGACAAAATTGTGATTTTCTTTTCAGGAAATCTTTCATCGCCACAACTTCTAAGAGATGATGCCGAATAAAATGTTATCTTCGTTTGGTTTTTGTAAAACTTTTCGATGTTTACGTCTACAATTTAGTGATTTAATTTTTTCCTCATTTTGAGGTATTTTTCGTCACATTTGAGTGCAGGAGATGTCACATTATATCAGAACATGACTTCTACGGTCATATTTGATAGGAAAAAGAAAAATAAGCCTGACAAACAATTCCAATAACCAACGAGAAGCAATTAACCATGAAACGGCGAAATATGTTCACCGGCGAAATATTGTTCCTTGCTCTACATAAGAATTCGAACATTCCATAGGGGAACTATCCTACCGAGAAAGAAATCAAAATAAGTGAATGAAAGTCAAACACAAAAGCCGAAACTAGCTTCCAAAACCACAATCTAAAGGCTTACGAACCACAATCTAAAGGCTTACGAACCACAATCTAAAGGCTTACGAACCACAATCTAAAGGCTTACGAACCACAATCTAAAGGCTTACGAACCACAATCTAAAGGCTTACGAACCACAATCTAAAGGTTTACGAACCACAATCTAAAGGCTTACGAACCACAATCTAAAGGCTTACGAACCACAATCTAAAGGTTTACGAACTACAATCTAAAGGATTACGAACCACAATCTAAAGGCTTACGAACCACAATCTAAAGGTTTACGAACTACAATCTACAGGCTTACGATCCACAATCTAAAGGCTTACGAACCACAATCTAAAGGCTTACGAACCACAATGTAAAGGCTTACGAACCACAATCTAAAGGCTTGCGAACCACAGTCTAAAGGCTTACGAACCACAATCTACAGGCTTACGATCCACAATCTAAAGGCTTACGAACCACAATCTAAAGGTTTACGAACCACAATCTAAAGGCTTACGAACCACAATCTAAAGGCTTACGAACCACAATCTAAAGGCTTACGAACCACAATCTAAAGGCTTACGAACCACAATCTAAAGGCTTACGAACCACAATCTAAAGGTTTACGAACCACAATCTAAAGGCTTACGAACCACAATCTAAAGGCTTACGAACCACAATCTAAAGGTTTACGAACTACAATCTAAAGGCTTACGAACCACAATCTAAAGGCTTACGAACCACAATCTAAAGGCTTACGAACCACAATCTAAAGGCTTACGAACCACAATCTAAAGGCTTACGAACCACAATCTAAAGGTTTACGAACTACAATCTAAAGGCTTACGAACCACAATCTAAAGGCTTACGAACCACAATGTAAAGGCTTACGAACCACAATCTAAAGGCTTACGAACCACAATGTAAAGGCTTACGAACCACAATCTAAAGGCTTACGAACCACAATCTAAAGGCTTACGAACCACAATGTAAAGGCTTACGAACCACAATCTAAAGGCTTACGAACCACAATGTAAAGGCTTACGAACCACAATCTAAAGGCTTACGAACCACAATCTAAAGGTTTACGAACCACAATCTAAAGGCTTACGAACCACAATCTAAAGGCTTACGAACCACAATCTAAAGGTTTACGAACCACAATCTAAAGGCTTACGAACCACAATCTAAAGGCTTACGAACCACAATCTAAAGGTTTACGAACTACAATCTAAAGGCTTACGAACCACAATCTAAAGGCTTACGAACCACAATGTAAAGGCTTACGAACCACAATCTAAAGGCTTACGAACCACAATGTAAAGGCTTACGAACCACAATCTAAAGGCTTGCGAACCACAGTCTAAAGGCTTACGAACCACAATCTAAAGGCTTACGAACCACAATCTAAAGGCTTACGAACCACAATCTAAAGGCTTACGAACCACAATCTAAAGGCTTACGAACCACAATCTAAAGGTTTACGAACCACAATCTAAAGGCTTACGAACCACAATCTAAAGGCTTACGAACCACAATCTAAAGGTTTACGAACTACAATCTAAAGGCTTACGAACCACAATCTAAAGGCTTACGAACCACAATGTAAAGGCTTACGAACCACAATCTAAAGGCTTGCGAACCACAGTCTAAAGGCTTACGAACCACAATCTACAGGCTTACGATCCACAATCTAAAGGCTTACGAACCACAATCTAAAGGCTTACCAACCACAATCTAAAGGCTTACGAACCACAATCTAAAGGCTTACGAACCACAATCTAAAGGCTTACGAACCACAATCTAAAGGCTTACGAACCACAATCTAAAGGCTTACGAACCACAATCTAAAGGTTTACGAACCACAATCTCAAGGCTTACGAACCACAATCTAAAGGCTTACGAACCACAATCTAAAGGCTTACGAACCACAATCTAAAGGCTTACGAACCACAATCTAAAGGCTTACGAACCACAATCTAAAGGTTTACGAACTACAATCTAAAGGCTTACGAACCACAATCTAAAGGCTTACGAACCACAATCTAAAGGCTTACGAACCACAATGTAAAGGCTTACGAACCACAATCTAAAGGCTTGCGAACCACAGTCTAAAGGCTTACGAACCACAATCTAAAGGCTTACGAACCACAATCTAAAGGCTTACGAACCACAATCTAAAGGTTTACGAACCACAATCTAAAGGCTTACGAACCACAATCTAAAGGCTTACGAACCACAATCTAAAGGTTTACGAACTACAATCTAAAGGCTTACGAACCACAATCTAAAGGCTTACGAACCACAATCTAAAGGCTTACGAACCACAATCTAAAGGCTTACGAACCACAATCTAAAGGCTTACGAACCACAATGTAAAGGCTTACGAACCACAATCTAAAGGCTTGCGGACCACAGTCTAAAGGCTTATGAACCACAATCTAAAGGCTTACGAACCACAATATAAAGGCTTACGAACCACAATCTAAAGGTTTACGAACCACAATCTAAAGGCTTACGAAACACAATATAAAGGCTTACGAAGTTTTAAAACAAAATACAATACAGAACTTCCTCATGCAAATAGAAAATTTGGACACACAGAAAGAATGGCACAGCTGCACAGAAAGACGAAGGACAAGGAATCATATCCAGTGCAAAAAAAAGAAGGGAGGAGATCTCCAACAAGACCCCGTTGCAGCATCAACAGTAGAACACCAAAACACCCGATGCAAAAACACAAAAGACGAGTACAGCACGAGACGGAAAAGAGACATACGACATGTAAACATCAAACACAAAAGACTACACATAAACCGACGAGACCAATGGGCAACCGGTGCCGACTTTGGACGGCCATCTGTCACGCAAGTAGCAAATGGTGTGGTTATCCTGGATTACGTGCGCACAACTCTCTCAAGTGTGGGAGGCATTGTAGAATACATTGTTGGTGGCGCTATCAAAATGACCCGTACTAATATTTGATATAACACATGTATCATGTAACATACATCCAACAACCTTGGACCCTTTCTGCAGACTAACGGGAATAAGAGGGCAATTTATATCGAAACTTTAATTTTGGTCCGACTGCCCAATATAAAGTTTAGCCATTACACCAAAAACGCCTCGATGTACACATCATTTGTTTGCTTATAAATAAGAGAAATATTATTTAAGAAATAACAACTAGCTTGCCGTGGTTTATTGTCCAGTAATTCCAGGAGTCGCATGAACCAATCAAATTATCACCGAGCCGCGATGATCATGTGACGAGTGGAGTTACTGGACAATGAATCACGGCTAGCTAGTTGTTATTTCTATTCTAATATAGCACGTGAATGGGCGGAGCTTAGCGCACTGGAAGTTTGTTTGAGATTTTACACCAGGCGAGTTCTTTGGTATATATAGGGAGAAAATTTGAAGTCATTTTAGATATATCGGATATTCGAATAGATAACTTCCATAAAAACCCTCATCTTTTTCAAAATCCACGTTCCAAATCAGAAAGATATTTCAAATCCAAACTAAGTAAATTACATGAAAAATATGTTTTTGCACCAGCTAATAAAGCAGCCAACAACACCATTATCATTTGAAAACGTTACTACATTAAGTAAGTGTTTTCAATATACTTCCCTGACATTGTCGCCATAGCACCTTCTATACAGACATAACGTCAGACAGTGCATGAATTTTATATATTTTCATTTCCATGCTTCATAAACATCGACGGCGGGTGCGGCTAGCCAACAGGGGATGCTTACTCCTCCCGGGCACCTAGTCCCACCTCTAGCTTGCTAGGGGTCCGTCGATGTTTAATTTTGTGCTCTATTGTGAGTGCTGTTGAGATTATCGTCAGGATCTTCTTTAACTCATACATATCAACTTTGGTTTCGGAACTTTCGTCTACTAATACATATATCAAAAGCAATGAAAGTGCATCTAACATTTTAAGCAAGCATAACAGTGAACTGCCTTCATTTAATATTTCTAAATTGGATCTCCCAACACTATATTGCATACCGAAACTGCACAAGTCTCCTTACAAATTTCGATTTATTGCTAATTCTAGTAACTGCTCCACTACAATTTTGTCTAGAAATCTGACGTCAGCACTCACTGCTATTAAAGAACACATAACTAAATATTATGAAACGGTTCTCAACAGGAACGATGTAAATTTATTTTGGTCTATTAAGAATTCAGGGGATGTGATTGACAAAATGAAATCTGGAAATTTCCAAGCCAATATGATTTCTTCATACGACTTCTCTAATATGTACACCACACTTCCTCATGACAAAATTAATGATCGATTATCTAATCTCATTAAATTGTGTTTTGATCGAGAGCGAAAAACTTACATTTGTACATCTGAATCGAAGGATTTCTTTTCCTCGACAGACTACAAATCATACAAATCATGGACATGTAGTGACCTGTGTAATGCCTTGTCCTTCCTCTTGGACAATATTTATGTTCGATTTGGTGAGGATCTATACAGGCAGGTTATAGGAATTCCTATGGATACTAACTGTGCGCCTCTTGTTGCAGATTTATTTTTATACACTTATGAAAAAGAATTTATCCAAAATTTTCAAAAGCAAAGAAAATCTGAAATGTTTCAATAATACTTCTAGGTATCTGGATGATATTCTAACCATCGTCAATCCTGCTTTTGAACTATATAAGAATGAAATTTATCCACAAGAATTAACACTTAACAAGGCAAACCTTTCAAATACAGAAACACCGTTTTTGGACCTAAATATCAAAATTGTAAACGGAAAGATTCATACAAGTGTATATGACAAAAGGGATGACTTTGGATTCAACATAGTAATTTTTCCCTGGCTTGACGGTGATGTTCCAAGATTACCGTCATACGGCATTTACATATCACAGCTCATCCGGTACGCTTGAGCATGTACTGATATTTTGGATTTTCACAGTAGAAATCTACAAATTACCAAAAAACCTTTAGGTCAAGGTTTCCGCTTTCATAAACTAGTTAAGACTTTCTGGAAATTTTACAAAAATTACAGTCAACTTCTTTTAAAATTCGGAACTATACACGCAACAGAGTACATTACTTTGGGTATTACAAATCTGTCTTTTATGGTGATATGATAAACAAAATAAGAAGGATCAAAGGTAGGCAGCATAACCATCGAAAATGCGTCAGAATCATCAAACGCATTTAATACCGTGGATATGATCCTAATGTCACTAGACGGACACTAGGCTTAGTACTTGACCAATCTACAGTCTTGTACAAGCGCATCCTTGAGACTTGCACTCTGACTGACTGTGACGACGGGACTCCATGACGGGCCCTGTCCAAACCTCTTTAGAGAAGACAGGGCCCCGACCACCTGTCCTCTCTGAATGTCAGTCGGACTCCTCGGCTGATTACACACATGAGCTAGCTACAGCCGGCAGAGCACGGACTGTATTACGCATGCCCTCTTTTTATATCAATTTACATATTCATCTGTGTTTCTGGGGCCTCTGCGTTTCGCGGTCTTGTTTGTGTGATGTCATCTTACAGTGAGGAGGTTGTTTTACACCACAATTGTATGTTCTTCGAGACCTCTGGGTAATTGGAGAAGTGAGAGGGCTGTGCGCACGTAATGCAGGATAACCACACCATTTGCTACTTGCGTGACAAATGGCCGTCCAAAGTCGGCACCGGTTGCCCATTGGTCTCGTCGGTTTATGTGTAGTCTTTTGTGTTTGATGTTTACATGTCTTGTGTCTCTTTTCCGTCTCGTGCTGTACTCGTCTTTTGTGTTTTTGCATCGGGTGTTTTGGTGCTCTGCTGTTGATGATGCAACGGGGTCTTGTTGGAGATCTCCTCCCTTCTTCCATATTAGAATTCCGTATCGACATTACAGTCAGCAAAGCTCACGTCAGAAATTTGATTATTAGATATACACCATATGGTACATCTTGTTCTCCCGAAACTTTGGGAGACATGTATTTTAGGAAACGTTTTTTATGCACAATACTATATACATGTATGAATGAGCTAAAAAAAGGATGATTTATTCAAAAATGGATTGGAATGAGAATTCTTCAAAAGTTAACACCCAAAATCAATTTCTTTTGAAATTCTATCTCCCTTTAACTTCTTTGATTTATCTGTAATTTGCTCTGTTCTTCTTTCCTTTTCAGAACGGAGGTCCCGTCAGATTTTACATGAAAGGGTTGTACCATGCTATCATATATTAAATTGAACGAATGATGAATGATAAATAATTCATTTCTATTTGTATTTTGGTATTTTCCTTATTTTCTAACTTAATGGCGAGTGATCAACCTGAAAGGAGGAAATGCATTGAATTCATAATTTGACCAAATTATAAGTTTTTAATAATTTAAGTTACAGAAAATGCATAAATGATTTCAGCATTTGGATATGGTTTCCAAGCAGCATGTCCTTGCAATTGGAATGAGTTAAAGAAGATCCGAAAGTTCACTCTCGAAGCAAACAAATAAATTTGCAAATCAGTTCAAATGTTTTGAATCTATTTCATAGGGTTTAATCTCAATCCTGCAGTATTATTGTACTCCAAGAATGTTTATCAGCTGTTATATTCAATTTCCTTGCAATATAGGATGCCGACTTTCAATGCACCATGACCATGACCATGACAAATATGGATAAAGACCATATCCCTGTATACAGCACAAAATAGATAATTCAGAAAATTAGAAAACGAAGGCATATAAAATCAGGATAAAACAGGAACCAAAGCAAACAAACAAAAACCTCCACCATGTGAAAAGTATATTATATATTCTGTATATCGCTATTTGGTTACAGAGTCTAGATTTTGCGCCCTCCCTTTTCATTTATAGATAACATGCTGTAGTAGCATTATCTGAATGAGCGACTTTCAGGAAGGACAAATGGTCATGCCCCTTCCTTCAGAGGTTTGGTAAAAGCTCGTGTGTATATCTTTTATGATTCATATATAATTCATTATATGAATATGTTTTAACTTTTATTAAAATTGCTACCTTCAATACATTCCGTACTTGCCCTTTGCCGTTTGGAGCTCGTTAAAAAAATTCCCGAGAGGGCTTTGACGATGAGTGATTTAAATATTTCTCCCTGACATGGTCGCCATAGCACATTCTGTATAGACATAACCTTGGACAGTGCATGTTTTGTATATATTGTTTTCATTATCGTAAGTGAACTCCGACGGCGGATGCGGCTAGCGAAATAGGGGATAATTTTATCTGATCGTAAATGATGCTATTGAATTGAAAACGTTTAACATTTGTACCACTTGGTGAGTGTCACTGCTGGTGGACCAAGCGTCCCCGAGGGCACATGTAGCCAAGTTTTATCAACTTCGGTTGATCCTTTCTTCAACGCATTCGAATGTTTCTGTGATCAAAATTTCTTGAAATTTCTCAAATATGGGTCCTGTTGCAACATATCCCACCCATCCTGCTACGTCTATTGGTACATGTTCGGACATAATGATTTTCATACTCTTTGGCCATATTTCTTTCGTTAGATTGAGGATCACTGACGAGGTTTTAGTACCGGAAATGTGAATGTCTAGTCCATGCTGCAAATTTATCTGATCTTAAATGATGCTATTGATTTTAAGACGTTTAACATGCTTACTCCTCCCGGACACCTAGTCCCACCTCTAGCTTTTACTATATCTTGTAGTGCCGTGGATCTAGCACCACAAGATATAAGCGCAGCATGCAGCAATTCAGGCTGCAACTGCACGAAATTAACACAAACAACGTGTGCTAACTTTGACAGCTTTTAATCACGGAAAACTACAGAACATTCTAAGATTAGGTCCGTCACGGTTACAGAGTTCCGGAACGTCAATCACTACACTATCCCCCTTTTTCTAGAACTTCAAATCCAGTCCAAATTGTTCGTTCACTATACGAGTGTGTTGTTGGCCAGTGTCTTCCACGTCCAGTTTCGTTCCTTGATTCCAATTTCCACTTGAAGCCAGTGCTGATGAGTTTGAGTCTCCTGAAGACAGAATTTGTGTCCTATCACCCACCAAAAAGATGTCCTGTTCCACTTCCTTGACAGGAACGAGAGCTGTATCAAACGAGAGAAACGGTTATCCCATCCTTGACGTGAGTCGGGCTTGAACGGTTTGAGATGGTCATGATGAATAGTCATCATGGTCTTGCCGTTGGTTCCGACTTCATAACAGACTGGTCCCTGTTGTTTTGTTAGCATAAATGGATAACACAACAATCTCTGTTATTCGAGTGGCTTGCTCCTGGCTGGGTGTAGTTTGGGATTGTGCATAAGGTCTCCAGAAGCATATCTGTTTCCAAAGGAATGCAAGTTATACAACTTTTTTACATTGCCGGGTACCATGTCGCAGCTGTCACTTCTAATATCAGTTTCCATACGATGTTCCTCAAAGAAATTTGCCTCCTTATAAATAGCTTCTGATTCATCTTCCCTAACTTCTGCATCAGGGGGCTTTCCTAGTAATTGTACGTATACTTGCCCATCTTTTGGTAGAGCTGTATTGCCTATTACAACTTGCTCGTTTGGCACAGGGCCTTCAACTCTTCCTATCATGATCTGTTCAGTGACACCATTTTGTGCCTGAACAATGCCACAAGCATATGGCTCTTCATTTTCCTGGGTCAAAATACCTGAAATAATGGCATCATCATTGACGATTACTGTCCCTCTTCCTGTATGGATGGTTGCATTAATAGCCTTCATAAAATCCATCCCCAGGAGGACTGGATCTCGGATTGGTGCAACTACAAAGTCCCATTTGTATGGACGCTTTGCCAGTTGGATTGTCGCAGTGACAGCTCCAACGGCATCAAATTCAGATCCATTAGTGGCATTGAGTAAACGAAAACTCTCGGATTTATCTGGGACAAGACCTGCTTTTTTGGCAACTTCCTTTGAAATGATAGTTGCATCTGCTCCAGTATCAATAATGGCATGTGTCAGCGTACCATTTATCCCGACCGGAACACTTAAAGCCCCTCCTTGGTTGAGTATACGGGTGACACGGACATTCCTTTTCTCTGACGAGCTATTGCGAGTCTGGGGCTTTGGACTTGGTGACCTTGCTCTTTTAGTGCAGTCTTTTGCGAAATGCCCAGGCTCATTGCATTGGAAACAGTTTCCCTTGACCTCATTTCTTGAGCCAAACAGCTTTTCTATTTTTTCCATTCTCTTTTGTTGTTCCATTGTAAAACGCACTTCCAATTCTTTCAAGCGTTCGTCCAATTTATCCAAGGTCAAGTAAGTTGGTTTGCTCACCCTGCTGACTCTTATCTCTCTATCAAAATCTTCGTCGCTCAAGTCCTGGTAACTCATGCGACGCATGTTCCCTTCTCGAGCATCGACGGACCCCTAGCAAGCTAGAGGTGGGATCAGGTGCCCGGGAGGAGTAAGCATCCCCTGTTGGCTAGCCGAACCCGCCGTCGATGTTAATGCACGGAAATGAAAACAATATATGAAATACATGCATTACACTGTCTGAGGCTATATCTATATAAGAAGTGCCATGGCGATCATGCCAGGGAAAATATTCAAAACACTTACTGTCAAACCCCTCGCGAGGAACATTTTTACGAGCTCCACATGGCAAAGGGCATAAGTGTGACACAAATGAGTTAAAGAAGATCCTGACGATAATCTCAACAGCACTCACAATAGAGCATCAAATTGAGCATCGACGGACCCCTAGCAAGCTAGAGGTGGGATCAGGTGCCCGGGAGGAGTAAGAGTCACGGGTTTCTTGTTTAGTACATCGTAAGCGATCTTTGCATTCTTGTAGCCCCTTAAAAATGACTCAGCAGCAAGTTGATCCTGCATTGCTAGATCTACAACAGGATAGGCCCTTGTCACAAGTCTCCTTATCTCTTCTCCGAACTCCTCATTACTCTCTAGTTTTTGGCGAATTTCATTTAGCTTTCTTCGGACTGTGGCCGGAGGGTCCTTTCTGCCAAATCTTTTCATGAGACTTTCGCGAATTGACGAGTAATTTCTCAGCATGTCTTTGGGAAGAGAGCATAAAAACCACATAGCCTTTCCTTTAAAACACTCATATATTTTGTCGATTTTCTCTTGCTCTGTCCATTTTTACCTTTCGGCCATTCGTTCGAAAGGAACTAAGAAAACGTCGAACTCATCCTTTCCCTCATATGTTGGTAATTTTGCTCTAGGCCATCCAACTGATTGATGTTCAAACACTGTGCCTCTATTTCCAATGTTTCCTGTCTGACTGGTACCATCTGGAGTGTATGATAGCTGTCTGTTTGCTTCTCTTTGCTCTATTACCCGCAGCTCTTGATCGAATGGTCTACCACTTACTGCACCTGTATCTTTTTGGCCTGACAGCAGTTCTTGTTGGAGTTTCCGCTACCCCTTCATTTGGTTCGCGCATTTGAGTCTGTTGGATTGGAGGAGGTATTCTGTGCTCGTCAGCACTGCTAGACAAAGGAGTAGAAGTAAACTTTGGAGCTGCCAACATCGATATCCTCCTCTCTGATGTCTCTAAAAATGACGCAAAATCTTTCTTCACCATTCCTTTAAAAAACTCCATTTGATCTTTTCTGATATTTTCAGCTCCTTGAAGCTGCTCCTTCATAAATTCTTCCTTGTCTTGTAGCCATTTGTTGACAGAACCTTTCTCTTCGTTAACATTAGCGTCCTGGTTTAGCGATTCTGGAACATCAATGATGTCATCACACCAGCGGACAAAGCCTCAAATATTTACACATTTACACAATCAAAGTCAATATTACAAACATTAAATGACTTATATCCCCTGTTACCCACTTTTGTCAATGGTGGACATTGGTGGTACGGTACCATCAATTCACAGATCAGTACAAAAACCAATAACAATTGTGTGCTTCATCCATGCCTAAGTTTGGAGAAGTAGTCTAATGCGTTTGAATATACATGCAACTCCCGTTTTCCTTTTACCATAACAAAAACAATCACGAAAAATTCGAGAAATAATCTTTTCAACCAAATCAATATAAACAATTGAATTACTTGAATATGTAAATGACTGCACAAAAACATTCATTGATAGAGTTATTAAAAGAAATATTACAAAAAGGACATTTGTGACAAAGTCCTCAAAGACGTCTTTAGAAACGCTTAAGATTCACAAATTTGACTTCTTGAATAAAAAATTTGAAAAATTCAATGTTGATAAAACATCAAATAAAACCATTGAATGACTTAAATATGTCAAATATACAGTGAATGAGTGCACAAAATACACATTTATACATTTCCTTTTTGATTTTTTGTCATGTTTTATGTATCTCGGATTCAGGCCATTTTACCCCAGATAGACCTTTACTAGGTCGACATGCATATTGAATATGCCCCATATTTTTCACAGTTTAAAAAAAAACTTAATATAAAAAAGAGTCATGTAATACGTCCTTATATAATTTCTTGCACTGTCATCTACTATAAGATTGGCAACATAAAATATTTTTTTGTGAATTGTAATTAAATATTTCATGTTGACAAGATGTTCGCAAAAGAGACTGACGTAATGTCTGGGACGTTTCAATGTCATTATTTTTTTTTTGAAGATTATAATTTGGTGATATATATAGAGATCTTGAGGGAAGAATTTCTTTTACCATTTCCTTTGTGTGTAAAACAAGATGATATAGCTATTTATTTTCACTCTATAAACCAATACCTCATGTGAATCTATGAGTTAATGAAGATCCTGACGAAAATCTCAACAACACTCATAATAGAGCACCAAATTGAGCATCGACGGACCCCCAGCAAGCTAGAGGCTCGAGGTGCCCGGGAGGAGTAAGCATCCCCTGTTGGCTAGCCACACTTTCTATGTAACTTTATGGAATTTTGGTATTACTGTAGTCCATGTACTGTTTTTATATGAAATATGAACAATGACTGTCTTTCTTTTTGTGTTCATTGTTATGGGTCAGAATACCCCAAAACGCCAGCAAAAATCAGACAAAGACAGAATATAAATTTACAAGTTTAATTATGTACAAAATATATATATTTACAATGATTACAACTTACAATACAATGTCCGGATCAAAGTGTCCGTTACGGTCCACAAAGTCTATCGAATGTTTGGTTTCCTGTAATCACAAACGTTCTCGAAAGATCGGTGTCCAAACGTTGTTAAATGGATTAAAGTCTCAACAAATAAAGTGTCCCAGTATATCAGAATAGATGAATGAATCGTGTCTACGAATGTGTACGAATGTCTCCTCAACACAGTTCCTCAGAGGTATATATACTTAATACAAATGAATTTACCAGAAGCTTCTAGAACAATGACTCATTACAGATTATTAACAATAGAGTAAATTCTAGAAATCACAGTCATGTGATGATAATGATGTAACAAAGAACATACTGGAATATTCTCTATTGAAATAAACATGACATAGTAAAATCTAGAAAGAATTATTATGAAATCATTAAATAACATGACTAAGTACATGTGTACCTACACATAAAGTAAAACTAAAATAATACATGACCCACAACACCTCCCCCCTTAAAAAAAGTTTGAATGTCAATGAAAACTTTGGTGGTAAATTCTGCAAAAATCACTCATGAAACTCTCGATAGTGCATCTGCAATCACATTGTCTTTGCCCTTGATATGTTTAATAATGATATTGTACTCTTGCAACAATAAACTCCACCTTGTAAGTCTTTGATTCTTGTTTGACATTTTGTGCAAAAATGTGAGAGGGTTGTGGTCAGTATATACAAGAATGGGATGTAAAGTAACATTCAAATAAACATCAAAATGTTGTAAAGCTAACAATAATGCAAGACACTCTTTTTCAATAGTAGAGTAATTCTTTTGACATTTTGTCAATTTCTTTGAAAAATAACAAACAACTCTATCTACACCATCATCATTTTCTTGAAACAAAGCAGCCCCGATTCCTACGTCACTGGCATCAACAGTAAGCTTAAATTGCTTATCAAAATTTGGAGCTGACAGGACAGGACTATTCATAAGAACACATTTGATTTTCTTAAAAGATTCGTCACAGTCATTGGTCCATGCAAAATTCACTCTCTTTTGTAACAGATTGGTAAGTGGACCAACAACTGACGAGAAATTTGGACAAAATTTTCTGTAAAATCCTGCCATTCCCAAGAATCTCATTATCTCTTTCTTATTGGTAGGAATCGGGAACTTTGAAATAGCTTCCACCTTGGCCATGATAGGAGTAACAAAACCTTGACCTACTTTGTGACCCAAATATTCTACAGTCGCATGACAAAATTCACTTTTCGCAAGGTTCACTGTGAGGTTTGCTTTCGCCAGTATGTCGAAGAAAGTACGCATGATTCGGAGATGATCATCCCAGGTGTCGCTGTAGATGATGACGTCATCGATGTACGCCTCGCATCCTTCGAGATGATTTAGGAGCGAATGAATCATTCTCTGGAATGTGGCTGGTGCGTTTTTCATACCAAAGGGCATTACTTTATATTGGTATAGCCCATCTGGAGTCGCAAATGCCGATATTTCTCTGGCTCTCTCTGTAAGCGGGACCTGCCAATAACCTTTGAGCAAGTCAAATTTACTGACAAATTTTGCACTGCCAATTTTATCTATACAGTCATCGATTCGTGGGATCGGATAAGAGTCAGTTTTGGTGACTGAATTGACTTTTCTAAAGTCCGTACACAATCGGTAAGTTCCGTCTGGCTTCGGAACCAGAATACATGGGGAACTCCAATCACTATTGCTGGGTTCAATAATGTCATTTTCAAGCATGTATTGAATTTCTTTCCGCATGTATTGAAGCTTTATCGGGTTTAAGCGATAGGGATGCTGTTTGATAGGTGACGCATCACCCACAATGACGTCATGATGAGATGCATTAGTCTTTTTTGGAACGTCCGGAAAGATGGTCGTATATTCCCGCATTAATTGGTGCACTTCCTCTTTTTGATGCACGGTCAAATGTCCGAGTTTCACTTCCGGATTTCTCAGAATTTCGGAATTCTTCAAACGGACACTTTGAGCGAAGTCTTTTTCGACAGTCTCTTCATTACATTCAGGTTCAACACAATTTTCTAATGAATTTACATTGGCCAAAGTGGAAACTGGTTTTACAAAATTTCGGTCACTTCTATCAAAATACTCTTTCAACATGTTAACATGACACACTCTTTTTTCTTTTCGCCGACCTGGTGTCTTAACCACATAGTTAACATCACTAATTTTACTCTCAATCTCATAAGGACCGAAATATCTAGCTTGCAAAGGATGACCAGGGATAGGCAAAAATACAAGAACTTTATCGCCTGGTTTAAAAACTCTGTTTCTAGCATCTTTGTCATACCATGATTTCATTTTCATTTGTGAGGTTTTGAGATTTTCTTGAGCTAATTTGCAAGCATTATATAATTTCTCTTTGAAATTAGACACGTAGTCTAAGAGATTCAAATCGCTAGTCTCAGTCAACCATTTTTCCTTCAATAACTTCAATGGCCCCCTGACCGTATGCCCAAAAACTAGCTCAAAGGGACTGAACCCAAGGGACTCCTGAACCGCTTCTCGTGCCGCAAACAACACGAGATGAACCCCTTCATCCCAGTCTTTTCCATACTGGTGACAATATGTTTTCATCATAGTTTTAAGGGTTTGATGAAAGCGTTCAAGTGCCCCCTGGGACTCAGGATGGTACGCAGAAGACTTATACTGCCTGATACCTAGCTCATGCATAACCTGCTGAAACAATCCTGACATAAAATTCGAACCCTGATCTGACTGAATAGCCTTGGGAGCACCTACGAAACTGAAAAACTTTGTAAGGGCCTTAACTATGGTCTTTGCCTTAATATTCCTAAGAGGTATGGCTTCAGGAAACCTAGTTGAAGTACACATAATTGTCAGTAAGTACTGATTCCCTGACCTAGTCCTAGGCAAAGGACCTACACAATCAACTAGCACCCTACTAAAAGGTTCCTCAAAGGCTGGAATGGGTTGGAGGGGAGCAGGTGGTATAACTTGATTGGGTTTACCTACCATCTGACAACTATGACAAGACTTACAAAACTCAGACACATCTTTTCTCAACTTAGGCCAATAAAAGTGACTTAAAATCCTATTATAAGTCTTATTGACACCTAAATGACCTGCCATGGGTGTGTCGTGAGCTAAACTCATGATGTCCCCGCGATACGCTACTGGAACCACTATCTGGTGAACGACCCGCCACACGTGATTAGGGGGTGCATCGGGTGGTCTCCATTTCCGCATGAGGATGCCATCTTGTACGTAGAAGCACTCTCCGACTTTGTCCGCTTCTTCTCGGGGAAGGGCCCTCTTGCTTAGTCGGATGATCTCCGGATCTTTAGTTTGCTCGGAGAGGAGCTGCTCACGGCTTAAGGCATCTGTACCCCTGTCTAATGGCGGATAGGAATCATCACCAGGTACTGTCGGAGACTTGTCAACATGAAGTGGTACTGACGTCTCAGGTACGCTGTCATCAATGGTAGACATGAATGTGTCAGAAAGGTCTATATTTTCGGAGGGATGGTCCTCGTTAAGTGCAGAAGTACTCTCAGCCTCTTTAAGTCTGTTCCTGGCCATCGCCCTGGTAACTGCGCAGGCTGGGTACAAGTCGTCGTCTTCATCATCGGACACGACATCGGACGTGATTTTCTCACAAACAATCGGATCGGCTACAACTTTGCCGCCAGCTAAATCGTTGCCAAGCAACAAGGAAACGCCTTGAACGGGAAGAGTAGGTCGAACACCTACGATAACAGGTCCAGTAATTAAGTCTGACTTCAAATAAATTTTATGAAGGGGAACATCAATGACGCCTAGCTCCACACCCTGTAATAAAACTGACCTACCAGTAAAAGTGTGCTCAGACAAAGGCAATGAACCCTCTAACAATAAAGTCTGGGCAGCACCAGTATCTCTCAAAATCTGAACAGGCAACGCTTCGCTAGAATCACTGAGTGAAACAAATCCCTGTGACAAAAAGGGCTTATAATGATCCTCCACAAAATCATCAGAACTGGACTTAGAACCCTGAATCTCAGGAGTGTCAGAACAAATCGAATCTAATGCTTTCCTATCATTTCTAACAGACGCACAGGCCTGTGACTTAAGTTCTTTTTTCTTCTTAAGCTTCAAACACTCACCAATAACATGACCTTTTTTCTTACAATAATTGCATGTAGGAAGGGACCCCACCCCTGGGGATGCCTCAGAACGCTCGGACCTAGGTCCGGACGTAGAACCACCTTGAGATGGTGACTGGGAACTAATGGACGACTGAGACTCTTGTACATTTTTCTTTGGAACATCTGACGTTTTTGCGCTATCGCTAGATTGAGTTTTTGACACAAAATTTTTCTTATGAGTGAGAGCATACGTATCAGACAAAACAGCGGCTTCTTCAAGAGTTTTAACATTTTTGTCTTCCAAATGAGTTCTTAAATCTTGATGTACACACTCTTTGAATTCTTCTATCAGAATTATTTGACGCAAATTGTCAAATGAATTGGGAATTTTCTTAGATCGAAACCACTGATCAAATAAATCTTCTTTTTCTCGAGCAAATTCAACATATGTTTGATTTTCAAACTTTTTGTACTTTCTAAACTTTTGTCTGTACGCCTCAGGTACTAACTGATATGCTCTCAAAATCGTGTCCTTGACCTTGTCATAGTCTGAACTCTCAGCAATACTGAGCGCCGAGTACACTTCAGCCGCTTTGCCGATAAGTACGCTTTGTAACAAAGTTGGCCAAAAATCACGGGGCCACTTCAGATTGGCCGCGATTTTCTCAAAATGTGGAAAATATTTGTCCACGGACTTTTCTTGAAATTTTGGTACTAATCGGATGTTTTTGGCGGCGTCGAATTCAGACTTGACAAGCGAAGGAACAGGATTTTCCTTAGTGCTTTTCTCTAATTTTAACTTTTCTAACTCAAACTGGAGTTCTTTCTCGTGCATACGTTCCTGTTTCTCTCTTTCTTTTTCTTCTCTTTCAAATTGTCTTTCTTTTTCTTCTTTTTCAAATTGTAATTGTATTTTCATTTTCTCTAATTCAAACTCATATTTTGACATTTTGGTTTCGCTTGAAACAGGTTCAACAGGAAAATCGTATGACGAAAAGATTTCCTTAGCTAAAAGCTCTTTAGCCACAATATTTCTAATTTCTTGTTTTCTCATAGAAGATTTTACCTCTAACTTCAAGTGAAGACCTAAACCAATCAAATCATCTTTTTTCAATGATTCGAACTCATCCACAGTCGGCGATTTCAAAAATTCAGTGACCGAAAATACCATGATTGATTTCTGCTGGCAAAAGTTTTGAGAATTTTCCTTTTTTCAAAAACGAACTTTACGTAAAGTGCAAATATGCAGAGATTACTATCCCGGACGAGCCCCCAATTCTGTTATGGGTCAGAATACCCCAAAACGCCAGCAAAAATCAGACAAAGACAGAATATAAATTTACAAGTTTAATTATGTACAAAATATATATATTTACAATGATTACAACTTACAATACAATGTCCGGATCAAAGTGTCCGTTACGGTCCACAAAGTCTATCGAATGTTTGGTTTCCTGTAATCACAAACGTTCTCGAAAGATCGGTGTCCAAACGTTGTTAAATGGATTAAAGTCTCAACAAATAAAGTGTCCCAGTATATCAGAATAGATGAATGAATCGTGTCTACGAATGTGTACGAATGTCTCCTCAACACAGTTCCTCAGAGGTATATATACTTAATACAAATGAATTTACCAGAAGCTTCTAGAACAATGACTCATTACAGATTATTAACAATAGAGTAAATTCTAGAAATCACAGTCATGTGATGATAATGATGTAACAAAGAACATACTGGAATATTCTCTATTGAAATAAACATGACATAGTAAAATCTAGAAAGAATTATTATGAAATCATTAAATAACATGACTAAGTACATGTGTACCTACACATAAAGTAAAACTAAAATAATACATGACCCACAACATCATGTGTTCACAACTCTGGTTGGTCATATGAATATTTTATCTATACAAATAGAACCATGAAAAGGTAACATGCTTGAATTGAAAACACAGTTTTCAGACCGCGACATCAAAATGGTAAACGAGAAATTCAAACAATAAATGAAAAATGTGTATAATCACCATATCTCCTTACACAGTACGAAATCGATAATCCAGAAATGACAAATATGGATAATGACCATATCCAAATACACAGTACAAAATCGATAATACAGATGGCATACAACAGCAGGAAAAAACGGGGACCAAAGCAAACAAACCATATGAAAAGAAGCGAACTCCCAAAATATGAGTGAGACCAGATGCCCAGGAAGAGTCAGCATCTCCTGCTGACGCATTGTATAACTGAAAATTATACACTTGATTGTTAATCGTTTCAGCATTCCCTGCTTGCATACAAACGATTTTGGTTTTAAAGTGGCTTAGCATTGGCTTGACGGTCCACATTGCCATTCAATAATTCAGAAAATCATAAACCGAAGGCATACAAAATCGGGACAAAAGCAAACAAACAAACACCTCCATCACATGAAAAGAAACGAACTCCAAATATGGGAGTGAGACTAGGTGCCCAGGAAGAGTCAGCATCTCCTGCTTGCATACTTACGATTTTGATTTCAAAGTTGATTATCATTCGCTTGACGGTCCACATTGACATTCGATAAATCAGAAAATCCTAAACCGAAGGCATACAAAGTCAGGACAAAAGCAAACAAACAAAAACCTCCATCACATGAAAAGAAGCGAACTCCAAATATGGGAGTGAGACTATGCGCCCAGGAAGAGTCAGCATTTCCTGTTTGCATACAAACGATTTTGGTTTCAACGTGGCTTATCATTGGCTTGACGGTCCATATTGTCATTATATTTTATATTATATTCCTCACCTCATCATAGAATTGTTACTAAGAACTCAAGGTGTGTCATGACCTTTAACCAAGGGCATGCGTTAAAAGTCAAGGTCACAAGATACTACATTGTTAAAATCTTATACGGGGCATAACTCCATCCCCTCTGCATGGATTTCAATATTTCTTTAAAAACAACCCAAGGGTGTGCCATAACCTTGAACCAAAGTAGGAGTCAGGTCAGTGTAGAGCTTGTAAATAGTTTTCGAGGGTTCATGATAAAAATGGATAAAAATGTTTATACTTTTGATTTAAGACTTCGACGTTATGATTTTGTTGAAACTTTTGAAAATTTTTATAGTAACTATGTCATCACCCTTCTTGAAATGGGATGCAGCACCAGAGTGTGTCTCATGAAACACAAAAACAAATACACATAAACCAACGAGACCAATGGGCAACCGGTGTCGATTTAGAACGGACATCTGCTACGCCAGCAGCAAATGGTGTGCTTATCCTGATTACGTGCACACAGCCCTCCCACTTTACCCAGGGGTCTCGTTGATCCCACAATAGTGGTGTAAAATAATCTCACTGTAAGATGACCATACAAACGGACAGCATAACGTAATGGCCCAGGCATCATAGAGATGTGTATGTAAATGAATATAAAGATAGAGGGCGTATGAAATACAGTCCATGTTCTGCCGGCTGTAGCAAGCTCATGAGGAGTCCGACCGACTTTAAGAGAGGACAGGTGGTCGGAGTCCAGTCTTCTCTAACAAGGTTTGAACAGGGCCCACCACGGAGTCCTGTCTTCACAGTCAGTCAGAGTGCAATTCTGTTCTAAAAATGATGCAATTGAATTTGAAGACGTTTAACATTTGTACCACTCCGTGAGTTTCACTTCTGGTTGACCAGGAGTCCCCGAGGGCACATGTAGCCAAGGTCGATCAGCTTCGGTTGATCGTTTCTTCAACGCAGCTGAAGATTTCTGTTATCAAAATTTCTTGAAATTTCTAAATGTTGTTGGAGATCCCCTCCTTTGTTCTAAAATGCGGGTCCTGTAGCATCGTATCCCATTCATCCTCCTACGTCTTTCGGTACATTTTTGGACATAAACTCTTTTCACACTCTTTGGCAATATATCATTGTTTAAATTTAGGATCACTGACGAGGGTTAAGTACCCGAAACGTGCAGACCAATGCTGCAAATTTATCTGTTCTTAAATGATTGAATTGATTGAATTTGAAGACGTTGATTATCTGAAGAATGCGCTACTATGAGGCTGTATATTGATCAAGTACCAAGCCAAGTGTCCGTCTGGTGACAGCAGGATCATATCCAGGGTATAAAAGGCATTTGATGATTCTGATGCAGTTTCGATGGTAATTCTGTCTAACTTTGATCCTTCTTATTTTGTTTATAATATCATCACAAAAGGCAGGTTGTGAAATATCCTTATTAATATACTCTATTGCATGCTGACAATATTTTTTGTAAAATTTCCAAAAAGTCTTAAAGTTATCATGAATTTTTGTGCACCATCAATTAACATAACATTGCAGGGTCTTTTGTGTGTGCTATGGTAAACACCAAGATTTGAGTCCGCAAGCGCATGATGCACTCCTATTCGTCTTGGTGCGAGTTTTGGCATTGGGCAGCATAATTCTCTGTTCAAGCATACAAATGAGTTATAGAAAGTCCTGACAATAATCTCAACAGCACTCACAATAGAGCAGCAAATTGAGCATCGACGGACCCCTAGCAAGCTAGAGGTGGGACCAGGTGCCCAGGAGGAGTAAGTATCCCCTGTTGGCTAGCCGCACCCGCCATCGATGTTCATGCACGAAAATAATCACAATATATAAAATACATGCACTGTCTGGGGTTATGTAAATATAGAAAGTGCTATTGCGACCATGTCAGGGAAACAATATTCAAAACACTTACTGGCAAACAAAGTATCGTTCTACTTTTAAGGGGTTTTTTTTCATCATATGGCTTACCCTCAGTTGGTTTGTTTGAGACAATCTTGGCGTTCTTATTACGAATTCATTGGTTGAAGTTGGCAGAATTCTCCCAGTTGAAGGGGTAAATTAGAAAGGTACAATCGATCGATTTTGAAAAAAAAATATTCATATTGTCATCCTTGAAATATGAAAAAAATACGAACCCATCTTTTTTTAAGTTTTAAATGACGTTTTACCAGTGCCACCTACAATGCATCCGACATAGTCTTCCGCACTTGTACTTGAGATGATTCAATTGTCCTTCGTGTTTCTGTGGAGCTTGCGTCATTGTCTCTGTCTGTTTGTCTTATGTTCTTTTCGTGTGAAGAAGTAACTGTTCTGTTTTGTATTTTTCATAACTTCCTAAGCCTTTCGATTGTGGTTTTTGGAATCTGCTTTCTGTTTTTGTATGCCATACAAGTGTAATTTTTTGTGGATTTCGTATTTGACTTTCAAACTCTAATTAATCCAAACATCTATAACAATGATTGAGACAGATACATGTAGAAAGACTGTCCGACAGATGGAGGGGCAGACAGACGGAGCGGAAACCTATTGTAACCTATGGCAGACCTGCCTACTTTTTGACGTATTGTTTTTTAGGATTTTTGATCTTCAAATATGCTGCTCATTTTACGCCTAATACATATTTTCAATCAGTATTACCTTTTAAAAACAAACGGATAGACTTGACTATATAAATCATTTTAAGCTGAGGGTTTGATATCGTATAAGCAATAATTATTGTGTAAACGATTAGATTTGTACAAATGTTAAAGAAGGGAAGACTATGCTTTTCTTCTCAAAAATAAAATCAACATCCCAAAATTACACTTTCTTAAGCAGCATTTTACACTTTTCGTAAGAAACAGGTAGGCAGGTCTGCTATGGTATCACTAGTGGACTAAAACACCCTGCCCGAATTGTTCCACCTTCATAAATTTGTACATCTTATGGCTGCAGCAGAAACTTGTCATTGCTTAGTTAAATAGAATGGTAGCGTGTGATGCTCTCAAGGCACAGCCACACTTTATAATCATTGCTTGGTGCAGCTGTCTACAATCTGTCTACAGCCTTGTCCTGGACTTCACAACGAGAAATTGCTACGGAAACTTGAAACTTTCTCCAATGAAATTACTATGAAATATTTTACCATGCATGTCTTTTAATTTTTTATACCACCACACCCAAGACGTGAATTGTCTTTGGTCCTTTGGTCTGCAATTGATCCTTTTGACCCCAAAGTAATTATTCCTGACAATTGGAAATATTTCGGCAGCTTTCATGATAATAGATGCAATACACATTCTATAAATTATTCGGAAACCAATTTCAATCATCAGAGTCCTATGAACTTAACCTTTGAACCCCAAATCCATACGGGTTATCAATGACTCATGGTGAGTAAGTGTATGAATTTTCATTGCAGAAGCACTTTAGATATTTGAATCATAGTCGGGGAAACTATTGTTGACACCCACCCTCCAAGTTAAAATGTTCCTTAATATATATTCTATGTCTTTCGTAAACTCTTTTGTTGCAAAAATGTGATTTCCAAAACTGACAATGTAGCAAAAACATTATGACCCTCTGAACATAGATTCAAACTTGTGCATATTGATTTTTTTCTCATTTTATTATTATGTAAATGGACAATATTACACAAAATGAATGATGATAAATTGAAATGAAATTTCAATAACCAATGATAAATAGAAAATGTCAGAAAGCCTTTCATCCAAGGATAAATAATTGTCCAGTGCATGTCTATAATCTGTGTAGCTCTTGCTTTAGAGCTTTGATTTGAAAGACTTGTACATGCAATTTTGAAAAATGTCTGAATCAAATCAAGTTCACATATCATATTTACACATATACACTCTATTTCAACAGCTTCAATGCAAAGATTAGCACACATTTCACAAGAAAGTCTTTCTAAAGGTAATATACCTCTAAGAATTGGATGGCAAATGATTGGTACCCACATTATGAATTATTTTTAGTAATATAAATGGACAAGTGGCTTCAAGTTTTCTTTAATAAAGAAAATGCAATTACTGGTATGATCTAAAACTTCAATTAGAAAGATGTTTGTCTGATTATATGGCAACGCTTGATAAGAGAAGCTGTTGGATGATTTGTGGGCACTTGGAATATTTTGACGCAATAAAAACGAACTCGATAAGGCTTCTTCTTCTGTATAGATCACAAATATGCGTTGTAAATATTCTATGCAGTTTTTGCACGCAATGCTGCTCTTTTTCCTGTGACGGCCTGGAAACCTGACTTGATGCTAGCCACAGAGCATCGTGATCCACAAGTCTCACACTGGAGGAAAAAAATTCTGGTATCTTTTTGCAAAAGTGTGTCGGGTGACCTACAGGTATGGCATGTGACGTATTCCTCTGTAAAAGGGGGAAAAAAGAGAATTGTTACTTTATTGAAGCACATGTACAAGTATTTGAATCTGATTTAATATGTTTCTTCATAATTAAAGGAGAATGTTGTATGCAAAACCTGTAATACAATTTTAATACACAGGACATGTTCAAATGGATATACAATCTATCAGTGATACTGCCAAGTTTACACTCACTTCTTATAATGTGGCCATTTTTAACAAGTATTCATAATACATGTGTAAATAGCTTATTTCTATATGTAAATCTGAGACTTGAGTTATCTACTTGACTTACTTAATATATATTTTCTAAGAACGTTTTCTTATCTACTTGACTTACTTATATATCTTCTAAGAACGTTTTCTATCTGTTTCTGGTTATATTTTCCTTTGATGATAAGTTGATTATTTCCGTCTACAGAACCACTGAAATTGAAAATTAAATCTAAGTGTGAAAATGAAATTGAAATCATACATAGATAAAATGATAAAGGAAGTATGGGCTTCTGGATAACATGTATTAACAATGTGTTTTCCAATATATCTTAAAACCAAAATTAAATGGGCACATTTTTTTTTCATTTTCATTTGTCACTTCCTGTTTCATTTTTTTTAAAGAAATTCTATACAGAATCAAAGACAAGAACTTTCAAGATACAGTACTTGATCACTGTATACCTTGTAACCATGCTAACAAAGCGTCATCTTCCATGCCAGAAAATATATGATGCAATAAAGTAAGCTATATTTTATATAAAAGTAGCTGTAACATACCTTGTACCCAATTCTGCAGATAAAAAGGCCAAGACGTGTTTTGGCTGCCTGTGCAATCTGAAATTAAAAAGCAAGTACTATGTATAAGAATATGTCTTGTAAATTGTATGAAAAAGATGCAGTAATAACTTTGTTTGGAAAAATGAGGTTGTTTATATTGAAGTTGTTGAAAGAAAAGTTTCTGCTAGAAAATACAGTTTTCCTGTATGTATGTTCCATGTAAGTTTCTGGTCAAAAATCAAAATTCTATGATATTCTTAATTTTTCACAATAAATTAATTTAGAGAAATCAAAAGAAATCAATAGCAAGATGTTTTTTATCTAATTGGTAAAATTCAATACTATTTACAAATTGAGCAAATTCATTGACAATTTTTCAAATTGATAAGCACATTATTAAATAAAATACTAAATACACTCACAATCTGCATATTTCTGCAAAATTTGCAAATGAGGATTTTCGTGTTCCAACTTTGAATAACTGTGGAGGTCGCATCACAAATTTTTTCTTCTCTCCAGCAACCATGTCTGGATTTTTCTCACGAATTATATCAAATACCCGTGTAAGGAGCTGGAAATGAAAGGATTATATCAAATACCCGTGTAAGAAGCTGGAAATGAAAGGATTATATCAAATACCCGTGTAAGAAGCTGGAAATGAAAGGATTATATCAAATACCCGTGTAAGGAGCTGGAAATGAAAGGATTATATCAAATACCCGTGTAAGAAGCTGGAAATGAAAGGATTATATCAAATACCCGTGTAAGAAGCTGGAAATGAAAGGATTATATCAAATACCCGTGTAAGGAGCTGGAAATGAAAGGATTACAAATATAGAGTTACGGCTTTGTCACGAATTATATCAAATACCCGTGTAAGAAGCTGGAAATGAAAGGATTACAAATATAGAGTTACGGCTTTGTCACGAATTATATCAAATACCCGTGTAAGAAGCTGGAAATGAAAGGATTACAAATATAGAGTACGGCTTTGTCACGAATTATATCAAATACCCGTGTAAGAAGCTGGAAATGAAAGGATTACAAATATAGAGTACAGCTTTGTCACGAATTATATCAAATACCCGTGTAAGAAGCTGGAAATGAAAGGATTACAAATATAGAGTTACGGCTTTGTCAAGAATCAGCATAACAAACATTCAAGGATTTTTCTCACGAATTATATCAAATACCCGTGTAAGAAGCTGGAAATGAAAGGATTACAAATATAGAGTTACGGCTTTGTCAAGAATCAGCATAACAAACATTCAAGGATTTTTTAAGACTGTTCAAGATAGTGATGAGCAATTGGGAAAATTTTACTATCGAATATCGAGCACTATCAGAGACATACTATCGATAAATTATCGAAACTATTCAAAATGTTCAAAACAACTATGAAACAAACTTATCATGTATTGCTATTCAAGATCTAATCATAAGACTGATTTAGAGAAAATTCAAAAGATTCTGGCTAATCAACACAATGAACTATACGAACAATGACCTTATATGATAAAAGTCGGCATTTTTTTTTGGTGTTTTGCACATAACAAATTCAATCTGAGCCATTTTTCTCCTTCTTCTTCTTCCTTTTCTAGTTTCCGACAATCGATATACAATTTTATTATCGATAATCAAAAATCGAAGGGGTTTCAGCGATCGACTATTGAAAGTCAGCGACCATCGTCACATCACTAGTTCAAGAGTAGGTTTTTGTTGCTGGCCACATGTTTGACTCCAATTATTGTATCATATTTAGAGCTCACAATCGGTTTATGTCTTGCGTAATATTTTGAGCTAACTGTATCGTTACATCTCTCATTTGTACCCACCTCATCATAAGTGTAATCTCTGTCAGACCCCAGCCAAGATTTACCCTCTGTCATACCAACTCTGTCTTCTTTGGCATCTGTCTCATCTATAAAAACAAAAGTAAGTATGAAAGTATGGAAAAAATTGGTTCAGAAAATACAGGGTTTTAAATCATGATTCATCTTTCATGTATGCAAGTAAATTCTGGCAGTGGATTACTAAATTCAAGAACTGATGGGCCACATAGTAAGTGTAAACTACTCTTCTTTTTGTGTGATTGGGAAGGTATCCTTCATAAAACGCATAAAGACATGAAGAAATTATTATAGAAATGCTTGGTTTCCCTAATCTAACACAGTTTTCCATAAACATTGATGAAATTAACATTAGTTTATGCTAGATATTATCTAAAATGGAAGTGTCAAGTAATTTTGTTTATTGTAAAAGCAAAACATGAGATACGAGAGCTGATTGATATGTTGTGAGCCTCAGTTTTCTGGGTTGCAGAAGGTATTCTGCTGATAGATTATCTCCAAAAGGGACAAACAATCAATGGCACATACTATGCTTCACTTCTGACACAGTTACAGGAAAATAGTAAACTTAAGTGCCGTGGAAAGCTCACTCGTTAAAGGTGTGTTGTTCCATCAGGACAATGCTCCTATTCACAAGTCTGTCACTGCCATTCATGATTGTGGCTTTAATTTGATTGAGCATCCACCTTATTCACCTGATCTTGCTCCATCAGACTTTCATCTATTCCCAAAACTAAAAGCAGTTATTTCTGGCACCCACTTTCAGTCCTATGATGATGTCATACTTGCAGTGGATGGCTTTCTGACCAGTCAAGATAAGGAGTTCTTTAAAAGTGGTATAGAGGCTCTTAAACACTGGTGGCAAAAGTGTATAGATACTGAAGGGGATTATGAAGAAAAATAATGCAAAATGTCTGATAAAATTCAAATCCTTAAATACGAGGCTCACAACATATCAATCAGCCCTCGTAAGACAGATACTAGAAGGTCAACAATGCAATATCACAGAATATCTGTTAAATGACCGTTTATAAAAGTATTTTACCATCTCCTTGTCCATCATCATCACCGGCAACCAAATCATCAAAGTCAACATTCTTCTTCTTTTTCTTTTTCTTCTTTGCAGGAAGAGCGAGATTAAAATCTTCCTCCTCCGCCCCACCGTCCTGGGCCTCTGGTTCTGCTTCATCTTTCTTCTCAGAACTTTCCTGGAAAATAAGATAAAGATGAGGACAGAGAAGAACGGAAATACAATGTATTATGGGTATAAGGAATCCAACTCCTTTATTCAAGAATAGAGGAACAACAAGGATAGCAAAAGAAATAAAGCCTGTGTTTGTGAAACACGGATGCCCCCATTGGCATCTTTGTTAGTATAAACACTATTTTCTGTTAAGTACATGTATGTGAAAGGTCAAGGTCAGGGTCACAGGGTTAAAAGGTCAAAGGTCAAGGTAAGGAGGTAAAAAAATTGGTATCAATGGAAAGGTCTTGTCACAATGAATACACATGTGAAATATGAAAGCCCTATCACTTACCAATAAAAAGTTATGCCAAATGTTAAAGTTTTTGAAAAGTAGGTCAAAGGTCGAGGTCAAGGTAACAAGGTCAAAACTTTTGGTATCAATGGAAAGGTCTTGTCACAAGGAATACACATGTGAAATATGAAAGCCCTATCACTTCCCATTCAAAAGTTATGCCAAATGTTAAAGTTTTTTAAAAGTAGGTCAAAGGTCAAGGTCAAGGTCACAAGGTCAAAACTTTTGGTATCAATGGAAAGGTATTGTCACAAGGAATACACGTGTGAAATATGAAAGCCCTATCACTTCCCATTCAAAAGTTATGTCCAGTGTTAAAGTTTTTCAGACAAACAGACAGACAGACAAACAGACGGACAGGCCAAAAACTATATGCCCCCGAATCTTTGATTCCGGGGGCATAAAAAAAATGTTATGATGAATCTTTGATATTACATGTATGATGTACATGTATATACTGTAACATGGAAATTTTCGCATGGGGGTTATTTTCACGAATCGATAGACATCGCGAAAAATTCTTACAATGGGAAAGACGTTTTTATCGCGAATGTTTCCCCCACGCGTAATGTCTTGATGTTATAATCGTGATATTTTCCCTCAGCGAAAATAACCATGGTTATAGTAGTTAATTGTGTCTATGAAAAGATAAGATACTGTTGTTTGCATGGAATTCTTCTTTTTTTTCGTTTTTTTTGCTTTTGATCAGACTAGTATTAATGCACTTCATAAGTTTATAGGCAGACACACTGCATTTGATTTGAGTGAAGTGAACATAGATCATATAAGATGATAAGATTTGCTTTTTTCACAAGCATGTAATTCATGCTGGTATATAACTTCTTCAAGATTACATTGTTCCCAAAAAAAATTACATACATAAAATTTTGTGATAACGAAGATTTTTTCCTATGACTTATGGTATACCAAATGCTTAAGCTTATTCAATTATTAAATCTACCTCCTTCTTCCCTTTGAATTACAAGTACAGAGCATTTTAGTCCACTCTCTCCTAAACAAGTCTTACCGGTAAGGCATCCCCAAGGTCATCAAGGTCAAATGCCTTCTTCTTCTTTTTCTTCTTTTTTAACCCTCCGAAATCAAGTGATAAATCTGCAACAAAAACAAAGATGAAGATTTAAGGTAAAACATTTTCATTCCATAGAAATGAAACAGATTATGCTTCATTGATTCTAACATATATATATTGTCTAGCTTTAGAACAGGACACCTATCATCTCATACCAATGTTTCCCTGTTCTTTATAAATCTTTCTATCTTAAATTCATCTCTTTTGAAATAACAAAATCTGGTTTCTGTCGGTAGATTCCCCTGATTAACTGTGAAGTGAGATAAGATGTTGCAAAATACTGACTTAAGGTATATTTTTATTAAAATATCTGAGATGCCTGATAGAGCTACGTCTCATTTTTGGACAGTACCTGATGTAAATGCATTAAAACTCATCATATTTGAAAAAAAAAGTCCTCCCTGAATTTTATGTTGGTTTCCATAGAATTTGATGACATCACATTTAGGGCTGTCACGATTCACCGCGGTTCTCGATTCACCGCGGTTCTCGATTCACCGCGGTTCTCGATTCACCGCGGTTCTTGACGACGGTTCGATACACGATACGAGACGAGGCCGTATCGTTGATTTACGGTTCGTTTTCAGCATTAAGTTTTATCTTTATAAAAATCATGGCGACGCTCGACGCCGGGTCGTCAAAGATAACTTTAAAAGACGCTCCTTTATATCGTTATATCAGCGATTGGGAAGGCCACGCGCCCTGCGACATAGTAACATTCTAATAAAAAAATGGCCCATAAAATCGGCAACTCGCTTCGCCCTGGTGCGCATTATTCTACGATGTCCATGTTTGGTCTCCAAATCATGTAGATCTACACCAGTAGCAGTAACGTGTGGATCACAGCTTACTTTACATGGCCAGTCACTTCTGCTCTGCTCACCCGAATTATAATACAATATTGATTTTTCTCCGACGTTCTTTTTTATTCTCGTTCTGCGCCTGAGATTTAAATCCCCAACGTCCATTTACGTATCTTATCGACGTAAAGGTACTTGTGCATGCGTTCGTCCGTAAAATTATTATGTCATTTAAGCGGTCAGTCAATGGGTTCAAATTGAAATAGTAAAATTTGTACAGGAATGGCAATTGCAGTCGACCCCCTTTCCCCTCTTCACAAAGTTGAGCATGACGTTGCCCATACGTGGACACGAAAAATACAGGATAGGTGGCTGAAAGTTTCTATGATATGTATGTAAATTATTCATTGGAAATGGTAAAATTGGGAATTTCACGACTGAAAATGTGCAAACATCTGATGTGTTATACAAACATTGTAAGCAAAGAAAATTGATAATTTTTGGAATGGCCCTTTCGTTAAGAAAGATGGCCCATTGATTTTGAGAATGGCCCAAGTGGATGGGGCCATAGTCCAACTGAGCAAGTTTGCCTTCCCGATCACTGTGATATTGTTACATATTGCTGAGTTTTGTACTTTTTTCCCAGTGTTAGTCAATAAATAATTCTCAAAGCATTCATATTGTGACTGATTTTCATTCGTTGTTGTTAAGCTTGTTTTATTAAGATATCTGACGAATTACAGAAATGGCCACATATCTACATTAATAATGATGTATCGTGATACGAATCGTATCGTGTATAAATATCGTGATACGTATCGTATCGTGAGCTTAGCGTATCGTGACAGCCCCAATCACATTTACTTTATGTCAGATACTGTCCAAAACGGGACGTAAATCTGTAACAGATAATAGATAAAATACCATCATCCACTTTCTCTGAGCTCTTCTCCTCTGGGGCGTCCCCCATGTCTCCTGTGACTGGTTCTGCCTCTGTCGGAGTTGGCTCGCCATCCTGAGCGTCTGTGCCATCAAACTCAAATGGAACCTTCTTTTTCTTCTTCTTCTTTTTCATAGAAGGGTCAAACGGCATCTAAAGGTATAAAAAATTGTAAGCATAAACAGAAATGTGATTTATTTCAGTTTATAATCAAATGCTACAAATACTTGATATCCTTATGCGTATCCAACTTTGTAATTCTATATTCATGTTAAAGATTCAAGTTATTTGTCAAGATGAAATGATGCAACGTCAAGGAAATACCATGACCAGATTCTCCATTAACATGATTAAGATATTGAGTTTATCAATGCACTACAACATAGTATTCTTATTAAATACATGTATGTGCCATACTTAATTTTTCATCTTTTAGCCAACCCGAATTCACAAATGGATAACCGTGAATTGAAAAAATGACTGTAACAACTTACAAGGACAGACGAAGATTTATGACTCACCTTTACAAACAATCAAATGAAAAGTTCAGCAATGTACAGAAATATCTCTTTATTTTCTATACAGCTTTATCACAATATATTTTTGATAATTCCCTTCACAACTTTTATTGTATGCAGTTGCGTAAAAAAAGAAAGCTCTTCCCAATACTTATTAAGTCGTTTCTCTTTATACTGATACTGCAGTTCAGAAATTAAACTCTCCCTCAATAGTTAATCCTTGTGTGTACTTTTCACTTTCTTAAACACAATTACTTTGAACTTTTTATGGATGACTTCTGATCAGAACACTGAAATTATACTTTCCTTTACATAATGTGTACAGTGCTTCATTAAAAATGTTTCTATAAATAGTCAAGTGCTTGATGAAATTTTCTTAATGTTTCATCAGAATTTACATTATCATTTCATCATGCTATAATCAATAAAAATTTGATAGAGAAATAGGAATTTACGATACAATGGGGAAGTCTTTGGGTAGGAATATTTGTGTATGGACCATATGTAATTTCATTGGTCCTCTACTTTAAAGAAGCAAGTAAATCATTTCAGCATCAAACTTGAGATGGCTATTACCTAGCATTACATAGAGAAGTTGGCCCAATAAGCAATTAATGTATATGCAGCAGAATAGACCTTTTCACACTAATTAATGTCTGTTCAGTTCACTGTTGTATTTTCGTAGGACCATTTTGCCCACGAGAACAATAAGATGACATCATCCATTAGGGCTGGGACGATACTCTACCCAGCCGATCCGATACGTATCACGATACCTGATATCCGATACGATACATATCGCGATTCTAAGTTAAGTAATAAAACCTTCTCAAAAAGCTATTTGATAGTATTTATTTTCATCATATTCGTAGCTTTTTTTTTATTCCACATGTTATATTTATCCAACATTAGATTTCTGTCCAGAATAAAGATGAAAACAATTAATAAATGGTTTGTTATTTGACTAGAAGAATTGAAAAACAAAAAATCATTTCAAATAACAATAAGAAGTCATGGAAATTTCGTATTAAAAATCAATGGTTCTTATCATTTTGTTATTTTATATCTACATACTTGCCATAATTTTGTCATGTTGAAAAGAGGGACAAAAAGAGTGACAAATCATCAAAAAGAGGGACAAATATAACACCAATGAGGGACACTTTTTCATCACTATAATAAGGCCTTTTAATTATACATGTAATTACAAGTTGGGGATTTTTTTTTTGGGGGGGGGGGGGGGGGGGGGTCCTTCACTTTTGAAGGAGCAACACAGTCAAATAAATGAGAAGTGTAAAATTTTCAAAACAAAGGACCATGTGGTATTAATTTGTTTCACATATTTCCTCTTCAATTTGTCTGATTTTTTTTCTGAAAATACCGAAATTTATCTCACTAAGTATCAGCATCTGAGTGTGTCGCACACAATACATCCTGAGCTAATTTTCATAATTATGTTTAAGGTAACTTTCCATTAGGAGGTTGAACTTCAGATATTGCAATCCAAAATTGCACTAGATCATAGCTCTCTGCAAACACAAGAACGTCAGAGAATAAATAAATCTTGTTAATGCGCGTCGTATACGTACACGGGCGTCGGCTCCTGGTCGGACGCATTTCTATAAAGTGGCGCTTCAGCGAACTTGTCCACCCTTTTATTCACAAGTATTAAACACCTGTGCCGTTACCTGAGTTGACGTTGGCGAACAATAACAAGGGAGTTTAAATCAAATACACAATCGATACCTTAACGTCTCGGATATTGAAAAAGACAGTAAGCTGACGTACGTCAATTAGTGTTGAGGGTTTTTTTTACGTGATAATAATAAAGAGGGTATTATAATAACTTAAGAGCGTTCCGTGGTTGCCGTATTTTCTTTCTTTCTTTTTTTTTTATCTTGTTTACATTTTTACTTCACGTTGTTTCTTCTCATAAAAAATGTTGTATCTTGGCTTACACAAATGGTATCACTCGAACATCTTATAATTATTACTTTCAGTGATCGAATTATTCTTCTAGCAAAAAAAAAAAAAAAACAAGAGAAGGCGTACTTGCATTTATCTAGCGACGTTAATTGACTATTGTTTGTGGTACAGCCGGCTGATTACTGTACATGGTGTGCGTTAGATAAATATTATGAAACAGTTTAAGTTTATGAAAAGACGGAGTGACTAATAATCAATATTACGCTGATTTTTTTTAAATGGAACGTCCAAAAATCGGGATTTCCCGACCGGGACAGATTTTTTTCGGTCGAAAATGCGGGACAATGGCAAGTATTTATCTATATGTAAACTGAAGAAAGTTGGATTTAAACTTGAGTACTTGAAAATACGGACAGTTTAAACACAATTTCTTTGTAAACCTTAACTTAGGTATCGTCGGGGTGTATCGATACTTGGATCGCGAAAAAAAATATCGCGATGCACCGATGAATCGGAGTATCGTCCCAGCCCTATCATCCATGACGCGGCAGACTACATTTTGGAGCAGAATGGCATTATTTGATTTTTCTGGTGGGCAAAACCGTCCTATGAAGAGACAACGGTGAACCAAAACAGATTTCTTTTGCCCCTTTTTGGGGCCGTTATTCGGCCCCATTCCCAATGAAAAATAGTATCTTTTTTCCCAATTGTGGGTCTAAATTTTCCCAATTTTATTCACATGGAATTATCAGCAAAACACTGAAATTTACTGGTTCAAAAGTAGCAAATTTACTAATCATTTGCCATATTGTTGTAAGCATAAGAAATTAAATCATACTTATAAGAAAATTATATGATTAAACATTCAATTCTGAACTTTTGATTGTATAAACTGTCATTTTACTTTTATATTTAGTACTTCCCAAATATTTCCAAATGTTGTAAATTTTCCCAATTGCACGGGCCCCAACCCCATTACCAAATTAATGGAAAAAATCACTGCAAAAGAACATTTAGTGTGAAAGGGTCTATACAAAACTCAGGACACTTCTTTTCTGAAGCAAGAGAAAGGTCACTTCTTTTCCTAAACTTTGATTCACATAATGATGAAATACATGTCATAACCTTATCAAACTATCTGGAAACGAAATTAACGACCATATGTTCCTAACGACAGTAACACGTGTGAACTTTGCGGATGCCGCCATTGTCAGAGGAAACTTGGGATCGAACGTTCAATACTGGTGTGTTGTTTTTGACTTACTAATTCATCTCCTTCTGCCATAATGGGATATATTTTGCTATCCTGCTTCAGATAAAGGACAATGTCTACGAGAAGACTCTATGAAGCGTAAATTCTTAGTTTCAATTCATCTTTGTCGGCTTAGGTTGCATCAGTTCTGAAAAAGGTCAAGGACGATGAAGAGTACATAAAAGGGCGAATAACTCTTCTAAAATCGACTTTATTTATTTATTTAATTAATTTGCTCTTTCAAATAACATGAATAAAGAAAATAATATGATTCAAGGCAAGCAAAGCCTTTTTGTGCGAGCGGAGAGAAAATAGATATGATTATATAAAATAAAAAAAGATCTTTCTTTTTTATTTTGACTATGATGGTTTATCTTATCTTACAAAACTTTCTGTTTGATGATTGCCCAAAAAGATAGCATAAGGCGAGTGGAAACAAGGAAGCATTTGTAAAATTGATCTAGACCAGCAGATGAACATTTTAAGGGGGGGGGGCTTAAAATATGGTTCTTTAAAAATATGGTTCTTTATAATTCATTTTTATTTTGTAAGGGTAGCTGAAAATAAATCACTTAAGAACAAAAGAAAAAAACAAACATATTCCGACTTCTGACAGTACGAAACCACCCGAGACGAGAAAAGCAATCAGAGCGAAACGTCTCGTTTAAAACCGGAAATGTCGGATTTCCCGTGGTTACGCCGCCTTGTTGATGCTTTATCGTTACCTGATTTACGAAAAATATTTTCAATAAATTCAACTTATAAACAAAAATTGAGTATAACATATACGTCTACTTGGAGCCGAAAAAAAAAAATTAAATGGAAATGTCCAGCATCTCCGCAGCAACTCTGTCTGCGAGGGGACGAAAGTTTTTGAAAGCATAGTAGTACATTCTCATTCTTTGATTTAGCATATTTTCTCAATAAGATATGTGTATACGCGTTACCATAAGGGCGAGCTTCGCTCGCAAAGGCCCTTCGGGCGAAAAGTTAGCGGGGGGGGGGGGATATTATTTGCATATCCGGGTTGGGATGACAGGTAAATTTTCTGTCATTTCCTCGCGGACTGCTGTATCATACAGCAGTGTATGGTTATACCCTACCATATTTACCTGTCGTCCCCACCTGGTCAAAATGACAAAATGAACGCATGCATAAATATGTAACTTTGTTTTCATTAAAGATTCAGTACATTATAGAAAGGTACCTTTGCATATTCAGATTTAGGAATATCAAATATTCAGTATATATTTTCAAACCTTCTAAGCTCAGTAAAAATAAACTCATATTTAATTGTTTTTTTTTTTTATTTAGTATATCTAAATAAGTAATATAGAAGAAATATAGCACATGCAATGATATTTTAAGATGTAAGTGGGTAAACTATATTGCCAAACACAAGGGTACCCCTTATAATTTCATTGCATTTTGAAATTTCGACCACTAAATTAGACTGTATTCAACGTTACTTACAAAATAACGGATTAAATTTCTTCATTTTTCATTATTTCATCAAATAATGTTTATAAATGAAGGGAAACATACGTACAGGTATATAGTTTTGTTAAGGGCAAAGTTATGGCTTGAAGGATAAGGGTACCCCCAAAATTTCTCAGTATAAATTTCGACATACTATTTCTATAACTACAAAGACAATAATTAAAAGTTCAAAAGTAATGTTTTTGACATTCTTTCACTAGATTAGAGTGTTACCTATAGAAAAAGACCAAAAATTAGTGTGAAATCTTCTTTATGAAAAATATTTTGGGTATCAAAGAAGGGCGCCCCTAAAACTCCGAAGAAGTTGTATATACAATTTAATGAAATAAATAGTCGAATTTTCAAAATATTCTTCAATACACAAAATTTTCAGTTTAAACAACACATATTGGTCAGTAGTGAAGGTTTATTGCAAAAATACTTGGATTCAATCATAATATTAACAACTGGGAAACGAAAAACCTTAAACTGTCGGGTAGGGAGCCACCTTAACCCTTTAAGGAGAAGTTCGTTATTTGCCATAATATGTGAATGTGTTCCGCTGTGGTCAATGGTGGAGAACTTTCTATATCCTTCACAAGAACAAAAGTCCGTAAACTACTGTCCGCGCGGCTCACTTCGGAAACAGGATAAACGCAATTTTGACTATTTCATCATGCAGAAATTTGAATAAAATTGATACCATTCAGTAGATCTCGCTTAGTCGTTAGTCGTAAATTTTGGTATAAGTTATATGATAGTCAGTGCACTCAATCATAATTTATAGACAAAACAAATTTTAGATGGGTCATTTCCCGTGCTAATTTTCCCGTGACGTCGTGATGCTCTCCATAGGCTCAATATTAAACTTGGCGACGTCATGCTGAAATTTAACATTGGAAACGCACCATCTAAAAATATTGTCTGTATCATTTGATTGCATAAACCCTCGACCATGTAAGATATACCAAAATTTACAACTAAGCGAGATCTATTCAATGATATATAAATTTTATCTTATTTTTGCATGACAAAGTTATCAAAATCGCGTTTATCCAGTTTCCGAAGTGAGTCACGCGGACAGTAGCTGTAACATTTTCGAAATCTTCTCAGTCAAAAAAAAAAGTATTTATAAACAGATATCAATATGAAACTTGATAGAATGAAAGAACTCATGGTCCTCTACAAGTGCACTGTTTTACGTCCCGATCCGTCAACAGGTGGCACCACCAAAGGCGATAGAAGATCACAGGGTTACCATCTTTTGAGAACTTTAAAAGAACCAAACTTTTGAGAACTTTAAAAGAACCAAATCAAATATCCACAAACCGAAAGGATCAGAATGATATAAAAGGGTGTCTCAAGAAGTGTTGTTATTGTCCTATGGCATATTTAAGGTGGGTCCCTACTCGTGAATTTAACAGATGAATTTTGTATTTTAAGGTTATTTTCTATACATAATAGTCAAAATGACATAATGAACACAGACATAGATAGGTAATTTTGTTTTCATTAAAGATACAGTACATTAAAGAAAGGTACCCTAACACTTAAAAATTGAGAAATATCAAATATCCATCATATGCTTTTGAACCCTCCAAATCCAGTGATGATACGAATATGTTTATTTGTTTTGTTTTATTTTATGATAACAAGTCATATAGAAGAAATAAAACACATAAAATGATATTGTAACATAAATCTAAGTATGATATATCTCCAAACATTAGGGTACCCCCTTATAATTTCATGACATTTTTGACCAAGAGTATGTACTAAATCAAACTTTTTGCATAAAAAAACAGATGAATTTTTTTCATTTTGTAATATTTCATAAAATTATGTTTGTAGATGAAGAAAAAAATCACATACAGGTACACAGTTTTTGAAATGACCAAGGTATGGCTCCAAACATAGGGGTAACCCCTTATAATGTTATCATATTTTTGACAAATAATATATAGTATATCACATTTTTGTGCAAAAAACAACAGATGGAATTTCTTCAAATTGGATCATCTTATACGACAATGTATATAGATGGTGAAAAAATCGCATACAGGTATACAATTTTATAAATGATCAAGATATGGCAACAAACATAAGGATACCCCTTTATAATTTCATCACATTTTCAACTAAGAAATAATACTATATGATTGGTGTGGACATTGATAGATTGCACCATCTTTTGCTTCTTTTGGCATTTAAGATCTTCTGTATGTGTTTTTCAATGCGCTGGCTCGTCCCTCACCAGCCATTGTAAAACGTTATACGCAAACAGCTGCATATAAGGAAAAACCTATAACGGTTCGAGTAGGGAGCCACCTTAAAATGTCAAAATATTTAAACATGCATATAATGAGTACTGTACGTTTCAGCATTTCAAATGTGTCACAGGGAATAATTTTTGGTTGCACCAAATTTTTGAAGCATTTTTTTTCTTGGTTAGAAATAAAGAACAAATATACCGTTCCCTACAAGTACTAGTATTGTTGTTTTTCTCATATCTTCAAGTTCGATCTCTTGTTTTGTTTTGGGTTTTTTTTTTTTGGGGGGGGGGGGGGGGTCGCCATTTTCTTTATTAAAACAAGTGACGTGCAGGCAATTGATTGCTATTTTGTTTTAATAGATCCATATAATCATAATTCTAATACGACTTGATATTTTCTCCCTATATGTACCAAAGAACTCGCCTGGTGTAAAATCTCCAACAAACTTCCAGTGCGCTAAGCTCCGCCCATTCACGTGCTATATTAGAATAGAAATAACAACTAGCTAGCCGTGAATCATTGTCCAGTAATTCCAACTCGTCACATGAACCAATCAAATTATCACCTCGCCGCTTCGCGGCTCGGTGATCATTTGACCGGTTCATGCGACTCGTGGAATTACTGGACTATAAACCACGGCTAGCTAGTTGTTATTTCTTAAACATATACAAAGTCAAAGTAAGTTTTCATCGGAATAATCTATTTACTAACTGGACTTCGCCCTCCCTCCCCCTTTTCTGAAAATTTTGCCACTATGTTAATTTGATATTTTAATGACATGATCCATGTCATAAAGCATTATATATCAAGATTATACATAAAAAGTAGCTATAATGTGTGTAATTTTACATCACACCGTTGCGTTTTTCTCATGAAATTCGCAATTTTTACATGGAGATAGAACAGTCAGGCTAAAGCCAGGAACACTTTCCTTTAGTGCATAAGTGTTCCAAAAGCAATGAATTAAGGCTTCATTGAAGGATAAAACCTTATGTTTTAACGTTGTTCCTTAATAATTAATTAAAATAATAATTCTCAAACCCGTAACATCAATGTTTAAGAACAAAACAATTTGAGGGAACGGAAAGTAGTGCAACATCACCCCACCCCACCCAACTTCCACCCTATCCGTATCTTTTCTCTTTCAAGTTCCCCGTCTGTTTAAACAATATAAAACTGAATCTACCTTATCCTAACGATAGAGCCCAAATATTACATGCATGCAGCTATCCGTTTAGAATACCTTCCCTCCTTCTGTTGCCTCAAAGGAAATCCAATGAAATAAATGTTAGCAATTTTCAGATAGAGCCGTGAATATATCTTAATCATGTTAATAGAAAATTGGAATTAGATTTTTATCAACGGGAGGAGATAGAACTGTTTCTAAAGATGCCGATGGTTACCTTCTAATTAACCTATACTTGTATAATGCAGGATCCATGAAGACGGTTTCTTCACAGATTCTTCGCAAATAAGAAGAGCCTGTGATTGGCTTACTAGCTCAATTCTGGCCAACTAAGAATAAGAAGTAGGCGGAGCGTCTTATTCATGTAGAAACTTCAAATAACCTTCTAACCGACTCTAGATGAAAATGGAGGGAGTGATTACATCAAAGGCTCATAACTCTGTCAATCTTACAAAAGTACACAATTTTCTCTCAGCTGGGTAGTCTCCCAGAAGTTGTAAACAGTGATCCCATACACACTGAACTCACTTAAAGGAAAACCGTCCCCTCCCACTCTGAACCTTGTAGCCTACCAACTATATTTTTATGATGAAAATAAAATAGAATTATGTTTAGATTGAGGATCACTGACGAGGGTTAAGTGCCCGAATTGTGCATGTTTGGTCCATGCTGCAAATTGATCTGTTCTTAATTCAATGATGCTATTGAATTTGAAGACGTTTAATATTAAAACCCTTAAGCTATCTAGGACAGTCGCTTTCAAAATAATTTTCCTTTCACGAAAACACAAACAAACAGGAAACAAAACAAAAGAAAACAAGAACAATTTTAAAAATAGCAACGTCAATGCTGCAAGATACGCCAGTAGACATATTAATTTCTCATAAATAATTTTGTAAATGCAATAATGTCAGTTTTAGTCTCAAAATGGCTTGACCTGTACACATAATTTCTCAATTATGCGAAACCCCCCCCCCCCCCCAAAAAAAAAAGAAAACTTGTAACATGTGTTGTTCTTCAGGTGTACAGAGTTTGAACCAAAAATAGTATTCAAATGAATTGTCAAAATATAAATTTCCATTAAAAAAAAACTTTTATTTTCAGCCACAAAATGGCATTGACATTTGACCCCTAACCTTGAAAATATTAGGTTCTTTGACTTGTTAAGGTCAACCCTTATGGTAAATTTGACGGTCCTAGGGCTCAGAGCCATTCTAAATTCAAGGTCCATACCCCCTCCCCCAACTGATCATAAACTAAAAGTTGATCTGTTATTCATTATTATGAAGGTGTATACCAAAGAAGGGAAGGGATCTCTAACAAGACCCTGTTGCAGCATCAACAGCAAAACAGCAAAACACCCGATGCAAAAACACAAAAGACGAGCATAGTATGAGACGAAAAAGAGACATACGACATGTAAACATCAAACACAAAAGACTACACATAAACCGACGAGACCAATGGGCAACCGGTGCCGACTTTGGACGGCCATTTGCCACGCAAGCAGCAAATGGTGTGGTTATCCTGGATTACGTGCGCACAACCCTCTCACCTCCAATTACCCAGAGGACTCGAAGAACGTACAATTGTGGTGTAAAACAACCTCCTCACTGTAAGATGACCTTACATAAACAAGACCGCAAAACGTAGCAACATAGATGGATATGCAAATTGATATAAAAAGATGGCGTGCGTAATACAGTCCGTGCTCTGCCGGCTGTAGCGAGCTCATGTATGTAATCACCCGAGGAGTCACCAAGATTCAATTCAATAGCTGCAAAGGCTGCGAAAAAAAGTCCAGAAAACTGTAAAATTGGTAAAAAAAAAAGTTTAAGTTCAAGGGCCATAACTCTGCTAAAAATAGGTCTGTAATTATTTATTTCGAAGGCATATATTAAGTTTCAATTCAATAGCTTGGAAGGCTGCGAAAAAAAGTGTGGAAAACTGTAAAATTGTTGAAAATTCCTATGTTCAAGGGCCATAACTCTGCTAAAAATGGGTCAATTTTTCCGAAACACGAACTAGTTTTGTAATTACAAGTATTTATTATAAAAGCATATATGAAATTTCAATTCAATAGCTGCACCAAAAAAAAAAAAAAGTCCAGAAAACTGTAAAATTGTTGAACATTTTTTTCTATCTTCAAGGGCCAAAACTCTCCTAAAATTAGGTCAATCTTTCCGAAAGTCGAACTGGATATGTATTCATTTATTATAAAGGCATACGTCAAGTTTCAATTCAATAGCTTTGAAGGCTGCGAAAAAAAAGTCTGGAAAACTGTAAAATTGTTGAAAATTTCTATGTTCAAGGGCCACAACTCTCCTAAACATAGGTAAATTTTCCCGAAACTCGAACTGGATCTGTAATTATTTGGATCTTACGCCACTTGTTATCAAGTCATATGCCAAGTTTCAATCCAATATCTTGAAAAGCTTCAGAAAAAAATCGGGAAAACATTATCTCGGACGGATGGACAGACGGACGGACGCACGGACAACGCCATAACATAATACGTCCCGTCTTATGACAGGCGTTTATAAAAAAAGAAAAACCATCGCTGAACGTTATTTATATATGTAGATGTTGAAATCGAGTTTGAAATAGTAATTACATGTATGCAAGGATTTAATCATGAAAAAATTGGGACACCATGCACATTATCTTCATTACTTTTACTGAGAAAGAAGCACGTACAATGTTTAAAATGCCAAGGTCATTGATCGACCTCTTTGACAAAATATTTAGTTCGGTTGGTCGTTTAATTTTCACAGATTTTGGCCATATTTTATTGTTTGGATTGAGGATCATATTGACGAGGGTTAAATACCCGAAACGCCGTGCATGTCTGGTCTATATGCTGTATAATGACTTTGAAGACGTTTAACAGTAGTAACTACAACTAACTTTAAAAATATAAATTACACTCAGGTTTTAAATTCTAGATCAATCCATATTGAAACCTTAAAATGTGTGTAAGTTAGTTTTTGTGTCCCTTTTGCGTCTCTTTCTGCGGATGTCTGCTCAATGTGTTTGTCAATCAATCCATATTGAAACCTTAAAATGTGTTAATAATTAAGGAAAATAAACATTAATTAAAAGAGTATAATATTTAATCTCATGGGTCAATGTCCGCTTACAAAAGACAGAAGGGAATCTCCAACAACGCCCGGTTGCAGCACCCACTGCAAAACTCTAAAACACCGAGTGCAAACACATTGAGCAGACATCCACAGAAAGAGACGCAAAAGGGACACAAAACTAACTTACACCATACTAGTATATATAGAAACATCAAACACAAACCAACGAGACCAATGGGCAACCGGTGCCACGCAAGCAACAAATGGTGTGGTTATCCTAGATTACGTGCGCACAGCAGGTCTCGAAGAACGCACAATGGTAGTGTAAAATAACTTCCTAACTGTAAGATGAACATACAAACAAACAGCATGACGTAGGGGCCCACACATGCAGATGGATATGTAATGGATATAAAAAACAGAAGGCAAAAGAAATACAGTCCTTGCTCTGCCGGCTGTAGCGAGTTCTATGAATGCATGTGAACACGCGAGGAGTCCGACTGATATTCAGGGAGGACAGGTGGTCGGTACCCTTTTTTCTCTAAAGAGGTTTTGGCAGGGTTCGTCATGGAGTCCTGTCGTCATGTCAGTCAGAGTGCAATTCTTAAGAATGCGCTGGTATTGTCAATAAGACTGTAGATTGGTTGATTGATTCGGTGATTTTAACACAACTGATTAAGTCTATTAATTCTGTCTACTTTTGATCCTCCTTATTTTGTTAATTATGTCACCATAAAATGCATGTTGTGAAATACCCTTATGCTTGTATGGCGAATTTCAAAAGAAGTTGACAGTTTTTTTTCTGTAATATGTCCAGAGAGTCTTTACTAATTTGTGAAATCGAAAACCCTGACCTAAAAGTTTCGTAGTAATTTGTAAATTTCTACTATGAAAATCCGAAACGTACGAGTACATGCTCTAGTTGGGAAATGTAAATACCGTATGACGGTAATCTCGGAACATCACCATCTAAGTGACGGTGAGTATCCAGGGAAAATTTACTATCTTGAATCCAAAATCATCTCTTTTGTCATACACACTACATTACTAGGATGAATCCCTCCATTAACAATTTTGATATTTACACGACATGTCCAAAAATGGTGTTTCTGTGTTTGTAACGTTTGTCTTATTTAGAGTCAATTCTTGTGGATAGATAACATTTTTATACTTTTCAAAAACAGGTTTGTCGATAGTAAGAATATCATCCATGTACCTAGAAGTACCAATGAAACATTTCATATCATCATGACAAATATGGATAATGACCATATCCCTGTATACAGCACAAAATCGATAATTCAGAAAATCAGAAACCGAAGGCATACAAAATCAGGATGAAACCGGAACCGAAGCAAGCAAACAAAAACCTCCACCATATGAAAAGAAGCGAACTCCCGATATGGGAGTGAGACCAGGTGCCCAGGAAGAGTAAGCATCTCCTGTTTACACATGATGCAACATTCGCCGCTTCAATTCGGTAGAGTACGATTTTTTATTTGGTTGGATGGTTCATATGGTCTATGACAGAATATGTTTTCTTTGCTTATCAGTGAAAATTTTTTCATAAATTCTTTTTAATTATACGTGTATCAAAATAAAGTGTTAAAAACAAGTGTTATTCGAATCCGGTGTGAAGAAATGAGCCTGTGAAGTTCATATTTTAAAGGTTTGATTAAATTTTTCAGAAAAAAATTGTAAGTTTTGTCAAGGATTATTTACAAGTCTTGCCGAGATTGTGTGTGACTTGTTTCTTTTTTTTTTTTTTTTTTTGTATTTTTTTTTTTTTTTTTTTTTTGTATTTTATGTTTCACTTTGTTGGTTTCAAGGGCATTTTTAAACGAAGAAGTCTGTCATCTCCTTGAGCCCTCTCGGACAACAGAATGAATTTTAAAATAAATTATAAAATCCCCTTGAAGACCCCCAAACCACTCGAGATTCCACAAACGCTCACTCGTCACTACAACGTTTTCACCGATCATTGTGATAAGGATATGGCAAGTAAAGCGTTCAATCAACGTCGAGCCATAAAATCAAGGTGCGATCGCGATTTGGAGCAGTATTGTTATGTTGCATGTAGAGATTAAAAGAGACTGCACAAAGAGTATATAATGGATTACAAAAATATCTGATGAAGTGGTAAGTTTCTTCAGATACATGTATACTAAATGTACAGATCTACCACCCCAGAACTGTCATAACTGTAGCTTCTTTGTTTATCTTTTTTTTTCAGAAAAAATAACAAAAACTTGCACTTTTGAATGACATGTAATGTAAAGTTTTCGTAAAAAAAAAATGATTATGGCTGATTGCAAGGACATCAATGCGATCCAGCTTTATAAGTAAGCAAATATTTCAGAAGAATAATTATAATTGTCATCATTTTGTGTTATTTTTTAAAAAAAGTTACTATTTGACAATTTGTATCAAACAGTATTTGAGGAGAGCTTGGGCATGATTGAATATATGTCACGTTGTCAATCTTCTGTTTTTCCAAAGTTGCACCTACATGTACATGTATATATACAGAGATCTTGAAAACGTGCATGAAATATGTCAGCCATTTGCTGTGATTTGGGGATTTTTATTCAAATTATTGGTCCAAATAATACCAAAGCTACATCATGTACATAAGCTGAGTTTTTATTTGATCAAACAATTTTTTATCAGCAAAACTGATATTAACCAATACTTTTCGGGAACTCTGCATAATAATAGCAACAACCACGCTCGCTAGAGGGCGCAACGTGACATTGATTCAGTATGTCCACCAAAAACGTCTCGACTCGCCTCGGTATCTTTTACCGGCCGTTATGGATAAATCTAGCAGTTTTTGTTCCGAAAAACCTATGACATCAAAGCTTGATACTTTGACCCTCTGGTATATGAATAAATAAGGGGATTTCCAAGTCATTTACATATCGCGGGAAGGAATCGAAATATTCAGAGCTGTCAAAATTCGTGATAACGATCGTATACCGGGTACTGAGCGGGATTAAATGATTGCATATTTATCCATAATAATAATTCATAAAGATTTTCCATGGTATATGCCCGTATTCACATAAAACTTCGCCGATTTCCATCACAAGTCAGTATCAAGAACGATAACTCTATTTTGTTTACAACAATATACGTTTCAATTTACGCATGTACAATCAAGCGAAAAAAGCTTCTACTTCGAGTAATTTATTTCTGAATAAAGTAAAGAAAATGTATAACATATAAAAGCGTGGATCTAGTGGGGTCTGATGAAGGGGAAGTCAAGAAATATGCAAAAAAAAATTATGATTTTCCCATCAATTTTTTTTTCTCAAAACCATATACTGGACCCCTCCCCCCAGTTCCATCTGACTGGATCCACATTCTACATCAAATATGAATGGATAATTAAAGCTCCAAATATTAACTTTTGCAACATTCTTGGAGTTTATTTATTTTTTATTAGTTACGATATAAATACCATGTATACTTCATTTCTTACATTAAAACTATATAACCCTATTTTCAGGATGTAGCTAAGTAAAAATGTTTCTGTCACTCTGTGCAAATTTAACACAGGTCTTACAACAATATTAGTATACTATATACCTGTAGTACTACAAAAATGTAATTTTAATACAGATAAATCTGACCTAGATAGGGAATGGGATACCATGGTCCTGTAATAATATTACCACATAAACATGTAATTGTGAATTCTGACTTTTCCACTTCTCACTTTATCAAAGACTTTGTACATCTCCTGGATTTTTATCTTAGATCTGTTCATGGCATTAGTTATCCTCCTTGTATTAACTACATGCATTAATGGTCTGTGGGGTTAGCCTTGGAAATGGGGGTTAGGTAGAGGGGGGGGGGGGGGGGTTGGACAGTGATTACTAGGAGTTTTATTTACAGATAAATTTAGCAAGTTTTGTACCAAGATATAACAATCGGAGTGATTAATCTGAAATTTTTTGAAGGGAAAGGGCTGAAGGCTAATGATAGATCCAAATACATTCATCACACCAAATTAAAACATCTCCTTTTGTCTGTTTAGGATAATTAGGTAAATGCATCTATCTCTCACTGTTATTTTTTACATTAAACACAATGACATCTTTGTGTGTGAGAAGAGGAGCCCAGAGCTCAGTTCAAGCAATGTCTTAGATATAATATTGAAACAATACTGGGAACAGTGGCGGATTCAGGGGGGTGCGGAGGGGGCGTCCGCCCCCCCGGCACTGACCCAAAATTTTCCAAAAAACCCTATATTTTGGCCCATTTTCAGTAAAAATAGGCAAAATTAGCCCTTTGACCCCCCGGCAAAGGGGGCGCTGGATCCGCCACTGGGGAATGTTTCCTTGTAGGATATGTAGTACCAATATTCAGCATGTGAAAGTTGTTCAAATTAAAACCATACATTATATATGTGTAGAATTTTCTTTCTATTTTTCTGAAAATTCTCACAATGTATATAAGGTTCATGTTCAAGATTGACAATTTACATATATTATACACATTAAGAATAAAATCTTGGTTTTATTTTCTAATGTTCACTGGGTGGGCTGAGAAATTAAGTATGGTTATATGCATTGGGTAGCTAGATCTACATGTTTGACAGCTTATTTCAAACATGGTACTATTAATGACGTCAATGGTTCTCCTGTATATCTGTCCGACTGTTGATTTGACCATGTGGATAGCTTTTGATTTGTAAATATAACTTGTCTATTATCTTCAAATGTTTTCCTTTTTTGTTATATTGGTAAATACATGTGATAAATGTATTTTTAACAAAGTATTATGACAAATCAAGTCATAATTTGCAAATTTTCGCAATGCAAATATAGGGGGTAACCATCTTTAAGTCTAAATTACAGCTATTTGGTCAATGATAGAAAATAACTCTTGTCATTTTTGAAATCAGCATACCTGAAATAGGTTGAAATGAACAAAATATAGTCCATAATCAGCATCCCTGTAAAGAAAATGAGTTGTGACGTTTTTTCTATAAAAGTTGTGCATTTTCGTTTTAAATTAGGTTGCGGGGTGGGTATGTTAAATGTCAAATAACTTTTTACATATAAAAGCTACAATAAAACAGATTACAGATTTGAACTCAGCATACTTTTTTCATATAAGAAAAGTAATATTGATGAAAAAAAAAATTATTTATAAAACCCGTGGTTGTTGCTAATAATAAAATAACTAACCACCCACAGGGTTTCTCATTTTTTAAGAAAATTGTTATTTTTAACCCCTTCAGATTTTTCTGCTCAGATAACTGATGAACATTCCCCTCATAGCAGCATTTTGACTTTGGAAAGTAAACTGAAAGTACAACTGCACATGACATCATTATGATCATGTTCATATACAGTAAACATGGTAAAAGAGCCACAATATTTCTGGTCTAAGATCAAGAAGATTTAGGAAACAGTCTTTTTCAGCAAGGAGTTCATATCACCACAGCAAAAAATGTGAATTTCATGAATTCATAGCAATTTGATGAACACGAGGAAAGAGATTACTTGACAGTTGTAGTCTTATAGAATATAACATGAAATATTTTTTCAAATGTTTAGGCTTCAAATTACTGCATTTATAGCTTTATTTCAACGTGTAATCCTATTGCTGTTCATCATCAGGATTTTCCAAAAAGACAACAATCTCTTCACTTTGAACATATTGAAACACAATAAAGTTACCATGGTTACCAGAAAATGTTGACAGATGGTGTGGTTATAAAGATTATATGCACACAATCCTTTCACTTTTCCAAACAGATGATGTGACAGTGAAAACATTCTCACTGTTAAACAGACAATTTCTGAAGCATTATACTTACAAAAAACAGTCCATTCTCTGCTGGTGGAAGTGAGCTTATAATCAACTCATTTGAAAATCGGATACATGTACAGGGCTCTCGATCTGCCTGATTTTGGGCCGATATTTAGCCCAATTCCCAATGCAAAATAGTTTCTTTTTTCCCAATTTGTTGACCAATTTTTCCCAATTTGAAACCTCATGGAAAATTCGAAAAAAAAAAATTATGCTAAATTTCAAATGAAAAGGCATTCAAATCTATTTATATTTTTCCCAATTTTCGAGAAAACATCACTATTTTCCCCTTCAAATGCCCTGGCCCCAGTCCCAAGAGCCCTGATGTAGGACAGTAGATCAGGCCCTTGAACACAAAAAAAGTAATTCAAACATATTGTTTAGGTTTTGATATCTAAAACTGTAAACAAAACTCCAAAGTTTCAATACCCTCAAATGATTTTAAATGGAATAAATGCAATTTTAGGATTTTAAACATAAATATACTAGTACGCTCTAAAAGTGTTAAATTGATTTTGAATATTTGACAGTTGAAGTTTTGAAGCTATAGATGTATATTCTAAGATTTTTAAAATTGTTTAAAAGGAACCAAAGCCAATATCTCTCTATTCTAATAGTAACAACCTTGGAAAAGCCCTGTGTTACACCGTGTACACATCCCTAACATATTTAATGGCTCGTACTAATCACTTACTGAGTTAGTCTCCACAGGAATCACTTATATCCACGTAATATTAACATGTAACAATGTAATCAACTTATAAACTGCTTGTGATTTATGTTGCTACTTGTATTATAATTAGCGTGGCTTTGTAAAATTCTTGACATGATGGAGTCGTCCTAATTAATTACAAGTAGTAAAAGCAGACTAAAAGAAGAGGAGAGAGAAATTGGGTTCATTACAATTAATCTTCTCAACACCTTTACCTAATTTTAGACACTGTAAGAATCTACAGGTGTTAAAGTTACGTAATTACATGCTTTAGATAATTTGTATCCCACCAAAGTATGCTAAATGATTCTGCTTCACATACTGTATATCTCAATGAACATGATGAAATATGCATAATATTGTTATAATTCCTAGAGGAGGATATGATGAAGACGATAAATAGACTGGAGGTAAAAATAATTGGGAATTGAGGAAAGACACCAAGTTTAGAGGGGGTTGATGAAGAGAGAAGATTAAGAAAATTATTTGAAATGGGGGAAGGGGGGTTTAATAGAAGAATGGGAGAAGAATAATTAATAAAGGTTACAGTGAAAATAAAAAGTGAAAACTTTTCTGCATGAGCTATATTTTTGCCTTCCCCTGAATTTGATTATCGGTATTATTTCATAGACCAAACCTTGAGTCAAGGCCATAATTGCACGGTCAAGGTCAAAATGAAAAGAGTGAATGACATCCATTAGGTAGCTTTTTAACCCCAGTATCAGTATGCTACGTCTTTCGGTGCATTTTTGGACATAATAAGTTTCATACTCTTTATTACATTGTTTAGGTTGAGGATCACTGAGACACTGACAAGGGTTAAGTACCCAAAATGTGCATGTCTAGTCCATACTGCATAAATGATGCTATTGAATTTGAAGACGTTTAAGATGTTTAATCCACAATTATCATTGCATGTCAGAGACTAAGCATTTTGAAATTAAATTTTGCAGCTGATAAGCAATTTTTTCAAGTATGTGTATTGCTTTCATGAAGGGGATACTTATTGTGTTGGATTATTGAAACTGAATATTCTAAATGGATTAGTTTAGATTAAACTACGAACCTCCTCCTTAATTCATCATCATAAACATGATAAAAAAAGTCAACCAATTACCATACTTACATTTAGTTTTGCCTTATCTGTCTGATCTTGGCCATCAATCACTGAAAATCACTCAACATGCTGGATAAAACCTCTAAACTACAATTCATTATCTTACATATATACATGTAAGCTCTGTAATACCGACAATGTCCTTTTAACATATTTAAGTTTTTTGCAGATTAAATTTTTGCCATATCTTGTGTGTATAATTTTGTCATCGTGGTCATGAAAGAAAATTATATACTATGCTTATGTGTAAAAACAAATGAAACATATAAACTTTCGTTAAATTTTTTACTTTCAGTTTCTGGAGGAAGATGCGGCTTTTTTCTGTGTTACCGTTGTACTATGTGGGGATAGTGACCCTATTTTGTGTTCTTCATACCGTGGAATCATGTAATGAATCTGTTTGTGCTAGTATTGTGAGTAAGTGTATGCTTATAAAGGCATGTAACTGTGATATGGCGGATATTAAAAACTGTGCATGCTGTAAAGACTGCCAGAAGTGTCTATCCAAACTCTACACAGAGTGCTGTTCGTGCATTGGTGAGTAACTTTCATATATATGAAATGGTAAAACTTTCTGAATGTAAAGAAAAAATTGATATAGAGTATACAGATTAGAAAATGTGCCCATGATCTCCTTTCTTGTGTGTTAAAGAACATTTTGCAGGACTTAATCATGCTCATGTTACAATGCAGCAGGAAATTATGATCTTAACCTCTAAGGCAGTAAAATTCAAATTATAACATCTTAAATCATAATCCTAGTGTGATTATAAAATTCATGATTTCAATATATTTATACTGATACATAAACAACATGGGTAAACAAGGTGTACTCTAGTCTCTAGCCATGTACACAAACATTGTTTCTGTCAAATCTGAAAAGAAAATGGTTATCCATCTCTGAGAATAAAAAATTATGTATTACTAATTTTGTAAATTTTGATTGTACTTGGCATGTAGGTCTGTGTAAGGTACCAAACGCTGAGGAGAACCTGCTGAACACCAGCTCAGTGGAGGATCTCACTGATCCGCTACCAGATCTGTTCAACGTTCTGACGGAAGAACCTGATTTTGAGGAGAGATGGGTTTCTTTTAGCTATCCTTATCATCAAGATGTCCTTATTTTTAAACCTGACCATGGCATGCTTGACCTTTCATCAGGTGAGAGTCTCATTTTCTTTTAACCAAAAACTTTAATGATGCCTTCACTTTTTACCATATCAAATACAGTATAGATACATGTATTGAATAATTCCATATGTGCATTGCTTGCGACAAGGTCTTTGATTTAACACCTTGACCTGTGGTCCGATGACCTTGGTCTTTAACTTTGACCTACTTTTAGGAAAATATACTTTCAAAACATCAAGCTGCCAATGAGGGCTATTTATGGTATTTATAGCCCGTCAGAAATGTTATACACTAGTGATGCCCATTGTCTGTAGGATCGGAAAAACTTGTGATTTGGCAATATTCAGTTTTAATAAATCTGAACAGACAAATAAAGACTATGATCGATGATACTAGGGACTGCAGTTGAGTACTAGCTTTTTGTCATGTGGGATGGGAGAGGGAGGGGGTTGATCATGTAATAAAAGTAGAGCCAGAAAATACAGCCTAGGTCTCCCACCTTAGCTCCTTTCCACCACGAGATAGGGTATAAAGTTTGGCATGATGTATTATATATATCTTCTAGCATAGGCCAACGTAATCATGATTTTGCATAAATTAATGTACACTGCCCTTCATATAATAAAGTAAATAATTTTAATGATATGACTACGTAATTTTGAATGTATGAATGAAATTGGTGTACCCACCCAAGTTACTCTATAACTATTTTGATAACCAGCGCTAATCAATGAAATTATCAGGGGCAAACCTTGGGCTGAAAGGGCTAATTCCTGTTATTAAAGTCTGACATCAAACTGCATATTTTCTTTTCCGAATCTATCGCAGCAGAATTGAAAGCCCTTAATGTTGTCAATAGAATACAAAAGAAGTTGTGTTGAGAAGCATTTAAAAAGGAGTATTTGTCCCTTTGTGTATTTGCGCCAATTTAACAATTACTTTGAACTTAGTGGTATTTTTTGCATTGATGACTTAATGCCGGTTAAATCTGCCGATGTGGAGATAGGAAGTTGATGGATCATGAAGGAAGGGTCCCTCTTTATCCTACATTACAATACAAAACCACGCAGCTCGCACCTGGGTAGTGTTAGATTTCTTTACCAGAGATATTAGGACGATACCGGGAATATTGAACATTGTTTTTGGATACCCTAACATTTGACCTCGTACTGGTACATTTATATATCGCTCGACGGAGAAGAATTCTCATTTGATATAGATCTTTCAGCTCTCTTCTAAGCCCCCTTCTCCCATCCTTAACTTTCCAAAGTGAAAATAATTAGTTTTGTAAAATACTAAATTACATCGGTATTCAACGAGCTGTCCGGAAAAGAAAATGCTGCAATTGTAGATGCATATCAAAAATTTCGAAATGCTTTCTTTTTCTTGCCTTATGCACATGTAAATGACCCACTTGTTATGTCTCTTGTACGCAATGATAACTTTGATCGTCGTCTGTCGTCTATATCGTTAAACCTTCAGCTATAATAGTTATGTCCGTTGTCTGTCTGTCTTGAAATTATCCTGTTTTCAAGTACATGTACATACGTAAAAAGCGTTTTATCGCAGAACGGGCAGCATATTGTGTATCGGTGAGTCCCAAACTTTATCCTTGCTCATAGGGCCTTCATAAGGTACCGAGACCTTATAAATCACAGGAGGCCGAAAAAATGTCAATTTAATAAAATATATTATACACATACATGTCTTTGTCTTTTTTGTTAGTATATATATGTAAAAGACAAAGACATGTACATGTACCATTTTATTAAATTCGGCCCCCAATGACCCTGCTTGAACTTTGCCTCTATTCAACATTGTTCAATGCCGACAGGGGCATAATGTTTCACAAACACATATTTTCTTTAGTACATTTATCATGCAGTTTTGTGTTTTGTTGACTATATTCTCCTCATATCTCCCGTCCACCTCAACCCCCCCCCCCCCTCCCCCATCCTCTCATGATTCGTGTATGATTATTTTGGATGCCGAGAATCGAACACTGGAAACGGAAGGTACATGTACATGCAGACACTAGACACCATGTCTGATGTACACCTATTATTATCAAAAGTTTATAATTCACTAGCGAGATTAATTTCAAAAGTAAAGGAGATGGAGACGCTGATAAAATCGCGAGAAAATATTTATTTTAAATTTCGACAAAATACCAGGGGACCTGAAAGATATGATCGAACGCCAGTTCATTATTTCAAGGTCTGGTAAATTTATTGTAATCTTTAAGTATTAATGACAAAAATATAGCGATGTTTGCATAAATCTAATAAATTTGTGGTCGGGAACTCATCCAAACTCCCCTAGCTTATATCAGTTTATATACATGCTCCATTGTATCTATTATTAAGAAACGGGCTTGGAATCTCATTTGAATTCTCAGCATGAATCAAATAATAATTGTCTTGAAATTTCAAATATATTGCCCGACATATTTTTAACTCATCAACATATCTTTGATTATAAAAAGACGGGCGGGAGGAGGGGGTGTTGGGGTGTTAAATGTGTGAGATAAACTCATGTATTTTGGTATGAGAGACATCAGATGCAAAATAAATAAAATTGAACAATAGAAAAGAAAACTTGGCAAGGATAATATTCATTGTATCTGTTGGTTTCGTTTTCATTAGGAAACAGAGAAACCTATTTAACAGTGCGAACATTGGAGTAGCCAGGCTTACTGTTTACACAGGTGTTCCGTTATAGCTCTTTTGACCTTAAAGCAACGAACATGCCTTTGAAATTTATCTGAATCCACATTGGTTTACAAAGACTTTATAGCGATCGTCTCCAGTATCTTTTGATGATACACAAGGAAATGGATTAAGAAGGAGGGAGAGGGGGGGAGGAGGGTTTCGAGGTTGCCTGTTTTCTTTATGCCAATCATTCATTTCAGCCGTAATTGTTTTCGTTAATTTTTGATTGATAATGATATTGAATTCTATACTCAAATTGTAAAGTAAATCGATATTTGAATATTAAATCAATTCACTTTGTTCCCCGTCTTGAAACTTTTCTGTAATGATAGTGACGCACATATGCCCAAGGGTAACCGGTTCTTGTAATTGACATAGTTCTAAATTTATAGAAATTTAATCATTTTATGACGAACATTCATTAAAATAGAATTTAAAGTAATCGTGACAATAAACTACTTGTATGTCGTTTGTATCTGGGCCATTATCGCCAAAAAGTCCCTCCGCCCGAGTAACGGAAACTTCAGTTAAAAGTTTTGAGGTAAACCGATATGACATGAAAGATTAAGTCCCTCTTATCGAAAAAGTGTTGCAAAGACGACCACAGGAATTGAAAAATATTTTTTCAACAAAGAGCAGTTTACAACTTCTTTAACATTTTTTCATCAATGTTGCATAAAATATTGGCGATTGTGAATACAATTTTAGTATCCTGACAAGCTATTTAGCAGTTTAATACTAGGACCTTTTGGTACTGACGACAACTTAGACTAAGCCCAATACAAGTGTCTGGAAGGTTTTCCTCAAATGGAGTACCCCAAGGGCCAATTTTAGGCCCCCTCATATTCATTCTTTTACTCCACACTTAACTCATTTTAATGATTTAGTTTAGACGAACACGTAAAATCATGAAATTTGTAACTGATGACAAATTTCATGATTTTACGTGTTAGCAGAATACACTATCTAAATGTCTTAGTAAGAAGCTCCTTTTAATTTACATGATCTCTTTTTCTAGGAGACAGAAACAAGTTGAACTACCACAGGTTACAAGGTAAGATTTTTAATCCTTCCACTACGAGGTTACCCACTGTCACATCTGGAACATTCTTTAAAGTATAAGCCATGTACGCAAAACAATGAATCCATGGTTAAAATCAATTCATATGGCTTTCCACTGAAAACCACCATAGTTTGTGCAAGGTTAGACATTTTATAAATCTTTCCAGAAGCTGTTCCAGGTATGGGATAGGCCTCTATGCAGCCGTTCTGTTTGCAAAGGTGAAAGTTGTTTTTTCTGAAAGTGTAGAGTAGACTTTGGCTTTTTACTTGCTTAAGTTTTTATATCAAAACAAAAATTATGTGAAGAGAGTTATATGCCTAAGTACGTCTTAATTTACCTATAATTTCAAAGGGCAAAACTTTGCTCTTCTCCAAAGATTTCAGTCTTAAACTAAAATATTGACCTTGAGGTTGACATTTGAAGGAACTGCCTCAAGGACATGATCGAGGTGAATAGTGATGGTGTCCCCGCCCTCTTCAGAGTGAATAATTAGAAGCAAATTTCTCCGATTCTAGTACCATTACTAAAATGCATATGATTTTCCTTCTTGTAACATGAAGTTGTAACCCTGAGGTTGACCTTTGAATTTCATACGTTTCTCCAAGAGGGCTAGTTTAGTTAGTACAATCCCCCCTTCTGTTCTGATTGATAATTTGGTTCATGTCAATTCTTTTATTTACTGAGGGCAAAAAGATATTTCATTCATGTATGAAATTATTGAACCAAATTATGATATAGCAAAACGATGATTGGAAGAAACAACAAATAATGCTGCTGAAATGCTAAGTGCTCATAATGGCAGGAAGGAATTCTTCACCGAGGTACTTAAAATACAACACAAATACTAATGTACCAAAAATATGGTGCGAAAACAGCAGAAATCAAAATCAGTTTGTTGTTGAGGTGTTTTGATGGAGCCCACTCCTCTTACACTAATTGCTTTGACATGGACTGATTAAGGAAAGTGGTATTTTGGATTCTCAGCGTGTTCAACACTTCTCCGCTTTTCACTGTCTTGGCCATTTTCCACCAACGCCATTCTAAATCAAGGGATATAAACTGATCTATTGAATACAATCCCAGGTGTTCTAGTGCACGTGTGGAGGGAATCTGCTATCTTCACGGATGAATTCTGCTGGAGAATTATGGGGATCAAAACGGGGATCATCTTTAGTAAAGAATTTATGTCAATGGGGAGAACAGTTGTTTTCAAAATTTATTTTTTTAACCGAATTGCAAAGCAATTAATGCTTGTTCATGGTAAGTGACTATGATTGTAACCATGGTAACGTCCGTCTGTTTGTCTGCCCTGAACAGTTGGTAAATTTCTGGTTTAAGCAAAATCTCATCAAAAAGACGATTTAAAATGATATTATACTTGTAGGTTGCCCATTACCATGATGACTAACCCTTTCTTTTAGTATAATAATCGTACAGTTTGGTCCATTGACCTTGGGCTTGACCTACGGCTTGACCTACTTAAAATAGTCCGAGTTGGACTACATCTTTCAAACCAGCTCTGGACACAGCTTTATATTTAATATGATCGGATACATGGTAAAACGAATTTTTGACATTGAACTTACTATTCCAATTGTACCATCTATTGTTTTGAACAACAGGGGGTATGACCTCAATATTTCATAAGTGAATTTTCTAAATTTCATTTTCAACGACTTTCAATCTGTCTTTGACCTATTTTGGAATTTTTCCTGAAAAAAAAGTTTTGACATGTTATCTTTAGCGGTTTCTTGTTGGAATAATTCTAGATCGTACAGACCAACGCATCACAGACATATATAGTATGAAGTCTGATTAGAGCCTACCTCTCTTTATGTACAACGTGTATATATTATAATTTGAATAAATATGATCAAGGATAGAAATAGGTTTGAAATTACATTATATATTATTTTATGGCTGTGTGTTCCAAACTCAAAACTTGTACGACGTGCGCAGACGGTGTATGGAGGTGATCAATATTGGTTTATACAGCGCGACGCAAGACGTGTTTCTAACGCTTTTCGTCGTAATCTGAGTTTTTTTGGATGTTTGCAATGTCAGTAATGCCAAACTTTTACTTCTATAATAACAGGTATACAGTATGTTTATTACCTTCGCGTAGGGCCCTCGGAACTGATAACGGAAATGGGGGTAAGGTAAGGGAGCCGCTTCATGTATGACAATACAACGATTTTTCGCGCCGACAAACATGAATTTTATTGCGGTTCACCACTCTTTCGTCACTGTCATTATATCATTTTACTCATAATTTACTCATCGCCCGCCCACTGTGTCACTCATATTGGACATCATGGAGCCCTAATGTCCACACTGAAATAAACATCTTTATCATCTTTACTATCGACCAAATTCTAGGTAGCTGAAATTTTGAAATTGTTACCTACCCCCCCCCCCCCCCCCCCCCCCCCCCCCCCCCACTTTCCAAATGTCAATAAGAACTGAAGTGGAACAGCCTCAACTTCATTCCTTTCCTTTGTTATTAATTGCAAGCGCACCAACTCTCTTATCTTTTATGGTAGATTCTACTTGTACCAGTTTACATCTTTTGTGGATGGGTATGGGTGCTAGCATATTTACGCCGATGATTTTTAGCTCGCCGGGACGAAAAAGTCCGGAGAGCTAATGCCATACCCTCGGCGTCGGCGTCGTCGTCGTCCGTAGACAAAACTTTAACCTGGGCTATATCTCTTGAACTATAAGGGGTAGGGCTTTGATATTTCACATGTAGATACCTTGTGACGAGACCTTTCATTTGAGACCATGACCTTTGACCTAGTGACCTTGACCTTGGACTTTGACCTACTTTTCAAAAACTTTAACCTGGTTTCTGACAAAAACCTGTATAGGCGAGCTATGTAATCTTTGATTACCCTATGTTTATCTTATTTAGATCCACACTTTTATTATTGAAAAACCTTATTATAAGTCATGCATTGTACTTTTATTTCTATTTTCCAGGTTCCAGGGACATAGACAGACTTGATGACGTCACAGATCCGGAACAAAATTGTACGGTAGCCTTTATGTCCCAATGTCTGTCCCTTCGTAAGTGTAAGGTAGCTTGTCAGTCCATGGGAGCGGCACGGTATCGCTGGTTCCACGACCATGGGTGCTGTCAGTGTATAGGGAGTACGTGCATTAGCTACGGCAAAAACAGGTAAATTGTAATGATATACGTGACAGTGAAAGGGGGGAAGTAACATTACGCAAAAAACAAATGAACAGTTATAATGATTTTATGTTGAAAAAAGGGGGGGGGGGATGTTACATGCATGACTATGGAAGTTGTCAGTGTATTGGGAGTACGTGCATAAGTTACGACAAAAAGTGGTTGGATATAGTAATATGATGATAAAAGAGGGTGTGTGTCAATGTTTTGGGGGAGGGAGGAGCCATGAGGGTGGAGATGGAGATGATCAGGGTTGTCCAGGCTGGAGATTATAAGACTCTTTCATGGTCTTCTATGAAAGATACATCGGTTCCACCCGAGGGGTCTCAAAATCATGTAAAACCCGAGGCTTGCCGAGGGTTTTGCAAAATTTTGAGACCCCGAGGGTGGAAACGATGTATCTTTCATAGAAGAACATGAAAGAGTATTTTTCTCTCATATCTAAGGGTCAAAACTAAACTGAAAGAAAAGGGACGAAATTTGAAAAAATGTCAAGTTGATCTAATCGCAAAAATTTTGCGATATTCAAATTCAGCGCCCCCGAAAATGGTTTATTCTATAAGAATAAACTACGAATATTAGGCTCTTCAAAATAAAACGCAAGAGTACATTGAAAAACGATCTTAAAATCGAAGTTTTATGGCGACGTCGCCGCTAGCTTGCTTGTTTTGCGGGCTGAAATCATGACGTCACAATAGCGTAAACAATCGAAACAATAGCGTCACGTGATATGTGATACAGCTGTCACGTGATATGTGATACAGAAGTAGCCCACATAGCTGTATTTCATGGGCCTACTCTATAACACATACGCGGGTATGAGAGAAAAGTCACAAATAACCATCGTTTGTAGTATCTGGGAAGGAGATATGGGCATTTTACTAGAACTTAGCAAAATGCTATTATGTACGTACATATGTTAATTTCATGATTCCTTCTCTGTTGCTTATTTAGTATCAATGTTTCTTTCAGTCCACATTGTTTGAAGTGCCCCGATCCTGATGACCAAGATGATTTAAACGATGATAATCTGAATAATGCCGTTAATGACTTACCAGAAGATAATGATAATGATGACGATGATAATGACCTTGATGATGACGACGATGATGATGATGATATTTTGGACGATGACAAGATAGATGATGTTGTATGAGACAAGCCTTTCATCGTTTCAATTTTGAAAATGTGTAGTTGCCATCCGTGCCAATCAAATTCATTATTGATGTTGCTTTATTTATCTGTGGAGATCTACATGTTAAACATACATTTTCCTAAAAAAAATTGGAGTTAGCTGTAGTGACGGTATTCTATTACAGAATCGTTTATATGAAGTTTTTGACATTTTACCTTTAATCATACTTTAAGGTATTTACATACATTTGTTATGATATCGTTAGTGAAGAATGTCAAGGCTTTAAGAGCACTCAAGGATTTTTAAGGGGTTTCTCAAGGATTCCACCAATCTCTTTCTTATAATTTATGCTCGTTTTGCAAAGAAATAACAACATCTTTGAGATAGAAGATATTGAATCAGAAATAGAGATATAAATCTATGGCAAGATTTTCGAAAGTTGTGATTTGTTTATGAAGCATGACTTTGTTGATTTTCTACATCATGATTACTGAAACACTGTTTTATTTATTGTATAATCTGTTTTTGTGTTCTGATCTATTTACATTGCATCATTATGTTTCATTATTAGATTTGCATAACCCACCATTTCTTTTTGTAAATTATTTTACAAAATTAAGTAAAGATATTTGTTCATGTCGTCAAAACATTTTAAAGTTGTCACAAATGATACATGTTTGCCAAAATTTTTACTTTGTTTTTATCCTTGAGCTGGAGACTTGAATTATACATTAATATGTGTTTTATATGGAATTTGTAAAATCACCTTTTATTACATATTCTTTTTTATATTGATTTAAAACTTCAAAAGTATTGACAGATATCATTAATTATTCAGAAAGTGATTTTTATTATCAATATTTAGTCATGTTTATGTCTTAAAAGAGGAATTTCAAAGGAACAAAAATATCCTGTATAATTCCTACTGTATCAACCACAAACTTCTCCTAATGATAGAGTTATGTCCCTTACTAGGATCTGTCACTATAATTGACGGGAAAATGTGACTTTAAAGACCATCTTTGATGTTCCGCTGTCAAGGTGCGTTTAGTGGTCTGTCATCGGTAGAATTGGTCTCGTAAATTCTGTGTTAATTCATGCATTAGGTGATGTGATATTTAAGGAAGAAATCCATGCTTCATTGTAATTTCTCGTTTATTATGTCACTGTTTTACTATATATGGCACATGCTTTGCTTTATTGAATGCATTTTGTCTGGATGTTATTCTAATTTGTTGTCAGAATTTGAGATGAAAATCTGCCGTACTTCATGTTTATTATCCCGGAAATAAAATCTTAAACAAAGATGCAAAACGAGAAGGAATGGAAAACATTTTGAACTTTTACAAATTCAATATGAGTAATAAGAAAATTTTGATCTGAAAGTGAATCAGTTGATCATTTTATCGCATTTAAAAGGTTTTGTGCCTCAAGTTTCTGGTCTTTAGTCAACATGTCTTTATCTTTTTCATTCTAATTTAATTTCTTAAAAAGAAAAAACTTAGAAGTGTTTTCCTTTTATTCAACTGTATTTATGTATTTTACAGTATTTTTAAGCAACTGTATTAAATTTTTTGTAGGTTTTCTACTCGTATCATTATTATTGTAGTACGTGTCGAGTAGTTTTACATAGAATATATACATACACCTGTACTGCTGGTTTACATAGTTGTCAAAATAGTGCTTATAAAAAGAAAGAATGATTTTGAATCATTTATTGTCTGAAAGGTATGAATTGTTCATCTTTTAATGATGCATTTTAATTTATTTAATTTCTAATTTCCTAAGAGATGTAAACAACATATGTGAAATGTCAAGTTTCATGATTTAGAGATGATTATTTCAGTAATGCTACACTTGAAGGAAATGTATTACATTCTATTTTCTGTTTTATTGACCTTTGCAAGCCCTTTCAAAAATTCTTTGATGCATGTTGCAAGAAATAAAATGAAAATTCCATTTTCAATTTTTTTGCTTGCAGCTTTCAGGTGAAATAAATATGCACTACTATGACTTAATTTGCATATTTGTTAGAAATGTTTAACACTGCATCCCTTTTTATGTCCATTGTATTTTGAATTTATTATGTAACAATTTACATGAAGATGCATGTTTCGAATTGCTTAAGGCAGATGACAAAAGTGTCTCGTGCATCTTGTAAATTTATACTATCGATTTATGCAAACATTTTTGTTTCAAGGAAATTACACAAGTTGTGGTATTTGAACATTTTTCCTTATGAAAACATGTAAAAAAAATGCTTGAAATTATATCTAGGAAAAAGACCAATTCTCTGAATTTCTAATTGCCAGTTATTTATGCTATAAGATCATCATTAAAATAATAACATATCACACAATTATGTGGTGAGAACCTAATTTAAGATTTAGCTTAGAAATGAAAAAAATCTTTTGAAAGGTATGTTGATACATAAAACATCTAGAATAATTATTTATTGCTGCATTAATACAGGGTGAAGCCATATTTTCCAGTATTTGATATATTAGTCATTTATATACAATGTAAATACATGAAGGACACTTAATGTCCATTATTTTTATTATGAATTAATTTTCATCTCATCAATCATATGATTTTTGACATTTAGACAATTTTAACATTTCAAATTTCCCTCAAATCATTTTCTGTCTCCGTCTTCTCATGGTCACCTCCCTTCACGGTTTGACCACATTTCATGATTACGAATCTAGCTTTCTATGAAGGAAGAAATATTTCCACATGTCATGTATTGTAGTGTTCTATTGAATACATAAAATCTGATGTCTGAATCATCTCCCGATATTATCAGAAACTATTTTCTCCATTTTATTATGCTTTGCCTATTGGTTGTGCAATCTTTGCATATCAGTGGTCTTTATTTGTAAGAATTATGCAACTGTTAAAAAAGTTGTACATTTGTATGTTCTTTCACCATGAAAATTCTTGTAATATTTTGTAGTAAACCCTTAGTGCCGAGTGACCTTCAGCTGATAGTTGATATAGTATGCTACATGTATGCCATTTGAATACATACTAAGTTTACATAATTTATGTAAGGTTGTTGATTTACATATCTAGAAATACATCTTTTTTGCTGAAATTTATATTTGTACAAAAAATCTGATCTGAAACACAGCTGCTTTGTACTTGTGTGAGATGTAGCAATGTGATTATTATTTAATTATTTTCCCTGTATTAAATAGCCCTTGGACCAAAGATCTTCAATAAAATATGTACCATGATGTAATAGTTAAATTAGTCTTTTTATTAGTTACTGTTACATGGTAATTTTTAGCTCACCTCGACGAAGTTGAGTGAGCTTATGCTATACCCCCGCGCGTCAGCGTCCGTGTCCGGTTGCGGCTGCGTCCGGTTAAGAAGTTTGGGGTAGCTCAGTATTTGGCAAAGTACTGATGCTACAGTAACCAAACTTGCACAAGTGATTCATCTTTGGATGTTGAGGTGAACCCATGCATTGGATGCTGCATCTGACCTACATTTTCCGCTTGATTGACTTGGTTAAGAAGTTGGGGTAGCTCAGTATCTGACAAAGTACTGATGCTACAGTAACCAAACTTGCACAAGTGATTCATCTTTGGATGCTGAGGTGAACCCATGCATTGGATGCTGCATCTGACCTACATTTTCCGCTTGAGTGACTTGGTTAAGAAGTTTGGGGTAGCTCAGTATCTGACCAAGTAGTAATGCTACAGTAACAAAACTTGCACAAGTGATTCATCTTTGGATGCGGAGATGGATCCATGCATCGGATGCAGCATCTGACCTACTTTTTCCACTTGAGTGATTTTGCTTTTAAAAGCCAATATTGAGCAAAGTATAAGTGCTACATGTACCAAACTTGCATATTGGATGTATCTTTGATCGAACTTTCATAAAATGACCTTGACCTACTTTTTCCGCTTGAGTGATTTTGCCTTTAAAAGCCAATATTGAGCAAAGTATAAGTGCTACATGTACCAAACTTGCATATATGATTTATTTTTTATCAATCTTTCATAAAATGACCTTGACCTACTTTTTCCGCCCGAGTAATTTTGCCTTTAAAAGCCAATATTGAGCAAAGAATAAGTGCTTCATGTACCAAACTTGCATATTGGATGTATCTTTGATCAAACTTTCATAAAGTGAAATTGACCTACTTTTTCCGCTTGAATGATTTTGCCTTTAAAAGCCAATATACATGTATTTAGAAATAAGTTTGAATTGAATTTTGCTGCCACGAGGTGAGCTTCGTAATCTGTGATTACCTATGTTTTTGCAAGCCAGAGGAAATGAAAGGCTTAAGATGTAAAAAAAACATTTGTTTGTGGAAGACGAATGCCCCTGTCGGCATCTTTGTCTATGAAAATTGTAAAATGGTCGAATTCCAAGGTCAAGGTCACAAGTCAATAATTTTGGTATCCATGGTAAGGTCTTGTCACAAGGAATACACATGTGAAATATGAAAGCCCTATCCCTTACCATTCAAAATTATGGTCAAGGTTAATGTTTTTCAAAAGTAGGTCAAACTCCAAGGTCAAGGTCACAAGATTTAAAATTTTGGTATCTATGGAAAGGTCTTGTCTCAAGGAATATACATGTGAAAGCCCTATCTGTTACCATTCAAAAGTTATTGTCAAGGTTAAAGTTGTTGCGGACAAACAGACAGGACAAAAACTATATGCCCCCGAATCTTCAATTACGGGGGCATAACAATCTAAAAATATTTACTTACGTTGAGAATTTTTCTAGCATACTGTCTGCAGTAGTTCATCAGGGTTACACAACACATGTTGAAATGTTTTGGACATAGTGAATATTAATTTGAATAATTAAAGTTAGATTTTGATATAATAGTTTTATAAAGAGAAAGCCGAGATGAAGATCAGCTTTAAGGAAACTATGTTTTTAAAAAAGATCTGATGAATGTGAGTTGATGTACATTTTGCTCATGTCATACAAAGCTTATGTTAGCTGCTCAAATGACCTACCTGTCATATGCCTTTATTCTAGGGAAGGATCATGGTAAAAAAAAAAAGCCATGTTAATTGCAAATTGTACTAGTCAAATTCAATAGCTTCATTTAAGAACAGATGCATTTGCACCATGGACCATGCTTCGGGTACTAAACCCTCGTCATTGATCCTCAATCTGAACAATGTAATATGCTTCAGATCACCTAAATTTCATATGCCCATATTCTTGGAAAACTGATAGCAGAGTATATACGTTAACTCTGTAGATGCTTTCATAATCTTAGCAAAAAAGGGAAATGTCTTAGCTGAACGTGGATGCTTCAAATGACATTCATTTTATATGCCCATATTCTTGGCACCATATTGTATGCAGATTGTACAAGTTCTCAAGTCTGCAATACATCATTTCCAGCATAGCACACGGAACAACAATGACGACGGATCTCGATTACATTTACTTCTAAGAGATGATTTGGGTCTGTTCTATTGTTCTATCTAAAAGTTGACCCGTCTTCTCGGATGAATAAAGGTCCCTGTCTTGGATAGTGCTCGTTACAGTCACACAGGTATAGAGTTGGAACACTTCCGTATTATTCAGAATATGACTCGTTATATATACTCTGGTTCAAGGCTGTAGACTGGTCAAGTACAATACATAGTGTCCTTCTTATGGCATCAAACTATATCCACGGTATAATTCTGACGTAATTTCGATTGAATACATCCTTCTCATTTTGTTTTAAGTCTCCATAAAAAGCAGTGCCCTGTTTAACAAAAATCCTCACGAAAATTCAGAAATTTTCGTAAGTATCATTATTAAATAAAAAGTTCAAATGTTAAACGTCTTAAAATTCAATAGCATCATTTAAAACCTGATAAATTTACAGCATGGACCAGACATGCACGTTTCGGGTACTAAACCCTCGTCAGTGATCCTCAGTCTAAACAATGTAATATGGCCAAAAAGTATGAAAATTAATATGTCAAAAAAATGTACCAAAAGACGTAGCAGAATGGGTGGGATATGATGCTACAGAACCCACGTTTTAGAAATTTCTAGATATTTTGTAACAGAAAATTTCAAATGCTTTGAAGAGACAGACGATCAACCAACGTTGATCGAACTTGGCTACATGTGCCCTCGGGGACTCTTGGTCCACCAGCAATGACACTCACCAAGTAGTTCAAATGTTAAAATGTGTTTTAAAGTAAGATTGTTTTATGTGTTCCAGTATCATATCTACATACATAATATGAATTCAGAAACATAGCATGACAATTCTTTGTAGAGGTGGGACCAGGTGCCCAGGAGGAGTAAGCATCCCCTGATAGCTAGCCGCACCCAAAGTAATATTGCATTTCTATATATTTTTTCAGAATTCGATAGTGGTTTTTGGAATCTGGTTTCGGCTGTTGAGTTTAACTTTCATTCACTAATACTCTATTGGAGGATTAGATACGAATTTTAAACGAAGCATTTTTTTACATGACAAATGAGTGAATAAAAGTAAAATACATAAAGTAATGTCAGAATTAAAAGCCATAATCATTAAGCATACAAATCAATGAAAATGCAAAGCCAAATAAAACAACAAACATTCTACAAAGGAGGAAAAGTGAATCTCCAAGAATTAGCATTTCCTCTTTGATAGCAGAATCCTTCACTTCAGCCGCACAAAAAATATAAAAAAGATGAAAATAATTCGGTATTTTTTACGGTTCTAACCCAAAATGTCGTTGTTGTTTCATTATAAATCACTTTCCATCGAACCATCGAAAATTCGTCAGAAAGATCAAACGCCTTTTATACCGTGGATTTGATTCTAATATCACCAGACGGACACTAGGTTTGGTACTTGACACATCTACAGTCTTGTACTAGCGCATTCTTGAAACTTATGTTTATATGTCGTGTGTCTCTTTTCCGTCTCTAGGTATGCTCGTCTTTAGTATTTTCGCATCGGATGTTTTCGTGTTTTGACAGGAACTTCTTTAACTCATTGCTGTTGGTGCTGCAACAGGGTCTTGTTGGAGATCCCATCCTTTCTTGGATATCAGAATATTTTATTAAATTCGGCGATCGAAAAGTTGCAAATATATTTCCTGCCATTCTCGGGAACTATTAGTCCACCAGCAGATATAACAAACTCCTGTATGTAGTTATCAATATTGAAAAAAAATGTTTTGCTGTTATAATTTCCTTTTGTCTTAGATCATTTGAACCATCAAATCACCGAAAAAACTTGCATCTTTCGAAATGGAAGTCACCGGATGAGACAATTCTACCGAATTGAAGAGACGGTAGTTGCATGCAAGCAGGAGATGCTGACTCTTCCTGGGCACCTGGTCTCACTCACATATTGGGAGTTCGCTTCCTTTCATATGGTGGAGGTTTTGGTTCCTGTTTTATCCAGATTTTGTATGCCTTGGGTTTTTAATTTTCTGAATTTTCGATTTTGTAATGTGTATTGGGATGTGATCATTATCCATATTTTTCAGTGAAAGTAGATCCTCTGTCGCCTTGCGGAAGTAAAAAAATTATAAATCGGCTTAAAAATCAGATTAAAAATGGAAAAGGAAGGATTTGAGTGTCACTGCTGGTGGACCGAGAGTCCCCGAGGGCACATGTAGCCAAGTTCGATCAACTTCGGTTGATCTTCTGTCTCTTTAACGCATTTAAAATTTTCTGTTACAAAATTTCTTGAAATTTCTCAAACGTGGGTCCTGTAGCATCATATCCTACCCATTCTGCTATGTCTTTTGGTACATTTTTGGACATAATAATTTTCATACTTTTTGGCTATTTTACATTGTTTAGACTGAGGATCACTGACGAGGGTTTAGTACCTAAAACGTGCATGTCTGGTCCATGCTGTAAATTTATCAGGTCTTAAAGGTACATATAGTCTAACAGGGATTAAACTGTTAATAATGAAGTTTTACCGTAAAAAGCTTTTAAGTACTAACATTTGAACATCTATATATTACTTACATAAAATCTCTCTCACATTTTTGTTTTGTAGACGCGTTTACTCTCTGGTACACACGGTTTCGGTAAACTTCGGAAATCGTTATTTGCATATACAGTATGTAGAAATATGTAACTTTTACCAAGGTCAAAGTGAACACGCTATCAGCCAATCGCTTGAATGAACTTCACATCGTGGGATTACTACGAAACATGTAGTAAACCATGTTTACAGTCTTTTTGAAATTCTCTCTAAAAACTCACTAATATTTCATTAATTGCAAATACAAGGTTGATATCATGTATAGATATCATGTTCCATTCAAATCACCATTTTGAACGTGGATAATCGAACACTTTCAAATGACTAACAACGTGTAATAGTGTATGGCGGCTTGAATGGGAGGCAGGTGTAGTCTGCTATACACATGTGCGTTTGTTTACCAAATCCTGAATGAAAATTAAACTTTATTTAGTTATGATTTTTTGTTCGTTTTTTAGCTCTACTGGTCTCAGACCAGTCGAGCTTATGCGATCACCCTTTGTCCGGCGTCCGTCCGTCTGTCCGTCTGTCTGTCTGTCCGTCTGTCCGTAAACAATTCTTGTCCGGACAACTCCTCTGAAACTGTAAGAGATAGAAAGTTAATTCTTTTTGCATTTTACTTGGACCATGGTCTAGTTGTGCACCTGACATTTAGTTTCACTCCCTGACCCCCAGGGTCTTATAAAATGGGCGTGGTCATTAAATTCTATGTAATCTTGTCCGGACAACTCCTCTGAAACTGTTAGAGATAGAAAGTTAAATCTTTTTGCATTTTACTTGGTCCATGGTCTAGTTGTGCACCTGACATTTAGTTTCAGTCCCTGACCCCCAGGGTCTTATAAAATGGGCGTGGTCATTAAATTCTATGTAATCTTGTCCGGACAACTCCTCTGACACTATAAATGATGGAGACTTAATTTTTTTTGCAATATGATGGGTCTATGGTCTTGTTGTGCACCTGCTATTTTGTTTGAGCCCCCTGACCCCTAGGGTCTTAGAAATGGGTGTGGTCATTTTCTCCTATATAACTCTATGTAATCTTGTGCTCGCAACTCCTCTGACACTATAAATGATGGAGACTTAATTCTTTTTGCAATATGATGGGTCTGTAGTCTAGTTGTGCACCTGATATTTTTTTTGAGCCTCTGACCCCCAGGGTCTTAGAAATGGGTGTGGTCATTTTCTCCTATATAACTATGTAACCTTGTGTTCGCAACTCCTCTGACACTATAAATGATGGAGACTTAAATCTTTTTGCAATATGATGGGTCTGTGGTCTTGTTGTGCACCTTATATTTTGTTTGAGGCCCCTGACCCCCAGGGTCATAGAAATGGGTGTGGTCATTTTCTCCTATATAACTCTATGTAATCTTGTGCTCGCAACTCCTCTGACACTATAAATGATGGAGACTTAATTCTTTTTGCAATATGATGGGTCTGTAGTCTAGTTGTGCACCTGATATTTTTTTTGAGCCTCTGACCCCCAGGGTCTTAGAAATGGGTGTGGTCATTTTCTCCTATATAACTCTATGTAACCTTGTGTTCGCAACTCCTTTGACACTATAAATGATGGAGACTTAAATCTTTTTGCAATATGATGGGTCTGTGGTCTTGTTGTGCACCTGATATTTTGTTTGAGCCCCCTGACCCCCAGGGTCTTAGAAATGGGTGTGGTCATTTTCTCCTATATAACTCTATGTAATCTTGTGTTCGCAACTCCCTGACTTTATAAATCATGGAGACTTAATTCTTTTTGCAATATGATGGGTCTGTAGTCTCATTGTGCACCTGATATTTTGTTTGAGCCCCTGACCCCCAGGGTCTTAGAAATGGGTATGGTCATTTTCTCCTATATAACTCTATATAATCTGTGCTCGCAACTCCTCTGACAATATAAATGATGAAGACTTAATTCTTTTTGCAGTATGATGGGTCTGTGATCTTGATGTGCACCTGATATTTTGTTTGAGCCCCTGACCCCCAGGGTCTTAGAAATGGGTGTGGTCATTTTCTCCTATACAACTCTATGTAATCTTGTGCTCGCAACTCCTCTGACACTATAAATGATGGACACTTAATTCTTTCTGCAATGTGATGGGTCTGTGGTCTGGTTGTGCTGATATTTTGTTTGAGCCCCTGACCCCCAGGGTCATAGGAATGGGTGTGGTCATTTTCTCCTATATAACTCTATGTAATCTTGTGCTCACAACTCCTCTGACTAAATTCTTATTGCAATATTATGGGTCTCTGGTCTAGTTGTGCACCTGTTTTTATGTTTTAGCCCCTGACCCTTAGGGTCTCAGAAATGGGTGTGGTCATTTTTCCTATATAAGTAAATGTAATCTTGTGCTTGCAACTCCTCTGACACTATAAATGATGTTTAATTAATTCTTTTTGCAATGATTGGTCTGTGGCATAGATGTGCACCTGATATTTTGTTTTAGCCTTATACCCCTAGGGTCTTTGAAAATGGGTGCGGTAATTTTTCCTATATAGTTGTGCTCTCTTCTCGTTTAAAGCTATTTATGATGGGGAGTTAATTCTTTATCCAAGTCTTGATGTGTCATTGGTAGTTCATTTGAGCTAGCAGTCCTTGGCCCCTAGGATCTTGGAAAATGGGTGTGACATTCTTTTTAGAAATACTTTATCTCGGATATTATGAATTATATGAGTGCTATTATAGTTGCAGTATAATGGATATGTAGTTTTGTCATGCTACTTATAATTTGTTAGAGCGCCTGCTCCCTATGGTCTTGGTTTAAAAAAAAAAGAAAGGAAATTGATGTTTTAGAAAAAACAACCAGGAGAGCTACAGTCTCGTCAGAGACTTCTGGTTAATATTTGATTTAGACTGTGAATATATATATTATATATAAACATATCAAAATTACTGTGGATATATATACACGTTTAACTTATATATATACTTCTCATAGATAAAAATAAACGAGAACTATACATGTACATGTACACTGTAGATCCCTATAGCTAATTTTCCCTCAGACTTGTCAGAGTTTTAATTTCACCGTCGTCCTCTAAGCTGGGTCTCTATAACTTTCCAATTCCAAGCCGATACTATTTGTTCATTACATTTCTCTTTTCAGATTTTGATAACACCGATTGTCGATTCATTGTCGTCCCACGTGTTATCCGTCAGTCATGTTGTTTTGTTTCGATTACAGTACTGGCCTTATGCAAATAAGTGCTTACACGTGTTCGCAATCGGTCTTCTACGGAGAAAAGTAGGTTATATTAGGGTACCCATTTTATAAGCAAGAATTGATCATAGCTCGGTAGTGAGGGCATATGTGCCTATTGTAACCAGTCAGTTTCTAATTTCTAAGTATGATAGACTCGTTTGCGTTAAAATTTTGACAAAAATAGTTGATTCATGGTTTGATCTTGACGAGACCTTATGTACCTTTAAATGATGCTATTGAATTTGAAGACGTTTAACATTTTATTGAATACTCACTTAGCTTTTGATTTATCAGAAAAATTAAACTAAAATAGACTGATCAAATGCTTTTAAAAATTATACTGGATTTTACATTTTACTTACAACATTTTTTAAACAAACCAATATTACTTTAAACTAATCAAAAGGGAACAAGTTGAACATATGACTTATGGTTACGTTGAATATATTATCTAAGATTTTTTCAGGTGTAAAAAAGAATCAATGACTAACTTAATACCAGTATCGCCATCGTCGAAATAGTTGGTGCTCTAATATTGTTCATTGGGAAAGAAAGATAACTCTAATCCATTTCTGATTCTGTTTATCAAGAACTCTTCGCAAATAATCTGTATCAGTACGAAGTTATCCTTTTATCTGGCAATTGACTCATTATTCAGTTTAAGGTGTCTTTTAGTTTTATGAAAGAAAGGAAGGGATATTCAACAATGAGTTAAAGAAGATCCTGACGATAATCCCAACAGCACTCACAATAGAGCACAAAATTGAGCATCGACGGACCCTAGCAATGACAAATATGGATAATGACCATATCCCTGTATACAGCACAAAATCGATAATTCAGAAAATCAGAAACCGAAGGCATACAAAATCAGGACAAAACAGGAACCAAAGCAAACAAACAAAAACCTCCACCACATGAAAAGAAGCGAACTCCCGATATGGGAGTGAGATCAGGTGCCCAGGAAGAGTAAGCATCTCCTGCTTGCATGCAACACCCGCCGCTTCAATTCGGTAGAACTGTCACATCCGGTAACTTCCATTTCGGAAGACATAGAGTACAATCTTGGCTTGGATGGTTCAAATGGTCTATGACAGAATATCATCCACCATTCTGGAGAGTGGGACATCATAGCGTATGACGAGTTCCCCATATCGACCGTAGAACTTCCTCAGTGACGATGTTAGTCGGTCACAAACATATCCCTGACTGAGAAGCTTATCTGAAAGACGCCTAGCTCTCAGAACAAAATCCGTATATTTCGTACTTGCTCTGGCATAGCGTATCAACTGAGATATGAACACGCCATAAGCAGGCGATGAAGGGATGTTGCTACTCAGAAAAGGAAAGTTTGTAATGCTGAAATTGAAGTCGTCACGTTTGTCATAGAGTGAGGTGTTCATGTGACCATCAGTGTCGTAGGACAACATTATGTCCAAATAGGATGCTGAATTATTTGTCTCTGTAGTTTCTTTGACTTCAAGCTCTGAAGGATAGATTCTGCTCAGGTAATCTGCGAATTTCGGATTATTGATGGACAAAACATCGTCTATGTATCTATAAGTGAAGTTGAAGTCAGAAGCTAAGTATCTTTTCCCTTCAGAGACCAAAGATTGAATGAATTCAGCTTCGTACGAGTAAAGGAAAATGTCGGCAAGGAGTGGGGCACAATTGGTCCCCATTGGAATTCCGACAATTTGCTGAAAGACCTTTCCTCCAAACACCACAAAAATGTTGTCGATCAAAAAGTTTAACATCTGAATAATATCTGTTTCAGTGTACTTATTTTCAGAATCGGACTTTTCTTTAACAAAGTAGGTTTTGTCATAGTTCACAACAATAAATTTGTATTTGCGATTACCGTTCTTACTTGTAAACGCATTACTTATAATTTTTGCGAGTCTTTCTTTCAATTTAGAATGTGGAATTGTAGTGTAAAGTGTCGAAAAATCAAAGGCTTTGATCGAATGAACTTTACTAAAATGAGTGGATTTCAGATGTTCTAAAAGTTCCTTCGAATTCTTTAAAATCCACATCTGGTTGATACCACTGCGAGAATATACTGTCGAACAATATTTTTGAAGCCCAGATTTGATTTCAGATAAAACTTTGGTGAGTAAGATCGATACAGATTTGGTAGAACATTTTGAGGAACCAGCGATGAAACGTTGTTTGTACGGATTTTTATGCATTTTAGGTATGCAGTATAAGTATGGTAAATCTAAATCTAAATTGTTAGTTTGGAAGCCAAAGGAAGAAAGAGCTGATTTGTGGTTATCTATTATTTCAGAGGCAGAAAGGTTTGTTGGGGTGTAAGTGGGATTTCCAGGTGTCGAATTTAAACCCAACTCTTTAACTAGACTTTCGAAATAGAACTTTTTGCAAGTAAATGTGTAATTATTTGAGGCTTTGTCCGCTGGTGTGATGACATAATGTTCTTGGAGGTAGGTAAGCTCTGTGATAACATCAGGGTCTTTAAATATAGACTCGAATCTGGTGCTCACGGTTGATTTTAATCGGTTAATTTTAGATAAAAGTAACCCTCTGATGGATTTTATCCATTCGGATAGTGTGTCGAGCTGTACATCCTCTTTCTTTGCCCAACGTCTTGCATATTCCTCACAAGAGTCCATGATAATTTTGAAATTTTGGTTCCATGTAAAGGACATACTTTCTCTGTATTTGGGACCCTTTCTTAACAAATCTCTCAACTTGTCGTTCTTGACTATACTAAGGTCACCTGTAATAACGTGTCCACAAGGAGAATAGTTAAAATCCGATGAAGAACATTCGCAAGGAAGTGGATGTAGTGCAAGCTAGAGGTTGCGTTCAAACCAAACAAAATTGAAACACTTCTAAGCTAATAATGCGGAAGGGTTCCAACTCTATACCTTCTTGAAGAAAATTTCAAACCAATTTCCATGCACCAGACACGTGTTTCGAATATTAAATTCTCATCAGTGATGCTACCAGCCAAAGTATTTTTCATAAGCAGTCCAAATTAATTTTACTAGCGCCCTCTTGCGTTACTTTTAGAATTTAAATTTCTGCATTTACTTTACAGAGAGTGCGCGACTCAAAAATTCCTGAAGGGTCGATTCAGTAGTATATCCAAATAAAATCTATGTTCAAAATAGCATTGGAGGGATGGTGCTAAGATGTTAACCTCCTTTAATTTCGATGATATTTTTCGATGAAATGGCAAGTCTCCGAAAAAGCAAAAAATATAGATATGATGTCATATTGATAAAGCGCCAAAACGAAGCTTCTTTCAGGCGACAGAGCTGGAAAGAAGTCATAAATACACTTGACAAACATCGGGTCACGGAGAACGATTTTAACTGCTTCACACTGCAACATGAAATAAGTGTTTATATTAATAATGCGGAAGGGTTCCAACTTTATACCTTCTAAAACATAGAGTAGACAATAATAAAAAAAAAAAAAACTAGACACAAAAAGGGCAAGAAACACCAAATACACTTAACACAAAAGACTACACATAAACCAACGATGAGAATTGGCAATCGGTGGCCGACGGCCATCTGCCACGAGAGATGCAAATGGTGTAGTTACCCGGTGTACGAGCACACAACCCCTACTTCTCATGTTACGGAGTGTTCTCGAACGCACAATTCTGTAAAACGTAGAGCAGACAGGTGGTCATGAATCTTCTCTAACGAGGTTTTGAAGGGACCGTCCTGGACTCCCGTTGTCACAGTCAGACAGAGTGCAATTCTTAAGAATGCGATGGTACAAGGCTATAGATTGGCTATAGATTGGTCAAGTACCATGCCGACTGTCCTTCTAGTGACACCAAGACCATATCCACGGTATGAAAGGCGATTGATTATTTTGACGCATTTTGTTTATCATTTAACCATAAAAGGTAGGTTGTGAAATTCCCGAAGTAATATATGCTGTTTCATATTTAGGTCCGAGCTCCCAATATGGAAGTGAGACCAGGGGCCCAGAAATAGTCAGAATCTCCTGCTTGCATGCGACACCCGTCGCTTCAATCCGGTTACTTCCTACTCGCAAGATACAAGTATAGACTGTGGTTGGATGGTTCAAATGGTCTAAGACAGTGATTTTGCTACATCTTTCAGTATATTTAGGACATAGTTTTCACAGATTTTGGTCATATTACATTGTTTAGATTTAGGATCACTGACGAGGGTTTATAACCGAAACGTGCATGTCTGGTCCATGCTGTAAATTTATCTGCTCTAAAGTGATGCTAATGAATTTGAAGACGTTAAACAGAATACCATCCGCCACTCTTGAAAGTGGGACATCATAGTGCATGACGAGCTCCCCGTATCGACCGCAGAACTTCCTCAGTGACGATGTTAGTCGATCACAAACGTATCCCTGACTGAAAAGCTTGTCTGAAAGACGCCTAGCTTCCAGAACAAAATCTGTATATTTGCTACTTGCTCTGGCATAACGTATCAATTGAGATATGAACACGCTATTAGCAGGCAGAAAAGGGATGTTGCTACTCACAAAAGGAAAGTTTGTGACGCTGAAACTGAAGTCATCACGTTTTTCATAGGGTGAGGTGTTCATGTGACCATCAGTGTCGTAGGACAACATTATGTCCAAATAGGATGCTGAATTATTTGTCTCTAGTTTCTTCGAATTCAATCTCCGACAGATAGATTTTTCTAAGGTAATCCGCGAATTTTGCATTGGTGATGGACAGCACATCGTCTATTTATCTGTAAGTGAAGTAAAAGTCAGAAGCTAATTATCTTTCCCTTCAGAGACCAAAGATCGAATGAATTCAGCTTCGTACGAGTAAAGAAAAAAGTCGACAAGAAGTAAGACACGAGGAAAACTTACTATGTGAATAAAAAAGTCTCTTTTTTCACAAAGACTCGTATGAACTTTTCCCGTGAACAATTTTGATATTGACGTCCAAAAATGGTGTTCCTGTGTTTGTAGCGTTTGCTTTGTCTAGTGTCTATTTTTGCGGATAAATTTCATTCGTCCATTTATCAATGATAGCTAGGGTTGTCAGTAGTCGTAATATCATCCAAGTACCTAGAGGAACCATTAAAATCATCAAATTTTCGTCGCTTTTGTTCTTTTTCATGAGTGTACAAAAAAATAATTTACAACAAGAGATTCACAGTTAGTACCCACAAGGAACCCTTCAACCAGCTTGTAGAAAATTTAACTAAATCTTACCTTGATGATGTCCAAGAGGAGGGACAGATTATTGCACATGTCAATACATGTCCATGATTTGTATGATTTGTAATCTTTTGCTGGAAACAAACCTTTTAATTAAGATGAACAAATATTCGTTTCTCCTTCTGGATCAACATCATTATGAAATAAGATTAGACAATCGATCATGAATTTGTGACATGAGGAAGCGTGGTGTAAATATTAGAGAAATCGTATGAAAAAGTCGTATTGGCTTTGGAATTTCTGGATTTTATTTTGTCAATCACATCCTCTGAATTTTATGGACCATTTTAAAAATAATTCCTATAAGAAGAGTTTCACAATATCTTTCGATTTGTTCTTTTATAGACATAAAAACTGACGTAAGATTTCTAGAAAAAGCTGCTAGAGTAACCAATTTACCGAAAATAAGGAGACTCGTGAAGTTTTGGTAAGCAATACATGTATATGATATCTAATACAAAAATAGAGATGTTGAATAAAGACAGTTCACTGTTTTTCATTGCTTTTGAAATGAGTATTCGTAAGTTCCGTAACGCAAGTTGATATGTAGTTACGTTTTAAAATGATGATGTTGTTGGCTGCTTTATCTGTAAGTGAATAGATACATTTTTCATGTAAATAACTAAATTTGGATTTGAAATGTCTTTCAAATTTTTTTAAACATGAACTTCGAAAGATAGCAGGATATTTTATGAAAGTTATGTATTATGAGTAGCCTTACTTGCTGCATATCTTAATGTTTAGATAAAAAGATAACTGTGAGTGTTGTGCGGACGAACTCTGTACAACAGTATTTACTTTCCATACAGCAGGTGTATAAAGATTATGCTCCCAGGATCTGACTAGGCAATAATGTTTGTTGGAGGTCATCTCATTTAATTTGACTAAAATATTTCTTGTGTAACAGAGTATGTAAGCACACTGAAAGAGTTACCCTTCTTTGATCGTATATCCTGGATATTGACTCGTTATAATTTACGGCGCTAACAATATTAGGGATTTCAAATAAACACCAAAGAAGTACCTAAGTTATTCAGTCTCAAAGTCGAGAAGGCAAGGCAAAATCGTGAGAATTCCCATCGAAACGGTTGCGAACCCCGGAATGAACAACATTCCGAAGTGAGACCAGGTGCCCGGGGAGAGTCAACGTCTACTGATTACATGCAACGCCCGTCGCAACAGCTCCATGGAAACCTGTAAAATAAGATATGTGCAGTAATTTACACAGGTCAGGGAAATGCCATTTTTCCAAATTTTATTGAAAGGAAAACCAAAGTGTCCACCTTTGCTGAAAAGGAGCATCCCTTTGGACAAAAGCTTCTTTAGAAATGCTGTACACCAGACATAAATGTTTCAGATAATGAATCCATTTGAATAGGCGGTATTTTAATTTTTCAAGATTATGAGAGGAGCGTAAAGGGACATTTTCTTAAATGTTTTAATTGCAGGTGTTATTTTGTTAAGAGCAAGTGGCTCCAAATTCTATGTAGTGAGATAAAGAAGATCTTGACGAAAATCTCAACTGCACTCACAATAAAGCACCAAATGGAGCATCGTCGGACCCCTAGCAAGCTAGAGATGGGACCAGGTACCCAGGAGGAGTAAGCATCCCCGGTTTGGCTAGCCGCAACCGCCGTCAATGTTCATGCACGAAAAATGAAAACGATATCTAGAAACACACACTGTCTGAGGTAATGTCCATATAGAAAGTGCTATGGTGACCACGTCAGGGAAAATATTTAAACCACTTACTGTCAAACCCCTCCCGGGGAACCTTTTTAAGAGCTCCACACGGCAAAGCGCATAAGTGTGACTGAAATGAAATAAAGAAGATCCTGACGACAATCTCTATAGCACTCACAATAAAGCACCAAATGGAGCATCGACGGCCCCCTAGCAAGCTAGAGGTTGGACCAGGGGCCAAGCATCCCCTGTTTGGCTAGCCGCACCCACCGTCAATTTTCATGCACGAAAAGTGAAAACGATATCTAAAAACATGCACTGTCTGAGATAATGTCTATATAGAAAGAACTATGGTGACCACGTCAGGGAAAATATTTCAAACACTTACTTTCAAACCCCTAGCGGGGAACTTATTTAAGAGCTCCACACGGCAAAGGGCATAAGTGTGACTGAAATGAGATAAAGAAGATCCTAACGACATCTCAACAGCACTCACAATAGAGCACCAAATGGAGCATCGACGGACCCCTAGCAAGCTAGAGGTTGGACCAGGTGCCCGGGAGGAGTAATCATCCCCTATTTGGCTAGCCGCGCCCGCCGTCAATGTTCATGCACGAAAAATGAAAACGATATCTAAAACATGCACTGTCCGAGGTAATGTCTATATAGAAAGTGCTATGGTGACCACGTCAGGGAAAATATTTAAAACACTTACTGTCAAACCCCTCGGGGTCAATTCAAAAGCGCTAAATATTTCTTAACTAGCGGGCAGATGACGTATGGGTGTTACTTTGATAATATGCGTTTTTATTCATTTCCCAAAAAATGCATTAGGGTTGGTCATGGGGTAATATTCTCTGTTGCTGGTATGGTTATGAATTCTTAGAGGGAGTTTTTTCTTATCTTGAAAGTACATTTTCTGATTTTTCCAGAATGTCTTTTAAATGTTAAACGTCTTCAAATTCAATGGCATCGTTTAAGAACAGATACATTTTAAGCATGGACTAGATATCCACGTTTTGGGAACTTAACCCATGTCAGTGATCCTCCATCTAAACTATGTAATATGGCCAAAGATTTTGAAAGTTATATGCCCAAAAATGTAACAAAAGACATTTGAGAAATTTCAAGAAATTTTGATAACAGAAATTTTTAAATGCGTTGAAGAATCGATCAACCGAAGTTCATCGAACTTGGCTCGATCCTCCATATAAACTATGTAATATATATTACGTTTTTGAAGACGATTAAAATATATATGGCCAAAGAGTGTGAAAGTTATAATGTAAAACGTCTTCAAATTCAATAGCATCATTTTAGACTTGATAAATTTACAGCATGGACCAGACATGCACGTTTCGGGTACTGAACCCTCGTCAGTGATCCTCCGTCTAAACATTGTAAAAAGGATGCCATGAAATGTACTAAAAGAAGTAGCAGGATGGGTGGGATATGATGCTACAGGACTCACGTTCTTGAAATTTTGATAACAGAAATTTTCAAATGCGTTAAAGAAATGTGAATCGAACTTGGCTACACGTGACCTCGGGGACTCCTGGTCCACCAGCAGTGACACTCACCAAGCGGTACAAATGTATTTAAGAACAGATAAATTTTCAACATGGACCAGACATGCACGTTTCGGGTAATTAACCCTCGTCAGTGATCCTTCATCTAAACTATGAATATGTAAACAAGTTTATTAGAGATCTGTCATAAAAGTTTTTTTTTGGTAATTTTTAAATTTCTACAGTGGAAATGAAATCATTAGTACATACTGTAGCGTAGTAGATGAATTGAGATATGTACATGAAAATACCGTGTCACATTTATGCCCTTTGCCGTGTGGAGCTCGTAAAGAAGTTTCCCGCGAGGGTTTCATAGTAAGTGTTTTGAATATATTTCCTTGACATTGTCGCCATAGCACTTTCCATATAGACATAACGTCAGGGAGTGCATGAATTTTAGATCTTGTTTACATTTTCGTGCTTAAATGTTAAACATCTTCAAATAGAAATAGCATAATTTATGACCTGATAAATTTACAGCATGGACCAGACATGCACGTTTCGGGTACTAATTCCTCGTCAGTGATCCCCAGTCTAAACAATGTAATATGGCCAAAAAGTATGAAAATTACTATGTCCAAAAATGTACCAAAAGACGTAGCAGAATGGGGGGAATATGATGCTACAGGACCGAAGTTTTAGAAATTTCAAGAAATTTTGTGACGGAAAATTTCAAATGCGTTGAAGAGACAGGCGATCGACAGAAGTCGAACATCGACGGTGGGTGCGACTAGCCAACAGGGGATGGTTACTCCTCCCGGGCACCTGGTCTTACCTCTAGTTTGCTAGGGGTCCGTAGATGCTTAATTTTGTTATCTATTGTGAGTGCTGTTGAGATTGTCGTCAGGATCTTCTTCAACTCATATAAATACAGTATCTGGAGGTAGTCTAGAATGTTACACGTCTTCAAATTCATGTCATCATTTAAGAACAGATAAATTTGCAGCATTGACCAGACATGCACGTTTCGGGTACTTAACTTAGAAACATCACTGTCCAGACAGAATATTATGATAAATCGTCTCTTTTGTCATATTTTCTCCATTTACAATTTAAAATTAAGATCTAAAAAATGTGTTTCTGCATTTGTAACGATTGCTGTCAATTCTTCCGGATAAATTTCTTTCTTATATTTCTCAAAAACAGAGTTGACAAAATATCATCCAGATACTTAAAAGTACAATTAAAACATTTCATCCTTTGCTTTGCAAAGAAACTTTGATAGGTCCATATATATAAAATGTAATATAATGTAAAATATGTAAAAATGAAGACCTCTTGGTTTCTGATCATGTTGGGGAATTCTACACACATCTTGATAAATGAAGAATAAACAACTCGAAACTATCCGAAAGGTACTCGACACATTCGATCTTTCTAATCATAATTACTTGTAAAAAGTAAATTATTTATCAATCACAATTACATTCGTTTAATTATTTTGGTTCCTTCGTCTTATTGTTGTTTGTAGTGCAACTAAATTGCGCATTTTCATTTATGCAAAGACTGTGCTAACTTGCACATAAGGGCATAAACAGCGCAGGTCCAACATTTGTTTGCCTTGGTGTTAATATTTCTGAAACCTGGGTCCTGTAACATCATATCTCAACCATCTTGTTACGTCTTTCGGTATATTTTGAACATAATCTCTGCATATTTTGGCCATAGTTCATTGGTTAGATTGAGGATCACTGACGAGGATTAAATACCCGAAACGTGCATGTTTGGCCATGCTGTAAATTTATCTGCTTTTAAATGATGTTCATGAATTTGAAGACGTTGAACATTCGATATCAAAATCCTTGAATTCATTATTCACATTTCAGAGGCGCATCAAATGGTATTGATATCTTCTATCTTGTCATTCATTCGTGTATATAATGATTGAACGGATAGTTGTTAAAGTAAGGAATAATAAATTCTATCAACAGATGTGATCAGGGACAGGGAAATCCAACTTGCTTATACCACGACGAGGCGTGTCAAGTCATGGGCAATAGCAGATCCTGTACACTTATTATCTTACATCTTATTCCATAGGGGTGACACAAGGATATATTTCCCCTGCGTTTTCATGGAATTCCCAGTCCACTGATGCAACCTCTTTAATCTTTACTGAAACCATTAATGGCGAATACAATGTAAAAATGCTAAACATAGCAAAATGGGCGATATGCCTTTGGAAATTACTGTTCTGTTTGCTTGTAAATTGCTGTGTTCTTTACAGAATAAGAATTTGAGAAATTGAGAACTTTACCGAATATTACCTTTTTGTGCACGGCCTACGTAGCGGCTGTTTCTAGCAAAAGAGATGCTTACTGTCCACGGGCACTTGATGTCATGTCAATTTTAAATTCATTTTTGCGTCTTTGTAGAATATATAATGACAAATATGGATAATGATAATATCCCTATATACAGCACAAAATCGATAATTCAGAAAATTATAAACCGAAGGCATACAAAATTAGGATAAAACAGGAACCAAAGCAAACAAACAAAAACCTTCACCACACGAAAAGAAGCGTACTCCCGATATGGGAGTGAGAAGAGGTGCCCAGGAAGAGTCAGCATCTCCTGCTTGTATGCAACATCCGTCGCTTCAAATCGGTAGAATTGTCACGTCCGGTTACTTCCATTTTGAAAGATATAAAGTAAAATCTTTGCTTTAATGATATCAACGGTCTAAAACAGAATATCATCCTCCATTCTGGAAAGTGGGATATCATAGTGTATGACGAGTTCCCCATATCGACCGTAGAACTTCCTCAGTGACGATGTTAGTCGGTCACAAACGTATCCCTGACTGAGAAGTTGATTGTAATATTTATTTTTGAATATATTTTCGATGTTTCTTACACTGAAATTTCATTAGATTAGGGTTAGATGGTCTGCAGTGTTTGCTATGTTTCTATTTTGTAATAGCAGCATATTTCACAAGCCCCGAAGACACATGTAGCCAAGTTCGATCAATTTCGTTGGTCGTTTCTTCAAACGCATTTGAAAATTTTCTGTATACAAAATTGTCTCAAATTTCTAAAACCTGGGTCCTGTAGCATCATATACCAGCCATCTTGCTACGTCTTTCGGTAAATTTAGGACATAATTTTCACAGATTTTGACCATATTACATTGTTCAGATTGAGGATCACTGACGAGGGTTAAATATCCGAAAGGTGCATGTCTGGTCCATGCAGTAAATGTATCTGCTCTAAAATGATGCTAATGAATTTGAAGACGTTTAACATTTGTTAGGCTTTGTGATGAGTGCAACTACATTTCTTCACTGAATTTATTCAAGGTAGCGCCACTTATGCCCTTTGCCGTGTGGAGCTCATAAAAAAAGTTCCCCGCGAGGGGTTTGACAGTAAGTGTTTTGAATAATTTTCCCTGACATGGTCGCCATAACTTATTCTATATAGACATAACCTCAGGCAGCGCATGTATTTTAGATATTTCAATTTTCTTGCGTGAACGCGGCTAGTTCAACAGGGGATGCTTACTCCTCCCGGATACCACCTCTAGCTTGCTAGGTGTTCGTCAATGCTCAATTTTGTGCTCTGTTGTGAGTGCTGTTGAGATTTTTGTCAGGATCTTCTTTAACTCATTTGCAATGATTTTTTGGTAATGTGTCTTATTCTAAATTCTGATACCGGGGCCATGGAGCAAAACACCCTTCTGTCTAATTACATCAACATGTTATACAGCGAGAGAAATTCGTTTTTGGTCCTACTTACGTAGATACTATAATTTCAATTCGCATTATAAGTACCCGAAACGTGCATGTCTGGTCCATGCTTCCAATTTATCTGTTCTTAAATGATGCTATTCAATTTGAAGACGTTTAACACATATACATGTATGTTACATGATCAAGCACGACGCGCTTTTAACAGCGCTTCCTCAAAACGCTCTGTACTTGCGCTTCATTTACTCGATCTGGAGACATTTCAAAATTGTCCATCGTGTTGCTATGAATCTGTGTTATTGTATCCGTCTGTTTGTCCTCCGTGTTTCTTTGAAGCTGTTGTTGTCTCCGTCTGTTTGTCCTCCGTGTTTCTATAAAGCTGTTATTGTCTCCGTCTGTTTGTCCTCCGTGTTTCTATGAAGCTGTTATTGTCTCTGTCTGTTTGTCCTCCTTGTTTGTATGAAGCTGTTATTGTCTCCGTCTGTTTGTCCTCCGTTTTTCTATGAAGCTGTGTTATTGTCTTTGTCTGTTTTTCTTCTCTCGTGAGAAAATTGTGTTTTACATTTTTTCAAGCCTTTGTAAGCCTTTTGATTGTGATTTTTAAAGATCTGATTTCGGGATTTGTGTTTGACTATTAATCATTGATAGTCTACTTGGAGATCGTTCAAAGTTTTTAAAATGATTGAAATTCTCCATCTTACCACCAGGAATTAGATCATAGTTTGAAAATTGGTCACGATTTCTTTTTGTCAAAGACATTTTTGTTCAAGTCCAATTTTATTTAAATACATTCCAAAATGACCATCTTGGAAAGACCTTTTAAAAGATCTAAATTCATTTATAGGGTTTAAGAATGATTTTATGAATTTACCTTAAAACACGTTCTGTGTCAACTTTGTGAAAATATGATATCTACCTGCCAGGGTACTTGTTCGCTATCAATAGGTACGAACCCAAGAGGTATTAGAGCCATATGTGTTTAGAGTTACTTCTCTTTGGTCGTGTATACGGTATCGTTATACATGTAGTTCTAAAAATCAAACTAGAGGGCGCAACTGAAATGAATTTGATTTGTGTCTGACTATCACTTTGGTGGGAGGCATCACTGATGAGTATTTACTATCCGAAACACGTGTGTAGTGCATTGAAATTGGTTTGAAATCTTCTTTAAAAATGTAAAGAGTTAGAACACTTCCGTATTATTCTAAGGTCGTTAGCAAAGAACTTTGTTACTGGAGAAAAATAATTTTGACAATACTATTTCATGGTCCACAAATTCAAATGGTAATTTAGCTTAAGGTATCCGATGTACAATAGGGTATTTTTGCATGCCTGGTAAGGTACTATAAACTAAATATTTTCTGAAAGGTTATAAGGCCCACTGCTCAGAAATAATAATTGTGGGGCCAGAAAAACAAAGGGGAATAACTGATGAAGCATTTAAATTGTCTATTTTCTCTATATAACGTATGCAAAATAACAAAGTTGTACAAGAGTTTTTCCCCTTTGAGTTTGAAGACCTGGGAGTCTTAAATCTGAACTCGGGGCATCATTACCTTTCAGAAAATATATAGTTTATAGTACCTTACCAGGCATAAAATTTACCATACTTTTCAATGGAGAGTATTAAAACGCTATGTAAAGTGACTCAATTGTACAACGGATACCTTAAAACAATCCAAAAACGTCAAATGTGATACGTTTGTTCGGGAAAAAAGTGGGTGTTTGTAGCAAGCAGGGTATCCATTCTTTTCCGGTCACCTGTTCTCATATCAATTTGGGGTTCAATTCAACTGCATTGCAGAATATTTACTTGCTTTTGTTGTCTTGTATTTTTCATGGTTTTGTATGTGCTTTGATAAAAACTTTTGGATATTGATTTTGGGTTACCTGTTTAAGTTTCTATCACCGATTAACTGGCAACATGATCAACGATGTAACTTTGTTTATATGTAAACGTCTTCAAATTGAATATAATATGCTATGAGCAAAAACGACTTTATCAACTTCAATATCAAAGAATTATAAATCCTACCAATAGTGTTTCACACAGCTTTTCAAATCCTTGTCCAGAATTTATGACATTTTGTTGAAACCTATAATGACCATTCAAAGGAAGGATGTAATCGATTGATAGAATCAATTCAATACATACACTAGCAATACGAAATGAAACCAGACAAAGTATACATGTAGAGTAACACCAAAGACACATAAACACCACTTTCATCCACGACTAAACGTAACACAAACTCTTCACAATAATCTTACCAAGACAGTTTAGTAGGTTATTGCAACATGTCCAATTCTATAATAAGAACATCAGAAGCTCCTCAAATATTCGCTTTGTCTTTGTGAAAACATCGATGATGAGACAATATCTTTGTCGAAAGATACATATTGTGCCCTTAATATGGGTCCCTACTCGTAGGTCTAACATATGATAATTTAATAAAATATTTGCCCTATGCATAATGATCCAAATGACATAAAAGAAAGGAGAGGATCTGAAACAACGACCACAGCAAAACCACAAAACACAGAACAGACAATCACAGAAAGTAACACAAGAGGGACGAGGAACACCAACTCACACCATAAAAACACAAAAATTACACATAAACCAACGATACCAATTGGCAACCGGTGCTACTTCGGGCGGCCATCTGCCACGCAAGTAGCGGACGGTGTGGTTATTACGTACTAATAACCCTCCCACCTTTCCGATTACCCAGAGGTAATAAGGAACATAGACATAGATAACCAATTATGTTTTCATCAAAGATACAGTACATTTTTGAAAGGTATCCTTAGGCATTAAGGTTTATGATTTCAAATCTCAAGTATATGCATTTACTCATAACAGGTCCAAAATTAATTATTTTCTTCTACATAATAAGAATAAGTAATATAGAAAATATGAGCACTTAGAATGATATTATAACTTGTAAGTTTCAATGATATATTGCAAAACTCAAAGGTAATCCTTATAATTTTATTGTATTTTCGACTAACAAAATAGACTAAATCCAATTTTTGCCCCCCCCCCCAAAAAAAACCCCGAAATATAAATTCTTCATTTCACATTATTTTATAAGATAATGTATATAGATGAGGAACAAATCACAGATATCCAATTATGTATAGGATCAAAATATGGATCCACAGATAAGGGTACCCTTTATTTTTTGTGCAGCTTGTAATATTTCCACAAGTACACATACAACCATTTAATATATGAAAAATAATGTATTCTTTTGACTTTCTTTCAAGATCAAAGTGTAACCTATAGGAGAAGACTGAACCTTAGTGTGCAATATCTCTAATGGAAGATGTATAGGATTATACATAAGGGTATCCCCTAACTTCCAAAGATGTTTGGTGTTTACAGTTACTAAACGGTCATGAAAAATGAGTCAAATTTTCAATAATCTTCAGTATACCAAATTGTCATGATAATATGGAAGTGTTCCAACTCTATACCTTCTTGAAGAAAATTTCAAACCAATTTTCATACACCGGACATCTGTTTCGAAAATCAAATTCTCATCAGTGATGCTTCCAGCTAAAGTGCATTTCATGAGCAGCCCAAATTCATTTCACTAGTGCCCTCTGATTTTATCTTTAGAATTTGAATTTCTGCAAAAACAATGTATATTAGCCAGCAGTGAATATTTAATGTCAAAAAAGTATTTCATTTCAACCATAAGACAACCTTTTAACGGTCGAATGGGGATTCACCTTAATTGATATGTATAAATGACCGTGAATTCATCCTTTAACAAAGGAAAACATATCCATTGCGCTTCCTTTCACCGTAACGATTTAACAGAAATACGAGAAAATGTTAAAGAATGTGGTACGGCGTTGTAAATGTTTCGGTTTAGGGTAATGTACCCTTTGCCCGATTGTAATTTGGATTTCATTCACCGATCAAGTGAACTTTTATAGCTGAATTCCCACTGTCCTTCACCACGGAAATTCGGGCCGACGAAAGTTTACAATGACGCGCGGAAGGCGCCGACGTCACAAACTGTAATTAGCGCAGTCTGTGGAAGAGATGTGGAGATATTACAACATGGTTCATTGACTAAACAAACAGAGAGGATTTGACTGTGTCATAGATATCCCACGCTGAATGACACTCATCGCTTTCGTTTGATTTACGTAGATGCAGTGTCAGAAATAATGTACTCTTATTTCACAATAAAAGAAAAAACCCTGAAAATGACGAGCAATTTCTGAAGTTGTTGACAGATCATCATGGCGGGTATTTACCTTTAGATCGAAAGGTACACTGCTCAAAACAATTGAAGGAGCGATTTTTCCATTGTAATATAATGGTACATAGAATGTTATATCAAGGCTACATCATCAAGTTTTATCATGTGCATATGGTTAATCGCTTCAATACAGACATTGATAATAAAGAAATGACTATTAAATATTTCTTAATGCATTTATGTTCGTCATATAGAATAAGCAGCTTCAAACGTGTGTGGTATGAAAGTAGAAACATAACTCCCTTATTTTTTTAGCAGTGTATTTAAAGAATATACGAAGTGGGACAGCTATGTTGCCCTACAAATTCAGATCAATAAGTTTACACTAAGGACCCTTTCGATTGTAATGAATTGCTTACAATCTCTCTAAAATGCATTATTTTTATTTTCAAGGCTGAAAACAAAGATTCGTCTTAATTTAGTCTGAATAAAATCCTAAGTGTCAAAGGCCAAGAATAAGATCAATCTGGAAGCAAAGACTCAATTAACCAAATCGTACTGAAAATCGCTTTTATGAGGGTAACTGAACGGCAATGTAAACATTTTAGTAATAGTTATTCAATCTTTAATCAATGTCAGTCTATTCGATACTTACGTTGCAGATAGTAGTCCTAAGGCGGCACCGATTGTCTTTTGGTGTCGTTGGTTTATGTATTCTTTTGTGTTTGATGCTTCTAGTGTGTGTGTTGATGTTCCTTGTCCCTTTTACTTGTGCTTGTCTACTCTTTATTTTTGCATGGGGTTTTGTTGTAGAGCATTGCTGTGCGTGCTGTCACCAAGTATTGTTGATATCCCATCCTTCCTTCAATGTATCGAATCTTTAAATTTATGTGCTATTGTAAAATGAGTCCCTATTCTGTTTCTTTGCAGATAACTTTTTCATTTCATCTTTTATCATATGAGTTAAAAATCATTTTCCCCCATCAGCATTAGTATACTATACATTTAAAATATAGATACATATGCATTGAAGAAGTTCCATCACTTATTCAGTCTCCAAGTCGACAATGCAAGGCAAAATCATAAGAATTTCCATTAATTGGAACAGCTGCAAACCCCGGAAAAAAATAACAATATTCCGAAGTGAGACCAGTTGCAAAAAAGACTTCATTTTATTTTGCAGTCAAAAACATTATTAGATGAGATACCTTCATCGGTGGCACAAAAGAGGTAGGAAAGGGAAATATCCTCCCTAAATTTGTCACAGAGCTATTTCCCATCGTTTTTTCATAAAGTGCTCTCAAAATTATAAGAAAGCCGCAGTATTGCTATGTTACATTCCTCCCTTATTAGAAAAAAATTACCATTAACGATGGGCTAGATCTATTTTCTTAATATAATTATGGCTAAATTGTTCAAATCAAACTTGCATTCATTCACCTCCTCATACATGAAAAAAAGGAAAACGCCTATTTTTGGTTAAGTTACTCATGTAATTTTAAAATGCAGTCTTTCTCAGATGTCAGCTAATTTACCACTATGGTTGTAAATCAGAATATTTGTAAGATCAAATTCCTTTGTATCAGAAAAAAGGAATTATAATAAACATTTTACAAGATAGTTAAGGCAATTACTGGTGAAAATGAGATATGAATCTTCCTTGCACTGAAACAAAAAAGTGTAACCTCTCATTTCCCCGTTTGCCTCACCTCCCTTAGTAGCACAAGCCCTGGGAGGCCACGGGAGACAAACTGACTCACACTGTATCCTTAGGGATAGACAAAACGTGTAGTAATCGTCCATATAAATCCATCTACAATAACAAATATGCCTGTAAAAATTGACATATCCACCTCCTTTTAAATGTAATTGCGGTTAACCACCTTAAAGACTTAACAACTATTAAAATTTCACCTCTAAGTAGAGCGTTAAACATACTTTAAAGAAGATGGATTTTGATTTCTGATAGGCGACATTTAGAGAAATTAGCTTTATCTGTAGGACATCAGCTCACCGCATCCGTATCTCCCATGCAAAGAGTTGATCAAGTGAGAGTCATTTTGCATTTTCAATTATACATATACTTTAAACGTAGGTGTGCATTTAAATTTGAACTTTTAAAGTGTTCAACCCTATTAAAGTGTGGAACGTTTTAGATTATATTATGTCTTTTATGCTCTTATTTTGCGAAGGATAGTAAAATATTACAACGATGTTAATTTAAATTTATTTCGAAAACATATATTTACATTAATCACCGAAAAACCAGTCTAATTAATGGAGCACTATACCTAGTGAGCTTTTTTCAGCATCTTTTCAAACATTTCAAACTATCTTTCCAACTTTCTGCATAGCATCAGTGACAGCTGTTGCTAGCATATAGGAAATGATTACCCTCCCGGGCACCTGATTTAATCTCCATTTGGATTAACCTTTCTTCTTTGGATATTCTATACCAGAGAAGTATCAATCGTAGTTCAGGAGACGAAGATCCATAAGAAAATGGCAAAATTGTGTAAGTCCCCATTAACGAGACAGTCGCGAACCCCAATCAGAGGCAGGACCAGGTGCCCGGGAGGAGTGAGTGTCCTCTTACTGCATGCAACACCTGCCGCGGTTGCCAGATAGAAACGTGTCAAATCCTGTAATGTTTTAAGATATGTAAAAGACGATCATTTGAAAAGGTCGAACTGAATAGTTCCTTAATCATTCTTGATAGGCAAATGTTAGAAAGTTCTTTGTAGCGACCATATAATTTCCTCAGTGACATCATGAGCAGTCCCCCTAAATATCCTTGAGCAAGTAGCCTCTCTGCCCTCAACATAAAGTTTTCGTACTTAGAACATGCTCTAGCATAGCGTATTAGTTGTGAAATGAATACGCCATAGGAAGGCCAAGAGGGAATGTTGCTGCACATGAAGGGTAAGCTTGTGATGGTGAAATTGAAATCGTCATGTTTGTCATAAAGAGAGGTGTTCAAATGACCGATGTCACTAATCAATAGTAGTATGTCTAGGTATGAGGCTGAAGTGCTACTCTCAGTTGTTTCTTTGATTTCCAATGCACTGGGATAAATGACTTCAAGGTATTACTGAAATTGTTGGATTATTGATGGAGAGTACGTCATCAACGTATTTGTCAGTCAAGTTCAACTGCGATGCTACCTTCTTTTTGCTGTTTGAAAGCAGAGACTGTATGAAGTTCGCCTCGTATGAATAAAAGAGTATGTCAGCCAGAACAGGGCACAGTTTGTGCCCATTGGCATTCAAACAGTTTATTGGAATATTTGGCATCCAACGACAATATTGTCTTTCAAAACTTCCAGCATCTTCATGATATTGTCTTCAGTGTACTTGTGTTGTTAATCAAAGTGTAGAATATAGAATCACCTATTAACGATTTGTTATTTTCTTATTCTAATTCCAAAGACAAAGTGCTACTCCTTCCCCTTGTTGTTGTAGGTTTTTTTAATAATAAAGCGAGAGTTTTATACAGTTAGCATTATCGATGATATATCAGTGTCTTTGCCATCAATATAAAACACAATGAGTGCCTTCTTTAATTGCAACTCAAGACATATGTCTTATGTCAAATTCTTGGAAGTTCAGGAGCGATTTATATAGGTCATTTAAAAAAAACCCCTGGCCGCAGCTGCTGTCTCACCCATCTGTAAATAAATGCATGTTTCAAAAAGTTTTGGGAAAATGTAGAAGACATAGCGTACTATCATTTCACGGTCCATTAGTCAGCTCATGTATCCAGGTACCACAAACTGATAGCATTTGTCGCCCGTAACCATAAAACTCTCATAGATTTCAACACCTGACCCTTCAAAAACGTGCTAATCATGCTAGCTCTACATTAAGCAAAAACGGTTCCGCTTTTGCTTCTTATCTGATTTTAATCGTTACAAAATCGTTCTATTTTCTGTGATTCCGCTCTATTTAGTATTTACCCTAGTTTTCTGAAAACTGAACAGAAAAATCTAAATATGATCTACCCAGTCGTTCTGGGTAAACATACGAATTATTAAATCGATATATTAAAATAAGCATCACAGAAATATTGATATTTATTTCAAGGTAAAATAAAAGATAAGATAACTTGCTTGTTTGACGATCTTAATTTACTAAATTTTGAGATAATTTGATGTATGCGCATTACAATAAATTGTGTATCATCATTGATGTTAGAAGCAGAAATAGTGGAAATTCAAAGAGTGAATGCATGGAGACATGGCTTAAAATGCATCCACAGATTGCCATGCCATCAAAGAGATTAACCACTTTAATCGAAGTAAGTATAAGACAAATCACAAATATATTAGTAAGCACAGAAGAACAGCGAAACTAGGCGATTTTTCATGAACTTTCTTTCAAAGGAAAACACTAATGATAAGAATCAAAGCTAAGAGAAAAGGTAAGCTTTGCACAAAAACAAGCTAAGAGACCATGGCGGGCATTGTCTATACTTACCTAGTAAGAAAGACATAGCAATGGATGAACTAAATTATTTGTATTTTCTTTTTGGTCAGACGATACTAATAAATAATGAAAAAGGAATAAGTTTTTTAAGTATGAAATAAAAAAGTTATAAAGAGTTTATACTTTGATGCTCAGTTTAATGCTCTATTGTGAGTGCTGTTGAGATTGTCGTCAGGATCTTCTTTAACTAATTTGGGTGTTCATATTATGAATAAGTTTTCCTGTAAAACATTGCAGGCGATACTTCTAATCAATAGAGATTTCCGAGATTAAACACTTTCTTCAATGAGTTTTACAACTGATATCTCATCGTGCATTTTACTCAGAAACATATGTCAAAATCACTTCAAATGACAATATACCACGCAATCTGTCAATCCTGTAAGGTGCATTCACTCATTAAAAGCAGATATAATATAACCTTTCCACCTTACGCTAGAGATTTGACAAGCAATCCGACATTTATGAAGACTTTGCACTGAGAAACGAGGGACACTAGAATTTGATGTGCCTAGTCCGTAATGTAAGCTTAAAAGATCAGAAGGAAAGAAACTGAATGAACCATCAGATAAACGCACTATATGTTTACATAGGACTCCTAACGTTTCCGTCAAATACATCACGCTTTCATGTTTTGGCGTTAGGACGTAGCTACCTCATTTAAGTTAAAAAGAGAAGTAGGAATGTGGGGAATCCATGACCTTGGGGATATTGGCCGTGTAGTACTTATTGCCCCACTCAACCATCGTCTGACATATATAAGATGTTTGAAAATAAATGATAGGAAAGATAGCGCGCGCTACCACGTGCAAATTACTGATTAGGAACCACTTTATCGTACATCAGTCAGATTCACTGAAGGTTCCTTGTACTCTAACTGTGATACCCTTTCTGTATACATTGACCTTGTTCAAAGACTCAATGATTCCCTGGACACCAAAAAACATCACTGTCATGTAATGGAACCTCACCAAGAATATCAGAAACATACATGTCTGGTGCACTCAATGTAGCAATTTACGCCAATGATACTCTCTGCAGCAGATATCGAATATAGATTGTCTTGGTATCCTTTGCAGTATACCCCTTGAATCATGGACTAAGGAATATTGAAACTTGGTCCGTCTATCTAACCGTCAGTTTTATCTGCACATAGCATAAATTGGGAAATTCATTTTTATTGACTCTCATATTTCTTATATATACATTTCAAGTTGCAAGACCTTTTTCCAAATTATTGATCTACTGACCTACATTGTTTGCAAGCTTGGTTATAGAACATCGATTGAAAAAAATCAGTGCCGTCCTAAGTCGGCACCAGTTGCAATTGGTCTCGTTGTTTTATGTATAGTCTTTTTTGTTTAATGTTTCTATGCCGTATGTATTTTTTCGTCTCTTGCTGTGCTGATATTTCTGTTTTCGCATCGGGTGCTTTAGTGTTTTGCTGTTGGTACTTCTCAGCAGGGTCTGGTTGGAGATCCCCTCCCTTCTTAAAAGCAGGGTTGTAGTGTTTTGTTAGGTGTATTTGACCATAAATTTATATAAACCTGGTTTGATAACCTTAGATATCTTTAAGTCTGTTTGTAAGATATCCTCTCCATGCTGGCAAGGTGATCAGCCAATTAATACTCATTATCCGGCTATTGATGTGGTCAGACTGCAGACCGGTAATGTTTCCTATCTTTACACTGTGTAAACCACTTCCGATTATACCGATGTTGTTTGAGCATGTCTGGTATAAATGGGTTAAACTAGATCCTGACGATAATCTCAACAGCACTCACTATAGAGCACAAAAATGAGCATCGACGGACCCCTAGTAAGCTAGAGGTGGGACCAGGTGTCCGAGAGGAGTAAGCATTCCCTGTTTGACAGGCCGCACCCGCCGTCGATGTTCACGCACTAGAATGAATACTATCTAAAATACATGCACTGTCTGAGGTTATGTCTATATAGAAAGTGCTATGGCGACCATGCCAGGGAAAAGTATTCAAAACACTTACTGTCAAACCCCTCGCGGGGAACATTTTTTTTCGAACTTCACACGGCAAAGGGCATAAGTGTGACACAAATGAGTTAAACAAGATCCTGACGATAATCTCAACAGCCTCAAATGAACAAGTCTTAAAGGTATCATCGCGACAGTCCAAAAAAAAACCTTCTTTTTCAACCATTTTTCCATTGTGAATAACTGTCGCTGAATATACCACTGAAAATAATTGATTATCCAAAACATGCATATCTGGTAGAATTTTTAGTCTACAAGTTTGCTCTCTAGCAGCAGAGTTGAACACTTTTTTTTAAATCATCGTATTTGAATACAATGATTTGTTTGGTGCTAGAGGTCACTTCTATAAAGAAATATGTAGTGTCCAGTTTTGTCGCATTTTTTATAAAACAATTCTAAATGCGGTGCAGCAGACATAGATTTTTCGGATGATGAATCTTTATTAGTGGTACCTTAAACCAAAGTGATTCAAAGTTTTAAAATCATTATCTGTTTTCCCCTCGATGACTTTCTAAATTTCAGATAGATAAAAAATTCGACTTATGCCTCGCAATTTCACTTGGGCGATATAGTTCTGTGCTTTTCAGTATTTGCTTCCTATTTTATGTTGGACTGTTATGTGATGGTATTCTTATGTGTACCGATTATGTCCATAGAGTAATGCATTCTCGTGGGTTTCTTGTGGTCGATGAAGCATGTTCTTGTACAAACTCAGAAACCAAAGTCAGAATACAGACATCACAGCTAATAGGCTTGCTAATTCTTGTAAAAAAAACCCCAGTACTTTCTCATGAGAAATGAAAAAGCTGACTGACGGAGACAGTAACAGAGCACCATAGAAACACGGAGGACAACACTATCTCCTGTGTCCCGAACAAGAACGGAAATTATTGTAGGTGGCACTGTTAAATAACGCGCTTTATCAATTAGGTTTAAACATATTCAAATATCACATCAAATACTAATATGTAATTTTAAAAGTAGGATTGGAAATGGAGCTTAATCATTTAGCTAATTGTTTTATCGTTTCGAGTACATCTTTTTATCGTTTTATTATGATACCAATTACAAAATCATAATAATTGCAAGATTTCAACAAATCCATAACGCCCATCCATCTATGGTTATACATTTCTGTTAACAAGTGCAGACAATCCTGTGCCTCCCATCTATCTTTTATTAAGGGTTTTTCCATCAGAAACGTTGATTTCACGTTAGAAATACACAGTTTTAGGCAGAATCATGTGATAAAAAGAATCTTAAATGAATTTCCATTTCGTACGATGTATTCGTTTCATAATACATCGTATGAAATGAAAATTCATTTGAGATCCTATATTTATAAAATAGAAAATCCACTCATCCTACTTTAAGGACATATACATGTACTGTTTGTAGGATAAATATCCTTTAGATTTGAATCAGTTTCATCTTTTTGTTTGTAAAAGTGATATGCAGTGACACAAATAAATAAATAAACAAATAAATAAATTACTTTATTTATATATTCATATCTTTATTTATTCATTTGTAAAAGACCAAAGATAAGGAATAATACCCGAAACATTCATACACGATGCAATGGATTCGGTTATCTTTTACTAAGGGTTTTTTCATCAAAGTTCACACGATCATGCACTACAAAAGTTCACCCGTGACACCTGTCGCCCCCTAGATGTAAACAGGAATATTAAGGTTGTGTAAATATTGTAGTAGCTCAATGTTATTTCAGTAACAGCTTTCATTTTATGGCTACTGATGTCAATGGAAATGCTAAATGAAATGCCTTATGTATATTCAACACTATAAGATAAAACATTTCTAAGGCGTGTGTCACAATGCCAAGAATAGCATTTGCTTATATGACAAGTATGCGGGGAATTGCTGATAAAGCCACCCTTACTTCAGAAAGATCCTTTCTAAATAAAATAGTGAAAGTTATATATTTGTCGCCTGAAAAAGAAGCTTTATCTATTTGACATAATGTATTATAATTTGCTATCTAGTAAAGTTGTCATATCACCCAAAAATATAATCGAAATAAAAGAAGAGTTTAATATTTTAGCACCATCCGTACTGAATCGACCATACAGGAAAGTTTGAGCCGCACACTCTTTTGCAAAGTAAATGCACAAATTTGAATTCCAAACAAAAAAAAAAAAAAAAAAAAAAAAATAAATAAATAAGAAAACTAGAGGGCGCTACTAAAAAATACACTTGGCTTTGTCTGAAAATCACTTCGACATTTAAATAAGTACCACTGATGAGGATTTACTATCCGAAACACGTTTTTTGTGCATTAAGATTGGTTTTAAAGAATTTTGTTAAGAAGGTAAAGAGTTGGAACATTTTCTCATTATGCTAAAGACATATCAGAATCAAAATAAAATGAGGAAAAATGATAAACTTTACAAAATTCATCTAGTTATTCTGCACCAGATGAGCATAAATGAATACCGAATGGATACGAGATCATCTTAATTGTAACACACAATATCTTCTTTGACACAAAAGCATATACAGAAGTCTACTTTGAAAACATTTGAAGGTTCATTGAATCACGTGACATTATTTATGCAGTTGATGTTTCATGGAGCTGCTGAGACGGGTGCTGCATGCAATCAAGAGACGCTGACTCTTCCCGGGCACCTGGTCTCACTTCCAAATGTTATTCATTCCGATGTTCGCAACCATTCCAATGGAAGTTCTAATTATTTTGCAATGCCTTCTCGACTTTGAGATTGAATAACTGATAGGTACTTCTTTGACGAGTATTCTAATGGTCATTATTTTGCTTCAAGTGAGTTTCTTCTGTGATAGGTTCTACTTTACCATATTGTGACAGAGAACGGTTTAGGTGTACACTATCACCTTTCCAAGTGTGTTCTATCACCCTAATAGTGCACCCCTGTCTTCCCTTAGTAGAGTTGTTGACATTATGTAATGCTGACCTGCTTAGGGAGCAACCATTTAAATTTTATGGGGGGGGGGGGGGGGGGGGGGGGCAGGAAGACTTTTGCCAGCCGGAAATTTTTTTTTGGCCATTTTAAGAGCCGGAAAATTTTTTTCGCCGGCCCTTCGGGCCGGATTATTTTTTTCAGTACTTTTCCAATGTCGAAAATAACTCTAAAGTTTAAATAATTCAGCGTGATTTTTCGGCCATATTAAACATCAAACACAGAATGAGTTCATCTCTTGCCAGTAGATCACTTCATTTTAATGTCTTGAATGGCATATGATGCCTATGATTTATTTACTTAAATGATACTCAATGGAGACAGGCTATATATGGTGCTAATGACTTTTGAATTTGATTTATTCACTCCAAATTGCATAAAGTAAATTGTTCCATTTTCATACTTAGTTTATGATACACAAAGAAAGTGTTTACTGGACAGTGGAAAGGGGGGAGGGGCAATTTCATGATCCAGATTTTTTTTTTCACCGGCCCTTCGGGCCAGAAAATTTTTTTCCCTAAAATTTCGATCCGGAAATTTTTTTTTGCAAAGTCTTCCTGCCCCCCCCCCCCCCCCATAAAAATCAAATGGTTGCTCCCTTATAAATACAGACATGTCGTTTTCATACAAGATGTTTAATTAAATTTGTTTGCATACCCAAGCAAATGTTCATAAATATTTATTTTTTCCTTTAAAATTAATGCCAAATTTATGTTGCTATATTTTTCTTGTTAAATTTTGCCTATACTAAATGACCACACTATAGATCTTTTAGAGTCAAAGAGGGGTACCTCCAGAATATGTTTGTCTGTAACACAGAGGTTTTGAAAGAGATGTAACTCGTGCAATCAATGTTCATAACATATATCTTGAAACCGTTTTCTACGAAGGGAATAACAGGTATACAAATATGTTGCTGTACATTATCAAAGATCAGTAACCATTAAAAAAAGTGTTCATCTGTCTGTATACCAGTAATGATGGTAGAAGAAGGCAAAAACTATCAAAAAGCAGTCTTTGAAAACATAAGTGTGTGTCAGACGCAGTATGAAATGAATCAATGAATGTACACTATCAAAAACAATCAGCATAATAATAACAATAGTGTTAGGTTTAGTGTTCGGGTCGTGCACTATGTGCCAGAACACTGACTACTATTTCGGCATAGTGAACACTAAACCTAACACTATTATATAAATGGTGAAATATATGATAATTTCTAAAACGTGGGTCCTGTAGCATCAATACCCACCCATTCTGCTACGTCTTTTGGTACATTTTTGGACATAATAATTTTCATACTTTTTGGCCGTATTACATTGTTTAGACTGAGGATCACTGACGAGGGTTTAGTACCCGAAACGTGCATGTCTGGTCCATGCTGTAAATTTATCAGGTTTTAAATGAAGCTATTGAATTTAAAGACGTTTAACATGTAATGTAAAATTTCTAGCGGACCATATGAATATATTTCATCTGTGGTGGAGGTTTTTGTTTGTTTGCTTTGGTTCCTGTTTTATCCTGATTTTGTATGCCTTCGGTTTCTGATTTTCTGAATTATCGATTTTGTGCTGTATACAGGGATGTGGTCATTATCCATATTTGTCATGCATGATGCCGAAATAAATGAAATCGATATAAGGATTATACGAAGAGCGAAATTCAAATATGACCAATATATTCCAAAAACCAGATAAGGACAAAGCTATATGCCTTGAGAGATGTCTCTTAGTTTCAGAATAGGTTTTCAAATTTAGTGACGGGAACTATACAAGTATATTCCAAGTCAACAAAAGAGAATGATCTCCAGCATGACCACCCTGCACACACCCAGCGTAACAAACCCACAAAAAATGACACATAAATAACATCAGACAAAAGTACAAACCGCAAAAAGACGCAATATTCACTAGAATATCATACAAAGCAATAGACACAGACGTACAGAAACATCAAACATTAATGACAACACATAAAAGGAAGGGGACCAAAGTGCACCCGGCGCAGACTTTGGACGGCCATCTGCTATTAGCAGCTTCCACTGAGGTCGCCATGGACGCACAATTATCAAGTACCAAATCACTGTAAAAACTAGGCGAACGATAACAGTCCAATGATGACCATATCCCTGTATAGAGCACAAAATCGATTATTCAGAAAATCAGAAACCGAAGGCATATAAAATCAGGATAGCAGGGATACCAATATAGTTATTGAAATAGTGAATATTGAAATATATATTCTCCCGTAGAAGATTTCAGTGCACCATATGCGCATTTCAACCTATGTTTTTCATTGAGCTTCCCATGAGTATATGCATATACATCTTCAAAACTATACAAGATACTAAAAGACCTTATTAGACGATTGTTTGAAGATATTTTAATGTGGTTGAATTTTTTTAGTATCTGCAGACATTGTTTGAACGTGTAAAAGGTATCATCATTGAGTGAGAGGTCATCTCAGTGTTAGTGAGAAATACGATTTTCTACTTCTTGAATCTAGTCTATCCTAACCAGGTGCAAGAAAAATCTAATTAGAAACCGAATATGTAACTCATGCATATCTTTTTATTCGTTCAAAATTAAGAATTTTGAGAATCAGAAACTTGTATTACGTAATAAGAATATGCAGTTTTTGAAAATGCATGAAAGTGATATGAATTTGAAGAAAGCCAGAATTTTATGCTTCAAAAGCATGAAGATTTCAATAAAACTCAGAGCGCCCCCGGTTTTAATTAATACACGTCTTTCCGGAACGGCGAGGTCAGTGTAGTACTGCAGCTTTGATACGATGCTCAAGACGTATATACAGGGGGCAACTGGTAAATTGGTGCAGTCAAGTTCGTTCAAATATCCCATAGGTTCGTCTTTGCCCTTTGAAGGAATTATCGACAGCGTCTATAGATACCAACCCACGTGTTTAAGTGCACCAACTCAAGTTCTTTTTGAAAGTTAACAACATTAAATTATCAGAGGAACACTGATTAGTTTCGAATCCCCCCATCGGTGGTATCATTAAGATCAAGGTAAATTATCTGTACCTAAGGTGTTAGCAGGTGCAGCTTAATTAATTTGCCTAATTAAGTGGACTGCGCACGAAGGCATGTAAGAAATTCAAATATTTTATTTTCCAAGTTGAATTAAGTAAATATAAAAATTGACTGTCATGTGATTTTCGATGAACGCTGTAGGTTCTGTGTCACATACAATATTTGAAGCTTTTGGTAATAGGTAGAACTCTTATAATTGCCAGTTATTACACAGGGTATTGTAGAATTATTTCTTTATTTGTATATATCACATTTAAAACATACTGCAAACCAGGAAATGCTAGCCAGCCCTGAACTTAGGGCAAACTGAATTAACAAAATTTGTAATGGATATCACAATTACATATTAACAAACCTTCGTCGCATCACAGACTGCATAACGAGTGTTGGACATCCGATGTATATTCTCCAATTCTTACATTGTTAAAGTACTCTGGTTCTTCGAGAAATTAACTAAAGCTTTTAAATACATTATTTCTGTTATCAAAAGAGTTAAAGAAGATCCTGACGATAATCTCAACAGCACTCACAATAGAGCACAAAATTAAGCATCGACGGACCCCTAGCAAGCTAGAGGTGGGATCAGGTGCCCGGGAGGAGTAAGCATCCCCTGTTGGCTAGCCGCACCCGCCGTCGATGTTCATGCACGAAAATAAAAACAATATATAAAATACATGCATTGCACTGTCTGAGGTTATATCTATATAGAAAAAAAAAACTTAAAATTTCTAAAACATGGGTCTTGTAGCATGTCTGGTCCATGCTGAAAATTTACCTGTTCTTAAATGATGCTATTGAATTTGAAGACGTTTAACATTTGTTCCACTTGGTGAGTGTCACTGACCAGGAGTCCCCGAGGACACATGTAGCCAAGTTCGATCAACTGCGGTCGATTGTTTCTTCAACGCATTCAAAAATTTCTGTTAATCAAAATTTCTTGAAATTTCTTAAACGTGGGTCCTGTAGCATCATATCCCAGCCATCCTGCTACGTTTTTCGGTACATTTAGGACATGATAATTTTCACACTCTTTGGCCATATTACATAGTTTAGATTGAGGATCACTGATGAGGGTTAAGTACCCGAAACGTGAATGTCTGGTCCATGCTACAAATTGACCTGTTCTTAAAAGATGCAATTGAATATGAAGACTTTTAACATTCAAAGATGTCAAGAAAATTACAAAAATGCGTTAATTGCGATGAACGACCCATGTTTCAGATATAAGCATAGTCATTAGATGTTTTGTTACATATTGTATATCTCTTTCAATTTATATGTCAATTTCTTATTATCTTAAAATTTCGTTGACTTTGAACCCCTCATTTTTCGCAGATATGCCTATGTACACGTGTCACTGTATAGAATATTTCTGGTCATCAATGACAAATATGGATAATGACCATATCCCTGTCTACAGTACAAAATCGATAATTCAGAAAATCAGAAACCGAAGGCATACAAAATCAGGATAAAACAGGAACCAAAGCAAACAAAAACAAAAACCTCCACCATATGAAAAGAAGCGAACTCCCGATATGAGAGTGAGACCAAGTGACAATGTGAACACTACTGCTTGTCCATTTGTTCCCTCGTTCTTTTTAGAGAAAATATACTGAAAAGAACGAGTAATTTCTGTGATGAAAATTTGCTGAATGTCTTGTAAACCAAACTTTTCCATTTCTAATAATTCAAAAACTTCAAAATTTAAAATCAATGGGCACACAAGACCATGAAAATAAAAAAAAAACAAACCAGAAAAACTGAAATATTTTGCAAAAGGAGCAAAAGTTATCCCCAGTAAAGATGAGACCTGGTATTCGGGAAGAGTTGGCATCTCCTGCTTAATGGCACCACCCGTCACTGCAGTCATGCCGTCAAAACTGATTTTTGTGTCAAATACGTGGGTTTTGTTGTTGTTTTGTTATTTCAGTACGGTTCTAACCCTTGATACATTTAGGTCATTTTAGATGCGCATAATTATGGTACACTTTGAACTTTAAACAAGCGACGGGTGTCGCATGCAAGCAGGAGATGCTGACTCTTCCTGGGCACCTGGTCTCACTCCCATATTGGGAGTTCGCTTCTTTTCATATTGTGGAGGTTTCCTTTGTTTGCTTTGGTTCTTGTTTTATCCTGGTTTTGTATCCCTTCGGTTTACGATTTTCTGCATTATCGATTTTGTACTATGTATTGGAATATGGTCATTATCCATATTTGTCATGTATTCCAATATTAATAGATTCAAATATCTGGACAATAATACATATACAATATATTTTTAATGGAAATCTTTCAAAAGTATTTGTTTTAAGCTATTTCCAAAGAATTATGTAGATTTAATAACCGACGAATTAAAATAAAATCATTGTGAAAATCCTTTGAATAATATGTCTGATTGAACTTATCCTGTCTGAAAAGGAATAAAAGAAAACGCAGGTGACTTGAAGTCTTTGGTTGTGTTGCTTGGAGGTTTCGTACATACCAGTTTTTCCTTTACTCCTTAATTAGATTTGTTTTAAATAATAAATGTGTGATAAATCTATGATATCCAATGAGATGACTGTAAAAGTAAAAAATTCTTCGCGGAATGCGTACTCGACATAACCTTTATTATACCACCCTGACTGTGGTTATTGTGGGATCCCTACTTTTCATATCACTAAATGTGAGATTTTATGAGATATGACAACACAGCTTATAAATCACTATGCTGAGCACGTGGGTTATTTGGCCTCACGTCCAAATCTGCCACTATTGCTATTCGAACACTCTGTAATATCCGGTGAATGTCACATATCGACCTAACATTTGTTAAAGTGCCCTTGTGTCAATCTTCCAGGAAATGTCTGATCACCTTGCACTTAATATTGTAACAAAAAAAAAAGAAACAACACCTTTTTACTTCTCTCATACAAGAAAATATACATATTTTTAAGAATTCAGTTTATATTACTGTGACTTTATTATGTTAAACATCTTCAAATTCAACAGCATAAATTTTCAGCATGGACCAGACATGCACGTTTTGGGTACCGCTACCAGAGTATTTTTTTCACAGTACTTATGATACTTCTGTTTTATTTTGAAGACCGGATTTATTTCAGATAGAATTTTAATTAAAATGATCGAAAACAATTTAGTTGAGCATTTTGACGATATAACTATAAATTGTTGTTTGTATGGCGCTTTGTGCATTTTTGGAATACAGTACAAGAAGGTCAAGGTAATAACGGACAGTTTCTTGCTTTGCACTTGAATGTATAAGATTCTTGGAAACTACTAGTAATTCCATACAAGTTGATTTGAGAAATAATTTCAATAGTATGTATCCAGTTTGTTGGTTGTTTTGATGTGATTGTTTGTAAGTTGTTTGTAAGTGATAGTAAGTGTTCTGTTTGTTGGTTGTTTTGATGTGATTGTTTGTAAATGTTTTGTTAGTGATAGTAAGTGTTCTGTTTGTTGGTTGTTTTGATGTGATTGTTTGTAAATGTTTTGTTAGTGATAGTAAGTGTTCTGTTTGTTGGTTGTTTTGATGTGATTGTTTGTAAATGTTTTGTTAGTGATAGTAAGTGTTCTGTTTGTTGGTTGTTTTGATGTGATTGTTTGTAAGCGTTTTGTATGTGATAGTAAGTGTTCTGTTTGTTGGTTGTTTTGATGTGATTGTTTGTAAATGTTTTGTTAGTGATAGTAAGTGTTCTGTTTGTTGGTTGTTTTGATGTGATTGTTTGTAAGCGTTTTGTTAGTGATAGTAAGTGTTCTGTTTGTTGGTTGTTTTGATGTGATTGTTTGTAAGCGTTTTGTTAGTGATAGTAAGTGTTCTGTTTGTTGATTGTTTGTAAGTGTTTTGTTAGTGATAGTAAGTGTTCTTTTTGTTGGTTGTTTTGATGTGATTGTTTGTAAGTGTTTTGTTAGTGATAGTAAGTGTTCTGTTTGTTGGTTGTTTTGATGTGATTGTTTGAAAGTGTTTTGTAAGTGATAGTAAGTGTTCTGTTTGTTGGTTGTTTTGATGTGATTGTTTGAAAGTGTTTTGTTAGTGATAGTAAGTGTTCTGTTTGTTGGTTGTTTTGATGTCATTGTTTGAAAGTGGTTTGTAAGTGATAGTAAGTATTCTGTTTGTTGGTTGTTTTGATGTGATTGTTTGAAAGTGTTTTGTTAGTGATAGTAAGTGTTCTGTTTGTTGGTTGTTTTGATGTGATTGTTTGAAAGTGTTTTGTTAGTGATAGTAAGTGTTCTGTTTGTTGGTTGTTTTGATGTGATTGTTTGAAAGTGTTTTGTTAGTGATAGTAAGTGTTCTGTTTGTTGGTTGTTTTGATGTGATTGTTTGTAAGTGGTTTGTAAGTGATAGTAAGTGTTCTGTTTGTTGGTTGATTTGATGTAATTGTTTGAAAGTGTTTTGTTAGTGATAGTAAGTGTTCTGTTTGTTGGTTGTTTTGATGTGATTGTTTGAAAGTGTTTTGTTAGTGATAGTAAGTGTTCTGTTTGTTGATTGTTTGTAAGTGTTTTGTAAGTGATAGTAAGTTTGTTGGTTGTTTTGATGTGATTGTTTGTAAGTGGTTTGTAAGTGATAGTAAGTGTTCTGTTTGTTGGTTGTTTTGATGTAATTGTTTATAAGTGGTTTGTAAGAGATAGTAAGTGTTCTGTTTGTTGGTTGTTTTGATGTGATTGTTTATAAGTGGTTTGTAAGTGATAGTAAGTGTTCTGTTTGTTAGTTGTTTTGATGTGATTGTTTGTAAGTGTTTTGTTAGTGATAGAAAGTGTTCTGTTTGTTGGTTGTTTTGATGTGATTGTTTGAAAGTGTTTTGTAAGTGATGGTAAGTGTTCTGTTTGTTGGTTGTTTTGATGTGATTGTTTGTAAGTGTTTTGTTAGTGATAGAAAGTGTTCTGTTTGTTGGTTGTTTTGATGTGATTGTAAGTGTTTTGCAAGTGATCGTAAGTGTTCTGTTTTTGGTTGTCTTGATGTGATTGTTTATAAGTGTATTGATGTAAGTTTTCTGTTTGTTGGTTGTTTTGATGTGAATGTTTGAAAGTGTTTTGTAAGTGATAGTAAGTGTTCTGTTTGTTGGTTGTTTTGATGTGATTGTTTGAAAGTGTTTTGTAAGTGATAGTAAGTGTTCTGTTTGTTGGTTGTTTTGATGTGATTGTTTGTAAGTGTTTTTTTAGTGATAGAGAGTGTTCTGTTTGTTGGTTGTTTTGATGTGATTGTAAGTGTTTTGCAGTGATTGTAAGTATTCTGTTTGTTGGTTGTCTTGATGTGATTGTTTATAAGTGTTTTGATGTAAGTTTTCTGTTTGTTGGTTGTTTTGATGTGAATGTTTCCATTGTATCTGTATGTTTGTTGACTTGGCAGTTTGCATTGCTTTTACCATTCTATTCTCATGTGTTCCGTTGACGTTATGTTGGGGATATTCTGGGAATATTCTTTATTTTCAGGTCAAGTGATGCCTCATTGTATGATTCTTTGGGTCAAATTTTAATTGTCATTGTGAAAATCAATTTGTGTGTCTGTGTACGAAATTCTGATGACTGCAGTTTTGATACGCCCTTGACTTTTTTCTGTGAGAGGACAACTTCGTTACCCGTATTTGACATAATAAATCCAAATACAGCCCTTATCTACCCCTAAAACCCGTCCAAGTTACAAAACAGTACGGTGTTACAGTCTTAGACGCAAAACCTATATAGAAAGTATGTTGCACTTTACATAATATCGGTAACTTTTTACTTACCACTTGACGTTGTTATCTTTTCTATCGATAAACCTTGGCCTTGTGACCAATTTTACGCAAAAATGTCAATAATCTAATGATAGGGTATTCTGTTACAGAGCACCAGGAATTCAGAACCTTTGCCTTGATTAGCAACATAACTGAACATGCACTCTGTATCCGTTATAATTGATAGATTTCATACTTCATCACAATTACATTTCATTCTTTATCGGGATCGGTATTAATCGTTGATATTTAGCCGGGTCCCCCGGAGATTCCTGTGTAACTCTCCACAATGGAGGTTAAGAATGGTCGTCTTTGTCTCAGTCCCGGTGTGGCAAGGGTGTTGCACTCTATGTAGGTTTCGACGTGACCTTACTGATATACCATCTTGTTTTATGACAAGATATGAAATTTATGAATTAAATATCTCGTAAATATCAGGATAGTCTGCCTATCAACAGGGCCAAGTTACGTTGTTCATTAAGGGTGAGAGAGCCCGTAATGGGGAGGTTGTCATTATTCCATGGTCTTTTTAAGGCTATAGCTTTGCACTAGTAATTGAATACTTATCACAGACTAATAATGTGTCTAAATTTATCGATAACAATGATATTAATCTATTAAAGACCAGCAATGTCATTCAAAAGTCCCCCTTAATTGGCATTCTACTTACAGAATGTCTGCAGGGTTCACTTAGCACTGAAGTAAGGTGACAGGATTGACATTCCGATCAACTCCATACCCTGAACTGTTCCTGGCTGATCGCACTTCCCTATGATAGATCATATCAGTCGTAAATGACATTCAAATCTTCAATATCGTGTTTTTAAATATTCTTGTAATAGATCATAGCGAAATCACAATGAATGCCTGCAGTTTTTAGCATATTAAGGGATTTTTCTAATTTCTTAAATAAAGCGAAGCCAAAATCAAAAGCTCTAAAATTGATTTTCATAGTCTTTGATCTGAGTGAATTCCATTGCAAAGATGCCGTAAGCTTTGGGGGAAGTAAGCTTAAGAGAAATTACAAAGTATTTTCATTTTGTGTTGCATAAGTTTTACTTTGCAAAGAATTTTATGTATATCTACGGAAGCCCGTAGGTGACAGGTATGAATTATAATTTATCTGGCGGCAGCCAGATAATTTAAGTGGCGGTCATCACATAATTTACAATAAATCAAAACAAAATCAATGCATAACATGTTCTTTCTGTTCTATGGTGCTGAATTCATCTTCTCTTTTAATATATTTGGTACAAATGTATGATAGACGCAAAATTAGCGTACGAAATGTAAGAAAAGATTTATCTGGCGGCCGCCCTATAATTAAGTGGCCGCCGCCAGATATTTAAGTGGCGGCCGCCACATAATTATCTGGCGGCCGCCACATAATTAACTGGGGACCGCCACTTAATATATCTGGCGGTCGCCACTTATTTTATTTGGTGGCCGCCACTTAATTTATCTGGCGGCCGCCACATAATTATCTGGCGACCGCCACTTAGTTATCTGGCGACCGCCACTTAGTTATATGGCGGCCGCCAGATAAATTAAGTGGCGGCCGCCACATAGATTATCTGGCGGCCGCCACATGAATTTTAATTCATACCTGTCACCTACGGGCTTCCGTAGATATCAAATGATAAGGAGAAGGTCTTTAACTGGATCACATTACAGTACCTTCTGCATAACACGAACATGCAATGCAGAAACGATTAACAATGCGTAATAATTGCACCAACATAGGTATACATACATATTATATTAAATAAGACGGAAGTGTTCCAACTCTTTACCTTCATGAAGAAAAATTCAAACGAATTCTTTTGCACCATCAGTGATGCTTCCAGCGGAGCCATCAAAATTTAACTGTTATTTCAGTAGCGCCCTCTTTACTTTTTGAATTTAGATTTGTACATTTACTTTACAGAGAGTGCGCGGCTCCGAATTTCCTGTAGGGTCGATTAAGTAGCATATCCAAATAAAATATATGTTCAAAATAGCATTGGAGGGATGGTGCTATGACCTCCTTTAATTTCGGTGATAGTTTTGAATGGAATTACAAGTTTTCGAAAAAGCAATTAAACAACGGCTGATATCATTTTTTAAAAAATAGGAAGTTCTTCGGTCGGTACCGGGATCTTATTAAAGCAAATGAGATCCTGGCCGCAGAATCTGCCAGCGACATTTGGTTAGTTGGGATGTGTTGGCCGCAGGCAATTGCATTTGATAAATCCTGGATCGAAATTTAGGATATGGCAGGCACGAATCGGCACGTTGTCCCAGGATTACTGAATATGCCTGACTCTAATAAAGCAACACTAAACGATCGGCAATCATATTTTACTTTGTTAAGCTTTCCTATCAATAATACGGCCGGAATTCCACATGCTTCCGTTCGTCTCTTCAAATTCAAGCGTCATGTTGTAAGTTAACAATCTTGCTTCATATCAAACATGTGACATCTCGAGGTTGTTTCCATAACAACGTCCATACATATGGTATAGAAGTTACACGTGTTTGATCTACTAGATATCACAGTACTAAATGGAGAATCCCCTTCGAGTATACGGCAAAACATGGCTATTGAAATCTTGTTCCCGACTTTAAAACTAAAATTCTAAATATAAAATAAATAGAAATAATTTAACCTTATCAAATACAAGATCAATCAATAGGAAATTATGACATGGCTCATTTGTAGAATTATCAACTGTAACCATATGGATGAAATGAGTTAGATAAGATCCTGACGATAATCCCAATAGCACTCACAATAGAGCACCAAATTGAGCATCGACGGACCCCTAGCAAGCTAGAGGTGGGGCCAGGTGCCCGGGAGGAGTAAGCATCCCCTGTTAGCTAGCCGCACCCGCCGTCGATGTTCATGCATGGAAATGAAAACAAAAATGTCAATCTAAGGGTTCCTGTGAATTCAAAAATTATACTTTCAAAAATTGGAACTTAATCTTCAAGTGGCTAGATCCTTTCGGTCTCCGTGGTCAACTTTTTTCTAGTTCTAATTTTTAAGAATGATAAACCGATGTGAACATAACTTTTATAATGAAATAATGGGTTAATGCTGTTGGAGAAGTGGGACGCAATTGAAAGTAGGTAGGTGCTCCATATTCTTCAATGTAAAACTCATTTAGTACTGTGATACCTGAAGAATGATTGAAAACTTTAAAACATGGCGCTTGAATTTGAAGAGACGAAGCGGAGGCAAGTGGAATTCCGGCCGTATCATTGATAGTAAAGCTTAACAAGGCAAAATGTAATTGCCGATCGTTTAGTTTTGCTTTTTTCAGAGTCAGGCATAGTCTGTTATACCCTACAAAACGTGCCCATTCTTGCCGGCCATATCCTGAATTTCGGTCCCGTATTTATCAAATGCAATTGTCTGCGGCCAACACACCCAAACCAAACAAATATCCATGTCGTTGGCCGTTTCTGCGGCTTATGAGATCCCTCTTTCCAGAATGATCAGTGACATTCTGGATTGCGATTGAATGTCTGTTAACATCACCAAACAAGACATGTTTACCTGATATGTGCATCACTATGTACATCAGGACATTCATCGAATTCGTCAAGTTCTCGTGGAACTATTGCAACGGGTGTTCCAAGCAAACAGCAGGTGCTGATCGATCCTCCCCGTGCACCTTGTCTCATTTCGGAATATTGTTTATTCAATGGTTCGCAACTGTTCAAATGGATATTCTAACTGTTTTGACTTACCTTCTCGACTTTGAGAATGAAAAACTTAAGGGTACTTCTTTGATTAGTACATAAGCACTCTGTAATGATATCAAAAAGTATTGGGTGTACAAAAAGCAGTACACGATCTGCTGACTGGGGCGAGTCAAATTACTAATGAAACCCAGACAGCGAGAGGGATCTTGAGACTTTGGTTTTTTAAAGGCGTAAATCACTTTAACAAGGGAACAACCGCTCTAATGGAAATTCTAATAATTTTGCCTTGCCTTCTCGACTTTGAGACTAAATAACTGATGAGTACTTCTTTGAAGTTCAGTAAGGTCTTTATTTCATAAAAGATAGGACAATGGACTACACAGATCAGTTTTTAATCATCTGAATTGAATTAAATGATAGCAAACAACAGAGCATTAACCAACAACCATTACACTAGTGGTAAATTTGAAGATTTTCGATGAAGTAAATCAAGAAAGAAAGGTTTGTCTTTTCAAAATGAATTCAGCCAAGTCCGGTCAACTTCGGTTTATCGTTTCTCTAAACGCATTCGAAAATTTCTGTTCACAAAAATTTCTCAAAATTTCTGAAAGTGGGTCATGTAGCATCATATCCCACCCACCCTGCTATGTCTTTCACAGTATTTGGCCATATCTATTTCATTGTTTTGATTGATGATCACTGATGAGGGTTAAGTACCCAAAATGTGCATGTCTGGTCCATGCTGCAAATTTGTCTGTTCTTAAATGATGCTATTGAATTTTAAGACGTAACATTCAATCGAAGGAACAATAATATAATTACACCACAGAAAAGGTACACGAATGACAACGCTAACTTAATTAGCGACACAGTCTAGTTTAAGATCAGATAAGAAAGTGTTAAAAGTATTGTCGCGCTGTGGCGCCGAAATTGATCTTAGACGCAAAAGGAACTTCCAAATCTCGTGTTTCTCGGAGGAGAAATTGCAAGTTTTCTGACATTTTCTGCTCTAAAGAATCTCAGGATTTAGGTCAAGTGTAGACTTTTTCTCTTCATAACTTCATATTATTTCGATGTCCTCTTTACGGTCTCGAGTATCACTGATGAGACATAACTTGTTGATATGCGCATATGGTGTACTGAAATTTTATAGTAGAATATATAATTCAATATTGACAATTGCAGGTCCTCAAATAACTTCTAATCTCATTTGAAAGTGATCCTGTGTATGCATTCTTTGTCTGGGCATGCAAGGTACCATTGTATTAAAAAATCTATCATGTTAAAAAAATCTGATGGTTCACATGACATAGAGCTTATTTCTCTATCAATTGTCAATCTAAAACATTGTATGAAGTGCTCGTAATTAATCCGATTGTTATAAGAGAAGAAAAAAATTACAAATAAAAATTTGAAAAAAAAATCTACACCTCCTACTTTGTGTTGTTTTAGAACCTTATGACCGTACAGTCTGTAAATCAGCACCTCACTGATTTACCCCCATAAACGACCTTCACACCATTCATATTTTAAATAGTTCTTTCCTGCAGAATTCTTACAACTTCTTTGTTTTTCTTTGCGGGAATATATATATGTCACAAATAATCGGACTCGGCGTACAATACATAGACACGCGTCGTCATGGTCCACGTAACCAGTTCATCAATTTCAAAAAAAAATATTAATCTCGTATTTTAACACCTGATAACAGCGATAATGCCAATGTAAACAAAGCGAATGATAAATTATTTAGTGATATTAGTATTAATTAATCAATAAATTAATTAATTAAGTATATTTCTATTCAAAAAAGACTCCTACGAAGTATATTACATAGCGCATTCTGTATACGATGTACTTTTTAAGGCAGACGCCGGCGTCTCTCATACGTGTGAAAAAAAAATGTTTTTTGATAGCACTGGATAAACTATGTACCTGCAAATCAGAGTGACCATAGCTTTGGACCTGCATGGAACTTGTTATCCGAGTTCATTGTATTAATTCGATGTAAACAATCATAAAATTTTCTCCAGCAAATACCAGACTGTGTGTTTAATTCATAACCTTTGAAAGTCGAGACAAAAAACAACTATAAGAATCAACGGATAAAAGAATAAAAGTTATCAATTGCGGAAAAATGATTTCATTTACAAATGCGGTTAAACAAAACGCAAATTTTTATTTTGTAAGTGCACGATTTGTTTGTAAACAAATTAAAGTAATTATTTTGCTTATTACTTGTTATTTAACATCCTTCTCAAGAAACAATGCAAGTGAAACATGGGCAAAATTTACAAAGCACCTGTTGACATGAAAAGATTACAAACGATTGGTTAATTTGTTGAGATAATCTCTATCTGGATTATAATCAGTTTTTACATATCAATTCACCTGTTAAGACCATTAATTTAACCATTTACAAGGCATTAAGAAGTACTAGGTCCTGATTTAATGAAATCAACATGTACTTCACTTTGGCAATATTTACAAAATATATAAAGGAGAGCGACAAGGAGGGTAAACAATGAGTGTAAGCTGTGTTAAGTCCTTTCATTGTCAGAATTAACCTTTAATGTAGGGAAATACAGATTAAGGGTATGCATAAATCCACTTTTATAAAAATATATGGAATAGACCAAAGTTTGGCAAACGCAGGGGGGATTTTAAGTGCATTATAGTATAATTCAAAGTAATATTTTATGATTTTTGGGCTATTTCTACAGTCTAAATATAGCAAACATGAATAAAAAAGAATCGAAATATTTGTATGCTGAATGAAAACAAGAAGCCCCTGGGTCCGTCGTCACCTCGGATGGGAGGTAGCATTTTGTGGACCATGTTCTATATATATTGTTTTCATCAATTAGGAAGTACATATATTTCTGTAACGTAAGCCAAAAAGAATCTGATAAAATCTCCCACTGTTGGTTTTGTACCATTATTAGTACATTGTACTTGTAGATCCCCTCCCTTTTTGTAAACGTACATGCTTTTATTGTTATATCTACGGAAGTTTTTTTTTTCTGTGAAGGTGGCAGAGTGCACAGACGTCTTGTGCCGAGGGACTGCACATATATTAAACAAAAGACAAGAACCATGCATCTTCTGCGGCATCTTGCGTAATCTATTAGTTAAAAGTGTGAAAGATTGAATCTATTTCCGACTTTTCAATCATTTAAATGTACTTTAGAGCAGAACCTTCAGTTTGTTTCTATCAATGAAAACAAGACTGAGATATATTACATAGTGATGGACTTTATCGGAGTCCACATTTATCACCGTACAAGTGACCTTCTGTAGAGAGCGTGCCTAGCTGTAACAAATATCTGATGATAAAAAAACGCTCTGTATTCATTGTTTCCACCATTACAAGTTCAAATCTATCATTCTCCTTTAATTAATGTCTCTGAGGTCCATTCTTCGTGTTCTTCGATTAATCTCCCCAGTTCTAAGGATGTCTGCACTAAGGTTCTCCCAATTTCCAAGAATATACAAATGTGTTAAAGAAGATCCTGACGATAATCTCAACAGCACTCACATTGAGCATCAACAGACCCCTAGCAAGCCAGAGGTGGGACCAGGTGCCCGGGAGGAGTAAGCATCCCCTGTTGGCTAGCCGCACCCGCCGGCGATGTTCATGCACGAAAATAAAAACAATATATTTAATACATGCATTGCACTGTCTGAGGTTATATCTATATAGAAAGTGCTATGGCGACCATGTCAGGGAAAATATTCAAAACACTGTCAAACCCCTCGCGGGGAACTTTTTACGAGCTCCACATGACAAAGGGCATAAGTGTGACACAAATGAGTCAAAGAAGATCCTGGCGCTAATCTCAACAGCACTCACAATAGAGCACCAAATTGAGCATCGACGGACCCCAGCAAGCCAGAGGTCGGACAAGGTTCCCGGAGGAGTAAGCAACTCCTGTTGGCTAGCAACACCCGCCGTCGATTTTCCAGCACGAAAATAAAATACATATATTGCACTGTCACAAAATGTCTTGAGATTATCATTTAAGTTTATGATCTAATCTTATCCTTTGTGCAACGTTAATGTTTAAATATATTTCATTTAATGATATTTTGAAATGAGAATTGAGCAAAAAAATGAAGAGACAATACAATGACCAGAGCGAGATTCAAACTACAGCAACATTGGAGGATGTAAATGCTGAATTTCATCTTTGAAAAAATATCATGGAAGAAATTTCTGAAACATCTAGTTGCAGTGAAGATGTGGAAACATTGGTGCATGATTGCCACAAACAATGCACATCGATCAACTGAATGCAACGAGAGCAATCACACCGTATTGACCAAATCAAAGCAACATAGGAAATGTAGTAAAAGTCTTCAAAGTGATCACATCATTCATCAAAACAGGTCAAATTTACAGAATGGACCAGACATGCAGGTTTCGGGTATAGTCCCTCGTCAGTGATCCTAACATACCTAAAGCCAAAACAATGAGTATCCAAACAGTGAAAACATACTCAAAAGATTACAAAGGAGTAGACGGTTGGACGGGAATTGATGAATAAGGCCACACCTTTTTGAAATTTCGTGTAATTTAATGATCAGTGATTCTTGAATGCTTATGAAGAACTCGATCAAATATATGATCGGAACTTGGCTATATGTGCCATCGGGGACCTTGGATCCGTCCACCAACAGTGACACTCACCAAGTGAAGCAAATGTGGAAAGTCTTCAAAGTGAAAGACACATTTGAGACACAAAGGGCTGCACAAAACGCATGAAACAAATGGTGCCCACTTTGGACAACCATCTGCTATATTTATATCCAGATACGCAGAGATCCCAAACAACGCAATGTTGTTGTACTAACAAAGATTCTTGTCACTGTACGATGACAACAAAAAAACAGACAGTAACTCACAGGGATCCTTAAGTGTCGCTATGCCTCGCAGACGACACAAAAACTGTAAATGGATATCTAAAGCATTCGTCATGTACGAACCATATTTGTTCGTGCTCTGCTGAGGGAAGCGAGCTGACGAGGAAGAACAGCCAATTTTCAAATACGACAAAGGATGATATTTCAGTCTTCTTTGGCGAAATTTGTATAGTTAAGAGACTAACATTTTGTTAAACTCTGTTCAGAACTAATTCTTGCATGTATGTCACGAGGATGCACGTATATCTCCTAACCTTTTGAAGGTCATATAAGTTGACGACGACCTTTTCAAAGAAAAAAAAACTTAATCTCTTGATTTACGTATGATAATAAATGCATTTTTATGAAATCTGAGTGTTTTGGTATCCATTTTCTAACGTCTATAGGAACCCAAACTTCGTAGCTTGACTGCAATTTATGCAAATAAAGAGACTGATATGCAATATTGACAATATGGGGCTTATTCTGGATTTATACGGCTACATTATTTTAAACTTAAATTTCAAAGTTTAAGATGGACAATGAAAATTAAAACCTTCGCCAACTTGTTATTTTAGAGAGCTAATACGTATCATGGTAATTCCATAGTATTTTACTTGGAAAGGAAAACGATGCATGCCGAGTTACTAGGTTCATACCAATTAAAGAAATCAATATTTCTGCACTTCAGATAGTTTAAGGTGATATCAGGGGTATTTCATAACCTCCTTACTCTGAAGTTATACGGACAATACTCAGTAAAATGTACTACCCGTTTGATTTAAAATCCCTCAACCTGTAATGTCATTCACTTCTGTTTGATAAGACCCGCAGAGGTCACTCGGTGCAAATTTAAAAGGTACTACGTGATTACAGCGACAGAAGGTTTGTATAAATAGAAATGTTACAGTTACAGATAAAATATTTCTTTCACAAAAGGTTCATTGGACTCAAGCATGTGATATCTGAGAATGAAGTCTTTACGAACATGTATAATTATTTACATTAAGCGAATTTCCTCGGTGCAGCTGACAGTGATAAGAATAAAGGTATCGCCCACTGCGTACGGTGCAGTAAACTCATGGAGTGAACTGATATTATTAAGAAAATTGCTTTTCACAATGAAATCTACTTTTTTTTCTCAAAACTAAATATTCTTTTAATCTTACAGACACGAATAGGCATCAATTACACACAAAAAAAAATATCGTTTTTGTTCCTTTTTAGTTTAAACAATATTTATTGGTATCTCGTAAATATACAATGAAACAATGATACAAACAATGAGATAGGGATCTAAAAAAAAGGATGCTTATACTAATTCATTTCCCTTAGCAATGCATGATGAGAATTAAGGAAATGACAGTAATTAATATCAAAAATCTATGAAGATAGAAGGAAAACATAACGAAGAAGAAGAGACATGGGATGGGAAGATAGATGAAGATGGGAAAGTTCCTTTTACCACTTAAATTATTGTTCATTTTTCAGTTTCTCTTTTTTTTTCAAGTAAAATTCATTTCTTCTGTAAAGAGTTTCTTAATTCAATATTCTCTGATAACAAAAGTTGTGATAAAATATTATAACCATTTATCCGGAATAGTTGGTAATATTGATTTACTTCATGATAAGGCAGAATTTGAGAAAAATGTTTTCGCTTGTATACAATTAAATTTTCGTTTAATCTAACAGAATGCTGAAATAATTTTAAAATATTTCAATGATTTTGGTTTTGCATGCACAAACTTTAAATGAAATTTAATGAATGGATTTTCCATTTATCAAAAATGCAAGAAATTGAAAAATATATAAATGTTCATTCATTATACAGGGAAAAATGGGAACTCTGCAAAACTATTAACTTTTTAGAATATATTACATAAATATTTAGGTGATTTAACTGAAATTTAATTTCAAAATTATAACAAACCCCAACTTTGCAAATTAAAGAGAAAAGGGTACTTTGTTAATGAAAGATTTTACGAAAAATCGAGAACAAAACAAAAATTACCAAAGCAATTCTGGTTATCGAATGCGATTAAAAGAAAAAAAATGCAGAAAAGTAAATACGTTATATTCTTTTGATAGGGTCGAGTAAAAATTATGTACCGATTTTAACACAGTTTTTATTAGTCTGAACTTACATGAATTCCTAAATTTATGTATGAATATATAATGGAAATATATGATCAGAAATAAATTCATGCAAAAACGAAAAAAATAAATCGCATTATAAAAGAGCTCAAAAAACAGGTACTTAGATAGAAATGAGATTACCAATCAAAATTACAGTAACCTAAGTTCATTTCTATTCGAGATTCACTAAAGAAGGTTTATAAGTCCTTTTTATGAAAAATAGCGACGTAACCGACGTCCAATATGACCGTCAGGAGATTTATATTGGAATTCACTTATCGAATTCTTCTCAATAAAATCTCCATCCACTCTAGAATCTCTTCTTTTCATTACATCGCACCGGCTTTGCACTCGGGCGGCATGTGATCACAAAATTAATGCCCCAAATTAAGGTAGGTGACTTGGTTCAAGAATATTGGCAATAATTTGAGTAGCTGTCACCAGGTGTTTCTTATTCCTCAAACATAAGATTTTGTGACTGGATATTTTCACACTGACATGGGTGTGTGCGCGCCAGGGTGTGGGAATCCGTCCGCGGACAAGCAGGCACTGTATTGGCGGGCTTAGCCGCACTGCACCCTCGCGGACTCGAGTGTTTACACTGGAGAGATTTGTTAAATCTGCAGAAAATACCCTAATCTGTAATGAAAAATAAATATACATGTATTGTTGTACAGGAGATTAATGCTGACATTTATTTTTTATTTGAAAATTGAACTGGAGCATTATATGTGCTTTATTAGAGTCACGATGTATAATTGTACAATAAAAGATTTAATCATTTTCAATGATAGATTAGGATCTCCTTACGTATTAATATACACGCCTTAAAAGTCTCATTCAAACACCTTCAATGGTGCTTTCATTGACGAAATTGCCATCATGCAATTGGAAATACTATGAAACTTTACTATGTTCTTGAGGCACGCAGACCTAATTTAACGACAAATACATGTTGCTGAGAAGAAGAAGAATAAGAAAAAAAAAAACCCAATGAAACTGAAATATGTTTGAAAAAATGTTTGATATAACAGGCAAAAGTCAGCGTAAATCACGATGATAATTGCAATTTGTCTAAGAATACAACAATTTAAACATTTATTTCAGGACAATGATGTAGGACAGCATGGAACAAATGCTATATTATCAGGAAACTAAAGGGGTAGTCCGATATTGTCTCTAATTTTGAACTTCATAGAATTTCTAATTGTGATTTGACACTTTGATGTGTTCTCTACTGAATAATGAATCTATATTTTGTTGACAATGAAGTAATCAATAGCTTTAAACACCAAAATCGGCAATATTCCGCGAAAATTGCTGCAATTTAAATTAGCAATGGCCGTATGTATTAACTAAGATGAAACATATATATAAGTAAAAGATTATCGGTATATCTTTTTGTCATAAACGTTTTCTAGTTAACGCATGCGGCCACATCAAATTCTTCCACAAAAGACAAATCTTCCAGAAAATGTTGCCATATTTTGTCAACTACGTCAAAATGACGTACTTCATGACGTCATTACAGTCAAGTGGCACTTTGTTCAGTAATACTTTTCTTTTCATTAAAAGCGGTAAACATTGTCGAGTCTTTTGAAATTTAATTCTAGAGAATTAAGGGGTCTCTTGGCCCTACTCGTTTCTAAACTACATGTAAGTACTCTAAATAATGAAAGGGAAATTCTTGAGTTTCTTCAGAAAAGTATATTTTATATGTAGTAAATACGTTACTGTATGGTTGTATTCTTTAAAAAAAAAACAATAACTTCTGTGGGTGAAGTTTGTACGAGTATTGTCCTTAAAACCCTTCTGAAAACATCATTGCAGTTAGAATGCTATATATTTTGTTTAAGAAAAATGCTATTTAGAAAACCAGGATACCTTGCATGTTTTATAAGACCCTGGTTGCATTTAGACAATTTTATATTGTATTTGGATAAATGTAATGTTTACAAAAAACCGTTATATGCCTTCAGAAAACTAGACTTAAAAGAAGATAAATTAGTTATTTGTATCAAATGGGAAAATACAAAAAAAAAAAAAAAATATTAATTAAAAAAAAAAAAAAAATTGAGGACATAAAATGGTTTTGTCCGTCAAAAATGTCCGTGATATTATTCTAGCTGTTGGACAGACAATTATGTCAATGTTATTATAAAATATTAGAAAGTCACTTTCATCATTTAAGACGATAAAAACTGTTAAGAAAATCTTGTAGGTGGCATAAGTACTTTAATTGAATTGGGAACTTGACTTTCTGCAAGAACAATACATCATCAAAAGAATACCAGAGACTGCATGTCTACGGCCGTGAGGGGGCGCTGTGATACCGTATCGTCAAGTGCAGCCCTGCTGTGGAGGCAATAATAACATTTCAAATATATTTAATTGACTTTTCACCTTTAATGTTTGTGTCGTAATGTTTGATTGGAATGCTTTTCAGAACTTCATATTCTTGTAGTTCCTCGTGTTTATTTATGAAATACGAAGTTATTCTACCCAGCTTCTCAACTTTTGTGAAAACAAATTGTATAGAGTGCATATAGAGATTCCATCTTAAAGATCAACAAACTTTGTACAGAGGACGATCTGAACGGTGTTAAGTAAACTACTCTGAAAAAAGGGAGGTCCCCAAGTCTTGACATAACGCGGACTTCAAAGAAAGTTTTCAAAATCATTGTCTCCGATGAAAGAAAAGTTCGTGTGAATCTTTTACATTACTTTTCATCTCATTTTGATTCAAACTAGGATCACGATATTACATCAATATGCGCAAAATAAATATTACTCTTCTTCCAGCATGTACTGTGAAGAAGAAATTACGTGTGTATATCAACAATTGGTTGGTTTGGTTTGTAAAGGTCCTTATCTCATCTAATTTGTCTAATCCCTCCAATAATATTTTGAACATATATTCTATTTGGATATGCTTCTGAATAGACCCTACAGGAAATTTGAAACCGCGCACTCTCTGTAAAGTAAATGTACAAAATTAATCGAAATTAAAAAATTAAAGAGGGCGCTACTGAAATGAATTTTGGTGGCTCCGCTGGAAGCATCACTGATGAGAATTTAATATTCGAAACACGTGTCTGGTGCAGAAGAATTGGTTTTAAATTTTCTTCATGAAAGTATAAAGTTGGAACACTTCCGTCTTATCATTATAAACACTTATTTCTTGTTGCAGTGTGGAGCAGTTAAACTCGTTCCCCGTGACCTGATGTTTAGAAGTGTGTTAATTAATTCTTTCCAGCTCTGTCGCCTGAAAGAAGCTTTATTTTGGCCTTTTACCTATTTGACATTATAGATATTATTTTGCTTTTTCGAAAACTTGTCGTTCCATTCAAAAATATCACCGAAATTAAAGGAGGTTAACATCATAGTACAAACAAATGTACCATCCCTCCAATCCTATTTTGAACATAGATTTTACTTGGATATGCTACTGAATCGACCCTACAGGAAATTTGGAGCCGCACTCTCTGTAAAGTAAAAGTACAAATCTAAGTTCAAAAATTAAAGAGGGCGCTACTGTAATGAATTTTGTTGGCTCCGCTGGAAGCATCACTGATGAGAATTTAATATTTGAAACACGTGTCTGGAGCAGAAGAATTGGTTTGGAGGTATAGAGTTGGAACACCTTCGTCTTATTGTTTAAATTTGAGAAATTGCAAAAGTCGATCGAATGTAGATGATGAATAATGATTCTAATTTAAATTTTATATTTGAAGAAAAATTGTGTTTAAACACACCAGGCTTGTATTATTCTGACATTTTACATCGGTTCGCTGATGAATACATGTATCAGATTCATGATTACATGTTTGATTCACCTAGAGGCTAAACCAAAAATGTAATCATGATACATGTATCACGGCTAGGGTACAGATTTACAATCGGTAACACAGCATCGCAGACCATCCAAAAAATACATGTAAGACCGAAAATTACTTTTATGTCTATTTTATGATACTTATATGGGCAATGTATCATGGAAATAATGATATTTAAAATCAGATGAAAACTTTGGGGCGAAGGATTTTTCAAATTAGTCAAATACAAAGAAAAGAAATGTTTGATTAGGCCATTCCAAGTTTTTTTTCTGTTTAGCGTCCACCCGGATGACCAAAACCTACCTACCTATTCAATTAAAAAACAAAAGGACGTAGAAAAAAACGAAGCAATTTTCAACAAATTTATTGCATTTTTAAAAATCGATAGAAACAATTTTGAGCATCCCTCAGTGGAAATAATATGACCTTCAATTAGCTGACTGAACACATTTACATCAAGTTGGTCCTGTCCTTCTGAACAGTATTCTTGACCTTGAAATATGCTTGAGAACAATTAAACTTTGTCAGTTTTATACACTAAGAGTGTCCACACAACTTCTATTTCTGAAGCTCCATCAGAAGCTTTTATAAAACATGATGAATACGAGCTGTCTTTTATATCGATCTTTCTCTTAAACATTGCACCAGGAACATCCCTCTCATTTGCTTCACATATGCATTCAAACAGGGTGGAAAATGTAAGAACTTCATTTACCTTCAACGCATACAAGTCTAGGACAGTATCCTTATCAATATCCACTTTAACGGCACAGACAGTACCCCCCCCCCCCGAACCACCCTTACAACTCATTTAGGAACTGCCCCTCACCAAAATTTATAAACGTAAAAATTAATGAAAAGGATGTCACTTGCGACCTTTTTTTTTTTGTTGCACAGGAAATGAAAAACCTGTTACAGACAAATTTGAAGTACGGGGAATTAACCTGTTACGTGTATGTTTTTTTTTTCATGACACATGCTGAAAACCTACGCGCACGCGGACGCTAAACAGAAATAAAACTTGGAATGGCCTTATGTATTGTTATGTATATTCATGTGTTTTTTACGAAGAACTGTTAAGTGTTTTCTTGAAAAACAATGGCATTATTTGATTGCCGTTTCCTATATCATTTTTTTTCTTGATGTAGTTTTTTTTCACTTTATTTTCTCCTTGTTTTTTTTTTTCCTTTTCAATACTTCAATGTTTGATTATGTATGTGTGTTTATTCTACGAAGTACTGTTAAATGTTGTACTATATGTTCTTGAAAACAATGTCATTATTTGATTGCCGTTTCCTAAATCATTTTGTTTTTGCAGTAGTTTTTTTTTCCACTTTATTTTCTCCTCGTATTTTTTTTTTCTTTTCAATATTTCACCCGGGTAGTCTCTCCAATACCTTTATATTTTTATCTACTTATTATTTTATTTTTAGAAATAAGATATCCGTAATAAACTACTAGTATAATTGTTCTTCTAAGCAAGTGAAATATATATATATATATTTCAATCTTACCCAAATGTGTTTCAAAAGATGATATTTCATTTTCCGTTGAAAACTTTCGAGAAAATGCTACCCAAGCTGGTGCTAGAGATGTTCCGCAAAAATGATGGTATTGGGAAACGGACACTAGCCAGTGTTTTGTTATAATTATGTCCTCCAAGCTTTCTAGAACACTACATTATCGTATTGAAATATATTGTTCCATCGTAATTATTTTAGTGCACCATATGCGCTTTTCAATAACCAATGTATCATCAGTGATGCTCGAGACCGTTTGTGAGAAAATACAAATAGTGAATACTAGTATATGAGGATCAACATTCTGAACAATGCCTATGTACCTGTATGCCAATCAGCCAGCATGGGACACAGCTATGCATTGGGGGAGTTACTCCTTAGTCTCAGAATAATTCATCAAATTTAGTATCAGAAAATTTACAATTATATTTAAAGTCAGTGCAGAAGCACAGAACAATATGTCTGGCAAATGCACAGTTTAACTAGACGAACAATATGTCTGACAAAGGGGTATTACCATTTTTTTTAAAGCTAGTGCATTTAAAAGAAAAAGAATCCTTATACTTTCTTATTCATTCCGTTGAACTTGCATGCGAAACGAAATTGATAAAAAATGTTTATGGAAAGAGTACAATGTTATTATGGTATTTCATCTCATTTCAATTATTGTCTATATGTAAGGAATTCCATTCTTACATACAGATACATTTACTAACGTAGGGGCCAATATATAATGACGTCTTTGAACTAGTTATCTAGCTAATTATGTAGTAAAAGAAAACTAATGCGTACAGAAATTTTCTCCGTCAATTGAAAGCGATTGTTCGGTGTAACCATTGTCATTTTCATGTTGGGTCAGGTAGAAATAAACATACTGCAGGGGATTTCTAATTAGTCCAACTAGGGAGAATACACAATCCAATATACAGGTCACTCGTTGAAAAGAAACGATGCCATTACGATCACGTGTTTGGGTCAGGTATGCTAATTGACAACAGTTTTACTGTCACTTTGTCACCAGTCATTATACAGCCGTACTTGGTCACCCTGGGTCTTATTCTGACACCAAATGGGGTCACTGAGTGGACCTACAACGGACTTCGGATGCTCAGTATTACACGGGGATTCGCCTTCATATTTCGGAATGGAGAAAAAAGGCGATTGAAACTGAGGAAATAGAAGTGATCTAACTCGTTTAACATTTTAACTACTTGGTGAGAGTCACTGCTGGTGGACCAGGAGTCCCCGAGGGCACATGTAGCCAAGTTCGATCAACTTCGGTTGATCGTCTGTCTCTTCAACGCATTCAAAATTTTCTGGTACTAAAATTCTTGAAATTTCTAAAACGTGGGTCCTGTAGCATCATATCCCACCCATCCTGCTACATCTTTCGGTACTTTTTTGACATAATTTTCACCCTCTTTGGCCATATTTCATTGTTTAGATTGAGGATCACTGACGAGGGTTGAGTACCCGAAACGTGCATGTCTGGTCTATGCTGCAAATTTATCCGTTTATAAATGATGCTATTGAATTTGAAGACGTTGAACATCCTTACTATCTCTAACAATATATCAAACCAATTTTAATGCATCAGACACATATTTTGCGTAGTAAATCCTCATATTCAGACACAGCCAAGTTCTTGTAATTAGAGATTATGAAAAACATATCTTAACTTCCATTTTATGAATAAAACAACGGACAAAAAGAGACACAAAAGGGACAATAAATGTATAACAACTTAACACAAAACTTATGGAACTACTTGTTCCAGTCTTACGTCAATTTTTTTACCTCGTTTTTGATTAAAAAATATCAAGTTATTATAAATGGCCTTTTTATTATTACGTTTATAACTTAGGTATACACGTGTAAGACAATCAGAAGAATTCTCTTAAAATCTATAACCTATGACTTATTATTGAAATACTGCAAAATTTTCCGTCAATCGATAAATAGAATCTGTTGAAATCAGCAAGAAAATCAAATTACATGTATGAATCGTGAGTTTTCTTTTGATGTAACTGAATACTCTAAAAGTTAATAGTGTCGCGCAAAAATGAAGACATTATAAATGTCAAACCTGAACCGGAAATATTTTTGGAAATACAACAGTTGCTGCTATATTTCTATAGCCCTTTCATATCTAAATGGCTACATTTGGATTAGTGTTATAAAAGAAAACTGAAAACTTCTTCGAAACTGACAGTTGCGCAGGTTATCTTTATCATTAAGAGTCTGCATCAAATAGCGGTGTTTTCAAGTGCAGAATCTTACAAACTAAATGCATTAAAATATGCCAATAATGAGGCGTGTGAGCTTCTACATTGGAACATTTCGGCGCACTACATGGTTAAGGTGGCTGACCCTTCTGAAGGAAATTCCCCTCTCCTTCCTCCCCACCGCTACTAAGCTGTGTTATAATTACAATTGCACGAATAATTAAAGTTAGGAGCGTTTTTAAAGTTAATTTACATGCTTCAGATAATTTTGGTTAATTGCGATCCTCAGAATTAGGGATGCTTCGTTTTCTGGTTCAAAAATGTGTGAGACAAACCTGTATTGCATCCACCATGATGGAATCTAAGCACTGAGCACCCTTTGATGCTTTATTGGAATTAAGAATTCCATTTTTTCCCGATTTTGCATTTTTATCACTTTACATTTAGTTATTCTTGAAAACTTATTTACAATGATCAAAATAGTAATCATTTGATTGAAATAATATATAAATGTACATTTCAAATAATTAAAGTGTCATTTAAAAAATCTATATTTTCTGTCAATATGCTCTTGTTGGAGGTCTTTTCCTTTTTGTGTTTGGAACAACCTATCATCCATGTAGTCCTCTGTGTACCTCTGGGTAAGAGGAAGAGTTGTGCATATGTCATCCATTTACACACTATTATCTAAAAAATAAGTGACCTGAATTAGAATTTATCTTTCGCATGTTGGTCATTTGTGGTTGCATGTTATTTTATGTTTTGTTGTTTGGGTCCCCATTTTCGGTCTGTATCTATTCATTTATTTATTTTATTATTATTTATTTGTTTATTACTCATTCATGTATTTATTTATTTATTTATTTATTTATTTATTTATTTATTTATTTACTCATTTATGCATTCATTCATTTATTCATTCACTCATTTATTTACTTATTTATTGATCTATCATTATTCGTTTATTTATATCTTTTGGTGTATTTGTCCGTTTGGTTTCATAAGAATTTCTTACAATATACAAGTCTCAATACGAAAAAAATCGACTTGTTGACAACGAAATAGTAACATTTGGCATACGATTTCATTGTGCGGCCAAGGTAGGTATATAAATGCGATCAGTGGGTGAACTGGATGAACCAAAATTAATCCCGGATCGATCTGGCAGTGTATTTACAGAGGGACAAGTTGGTGCTAACAATTGCTCTTCGCTTGTTCATGACTTGTTAAAATATCAAACAATCAAGAGATTGCCACCAACGACGAGAACAAATCAAGATGGGTTTATCTAAAATAATCACAAAATGTACCGTGCAAATCACATAGTGAAGGTTTCGCTTTTTCTTTCTTAAATGATGTACCATATTGACCCCCAGAAAAATCAAGGAAAGCATCTTTAATCATCATCAATAGAGCATCTTTGTGTTTCATTGCCTTCTCTGATCTTTGGCGAAGGGTTCCTTGTGTAAACATGACCACAATGTTAATTTGTTAAGGGCTGAAGATGAACCAAAAAAACAATTAATTGTCTTGTGTTCAGGTGCTGATTGAACGTATGTTAGATCTGAGCTTGTTTCTAATTTCGCAAAGTTGAAGGAAGATTAGATAAATCTCATTAAATTGGTCCACAGATCTAATCATTAGCTGCTCTATCACAGTATTTCAAACACCTGACACATTTTCCTAACTGATGTCCTGGTACAGACCGAGTAACTTGGTGCACAGTAAAATAGAAACATCTCTGTACATTCTATTGCCAACTATCAGAAACACGAAGGCAACAAGTTTCCTAGAATCTATGCTATGAATGCCAAACGTTCAATATATATTCAATAATAGAACGTTTGTCATTTATAGGTCAAAAGTAAAGAAATCAAACAGAAATATATTCTATCAGAAGAGTGAAAGCTGAAGTAGTTATTGTATTAGAATAAAAGTGAAGGGCATGCAGGATAATATCATTCGTTCAGACACATGTTGCGCCTGTATATATATATTCTCTTGAACGCATAGATTGGATTGCAAAATATGGATACAACAATAATCAAAATCAGTAATAGGACAATTCTACGTACAACGCCAAAATGGAAAAATTAAGCAAAAGTAAAAAAAAAAAAAAAAAAAAAAAAAAAAAAAAAAAAAAACTGAAGCAGTGTAAGAAAAGGGTAAATTTCAAGCGTCTCCTGCTCGGTGGATAAGTAGTCAATCCAGTGATTTCAGACTCCAATATTAATTCACTGAAGTCACGTTAAAAGGATCTAGATTTTAATAGGATTTAGCAGATTTCCAAAATAAAAGGTGTTTTTTTAGATGCTTACCATCTCGTGTCAGGTTTTCATAGGAATGATATCCAATATGGCTTCATTGTAATTAGCAAAGTGAAGCAATGCAAAATTGACATTCAGAAACATATGAATTAACGATACAAAACCATCAAGATAAAACAATACCTTGATGTAATGATGTGAAAGCCAGTATAAATAAATCACATGTTCATTATAATAATGATACGGAAGTGTTCCAACTCTATACCTTCATGAAGAACATTTCAAACCAATTTTCCTGCACCAGACACGTGTTTCGAATAATTAAAATCTCATCAGTTATGCCTCTGGACAGCGGAGCCACCAAAATTCATTTCAGTAGCGCCCTCTTTTATTTTTTTTGAATTTAAATTTGTACATTTACCTTACAGAGAGTGCGCGTTTTCAAATTCCCTGTATGGTCGATTCAGTAGCATATCCAAATAAAATCTATGTTCAAAATAGCATTGGAGGGATTATGCTAACATGTTAACCTCCTTTAATTTCGATGATAGTTTTGATGATAGATGAAGTTTTCGAAATAGCATAATCAAATAATATTTATGATATCAAATTGATAAAGGACCAAAACGAAACTACTTTCAGGCGACAGAGCTGGACAGAAGTAATTAATACACTTCTAAACATCAAGTCACAGGGAACGATTTAAACTGCTTCACACTGCAACAAGAAATAATGTACAAAACCATCAAGATAAAACAATACCTCGATATAATAACGTGCAAGCCAGTATAAATAAAATCACATGTTCATAATGTACAAAACAATGCCTCTACATTTTACAGAGCAAAGCAATATCAGAATGAAAAAAAACAGCGAAGATAAAACCATTTTATTTTAATATACAGAAAACATACATTTGCAATACAAAACATTCAGTGTACAAGTCCGAATAAGAAAAAAAATCTTGCATCTACAATGTAGAAAGTTTCATTGATGAAACTATTTTCTACAATGTACAAAACCAAATCTACAAAATAGCGCAGATAAAATGAACGAAATCATGTAGTAAAAATTCTTTTGTTCTCTGAAAGACCATACCATAACTTTATCTGACCTTCCATGGCCTATAAGAAGTTATTAAGGAATCTCCGCGGACTTATTTTCCTATTCTATAATAAGGTTTTTAATCTCGATATTCCGAATTCCACTTGTCATAAAACGTGAATTTTCACCATATGGAATGCTTCCTCGTAATCATAGGTCTAATTTTCCATGCAGCTGTAAACTAAATAACTTGATCGTGACATTAGCACCCCTGTCATATCATTTAACTCCCGCCCTAAATGTGACACAGAAACGTTCAAGAAAAAGATTCAAATGTGCAAATTTTGCATCGTATGAAACTAGAATCTTTGAGTTAGGAACATTCCGTATATGTTCAATGATTTGTTATTGTATTGGTTATCGTGCGTGTACACTGCAAACGTGGAAATTTTCGCGTTGGGGTGTTTTTCGCGCATTACACTAATCGATGGACTTCGCGAAAATTTCCCCACTAAACGAAAACAGCCCTGCTGCATTTTTCAAAGAAACAAAGGAGGGGATCTCCAACAACACCAGGTTGCAGCACCCACAGCAAAACCCCAAAACACCAATGCAAAAACACAAAGCAGACAAGCACATAAAGAGACGCATAAGGGACAAGGAACGTCAACGCACAACACAGAAACATCAAACACAAAGGACTACACATAAACCAACGAGACCAATGGGTAACTGGTGCCGACTTAGGACAGCCATCTGCCACGGAAATAGCAGAAGGTGTGGTTATCCTGGATTACGTGCACACGACCCTCCCACTTTTCCGATTTCCGATCAAAGAAAGAGACGTTTATGATGCGAGTATATCCACCAAGCCAAACGTCTTGATGTTGAAATCGCGAAATTTTCCCAAAGCGAAAATCACAACGTTTACAGTATGTTTTCAACTGTATATGAGTGTAAGGGATCGTTACCTATACATGTTAAACGTCTTCAAATTCGATAGCATTATTTAAGAGCAGATAAATTTCAGCATGGACCAGACATGCACGTTTCGGGTATTTAACCCTCGTTAGTGATCCTCGATCTAAACAATGTAATATTGCAAAAGAGTGAAAATTATTATGTACAACAATTTTCCGAAAGACGTAGCATTTATGTATTTAAGGATTGTTTCGTACAATATAACATTATAACAAACATTGATAGCAGCATAACCTTAACTTCGTCTAGTTTCGGAACGTTTCGGCACTTGACTTGCAAAATATTTGTAAATTCTCTGTCACATTTTTTTTTCTAAAACTAAGATATTCCCTCTTCATAACGTAAAATTATTTGGATTTCCTCTTTTTCGGCCTCGATCATCACTGATGTGACATAACATCATAAAATGCATATATCGTGCACTGAAATTTTATAATAGTACATTTATTTCGATATTGACCATTTCAATCACTAGGTCGGTGTCTCTGCTGGTGGATTGTTTAGTCCCCGAGTATAATTATCGTTTGCCTAGTTTCGCAGTGCTTCGACTCTTGGCTTAATTAAAATATATTCGTAAATTCTTCGTCTCAATGTCAATATCATTTCTAAAACTAAGGGGTATCTCCATGATGACAGACATTTTAGGTGAGGGTAAGACTTTGCTCTCATATTTGGATTTCCTCTTTTTTCAGTCTCGAGCATCGCTGATGATACATAACTTGTTGAAATGCGCATATGGTGCACTGAAATTTTATCAGAATATATATTTCAATATTACAAATACAATTTCTGTATTTTAAGTTTCAATGTTTCTGCTTCTGATTGTTAGTACACATTGGTCTCCTTCCTTTTTTCTGTGCGTCTGTTTCGATTATTTTGTATCGTGTTTTAGCGTCCTTGTGCGGTTTGTAGTTTTGTCTAATGTCAATCTGTGTCAGTTTCTTGTGGGTTTGTTTCGCTGGGTGTCTGCAGGGTTGTCATGCTGGAGATCTGCTATTGGTGTTGTTGTGTTCTTTGTTCCCTATTGCCTGATAATGTTGTTTTTTCTTATGTCAGCTGTTAGTTATATTGTATGAAAATATACCTATAAGTAACAACACTCAGACCACAAATTTTGACCCTTTTTATCGTCATATTCTTTCACATTGTATGTCTAAACATTGTTAGTTTATTTATTTAGTTTTATTTTTCAAAAGGAAAACATATAAGATATTACATAGCAATTTCGACGAAGATGCCATTTGGTGTAATATCCCTTTGTAATACATTGAAAATATCAAAAAGGAAAAACACAAATTTCAATCTAGTGTTTTTTGCGCATGTACAAATTAAATTTATTCGCAACAATAGGAACCGCCAATTGAAATTAATTTAGGTTTCGCAAGATAACAGCTATTTATGTATCAATTCTGGTAAGGATGAGGTTTACCGCGAGAAATTTAATGATATTGGCTGCAGTGATGTTTCTTTGTAAGATTTTTTTTGTAAATTACCACATTTCAATTTGTATATATGTAAGATTGCGTACGATTTTTTTTCTATATTACCACATTTCAATTGTGTATATATGTAAGATTTAAGATATTAAATCTCAGGAACAATATTTTTTGTGTTTAAATGAAAGTTTCATTGCACTCGATGTACAGATGATATACTGGATGGCTTCTTCTTCTTCTTCAAACTAGGTTCGCCATTCGTCAACAAAATACGGAAGTGTCAACCTTTTCAACGGATATCACTTTCATTTTCCCTTTAGTATCCTAATACCACAAATGTAAATCCTCGACAGAAACAAATTTGACGAGGGTTTAATACCCGAAACGTGCATGTCTGGTCCATGCTGTAAATTTATCAGGTTTGAAATGATGCTCTTGAATTTTAAAGACGTTTGACATTTGAACTACTTTGTGAGTGTCACTGCTGGTGGACCAAGAGTCCCCGAGGGCACATGTAGCCAAGTTCGATCAACTTCGGTTGATCGTTTGTGTCTTCAACGCATTTGAAATTTTCTGTTACAAAATTTCTTGAAATTTCTAAAACTTGGGTCCTGTAGCATCATATCCCACCCATTCTGCTACGTCTTTTGGTACATTTTTGGACATAATAATTTTCATACTTTTTGGCCATATTACATTGTTTAGACTGAGGATCACTGACGAGGGTTTAGTACCCGAGACGTGCATGTCTGGTCCATGCTGTAAATTTATCAGGTTTGAAATGATGCTCTTGAATTTTAAAGACGTTTAACATTTGAAACAATTCCCTATAAAAAACAAAGACAGCATTAAAGATAATACTTGAAATGAGTTATAGAAGATCCTGACGATAATCTCAATAGCACTCACAATAGGGCACAAAATTGAGCACCGACGGACCCCTATCAAGCTAGAGGTGGGACCAGGTGCCCGGGAGGAGTAAACATCCCCTGTTGGCTAGCCGCACGCCACCCGCCGCCGATGTTCATGAAGAAAATTTCAAACCAATTTTAATGCACCAGACACGTGTTTCGGATAATAAATCCTCATTAGTGGTACTTATTTCTTAAGTTTCCGAAATAGCAAAATAATATATATACATGTATATGATGACAAACGGATAATGGGCGAAAGCAAGGCTTCTTTCAGGCGAGAGAGCTGGAATGAAGTAAATATTACACTTTAAATATGTAAGTTAAAATGCCTACTTCAGCAGTTTTATGTTATCATAAAAAGTCCCTGTACAAAGCTCCTTGTCGCAAAAGGCAAACTTCTAGCTGCAAAACGGTTAAACATCGCTTCATATTTGGATCTCATAATTTCATTTGAAGATGACACCTAAATACTGTAATAGTAACATTCGCTTGTTCCCTGCCTTTAGTGTATTCCAGAACAAGCTCAAACGACAAACACATCGTTATAAGGGAAAGGCGACTAACCGAAAAAAAAAAAAAACTCAATCAAGGGTACATTTGTAAATGACTGACTTAATGGGTGATAATATGAAAATGATAAAAATTTTATAATATATAATTCGAATTATTAGTCCACAACGTTGAAAGATACTATCGGTTCGAAAAAGAAAACCCAAATTGGATATATTCACCGGTTTTTTAACTTTTCTGAACGTCTATAGTGACGGGTGTCGTTAACAAGCAAGAGATGCTTACTCTCCCCGGGCACCTGTTCTCATCTCCATTGGGGATTCTTATTGGCTCCTTTGCAGAATGCTTTGGTTGTTGTTGTTGTTATTGTTGTTGTTGTTTTGGTTGTTGTTGTTGTTATTGTTGTGGTTTTTGTTGTTGTTGTTGTTGTTATTGTTGTTGTTTGTATTTTTTCATGGTATCTTACGCCCATTAATTATGATTTTTCAATTCTGTTTTTGGTTTCTTTGCAGAATGCTTTGGTTCTTGTTGTTGTTATTGTTGTTGTTATTGTTGTTGTTATTGTTCTTGTTGTTATTGTTGTTTGTTGTTGTTGTTGTTGTTGTTGTTGTTATTGTTGTTGTTGTTTATATTTTTCATGCTATCTTACACCCATTGATAGTGATTTTTATAATTCTGTTACTGGTTTGTATTTGACTTTCATTTAAGATGATATATTTCTATTATATCATACCTTTAAAATCATTCAACATTCGTGATTCCTCCTCTAGACTGTAGAACTTACTTAGTGATGTTGACAAAGACATTTTTAAGCTTCGGATGCTCATGTTCAATTACACTGCATTAAGTTAAGGCAACTGAGCATGAGCGTCTAACTATTGAAGTTTCTCGGAAAGAAATCTTACACAATTTGTTTCACTGAAATGATTAAACTCTCAAAAAGAAAAAAACAAAACAAAACGCAATAAAGTGCAAATGTAAGATGAACTCGAAACGTATTTCTGTAGGAGTTATGACTACATTTCAAATTTTACACACAAGAATATCTTTTATATAAATATGCTTGTTTGATATATTTTTGTAATTTTTGCTTCTTCTGTGACAGTTAATTAAATTGTAGACCACGAAAAATAAAAATTCCGAATGAGATGAATCTAGGTCTGGGTTCAACCTCTGATAAACATACTAAAAAATGTACATTACACTCGAGCAACCAGTGTCAACTTCATTAAGAATAAGAAAACATATCCAAAAAGTCAGATTTCATGACAGTAAGCTTTATTTCTTTGAGTGAACTGAAGAACAGACCGAGTTCAGCCCATTCGTTTAATGTCATATATACTTTCTGACAGAACCCATTACGTACTTGTTAACCCGGGATGGTCAATTGGGCATCGCAGTATACCGGGAGAGGCGGTCGGGAGAGGCAATGGTACATTATAAAATGACAGGTAATTTGGATTTATCAGAAATATGAACTTGACTGTGTACCGAGGTCAATTTCTTATAATTATGTTTGCTTTATAATCCATCATGGCTACTCCTAATTCGAAATATTTCGTATCCATGGTAAAACCGTTTCAACCACATTTATTGATGTACATTTATATACATGTATTTAGCACGCTAATTAATTTATTTAGCAGCTATAGCATAAAGTTTAAATGTATATGTTCTGATACTATTTGTTTTATATGACAGGTCTTATATGTAACATACATTTGACAAAATAAGAATAAACTTTATAATTTGCATTAAAATATGAAGCTATCATATTTTATCTAATTTATCTTTTCTAATATGTTGTAGAGACGAAGTACCAATCGACGTTCAGGAATCCAAGATCCAGGGGAATATGGCAAAATTGTGTATGTTTCCATTAACAAGGCAATCGCGAACATCACCTTCGTCACCGAGGTAGCTCTACGACCGCAAAGTGCATTTTCTTTTTATTTTTCAATTATTTAACTTCATTTGAGTTCTTGCATACCCATATAACAGAGAGACACACGCTTTGATTTTGCATAAAAATGTATTTATCAAATTCATTACAGTTCTGATAAAAAGGAAGTTCTCGGTTTTGGAATGTAACGTCATATCTATATTTTTTATTTATTTATTTATTTATTTATTATTATTATATATATATATATATATATATATTTTTTTTTTTTTTGCTTTTTCGGACACTTGCCATTTCATCGAAAAATATCATCGAAATTCAAGGGGGTTAACATCTTAGCACCATCCCTCCAATGCTATTTTGAACATAGATTTTATTTGGATATATGTTACTGAATCGACCCTACAGGAATTTTGGAGCCGCGCACTCTCTGTAAAGTAAATGCAGAAATTTAAATTCTAAAAATAATGCAAGAGGGCGCTAGTGAAATTAATTTGGACTGCTTATGAAAAGCAGTTTGGCTGGAAGCATCACTGATGAGAATTTAATATTCGAAACACGTGACTGGTGCATGAAAATTGGTTTGAAATTTTCTTAAAGAAGGTATAGAGTTGGAACCCTTTCGCATTATTACTGTAAATACGCTTAGGTTATTTTAAAAACCAGGCTCCCTTGACTCTGCAAAAATGAAGGTAGATTCGCTTTAACCCCTCTAGACAAAGTATTAATTCACAAATTATCGGACTATTATCGATCTCAATTCTAAGATAATCTATTTTACATAAATCAAACTCCGTGTCAAGACCACCTATATCTTTATTGTGACTTGTCCGTTATCGGTTTATGTATCTACAATCGGACTCATTAATAGTGACCTAAGCGACCTCGTGTCTTATCAAGCGGCACAAAACAAAACATGTAATTGAAATCAGTAGGATATGTATTGTATGTACCTATGAAATTATTGTGGTTTTGACATCAATGAACTGAGAAATCGACAAGTTGACACTCTGACACACGAGACGGTAATTCACTTTCTCCAGTACCACAACGTACTATCTTATAGCAGATCCATCGAGGAAAATGCAATTACGATCACAGGTCAATGGAAACAACGGCCGCTTTAGCAAAGTTTCTTGGCGTCACACAATATATCTATTTTTTCAGTATGTTCAATCTTTAATTTCCACCTACAATTGGATAAATCACACTTCGTTTGCACAGATTACTTCGAATTGCACGATGTTGAAAGGGAGGAAAATTATATCAGTGCAAAGAAAGGATAAACGTGTGACCAATAAGACTTTGGCCCAAGGAGTCAGTGAACATATTTACACCTGAAAACCTGAGCAAGACACCTGACTTATCTTGGTCATACTTATTGACCTTCTGTTAGAGCCAAGCAGATGTGGAGAAAGCAGTCAGAGGAATTCCTATAAACGCTGACACTTAAAACTTTCAACACCTTGGTCCAAGGCCAAGGTATTTTTGTTGAAGCGATGATTTATTCACCTTTGTGTACCTGTTAACCTTACAAACTGACACCTGGTCACTCAGTCGGCAGGATTTGGGGCGAGTAATGATGATTTTTGCCTCTGAGAAGTTTAATTCATACGAGATACCCGATCTGTCTTACCGATCTCTGTACCAAACACAGCTTTGCCTTTTTGCAGTTGACAAAACAGATTTCACACAATCTTGTCTCTAGAAATGTTATGAGACACTCGCTGAAATGTCAAAAAAGAGATATCATATGCCAACATAGTGCACCTCTTATCATCAATTATTTAAAAAGAATAAAGCGTCCAACTTGATTTAAAAGTAGACTTCATTTTTATTCAATTTTTGATTTATGTAGATACCTCGACAGATTTGAACTTAAGCATTTTCTTTACATATAATTAAAATGCAGAGACTTGAGTGTATTTTCATTCAAGTGTTTACTCGCCATATGCAGTACGTAATCGTTTGACTTCCTCTTTATATGAGGGATTACCTATATGTCATTATAAAGCATGACGAGTACAGATGGCGCTCCGTCAAACCACTCAACCATGTGTTTCAATATAACACTCTGCTGTTCGATTCATTTTCAAATAATTGCTATTAACTGCTTCACACTCTTGTCTGTTTTATCTCCATTATTGTCCGTGAAAAACATAGTTTATATAAATTAACTCACTGTTTTATTTTCACATAGTAAAAATTCGTGAGCTGCTTAGAACAAAGATATGATGAACTGAAATCATAATGGGACATATATTTCAATATTGGCAATATCAACCACTAGATTGTCATCTCTGCTGGTGGATTGTGCAGTCCCCTAGGATATTGTTAGTTTTTCAGTGTTTCGGTACTTGACTTTAAATATATTTAAAATTCCCTGTCAAAAATGCAGTGAAAATTTCCGTAAACTAAGGGATATCTCCCTGATTACATGGCTCTGTCCTAAGCTGGATTTTTAGCAGACATTTTAGCTCAAATTTAGAATTTCGCTCTTCATATTTCTAAATTAGATAACTGTTGAGACATAACTGGTTGAAATGCGCATATGGTGCACTGGATTAAATTTTACAATAGAACAAATATTTCAATATTGACAATCGCAAATTAGAAAGAGACAAACGAGATTCTTCAAACAAAGCTTTTTTTTTCTTGTATATGAGAAATTATAATATCTTTTTAAATGAGAAAATAGAAACTTTAGGCACGGTCCATTTGATATTCTGGGGCAAGGAAAATTTTTTTTATAACAATTGATGTAAATATTAATATTTGTTTGTGTTTTTTTCAATAGAAATTCTTTATTTTTACTTAAATTACTCCAAACATTATTTTTATGTAAAACTTGTATTCACTTCTAAACTGAGAGAGATGACAGATTTTTACAATATGCGATATATCATTTTTAGTAAACAAAATTTATATAAGGTCACGTAACATGTAAGAGGGTCTGATGCAAGTTTTTACATGTAGAAATGAAAACTAGTGAAAAATGTAATTTCTCCTTCCAAGTTTGCATATAAAATTAGACACTATGGTGATACATGTATCTATTAATAGTAATAAATTAGATTAATACTGTATTTAAGCATTTTGTTTCAGTCGCATTCTTTTGATATTTTCAAATATGAACTTGCCATTACAGAGGAAAACTATGGCGAGCAAAGCGAGCCAAAATTCTTTTATAGAAAGGAAAAATTGTGGCGAGCGAAGCAAGCCGAATAATTTTCAGGAATTTTAAGCGAATTTTATGGTTATTCTACAAATTCAGATTACTTGTAACTTACTTGTTTCGAAAAAAACCCAAGCCCCCCCCCCCCCCCCCCCAGAATATCAAATGGACCGTGCCTTAAAAATTTAAGAAATGGAAGGTAGCAATTTCGAAATTCTTGTCATAGGAAATCTTGACACCATCTTCAATTTTTTGTTTCGTAAATGCTTCCTTTTTTTGAAAGTCGACAGTTGCATTTTTGTCTATTATGAATCAGTAAATTTATTAAGTGTAAATTATTTCATGCAACGTTTACTTCCGTTATATTTACATGAATCGCATTTATATTATGTTATTATTTCTTGAAATTATTCAAGTTGAGAAGGTTGTGCACTTTCGATTCTAATTTTTTTTAGATGATTACATTTCCAGAGAAATTCGCCTTTCTGGAAATACGAACAGGATGCTGAAATCGTAAGCAATTAAATAAAACGTAGCTCATAAGAAAATTAATGTATCGATAGTTTGTTTTGACATTTTACTGTAAATTCAAATGAGAATAATTTCCTTTGTACCAGAGCAGAATTTGTTAGTCAGATAATACATTTTCTACCATCTTTTTGGTTAGATAAATTTGAACATAACAGGTAATTCTGAAAGTATGGAAAATGCAGTTTTTTCCTCTAGCGTTATTTGTTGAATAATTAGAATCGTTATGAGATTAGGATGCGACAGCTAATTGCAAAACATATAATTGTAAATTAAGGACATGAATTTGATCATCTTTGAAAGTGCATAGTTGAAAGCGTTTGAAGCAAATTCAGAAACCCATCATAAGATGTTATCGTATTCAACTATTTTTTCATGCCATCCCACTTTTGTGAAAATTTGAGAATTGTTCTCCCGATTTAGGTGTATATTAAAAAGTAATTCAGACAACTGCGGTTCTCAGCTTTTGGGTGTTTGTCAAACAGTAGGGTAAACTCTTTTTACTGAAAATTCAGATGGGATAAACCTACTTTATACCAGAACAGAATTTTGTTGGTTTTATGAACAATAAAGGCGAACATGTTTGTTTAGATTACTTTGAACATCTTTTCATAATTCAACAGGTAATCATAAAAGTATGAAAAAGAAACAATAGAAAGATTCAACCAAATATACGTTTGCATATAAATACTCGGAAGAAGTACATGTATTTTTATTTCACAAGTGTAAAAAACTAGAGATTATTATTACAGCCTTGTGAAATCTTTAAAAATCTTGTGAAATCTACTTCAATCGAGGATAAACGTATACTTTTATTTGTTCGTAACCTTACAGCATTTTCCTTTAATATTTACGAATTCGAAATTTTGAAACGGCAGCTTACTACAAAACATATATGATTACATATATAGGATATGATTTTGACAGCATTTGAAGGAAAAATTATTTGATTCACAAACTTTTCTTCTGTGCGACGAAGCATTTGACAAAAAGGCTTCAGAGCATTTTGCTCTTGGTAAAGTCGATATAAATACATAAAGTCAAATTTTGGTCAAGTGCTGATAAATCACTTGACTATACTTAGAAATTGCTTCATAATAGAATCACAGCAAAAATAACAAATAAGAATTTAATGCATAGTTGAAAGCGATTGAAGCAAATTCTGAAATCCATCATAAAACTGTCGCTGTACTGAACTTTTTCTTTTTGTCATCCCACTGGCTGATCCAGGATTGACGAAATGGAGACCCCACATTTGTGAAAATACTAATTATGAAACAGATAAGCGGAATGGCAAATTCACAGAATTGTTGAGCCAGCTTTTGAGTAGTTGTAGCCAGAAAAAGATTCATAGAACAGTGACTTCCCATCAATGTCAATGTTACAGTCTAAAGAAAATCACATGTGAAAAAAGAGGCCTCCCTATGATTCAAAACATACAAATTTAATCCAAGGTTGAATTTTTGTGACAGACGGACGGAAAGACAAAAGTCCCCTCGCTTTTGTAATTTAAGCAGAGAGACAAAGAAAGAAATCAAACAAAAATAAAGAGGTATAATGTACAAATAGGATTTAACCATCTACTGCTGGCGTAGATGATTAATGTAATGATTACCCATTGGTCTCGTTGGTGTATGTGTAGTCATTTCTGATTGATATTTCTATGTGGTTTGGTGTTCTTGTACCTATTGCATCTCTTTCTGTGCGTGTCTGCTCTGTGTTTTGCATTGGGTGCTTTGGGGTTTTGCTGTTGGTATTGCAACCGGGTGTTGTTGAAGATGCCTCTTAACCAAGAGTCTTCGTAGTAATGTTTCTAAACCTTGCAAGATGGGTATTTGTCAGTATCAAGAGCATGAAATATTTCAAAATAGACATTTCGAATTGAAAAACAAATCGAATTGAATCCAAGACCTCATCTTCCCCTGACTCCGCCACTGCTAATATTTGAATCCTTTCTAAGTCAGGATTCTGCTGATCATTAGTGGAATCACGTCCGTATGTCAGGGTTCAATGGAGGGACTCCTTCATCTTTGACAGATATGTACGCTATATACAGGTGTGTTATAGAATCAGGTGAAAACAGATCAATTTTATAGTTTCCCAGTCTCTGAAGCCCCCCTTTCTGTCAAGTTTCCCATAATTTAACAGTCGTCCTCTATTCTCTTGTCAAACCTAAGGATTGATTGCAACCAAAATGAATTCAAAATATTGGAATTCAAGTTCTAATGTGGAGATTCAGCCAATGACGAAGCAAGTTTCTGCAAAAAAGGCAGCGAAAAAAATTTTTCCTATGTCTTTAAGAAGGATACGTAAGATATCTCAAGAAAGACCACCAAATACTGACCACAGCGGACCACACCCACAGGATTGTAACACACAGCGGACATCAGACAAGAGACAAACAATAGGAGACTATGCGACACACTACATAACACTCACATAACAAATTATGTTAGAAGTATTACATATTTTGTTCAAAATTGTATACACCATATCAGTAGCTAATTTCAAATATTTCAAAGATTTATCTTTAGATTAGATATAATTGATTAATGCATAAATTGAATAAATGTATACTAAAGTTTTTAATCAAAAAAGAGTATTTTAAGTCAATGTAATTTTCTGTTTAGAGAATCATTAAGAGTTCAAACTGAAGTATACGTATAAAGAAAGTATGCAATTGTATTACCCGTTTCTTATACAGATTGCAAATTTTACAGATTCGTAGAAATATCCACTGCTCTGCCCTCGAGACAATTCATATACAGGTTGTTGGAATTAGAAAAGAAGACAATCTATGTTCAGATAATATTCATATTGTAAAGAAATTTAATTTTTTTTTTCTTTTCATTTATGCGGATTTATATCAATTTATTTATTCATTTATTTATCTTTTTATTTACTTATTCATTTAGAGGGACTTTTATTATGATGTTTATATCCACTGATATTTTTATACTTTATCATGATTTTCTTATCTCATTTCTATACCTATATTCTTACAAAAGGAACTCCCAAAATATCATCAGATTTCAATTATTTATTCGTAAGAATTAAAATTTTCTAAAACTATAAGTGGTATCCCTCTGATGGCATAGGCCATAGCCTTGTCTTTGGCAGAAATTTTAGGTCAAGTTAAGACTTTTGCTCTTTATAATGTTATATTAATGATAAATATAATTATATATGGATTTCCTCTTTACGGCCTCGAGCATCACTGATGAGACGTAACTTGTTGAAATGCGAATATGGTGCGCTGACATTTTATAATAGAACATATATTTCAATATTGACTATCTATCTAAAAGGTTGGTGTCAAATATTTTCATGCATAAATTATCAAACAATGTGTTTCCACAACTCTCTCTGTTTACGTTTAACGCTATTTCGATCCGCGGTACGTTCGGGTCGCTAACATGTTTACATACAATAGAACAACAATAAGATTGAGTACAAATCGAATTCCTCGTGCTCAGTCCATCTATAACATCTATAACGTATACATGTATATACAATGTCTTTCCTCAATTAGCCAGGATTGAGGAAGAATCTCCTGACTTATTATTTGTTTGTCCGGGAGTGCAGCGGGTTGAGAAGTCATTGACCGAAATTCTTATACAATCATACTGAAATTATGATACACAAAAGTGGAGCCAATGTACTTCAAATGTTTGATTTGATATAAATCATTTGTAATGCCAATAACGGCGCAAATGTATAAATCAAATACAATAGGTTTTATGACGACTCGAACACAGACTAGAAAATGATATTAACAAACAAATATTTTTAACCTTATATTTACTTTTTTCATATTCCGTATATTTGACTGAATTATTCTTCTAGTGCATGGCATGATTTTTTAATTAATTTTTTTTCATGCGTATTACATGTCAAGATGTACATTCCAAACGCGCACCTGTTCTCCTTTTAGGAGCTCCCACTGAATAGAATTTTTTAAGTACAAACAAAAGCAGTTTGTAAGTGTTGACACACAATGCTGACACAGTGACACACTAGCCGGATATCATAATGTTACTTATTTTTAATAAATAATAATTATCATGCAATATTTTCGCAGACAGCTGAGGTCGTTTTTGTCCATATTTCATATTTAACAAGAGTTTTTTGCTATTTTCTGTGAAAATCTTTTGCACGTGCTTGTAATATTTGGCCATAAATTTGTACTTATTTTTAAAAAATCGTCAGAAACATACGTTTGTCACAAGAAAGCAAGCAGACTGAATATGGTTTTCAGAATATAGTCCGACATCAGCGTGCAATCGGGTGCTGTTATCAGAAGTTATATTTTTTTTAAATATATATATTGACGTTTGAAAACACTTGATATTATTATAAACCATTAATTATCAATTCAACCGTGGGGTATCACGTGATACACAAATGATATGTTCCACGGGAATCCCCTTTGATTGAACTAAGTTAATACTGTCTAAATCTACTTTATATGAATTTATTTTAGGCCTATCATATGGTCATTATATGATGGTAATTTATTCTGGTCAAGAATAGACGTGTATTCGGAGAACACTTAAACAGAATTTTTTCAATCCTGGCCACATGTTATGATATGGTACACGGACAGATACAAAATTTTCTGTTTAAGTGTTCTCCAAATATACGTCTATTCTTGACAAGAATAATTTACCATCATATAATTTATAATAATGACCATATGATAGGCCTAAAATAAATTCATATAAAGTAGATTTAGACAGTATTTACTTGGTTCAATCAAAGGGGATTCCCGTGGAACATATCATTTGGGTACGGTGAATTTAAGACTCCTGAACTATATGTGGGTCGTTTTTATATGATTGTATCCAGTTCCCTCTGCTCGTTCTTATGGGGGTGTGTTCCGCTGTGACCACTGTTGTCTTATCAGAGATCTTCTCTTAGTTTCCCTTATCTAATGTACACAGATGTATAAATATCATTTGACGACAGCCTTAGGACACAGCAACCAAGCCATAGGAAATCAAATGTTTTTTTTTTTTGTACAATAATTTCCTCGATTTGATTTATGATTTCAACGTTCAAAATAGTTCTTATTATTGTTTAATTAGCCTTGTGTTGTATAAGTATCTTAAAGATGGCTTATAAATATCAAGGATATCGTGAATGGTAAGAACCAGAATAATTTACAACTACACTATTGGTAAGATGCATCATGGGTGATACACACAAGCAAATTAAGTGCTAAATCATAAATGAGTTAAAGAAGATCCTGACGATAATCTCAACACCAGTCACAATAGAGCACCAAATTGAACATCGACGGACCCTTAGCTCACTTAGGTGTGACCAGGTGCCCGGGAGGAGTAATCATCCCCTGTTGGCTAGCCGCATCCGCCGTCGATGTCCACGCACGAAAATGAAACAATATATAAAATACATGCACTGTCTGAGGTTATGTCTATATAGAAAGTGCTATGGCGACAATGTCAGGGAAAATATTCAAAACACTTACTGTCAACCCCCCCCCCCCCTTAAGTTGCATTACACGATTTACGTAGATTCTATAGAATAGTTACAAAGGAAACATTCCACAATATCAGACTTGTTGAATTGCATCTTTTCAGGTTTGTCTGCTATGGGTTTAAAACGTCAAGGAACTTGTCATATTAATGTATCTATATGAATACGTCTTTTCCGCATTCAAAAGGTGTCAGGTGTATTTTGATTCTTAGTATCTGATTCAGACGCCATACCTTGTTCCTTGCTCTATTAGACTTGTGACTTTTTTGGACGTGTTGACATTGAAATCGACAGATTCGTCGAATTTTACATCCTCTCTCGAGTCAAATAAAATGACCATGTGTTGCCTTTGATTTCAGCATGTGCAAATTGCTCGGAAAAGACAAAGTCATTATTTCTGGAAAACAAAACAAAAATCTAAGAAGAAACGACACATTTCCAAATTGTGAAATATGACTTCAAAGATTTTTCAGGGGAAGAATATTCGTCGAAGGTAATATTTCAATATTAAATTATAAAAGAATTAATGATTGCCTTTAAAATCATTTTATCTTCATTTTACCTTACTGAAAAGTTCACAGAAGCTAGAAAACCTTCAGTTTTTCCGCCACCTTTCGGCTGAGTGCAATCTTTCATTACCTCCCACAAATACATCCCAAAGAGTAAAATAAGTCGATTTGAAGTTTATTTATGTCGACTTGATGATAAGGAGAAGGGGAGTATGATTCAAACAACAGGCCACTGAGCGGACCTTATCAGGTACACTGTCATACGGGAAGACGATGAAATCACATAATGGCTGATCCCAAGGGAGATAACTCAAGAGGTTCGAACTCTGTGAAAATAGTGATAGAACTATTGCAAGTACCGAATAACACGGCAAAAATATCTTCATATCTCAGGAAATGATATACAGATATTTGGCAGAAATATCCAGAATTCTGTGGATCTATTTGTAATACGCTACCAGCAGGTGGATGTAAAACACGCCGCAGAATGCCAAATCGTTTGGCAATGTTTATACCGCTCTTTTCTTTTTAATCTACGAGCAAATATAATTCTAACCAGTCAATTATACTTAACGTCGGTAAACGAGATAATTTGACAAATTCCGTAGATAATAACTGTGTTGAATAATTGAAATATATTGCCTCGTTCTTCATTCAGAAATTTAAATGAATGAACACCATTGTAGATCTTACAACGTTTACAGTAGACGTCAGAAGTGCGTGCAGTGCGTCATTCACACATCTAAAAGCGCATGCGCATTTCTTTGATCAGAAATCTTTATTTCTAAATTAGTTTGAAAATTACGCAATTAGATATTGACGAATAATTAGCTTATTATATTATGCAATTGAAAGCTTTAGAAAAAAAAACCTTTCATGTCAATGATTTTCCGGGGTTTTTCTTTTTTCTTTATGATAAACTAAAAATAAAATTACAATGAAATCAAATTCATATTGTAGAGGGATGAATTTTTTTTATCAAGTGCACAGCAGTTTCTTATACACAATAAAGGTCAAAGGGAAAGGAACTCATTGTGCTTTCTTTGAATTTTAAAAGAAGTTTCGAATCAGCGATTAAGTAGCTGTTTCTCTATTGAATTTTCAGAAGACGTTTGACATCCATACCATTCTATGAAATCGGCATTACCTTTAGCAATAACAATAGTTTCCCCACTTTCCGGAATTCTGTTAATGTCAGCTATGAAGTTTATCTATCAGACAAAAATCCCTGTTATTAATCAAAGTATGTAAAGGATTCGGAAAAAAAATTACAAGTTAACACAATATTGGTTTGATTAGATAAATGCAAAACTCCCTATTTGGCTTAGAAGTGAGCAATTCATTATCATCCTTCCTATTTCGAGTTTGTGCATTTTAACAATAACAAACAAACAAAATGCGTATGAAATCTTATTTGCATGTTCATTTCCTTGCATGTATTTGATTATCCGAATGAGGATGTTTATAAGCGGCGAACTGTTTGACGCTGCAATGGTGCTCGCTAACGTAACAGATAGCCGTCCTAAGTCGACACCGGTTGCCCATTGGTCTCGTTGTACAGTGAGATGTTTCGTATAAATTGGCGTTTTGATTGATGTCGTCTTTGGTGTTTGTGGTTTCCCTCGTCCTTCTTGTGTCTCTTCTCTCTGTTTTCGCATAATGGTAAGTTGGTGTTTTGCTGTGGGTGCTACAACCGAGTCTCGTTAGAGATCCCCTCCTTACTCTTTTAACATTCTACGGCTTTCTTCGTACTTTTCACAAGTCTTATTTGGGAACAAAACAAAATATGATGGATAGTGTAGCAATCAAGGTATGGACGATGTTTTGCATTTGTGAAGATATAAGTGTTAATGGATGACAACATGTGAACAAAAGGCAAAAGATAGGTCTTTCATCATGAATGGAAACGTATGAATGAAAATAGCCTCATGAAGTGATAAATCGTAAAATTCCAGCATTGTATCTATTTCTGTATTATTTTTATTTTTTGTTGCGCAAGCGATTTTAGACATTTTCTCGAAGACAGATTTGTACACCTGAGATGAATGCACTTTTTGGATATTCAATATTTATGTGATAAATAAAACCAAAATACGAAAGTATCATTAGTGCACCTTAAACAATTTAATATTTTGCATCGTATGTTTTGAGATGAGTGAATGACAATTGTATTGACAGAAAAAACGGTGTCTCTGAGAAAGATTGTGTTTCTGAATCATATCACCCAAAAGTGCATCAAGTATAACCGCTTCCTGGGAAGGCGCGGACGTGATAATAAAACATTTTCATAATGATTTCTATCTCTTCATTTTTGCAAACTTTAATGAATTTATTGGCAATATATTGTTAATTACCTGACAGGTATTTCGTCAGTTGTCTATAAGACTCGTGATTTGGTAACAAGCCCCTCTTTTCCTACAGTAAACTTTGAAAAATAAGGTGGAGGTGATAGATTTAAAAGTCCACACAAACCCTGATCATATTCGTATGAATCATGTTCATGAATGGGCAAAATAACCAATGAAATCTTCTGGAAGGGATGGAGACTGTTAACAGCCACACCAAAAGTACCAACAAGCTTTTAAAACAGACAGAAAATGCGAAGGACAAAAATTGAATTGAAAGAGAGAGACCAATTCAACAAACACTTCTCGTTTTTTACAAAGACATAATGTTGTATTTTTGTATACATATATTGAATATTATGATAATGGGGTATTTTCAGAAAATTTATTGCTTTGAGAAAGTTTGTCGATATTAGGTCTAAAATGGCAATTGTAGTAACTTTTTTTTACCATCTCTGAGATCGAAATTCCGAGAAATTGTTTTAAAAAAGTAATTTGTTTCTTTCATGACTAATAGTATGAGTAATTAACAATGTAGAATTAAGATCAGTATAGAATTTCTTTACTTGTAGATCATTTTTTAGTTTTCCCTTAATAGAGTGCCTACTTTACTTTACATACTGTACGAAATACTATACAGGTTTATACATACGGAGCACTTAAAAATGAATGTTATGTATGGAAGTACAAATTTTATAAAATATGCCTCTGCATTCCACGCTCAGATGCCACTGCCTTTCTATAACTGATCCCTTTTAAGAGAGAGTTTTTTACCTTCCAAACGAGGAATAGGCACAGGTGTCTGTAGATTTTAATATTGATGTTCTACAGAAATGTTAATGTTAATTGTTCAATGCCTATTACCATGATATATAGCCCGGTACCTAATGTAACCAAAACAATGAATTATAATGCTGTGCACAAAAACTAAGTCAAACAAGAGGAAAGAATTGCAAAATGTTAAAACTTTATGAATCAACTGTATTTTGGTCCATAAATCATGTTGTTTAATTACATGGACGCTTTGTGATAGTTGTGTTTATGTGATTGAGGGGATGTGAACAAACCAAATCAGATTTCATGTAACAAATGTATACTTACCACTTATATGTATAATGATTAATAATGATTTGAAGATTATTTCTTCCTCCCACGAAAAAGATAATACTGAAGTTTTGCCCTTTGATAATGGTTACAATCTTTGAAAGTGCTGGTTTTATCTATAATGATGTGGAAAATCGATGATTTCTATTGACAAAATTTTCTCAAATTTCTGAAATCTGGGTCCTGAAGCATCATATCCTAGCCATCTTACTATGTCTTTCGGTATATTTTGGACATAATTTTCATAGATGTTCGCCATATTTCATTGTTTAGATTGAGGATCACTGACGAGAGTTTAATACCCGAAACGTGCATGCCATGTTCATGCTATGAATTTATCTGCTTTTAAATGATGCTAATGAATTTGAAGACGTTAAACATTAGATGTTATCATGAACCAGAGAATTTATTATACAAAACATAGGAATAACATTATATACAGTAAAAAATATACGGTATACATTTACAACATGTACAATGTATATGCCATGAAAAACAGAATACTAACAGATCATAATAAAACCATTTCTCGTTATATCAATCTTTGATAATATGATATACCTTAAGTCCTTGACTTGTAAATCTTTATTGAGAGGTTTGCTGCGTTAACTGTATCTTAAAATGATTTACGAAACATGAAAAAAGTTACAAGAACTTTTTTATCTAAATTATCGCATGAATAGGAAAAAAAAAAAACGTGTGACAAATTACATTTCTTGTCATTTTATGTTATAAGTGAAATATATTCTCTATGCACCTTTTATAGTTTTGTAATTCATCGTGTTCTTCGAAAAATTTGCTTTTTGAAGTAGTCCTTTCAAACAAATCAAGCGACAAAATATAGAAATGTCACATTCCTTAAACTTGTAAGGAAATATGTCAACAACGTTGTTATAACATTCAGGTATATCATTTGTTGTCACCTTTGATTAAAGATGTTGAATTCTTTGTTATTAGAAGTATTCTTTGATGTAAAATCTAGGATATTTCTTCGAAAAAATTAGGGTCAAGTTAAAGAATGAACGTAAAATGCAAAATTTAAATCAGAACTCAAGAATCATAGCAAGTGAGCATACAAAACCTGGAAAATGCAAAATCAGATAAAAATTTGCAAGGGAGCATCTCCATAGTAACAGGTGCCCGGGGAGAGTAAGTATATCCTGCTTGATAGATAGAAAATGGCTACGGTTGTTCAATCCTTGTTCTATGAGTTCATCTTACTTGTTAATATTTTGTCACTAATTATTTAATAATCATTTGTTGTAAAAATTTGATTATTCTGCTTTTGAACATTGAATGTTTGTGATTCATTACATGCACGTACATTTACCAATTTGTATTCTGTTGCAAGCACTGTAAGTCTGTGTTTAGTTTTGTTGGTTTGTCTTTTGTGAACATTAAATAATTTTCTTTGTGTTCGCTTGTTTTCATGTGAACATTATTACTTACATTAGTATATTTGGATTTTACATAATTTGTGAGTGAAAGTGAAAAACAAACTCAAATTCAAAATCTAAACGTCATTGTTAATGGGCACGAAAAACATTGATGGAAAGGGGGAGATGTCCAACAGTCAAAATAGTGAAAACTTACTTGTTTCACTATTTGTCGAGTGTATTAATTACTTTTTTCCAGCTCTGTCGCCTGAAAGAAGCTTTGTTTTGGCACTTATCAATTTGACATCACAGATATAATTTGGCTATTTCGGAAAGTTGTCATTTCATTCAAAAATATCATCGAAATTAGAGAAGATTAATATCTTAGCACTATCTCTCCAATGCTATTTTGAACATAGATTTTATTTGGTTATGCTACTGAATCCACCCTACAGGAAATTTGGATCCGCGCACTCTCTGTAAAATAAATGTACAAATTTAAATTCAAAAAGTAAAACCAGAGGGTGCTACTGAAATGAATTTTGGCGGCTTATCCAAAGCACTTTGGCTGGAAGCATAACTGAAAGTGGGTCGAAACACGTGTCAGGTGCATGATAGATTGGTTTGAAATTTTCTTCAAGAAGGAATAGAGTTGGAACACTTCCGTATTATTACTATTCTATTTATCCACAAGAATTGACTCTAACAAAATCAAGGCAAACGTTATAAACACAGAAACACCAATGGACAAAGTCATGTGTGTATGACAAAAGAGATGATTTTGGATTCAACATAGTGAATTTTCCCTGGCTTGACGGTGATGTTGCTAGATTATCGTCATACGGTATCTACATTTCGCAGCTCATCCGTTATGCTAGAGCATGTACTGATGTTTTTGATTTTCATATAAGAAATTTGCAAATTACCAAGAAACATTTAGGTCAAGGTTTTCGCTTTCACAAACTAGTAAAGACTTTCTGGAAACTTTACAAAAATTATTGTCATTTTCTTTTGAAATTCGGATCCATACAAGCAACAGAGTATATTACTTTGGATATTTCACAACCTGCATTTTATGGTGACATTATTAACAAGATAAGAAAGATCAAAGGTAGACAGAATTACCATCGCAATCGTGTTAGAATTATCAAACTCCTTTTATACCGTGGTTATGATCCTTCTGTCACCAAACAGACACTTAGCATGGTACTGGACCAATCTACGTCCTTGTTCCAGAGCATTCTTAAGACTTGCACTCTGACTTACTGTGACGACAGGACTCCATGACAGGCCCTGTCCAAACCTCTTTAGAGAAGACAGGGCCCCGACCACCTGTCCTTTCTGAATATCAGTCGGACTCCTCGAGTGATCACATGCATGAGCTCGCTACAACCGGCAGAGCACGGACTGTATTCCGTATGCCTCCTGTTTTTAATATCCATTTAGATATCCATGTGTGTGTTTCTTGGGTCCGTGCGTCATGCTGTCTGTTTGTATGTTTATCTTACAGTGAGGAGGTTATTCTACACCACAATTGTGCATTCTTCGAGAACTCTGGGTAATCCGAAAAGTGGGAGGGTTGTGCGCACGTAATCCGGATAACTACACCTTCTGCTAATTGCGTAGCAGATGGCCGTCCAAAGTCGTCACCGGTTGCCCATTGGTCTCGTTAGTTTATTTGTTGTATTTTGTGTTACATGTTTCTATGGCGTGAGTTGATGTTCCTTTCCCTTTTGTGTCTGTATCTGTGGGTGTCTGCTTTGTGCTTTTGTATTGGGTGTTTTGGGGTTTTCTGTGGGTGCTGCAACCGAGTGTTGTTGGAGATCCCTTCCTCTCTCACAAATGGAGAAGAGTTAATAATGTCTAGAATTGTTATGAAGATTATATAAGCAATGGACATTTGGTACGAAATAGAGTACTGTCCTTTTTCTGTGAACGCGTCGGAACTTTAAAAAAAGCATAAATCATTTCTCTGAGAATGATTTAATAGTTGGATACGGATAAATGAGAAATAAATAATAACGCCTCATCATCATAAACAATGCAGGTATCCAAAATATGCCAGTGATTTGCTTCTGTGTTTGACACATGCCGCGAAAGTTAAAAGATGCACCTATACGTCGGCAAGAAGAACTGTGCAATTCACAACAAAAATCATCAAAAACAGATTAAATTGCAAGTTGTTAAACTCCCCAGTAGAAAGTCGACAGGTGGTTGGCCTATTTACTCCGGTTCAGCCAAATAAAAACTGCAAAAGCTCACAAAGCTTATGTTTTATCACTGAACCGTCGACTTCTGAACATTCCGTGCTGCGAAGAGAGTTCTGATTAGAAAACCATGCCGTTCTATATACAGCTTCCTAACTTGGCTTTAAAGTACTCAAGATATGTTAATTGGTACATTGTTCTGTTTTCTAGGAAATGTTTCTCCGAAAAAATGTATAAATAAGCTGTTACAGTACTGAGTCTTTGACAATCCCGGTTTGTGTTTGTTTACTTTTGTTTTAAGAACTTTCGACCTTTTCTAATGGAAAAAAATAAAAACATACTCCTTCCTGGTATTCGAATGTTTTGTAAATGAAAAGTACGAAAACAATTTTGCATCATGGGAAAATATATATATAATTTCTTTATCTAATGATGCTAATAATTCGTTCATTTTCAGTATATGTAAGCAGGAATTTGTTGTTGTCCATTGATGGAGAGACGGAGAAACAGGCTTATTCTTGGAATCTCTGTAGGCGTACAAAATATATGAAGGTATCAAGGGGAGAGAATTAATGACAGGGGCTGTGAATGATAATATAAGAATAATGAAGAAAACGAGAAGGGGTTTAATGTTTGATGTAAGTAAACGATGTAACAAGTAGGAGAGAAATGCCATGCTTTACGTGTAATAGGTTTGTTGTTACATAGATCTGAGTGTAAAGTCATAAAGTATTACACAAAATACATCGTAAAGCAACCAGTCAAAATATGAATGAATAAACAGACAAAAATAACATATCAAAATAATAGGGGTCGTTGCATTACACATTCTTAATCCTATAATGCAATATAGCTTTTAAAAAAGAGCATATTTATGTAAACTTTATTTTTACTAAGAATTGAACCGTTAAAATTTCAATAAAATAAAGTGCAATTTAGGCACAGCCCAAAACCAGTTGGATTCATTGGAAAATAGAATACACAATTGTTTAGTTTTATTCATAGCAAACAATATACATGTAATTCAGTGAACATCAAAAACTTAACGTTTTTAAACAAGTAGAATCTTCCACCAATAAGCGTCAAATGTTTAGTATTTCAAACATTATTATAAATAAGTTTTCGTGTGTCAATTTGAAAAACTTCTTGAAATATATTATTTCAATCTTCTTTTCGCATATTGTCAATTGTGTTTGAGTGACTTTAAAATGGCATTGTTTTATTCTAAAACCTGTACTTTTTTTGACAATCAAGTATTCCGCTAGATTTTAAAATCCTGTAAATCCTCGGGTTTATTTGTTTATCCACGCTTTTCCATAAATGTTATTTTTCTTTCATTTGAATTTTTTAAAAAGAGCAAGATTATTGCACTAAACATTTTCTTACATGTAAACCGTAGATCGACAATCTAAGTAAAAATAGAACGGAAAACAGATTTTTTGGCTAGGAAAAACCTCGTGCATTATGAATTCTTCCTGTCACATATTGTCTATGAAATCCCCAGGATCAACAAGTGTAGAATGTACATATACCAGTATGCCGGAGTGAGAACTCTTCTTATACCTTTCGATGGAGCCGCCTCTCTACCAACCTTAATAATCCCAATTTCTTCCTTCTTACTTCTGTCTTCTCTCCTGTGGCATAATTTCGTGGAAGAAATAAGAATTTTTTTTTTTTCGGAAATAAAAAAAAATCATTAATTTCAGGAAATTCGGATGTGTTGTATTTTACTGGAGGATTTCTTCTCATTTTATTTTCGTTCTATCCAGTACGTTTTCCCGGACTGCATGGAGGTAACGATGGACCTAGGTGTCGGTGATCTACAGGTAATTACAGGTATGTAGGACGGGACTACAGGTGATATTGTACTCAATAACCCCTATAAATACCTCTTGTGCAATACTGACGTATGTAGGTAAAGTGACCTGCAAGCCTATTTCAGATTGCATCAAATTACTCAACATTTCTGTTTTACAAATAAGGAAAACGTGATTATTTGCTCAATGCTTAAAGTGTTTATTTTCACAAATAAGTCTTCGTGCACTGTGTGATCCGGGATTCAATTGTGATTTAAACGAAACCAAAGAAGGTTATCATTAAGCCATGTTATTCCACCTCTCCTACAAGTCATAAAGAAGTATATAGAACTCTTGGCACTGAAAACAATGGTACAAACGTAAATATTATCTACTAGGCTTTTGCTAAGTGATTAGTGACAAGATTAAAACCCTGAATAGGGAGGGAGTAGAATTTTACGGTTCCATTCACGCTGGCAAATAATAACAGTTGCGGTTGCGTGTAAAATTTGAGCGACCAATCAGATTCGCCGTCCTTCTGTCATTACTTCCATATAGGGACACGGTCTAAAATACGGGGTGTATACCTACCTGCCCAGGAACGGTTTCCTCCGCCGTATTCTGCGCTTCACCGCCCCTGTGTTATAAAAATAACCCTCATCAGAATCTTGTAGTATATTTTCGTATAGGTACGCATGTTTAAAGACATAGCCTACAGATTTTACATCGCATGTTTGTTTGACATTCATTCATGGACTTTAAATGCAGATTTAAATTTTGAGAGCCGGTTAAAAGGATTAAAGTATTACTTATTTTTTTCAAACGGTAAGAGGAGAGTTGCAGTTCATTATAAATCTATTTTACGATTAACAACTAGTATTTTTTGTAATGCAAAAGGAGTTATTTTTGCACGTAGATTTTCAAATTTTGGATGGTCTTTGACTCATTTGAATGGATGCATTGGCTTGCATTATTAGTAAGACAACTTTGTATATTATTATATCTATATTTTGCAAAAATAAGATGCATGATCATTTTGTTCTATGACATATAAAAATTAAAATTTTAGATATGCAGTAGTGACGACTACTGACGACTATAGTCGTCATTACTGCATGTTTAAAATTTTAATTTTAATATGTCATAGGACAATTGCCTATTTTTTTTTTCTTTTTACCAAAATATTGTATTTTCACCTATTCAGTCAACTCAATTCAATTCAATTCTTTATTATCTTATGCCATATGACACATCTGATAAAGTATTTCGAAAAAAAAGTCTACGGTCAGCCTATTTCATTTGCAATTGTCATTCTTTGATTGCACTTAATTCCCTAATTTTGCGAAAGTGAAGCATTATACACGTGCAAGAACCAAGACAAAATTCAAAATTGGTTTGCAAAATTGGCGATGGAGCGATGCAATTTTCACAAAAATAAATGTTTATAACTTTTTTCATCAATTTATTTTAAATGATTTATTAATTAATTTGAGCAATATTGTTGTGATGGAGAGGCCGCCTATCGTTTTAGCTTTCTATTATTTTTAAGTGCGAAAGCTCTCGAAAGTCCTCGTGTTGCAGTCGGGGCACGTTAAGAGATTTAGAATGACTTGCTTAAATATAACATATCTGTTTTTAAACTTTGCATGGGGTTAAAACTGATAGAGAATAAAAAGGTAAACTTTAAGTATGCAGGCATTAAAAGTATATCAAATTCGTTTTACTGCAAATTTACGACGTGTCGGCTAAAGGATGGAGTTCTGTAATGTGTGTTTTATAGTCTGCCGGGCACTGACTCCCTGACTCTATAAGAACGTGATTTCAGAGGCTTCTTGACGCAAAAAGTCGTGGTGGTTTTAATCTATCAATTGTACCATTGTGATCTGCGGTTAGAGTTGAGTATTAGGTGGTATTTTACCTGTAAAAAGCTATGTCTCTGTGTAGATTAGAAAATATGCACACCTGTACAACATGAGGGTTAAATTATCCAAAAACTACACACTTATTAATCATTACTTATTGTCGCGCTGTTAAACTATTACCGTAAAAACATAATATTTAGTATCTAATATGAGTAATACATTAACCAAAAACATACTGAATTATAGGGGAAAAATAGAATGGAACAGATGTACATGTAGATCTGCTATTGGAATTTCTTGGACAATAAGCCCCTTGTCATAGCTAATTAACTAATGACATATTATACATGAAATAGATATTTCAAAGCTATAAATAGAAATTTAAAGATCATTTCGCTTCTTCATCATATTGACAAGAAGTTTTTTTCCTTAAAAAAGAGGAAAATTTCAATTTCCAACTCTTTTGATCTTTCTTCCGTGGAATGTAAATGTGATGTTTATAACCAGGTGGTTTACATGGTAACATCTTCCTATTGTAATCAAAACATTCTGTATTGTCTGAAAAAAAATCAGGGATCCAATCGAGGTCTTCTCAACAGAGTAAAATATTTTTTTGTGTGAGCTACCCGACTTACAAAGGTGGCAGGTGCTTGTAGAGAGGGTGCTACCGGGTGTCAATGAAGGGCTTTTACATAATGAATCGCTGTCATTCGTTTCTTTCATTCAAAGACCTAGTTTAGGTATGGAGGGTTCAGTGGGGACCATACTGGCGTTTGTACTCATGCACAAGAACTTCTTGCGCCCCAAAACGCCAACATCAAAAACTTAAAATAGGCATTCTTATCACTACGACCGTAATGCCCTTATTTTATTTCACAACCAAGGCCCCGAGTACGCTTTGATATCGCTTATGAATAGAGCAACTACGTACATGTACCAAAAAAAAAAATAATAATAATAAGACGTAATATATTTTAAAATGTGATATGCATATTTCTAAAAGGCTCATATAATATGATGAGATGATAAATAGACTAGTTTTATTATTTTGTGGATTAAAACCATTGATTACTACTTCTTTTTTCTGAATTGATGTACGTCGATCAGATGAACAAAACAAAATAAGATGAAAATACCTTAAATAAAAAACAAAACAAAACAAAGAAACTAACATAAAAGGGAAAAATAAAATACTCAACGGTCATTTCCTTTTGACCTCTCTTAACCCTCTAAATATCACAATATAAGATTATCCGATAGAGCAACTTATAAGGAAAAAATATCTCATTTCTTGTTCTATATCACTCTATATCAAACCCCAGATGTTACCGTGTCCGCTCTGTGTAATAGATTTACGATAGAAAAATATAACAGCTGCCGTAAACCCAATTTTTCTTACTCTGTAACCTTTAAAGTACAAACAAATCAACCTTCATATTTTCCGCCATATATAAACAATCTGCCTATCAGCAGATGAACTTGCATTTTTCTGGTGAGTTGATAAATGTGGCATAATTGTTTATATAGTGCGACGGTACCGCATTGACCCTATTTAAAGAATTTTCAGCGGAGCTGAGTGGTAGTGAAGTACGAGACACTGAGGTGTAAAGACGCGCGTCACTCCACGCTGCAGAGATATATTTACTATTATATCATCACTTCAACATAGTATATCAAAGACCCTACTGCTCGTGTCAATATTATACAGCTATGGAATATTGTGATTAAAAAATCGAATTTATTATTATTTTTTTCTTTACTCCTCAGGTAGTTGTGAAATTTTGTATTCGTGGAAGATGACACAGGTTGATGATTGGAACAACATTTGAAGCAAACTAGAAATTTCCAATCGATCTTTGTGATATATTTTGAAAAGTGAAAATTTGAGAAAAAAGTGAAACTAAAGAAAAAAGATACACAATGGCAGAAGTAGCCATGAGGAGGATGCTAAGCCGTGTGGCAAAATCAGTGCAGAATTCGTGTAATGGACGATCGGTCAGTACGTCTTCTGAGCGGTCAGCGGCCGTGGCCAGCGCCATCAATAGACTTGAGCCATCATCTGTGTCCATGGAATCAAACACCAAGAGGACATTGGCAGATCTGGACGGACCCCAAGGCTATCCCGTTCTGGGTACTGCACCAGAATACTTCAGAAAAGCAAACCGAGGGAAAATGCACGAAGTCCAGGTAAGCCAAATTTAGATAGATTTATTTGAAGAAGGTGTTGGCATATGATAAATTATTTCATTCAGTTGACTGATACCTTTTCACACTTTTTGTGCCAGAAAATGAAAACGCATTAAAACTATAGAGAGGTCCCATCCATATGTAATCCCAGAACCAAAATTAAATTCTGTCATTTATATGAACATGAATGAAGAACAATAAACAACCGAAGAAATATTTTTTTCAAAGCTGTAGGATTAATACGAGAAATATTTGAAATACATTGATAATCAAAATGTCCCCGTGTACAATAAGATTCAGATGACACCCTGGAATGTATTGTAGCATTCCACGCGAGAAAACCTATACTGTTTCAGCATTAATCCGGTCTGTTCTTCCTGTCGCGTATCGTACGAACAGATGTACATTGTCAACCCGAGTCAGTGGAATCTGGCCTGTTACAAAATGACTGTCACTTGCCAAACAAGATTATATGCAATTTTACCTGAATCTAATGTTTATTAAGAGGACAGTTTCTGAACTGCGAACTGAACGTTAAAAGAAAAAGCGACGAAAGTTAAAAGAGTGCAAATCTGTTATTTGTGGGATAACTTGCACTATCTACGAGTGGGTGTAAAAATAGTAAACCTTTCCCGAAATTATACGATAACATTCCAAACTCCTCCGTGTCATAGGCCAGTAGGTATATGACGCAGACAAGGCTGCTGCATCAGTGCCCTTCGTACAATATACAAAATATACAATTATACTATATTGTCTTCAAACGTCAAACAGCACGTGCGATCTCCCTCCATTCAATCAATTTAAACAGGCGGAGGACATATTTCATTCATAAGAAATTTCTCGACACATCAGTCAAAATTTGTCGATGTTTCAAAAAAAAAAAAAAAAAAAAAAAAAAAAAAAAACCATTGTATCAAGGAAAATCTCGTTCTGATTTTTTCCCTTAAATTTTCGTATCGTTAAAATCTCGAACTCCTATATATTTTTTACGTAAACTAATATGGGCACACTTCTATGGAATGCGCGTGTAAGTATGCTTTAAATCTGTTGAATCAGTAAGATTCTGAAAAAGGTGCACAAACAAGCAGCTTCCTACGTCAGTATGTGTAAAATAATGCTGTACTTTACAAATGTGAAGTAAACGATACCTACGGGATTACAGGGCGTGTTATAAAGGATTTCATTGAGATGATCTAAAAATTAAATACCTTAAATTTTGCAGCCCCAGTTTTAATGTATAAAAAATTAAGATTTTATCTTAAAGGGGAGTTGCACACAAACTCATAACATAGATTTTGTGTTGATCTAATATAAACACGATACTCCCCAGTTAACAGGTGATTGATCCGCGATAAAAAATAAAACTTCATTAATTCATGAAATATCTTAACTTGTAGCTTCATTGACTGATGTTGTTCGACTCTGAATGAAAATAAAAAGAGAAGAATGGCATGACTAAGTAAAAACTAGATAAGAAATATAGAACTGGGTAGATTACAATGCGGAGGCACACGCCGTAAAGCGGTCGTGCAGGGTACTTCAGCTTCTGACTTTCGCGGATGAATAATTTTGAATGAATTCATTAATGGAACTTGATTTACACATCTTCAGTGCGCTATTTTTCCTCTCGAGTCTACTTAAATGTGTGCAAACTTACACCTCTCAGATGACACCTTTGGGTCATAAATTTATTTCACTTGGAAGATGCACCAACTGACACGCACCGTATGTGGAGGTGAACTAATTGCTGCAAAATCTATCTCCATCAACACATTTGGGAAAATTCAATAACTGATATTCTAGAATAGACCATTTATTTTAGGAAGAAAACAGAGGGACGATACCAAAACGTGAATTTTGATTTGATATACTAGTATTCAGATTAATATCAATAATGGAAGGAAGTTATTACAATAATCATCATATTGCACGCGTCAATTTCTCAATAAAGGAACCAAATACCAAATATATATTTATATCATAAAATTACTTATTGCTGAAATTAAACTTTACAAGCTAAGCTATTTTATCTAGTTAATGAAGTAGAAAAATAATTTTCTTTCTATAAATATCTCATTTAGGATAATTTTTGAAAATCCATATAGATCAGACAAAGTGCAAATGTATGCTTTTGAATTTTTTTGGCGATGAATACCCAAATTATTAAGTTCTTAATTATATTCTGACATGCTAACATTTAGACCTAAAAAGGAAATCGGATAAAAACATGCTTTCTGCAAACATTTTATACACTTAACATCACATGACGGAATTATTTTTTATTCATACTCGTTGAAATTTGACTCTTTTATCTCATGCCTTCATCGCTTTAAGCAGGCAATAAGGATTTTAAAATCTGCGTAATAAACGATATCTAAAACGTCACGTTAAAATGCACTTTTTGATAGTCTTATTTCCTTAAGTATGCTTATCTTTCGCTTTTTAATAAAGAATGAATCCTTGACTAGGAATATTATCTGCCGTTGACGGGGATCAGTACCTCTATACATCACTGTTATAGAATGATGTCTCTAGTATCGACATTGCGTGTTAAGGCAGCAAGATAACAAAGTAACCTGTTAAATCACTGTAAATAACCAGTATTATCTACATAGTGCTATAATTCAGACATACTTTCCCATTACATCTTTTCTAAAGGTGTAAAGGTCGTTCTCGAGTTTCAGAAAAAGCTGACAATTTATCTCTATATAAATCAACGCTTTAAAGATGTTTTTTACATGGTAGGAATTTGTATCTTTCAGAGGCAGTTCCATCAGAAATACGGCAAGATGTTCAAAGAGCGACTGGGGCCTGTAACCAATGTATCTATAGCCGACCCTAAAATAGTAGAAGAACTGATCAGACAGGAGGGAAAGTATCCCCTCAGACCTCCTTACGAATCCTGGTTATTGTACAAGAAACTACGCAGTCAAAAAGCTGGCGTTATGTCAGCGTAAGTATTTAGTATGAAATACTGAAATATATAAAAAGAAAAATCTGTTTATTCATTTTTTTCCATTTTTATTTTTCGTAAAAATTCTGAAAATTAGTTTGTCCATTCATTTTTTCCATTATCCATAAAGAATGTAATTAACTATTGTTGTTATTATTATTTTTTATTTATTCATAATTTATTTATTTTTTCTTTTCCATGATAGGGTTGGCGAGGAATGGCACAGATACCGTACAGCGCTCAGCCAAAAATTACTGCGTCCACGAAACGTCCATGAATACGTCGACATCATGAACGAGGTAGTGACGTCATTGGTTCAGAGGATCCGTTATCTCAGAGACCACGAGGGGGAGGGGAGCACGGTCCCCGCCCTTCCCAACGAACTCTGTAAATGGGCCGCTGAATGTAAGTAATTGCATACTTTCTGGTACTGGTAAATTAAGCCTCTGAATGCCGTAAAAATATAAATTGAGCGTTTGCCTACAGCACCAGTTACGAAAGGAAAAAAATCCACTAATGCTAAGATAACGTAATTATTAATAATGGGGATGCTGATGATAATGATATATATTTGTGTCAATCACCTATAAATCCGTGACGTCATACGAGGAATGTCATTCTCAATAACTGTATCAAGGACAGTGACACGAAAGCTTGCACTGAGTAAATATCGTCTGATCTACGCTGCAGTCAATTAATGAAATCAAAGGGAAACAACTCTTGGTTGTAAGAGTCTGCCAAGGAAAAGTCAAGTTCAATTGTTCCCCCTCGACGTCTCTAACGAGTTTTTGTGACTATCGTCGCCTTATAAAACCCTGCAGAAATAACTCGCAGCGTCTTATAATTAAATACATCTTGACTTTTGCATAGAGGAGCTTGTACAAATATTGATAAATTGGCCTAGATTGAGAATTTCCATTCATAAGAGGGAATCTTGTGACAATCTCAAGTTTTCATTCATAGAGTGCACTTACAGAGAAGATTTGTACTAGTCTAGTTATTATCAGAGAGAAATCCAGGTTTAAAACCAGAACGACGTGTAAAACTATCCAGGTCGTCATGCTTGCTTACAGAATGAAATAGTAAACGCTACACATTGCAGCTATTTGCAAATTGTAGATCTGCAACTGACTTTTAATGACTCCAAACTCTTGAATTTGAAACACTGCTATAGTAATGTACATACATGTATATGAAAGTCTCATACCAATCTCTTTCTCTGCGGACGTAGGCAGTAGTAGGTAAAGCCGTCTTCCTCCGAGGAAGCACTGTCCAACCCTGGATACGTCCCTGATTGACTTTATATGTAATTCCTCATGCAGATCAGCTTTTTGGTAACTTTAAATCAGATCCTCTTTCGGAATGGCAGAGCAACAATTGGTGTGATTTGAATGACTTTTCTGTTAATAGCACTGATAGTGTCCCCCACAGCGCGTCTCGTGTCGCCACTTATGTAAATGGTCTGAAAGCAGCCAATATACCGATTCATGTACTCAAATGACACATTGTGAAATATCTATCTTATCTTAGATAAACTGTAAAAAAAAACTTACATCCTTTTTGAGTCTTGAAAAAGAAGGGGAGAGGGGGAATGATTTTTGACATTTGGTTGCGACATTTCAATTTAGAATAAAATGTCAATCTATATAGCTAGCTTATATGCTGATCGTTTATCTTCAAGCTCTGCAAAATTTAAAGCATAGAGTATGTCTGTTTGTATCAGATTAAGCTACAGATTATATAATGATAGAAAGAATCATGTAATCAATATTGTTTTACAACAATCCCTAACGTAAGCATTTTTGACATTGCAGCAATAGGAGCTGTCCTTTTTGAGGACCGTCTGGGATGTTTAGAAAATCAGATGGCTGTTGAAGTACAAGATTTCATAGAAGCTGTAGGGAAAATGTTCCTGACGGGTCACCAGCTCATGGTTTTCGCAGAGATGCACAAAAAACTTGGTACAAAGCCATGGAAAACGCACGTGCAATCTTGGGACACTATCTACAGAGTCGGTCAGTATAGATTATTCCCTGATAGCCAGGTTTTTTTATATCTATAACACGCTTGTCAGTTTCCATATTGCTGTAATATCTTCATATCTTTGATTGATATGTGGTTTTTTTTTTATGCCCCCGGAATCAAAGATTCGGGGGCATATAGTTTTTGGCCTGTCCGTCTGTTTGTCTGTTTATCTGTTTGTCTGTTTGTCTGTTTGTCTGTTTGTCTGTTTGTCCGAAAAACTTTAACATTGGACATAACTTTTGAATGGGAAGTGATAGGGCTTTCATATTTCACATGTGTATTCCTTGTGACAAGACCTTTCCATTGATACCAAAATTTTTGACCTCGTGACCTTGACCTTGACCTTTGACCTACTTTTCAAAAAGTTTAACATTGGGCATAACTTTTGAATGGGAAGAGATAGGGCTTTCATATTTCACATGTGTATTCCTTGTGACAAGACCTTTCCATTGATACCAAAATTTTTGACCTCGTGACCTTGACCTTGACCTTTGACCTACTTTTCAAAAAACTTTAACATTGGGCATAACTTTTGAATGGGAAGTGATAGGGCTTTCATATTTCACATGTGTATTCCTTGTGACAAGACCTTTCCATTGATACCAAAATTTTTGACCTCGTGACCTTGACCTTGACCTTTGACCTACTTTTCAAAAACTTTAACATTGGGCATAACTTTTGAATGGGAAGAGATAGGGCTTTCATATTTCACATGTGTATTCCTTGTGACAAGACCTTTCCATTGATACCAAAATTTTTAACCTCGTGACCTTGACCCTGACCTTTGACCTACTTTTCAAAAACTTTAACATTGGGCATAACTTTTGAATGGGAAGTGATAGGGCTTTCATATTTCACATGTGTATTCCTTGTGACAAGACCTTTCCATTGATACCAAAATTGTTGACCTCGTGACCTGGACCTTGACCTTTGACCTACTTTTCAAAAACTTTAACATTGGGCATAACTTTTGAATGGGAAGTGATAGGGCTTTCATATTTCACATGTGTATTCCTTGTGACAAGACCTTTCCATTGATACCAAAATTGTTGACCTCGTGACCTTGACCTTGACCTTTGACCTACTTTTCAAAAACTTTAACAGTGGGCATAACTTTTGAATGGTAAGTGATATGGCTTTCATATTTCACATGTGTATTCCTTGTGACAAGACCTTTCTATTGATACCAAAATGTTTGACCTCGTGACCTTGACCTTTGACCTACTTTTCAAAAACTTTAACATTGGGTATTACTTTTGAATGGGAAGTGATAGGGCTTTCATATTTCATATGTGTATTCCTTGTGACAAGACCTTTCCATTGATACCAAAATTTTTGACCTCGTGACCTTGACCTTTGACCTTTTAACCCAGTGACCTCACATACATGTACTTAACAGAAAATAGTGTTCATACTAACAAAGATGCCACCGGGGGCATTCGTGTTTCACAAACACAGGCTTTATTTCATAACTAAATTTTCTGTTTTCTTACAGCTGAAAAATTGATAAACAAGAGTCTTGATGAGATGAAGAGAGGAATAGATGTCGAAGACGATGACGTCAAGGGGTCAGCGTTTCTCGGTCATTTGCTGACCGGAACCAAACTTTCGATCGAAGAAATCTATACTTGTACCACAGAACTCTTCCTGTCTGGGGTCGACACAGTAAGTCTTGTTTTTTATTCATCCGCGCTAAAAAAAAATGTTGGACTTTTTTGCACTGAAGAACCCTACGTTGTATTACATACTTGAAGTTTTATCAATCAGCATTATATACATTCTTTTTGAAAAGATAATTATTGGGTGGTCTCAAACTTGTCAAATTTAACTCATTAGGAACGATCATATCTGTCATACCGAATTGTCTCTGACTTAGTAAACAATGTAGTGACTGTGATGTATCTTTAACTGTGTGTAATACTTAGGTGTAAAAAAGCCAGTTATAGCGCCAGGATGGGACTAGCAAGATCATAAACTATTCTTAAATCTTGATATGTCAAAAGTTCACATCAGCTGGGTCGAGTTTTCCTCCGTTTAGTTTTTTGTTGCTAAAGCTCGTAACAGGGTATTGACCCATGAAGATTAATGTCAGTGTTGAAAATAAGGGAATGATTTAACTTGAATAAGTAACTAATCGATAAGAAAACAGTTTTTATACTTGTTCATTAAGTAGAGTTATTTATTTGCATTGCCTCTGAGCCACATGTACTATTGCGCGATACAGCGTCAGACAGCGGAACCAATAAAATGAAAACCATATCAGAGTTTGGCAATGGGGACTTTGGCAATAGGTTTTAATGAAACATTAGCGATCGTACAGTAGTATTAAATTATCTCAAAATTGGAGACAATTTCATGCATCCTTTGCTAGAACTTTTAGTATTACCTAGCTGTCAATAGTACTTTACTCTGGTGTTAAATGTTCGTTCTTTATCCCCTTTCAGTCTTCGAATGCCTTGGGATTCGCCATCTACCTACTTGCCAGAAATCCACGTGTACAAGAGAGGTTACAAGCAGAGGTGGACAACGTGTGTGCTGACCGTTTTTGTACCTCAGATGACCTTCAAAATATGACCTATGTCAAGGCCATTATCAAGGAGACACTTCGGTACGAAACATTCTATACTAAAGTATATGCTAAATCAGGCTGTTTTTGAGATATACTTTAAAAATCTGTTATTTTCAATTTGAAAGAAACATACTTTCATTTTTTTAAATTCATGTTTACAGAATGTACCCAGTTATCCCGATAAACGCAAGAGTGACCACGGCTGACATCACGTTAAATGGTTACCTTATCCCGAAGGATGTAAGTATAAAACTTGGCTCATCATAATTAAACTTCATCTAGGTTGCCTTTTCTCCGTTTTATCATAAAACATTAGTTTTGTGTCTGTATTTAACAGAAAATTATTTTTTCTTTCCAGACCTGTATCTTACTGAACGCCTATACAATGGCCTATGATGAACAACATTTTTCACGAGCAGAAGAGTTCATCCCAGAGAGATGGTTAAGGAGCGAATCCAAGGACGTCAATCCATTTAGTATGTTACCGTTTGGTTTTGGTTCTAGAATGTGTGTCGGGCGAAGAATTGCTGAGCAGGAACTGTATCTTGCCTTAATACGAGTAAGTTCTTTTTTGAAACGCAAGTAGGAATTTTATTTCATATCTAAATAGGTTTCATTATAAGATTATTCTATACCTTTGGAAAAACAAATATTGCCTTTATGTCTGGAAGATTTTATACTTTATTTTTATCTTATTCTTTCAGATTGCACAGAATTTCTGGCTGGAACCAGCATCGAAATACGAACTTAAACCTGTGTTACGAACTGTGCTATCGCTAGGCGAGCAAATTCCTGTTCAATTCAAAGATCGATAAAACAAATGTGATAATGAGCAACAAAAACCATACTGCTCCTTGTCCATTTCTCTGTTTTGAGATTGTTCAATCTCAACAAGAAGATAAACTGAGTTGATTATGACTTGGAGTGAGGACAAAATGGAAGATAGAACTTCCCTTCAAAGCTTGGGTGTGATACTATCGGACATGACGGGTACTTGAATCTCATGATTACAATTTCTGACGCACGTGATCTGAAACTGTGACGTCATCAATGTTATATATAAATATTACTGGACTTTTCACGTGGTCGTTCGTGTTGAGTCGATGTGTTTTACGCAACAAACATTACATAATGTGCGTCACAAACCGTCAGTGAAAATACTGACGTCATGTTAGAAAATCTGTTCTTTAGATGTATGGTTTATCTGATGCATAAATTATTTTGATGTTGTTGTAGTTGACGATAGTTTCCGAAGCATATCGGAAACTCTCTGATTTGTATATCTTGTTTGACTTGACAAATGACACCGTCATATCTTAAGTTTTATTGATTATTGTCATTCATTTTATTTTGTAATTCAGGGATATAAGAGTTTGGAACAAATGTAATTCATCACTTACCTGTAATATACAGACAAGAGAATGTTTCAATGCAACAAACATACGTCATATTCATATAAGATACATGCAGGTTTATAATCCAAAATGTGAAAGTTTGATAGCAACAAAAAGTTGAGAATTATAACTGAAATTCATCTTGTATGTGAGGCGATCTATAGTAACTATGTTTGGAACGACATGAAGGCGTGTGTAACTTCATCAGTAATATACTTATAGAAAATAGACTGACAATGTATATATTTAAGATATTTCAAAGATTTTAAGTGCAATAGATGGACTATATTTCATACATTTTGTATCACGACACAAATATTTTCATTTTTAATTCATGCCCATACATAACCTTACATCTTGTGCAATTATACAGGTGGTTTGCCATTTGGCCTTTCCAGTGCACCTGGAGGCGAGGTGGTTTGGATCACCTATCACCTGATACTTTCTATTGTTTTGCATTATTTATATCACCAAGGCAACAGAAAGCTTTATTGTTCAGATTTCCGTATCCATTACAGGTCTTGATTGCTCCATCTTTACCCGTGGAGTATTTAGTGTAGACGTTTTAAAAACAGGGTCATCATAGTCAACTTCTTACTGAGGTTCCCAATGATAATCCTGTACTAGTATTTCTTTTAGTTTTAGGAACTTTACCCCTACAAAAACTGAAGAATATCTGTTAACTTAATAATTATGACAAATTCTGAAAAACGACACGATGTTTCTTCAGCGTAGTTTCCAGAAATATCATAAGATAGATTTTGTTTTTATTTTATTACGTCGGATATGCCAGTATTATTTTGCATAATTTAACTTGTTTGGTAACCAAGGCAACCATGAAGTTGCAAGGACCTCCCTTGTTGCTAAATGAACTTACAACTGGAAATAAATGTTGAAAAAAAATTCAGACTTTTGAGTTATTATTGATTGATTTAGTATTGAACATACATTACTTGGCTTTTTATATGCATTTGAAAACACATTTGATGTGTCTCCTTTACGATATCATATTCAACTATCGAACATTAGACATTTTATAACAGCTTTTGGTCATTGTTACGTTATGGAAACCTGGCTCCTGAATTCGTGCTAAAAATGAATGATGTTACTACTGTGTTTAACGAACCTAAACTCTCCTTATACTCTTCGTAGAATGTTTGCATTTTTCATGCTCTTGCATGTCCAATGGTCTTGATGGAGATTTTTGTAAAATTCATGCAAGAAATAAGCCTGAAAGTGAAAATGAAAGTGAAACGTACAAAACCCAAAATCAGAACCCAAGTTTACATCATAAGTATTTGACACACAAAAGCATGACGAATGCAAACACAACAACTTCATGATTCTGCAAAGGAGCATAAGTTCTTTCCCATTAAAAGGGATGAAATGCAACAATGCCCAGTTCAGCAGTTCTGAAAGAAGTCACAGCCGATTTATGAATCAAAGTCGATGTATATGGAGTTTTCTTACCTAATTATCTTTCAATATTGTGTACACTGAGATAATTTTATGTTTTATATTGTTAATGTATCCTCCTGAATCTTTTTGCAGCGACAGAGTCAGTTGTTTACGTATACCCTAGGCATCAAAACGATTACGTATACCCTAGGCATCAAAACGAAAGTCAGTTATTTACGTATACGGCATCAAAACGAAAGTCAGTTGTTTACGTATACCCTAGGCATCAAAACGAAAGTCAGTTGTTTACGTATACCCTAGGCATCAAAACGAAAGTCAGTTGTTTACGTATACCCTAGGCATCAAAACGAAAGTCAGTTGTTTACGTATACCCTAGGCATCAAAACGAAAGTCAGTTGTTTACGTATACCATAGGCATCAAAACGAAAGTCAGTTGTTTACGTATACCCTAGGCATCAAAACGAAAGTCAGTTGTTTACGTATACCCTAGGCATCAAAACGAAAGTCAGTTGTTTACGTATACCCTAGGCATCAAAACGAAAGTCAGTTGTTTACGTATACCCTAGGCATCAAAACGAAAGTCAGTTGTTTACGTATACCCTAGGCATCAAAACGAAAGTCAGTTGTTTACGTATACCCTAGGCATCAAAACGAAAGTCAGTTGTTTACGTATACCCTAGGCATCAAAACGAAAGTCAGTTGTTTACGTATACCCTAGGCATCAAAACGAAAGTCAGTTGTTTACGTATACCCTAGGCATCAAAACGAAAACTTTCTCTGGAAAAGCATGTAAGTTGTGACATGTATACTTCATAAACAGAGGACGAAGGAATGCTATAGGTTTTACACCGGGACAATTTGAAATTCTTCCTTCGGAAACCGATAAAAAAAAGAATCATAAGTAAAGAACTTGAACTTTTTTTGTAACGAGCACCGCCCAAGAGGGTCGCGTAAGTAAACTTTACGATGTCCTACATTCGAACATAGATAGCAGGGGTAGTAAGTTTGTGCAAACACTACATGGTCACATGTTTACGGTGTACATATATTTACCTATACCCTGTATAATAAATTTGGATTTAATTATGGCTATTTAAAGTTGAAGATTAGAGAAAGTCAAACAGAAATTAGGTGTAAATATGGCATTGTAAACAAGGTTCTGTTTGTACCTATGCCATTTGAACTACTGGAGAATAAACACTTGTTCAGCAATGGTAAACTATAAGCACTGCCAGAACAAACGTCATGCATTTTATAGTTTTGTAATACACAAAACGTAAGAGTTCTTCACGAAGAAACCATAGAAAATATACAGTCAGGTTTCACTAGAGTGTCGCGGAAAAAAGTAAAATAATAAGGCAAAAGAACTACACAGAGACGAGACTTGTTGATATCGACCAGCAAGAACAATATTCAATATTTTTCAATGAACTATAATGATTATTCTTCTTTGTTTCATTCATGTTCATTATTTTGTTTTTTCATGTGCATTTGTCCCAGTGCAATCCTTGCTGCTAGCTTTCGGTATTTCCATTAACAAAAATAACGTGATTCTCATGGATACAAATTGTGCCCTCTATTAAAAGAAATAATGATAATTGTATACCATTAATAATGAAATGTGAAAATTTCTAAAGGACGAAAAATGTTGTTATGTTTTTAAAGTAAATCAATGTATCTTGATAATATTCTCTCTTTTGTTAAGGTAGCTCATATAAATGTCTCATATAGAGATAGGATAATATAATCAACACACCTTCAAGGATTAGTTCCCGGATTCTCAGACAGGGCTGGTTCCTGACCATCTTTCTTCTCCTATTGTTGAAGGACATTTCCGTAGACTTGACATGAAATCGCTGAAGCCAACAGGGCTACAATTGTTTTGATTTTTTTCAATCTGCCATCATTAACATGGTCATTTTTGCCTTTTTTATCCATGCATGCTATTGTCTTCACTTTGGGACGCATCTTACAGTATATAATTCAGGAGGGGATATCCAATTAGACCCGGTTGCAGTACCAACAGCTAAACATAAACACAAAACATGCGAAAACACAGAGACGACATACACAACAAGAGACACAAAAGAGACAAGTAACACCAACTAATGCCATAGAAACATGTAACACAAAAGAAACAAGTAACACCAACTCATGCCATAGAAACATGTAACACAAAAGACAACACATAAACCAAAGAGACCATTGGACAATATGTGCCGACTTAGGACGGACGGCCATCTGGTACGCTAGTAGCAAATGGTGTGGTTATCTGGATTACGTGCGCACAATCCTTCCACTTTTCTGGCTACCCAATGGTCTCCGAAGAATTGTAGTATAAAATAACCACCTCACTTTGAGATGACCACACAAACAAGACAGCCAAGCAACACACAGATGAATATGTAAATGGATATAAAAACAAAGGGCTCTGCCGGCTGTAGCGAGATCATGCATGTTATCACCCTAGGAGTCCGATCGAAATTCAGAGAGGACAGGTGGTCGGGGTCCTGTCTTCTCTAAAGAGGTTTGGACAGGGCCCGTCATGGAGTCCGGTCGTCACAGTCAGTCAGAGTGCAAGTCTTAAGAATAAGCTGGCACAATGTTGTAGTTTGGTCAAGTATCACGCCGAGTGTCCGTCTAGTGACATAAGGATCATACCTCCGGTATAAAAGGCGTATGATGATTCTGACGTATTTTCGATGGTTATACTGTCTACCTTTGATCATTCTTATTTTGTTTACAATGTCACCATAAAAGACAAGTTGTGAAATATACAAAGTAGTATACTCTGTCGCTTTTATAGGTCCGAATTTTAAAAAATGTTAAAAGTATTTTTTGTAAAATTTCCAAAACGTCATAACTATAGTTCATGAAAGCGGAAACCTTGACCTTAAAGTTTCTTGGTAATTTGTAAATTTCTACGACGAAAATCCAAAACATTAGTACATACTCTAGCATACCGGATGAGTGGTGATATGTAAATGCCGTATAACGGTAGTCTTTGAACGTTAGTTATACATTTGATTGTTTTTTGTTTCACGTTCGCCAACACTTTGAAAGATTTAGAGTGCAGCTTTGATACAAGTATTTCATTTTCAAGTTAGGGATAACGAAGGAAACATGCTGATGAAATTAATGAAGTTAAATACCAGAGTCAAGCTTTTGCAAATATTTTAATCTAATAAAACTTTTACTTTGATGCTTTTTTATTTTATCGATGTGGAGTCGTCATATTTCATACGCAGATAAAAGATAATTAGAAGAATTTCCATTAAAGATTTTGGCAAATGCATTAGATAAACTATATAGCAATACATGTACTCTGGTAATAAAGCAATACCTCAAAATTGTTTCATTCTTTTCTTTTAAGAAAGGGTTTTCAATGTAAAGGTCTCCAAATAGACTATACACGTATTGCAGTGTTACAATTGGAATAACACAGGGAATTATCTCCAGCATGATCACCCTGCATTCACCCAGCGAAACAAACATATAAGAAAGTGACACATAAATGACATCATACAAACTCCAAATCGTAAAAATACACAACAATATTCACTAGAACATAATAGAAAACAATGGTAAAAGACGTACAGAAACATTAAACATTGATGACAACACATAAAAGGAAGGAGACCAATGTGCACCCGGTGCCGACTTTGGACGGACATCTGCTTATAGCAAATGGGGTGGTTATCCGGATTACGTGCGCACAACCCTCCCACTCATCCGGATATACAGAGGTCTCCATAGACACACAATTGTCGATAAACATAAAACTTCTAAGGTGACATCACAAACAAGATATAATGACATAACAGGCAACAAAACAATAATATAATAAACAATTTTAATTCATAAAAGGAAAACTCCCTCAAATATAGGTCAAACAAATAAACTAAACAAGCAGAAAAAAAGACCAAAAAAAAAAAAGCAAAAAAGATGTTTTTGAGTAGAAACCATAAAACCCGTCCCTGGGTTGTGCACAGACTATTACCTGTTTTAAACTTTTCTTTATGGCTAAACTGACGGGTGCCGCCAGTAAGTTGGAGGTAATTACTTTCCCATGGAACATGATGTCCTCTCCTCGAGATTTTATTTTAGTTGTTTTGTTTAATTTTGTATTTTCATATCTATTGATGTATCATTTGACTTTGTTCAACTATTATGCCTTATATGTTTTCACTGATAGAACTTATATGCAATGAAAGTACAACCTGTCATAGTGCGACATCCTTTAAATTTTTCTTCTCTTATTCAAATACAGCTCATACTGGGAGTGACGCCATCTATAATAAATTCCGTTCTTTTTACACTGGATCTGTGGAAATTATTCATTAAATTGGCGTTGTTCTTCATGTTTCCATGGTGCTGTGTTATTGTCTCCGTCTGTTTGTCCCTCATGTTTCTATGGTGCTGTGTTATTGTCTCCGTCTGTTTGTCCCTCATGTTTCTATGGTGCTGTGTTATTGTCTCCGTCTGTTTGTCCCTCATGTTTCTATGGTGCTGTGTTATTGTCTCCGTCTGTTTGTCCCTCATGTTTCTATTGTGCTGTGTTATTGTCTCCGTCTGTTTGTCCCTCATGTTTCTATGGTGCTGTGTTATTGTCTCCGTCTGTTTGTCCCTCATGTTTCTATGGTGCTGTGTTATTGTCTCCGTCTGTTTGTCCTTCATGTTTCTATGGTGCTGTGTTATTGTCTCCGTCTGTTTGTCCCTCATGTTTCTATGGTGCTGTGTTATTGTCTCCGTCTGTTTGTCCTTCATGTTTCTATGGTGCTGTATTATTGTCTCCGTCTGTTTGTCCCTCATGTTTCTATGGTGCTGTGTTATTGTCTCCGTCTGTTTGTCCCTCATGTTTCTATGGTGCTGTGTTATTGTCTCCGTCTGTTTGTCCTTCATGTTTCTATGGTGCTGTGTTATTGTCTCCGTCTGTTTGTCCCTCATGTTTCCATGGTGCTGTGTTATTGTCTCCGTCTGTTTGTCCCTCATGTTTCTATGGTGCTGTGTAATTATATCCGTCTGTTTGTCCTTCATGTTTCAATGGTGCTGTGTTATTGTCTCCGTCTGTTCGTCTACTTGTTCTCTTCTCGTTAGAATGCATTCTGCTCTTTTCACTTTATGGAATCTCCTCTCTGTATTTTTTTTTTTTCATGTTTTATATTTTTCAACAATTCGTAAGCCTATTAATTGTGATTTCGGATTCTGATTTTGGGTTTTAAGTTTATCTTTTATTGACTAATTCATATTGCAAAATGTTTCTTTCAATAAAAATGTAATGATATCTACTCCTGATTTTTCTTATTCTCACTTCTTACACAGTTCAATACTGATGACTGACTAATAATCAAAGCACTTTGCAACAAATATTCTTATTGCGAAAAAAATTGAAATTTTGAGTCTTATTAATTCTTTACTGTAATGATTCTTAAGTAGGTTCGTATTTCTCTACTTTAACCTCAACCAGTACATTGTTCTGGTGATATATGGCAAGACATACACTTATATACTTTAAGCACACATCGCTTCTTGTCTTTGCACTCTTTCGCCTTGACCCAGTTTGTCATGTTGGACAGAAGAGATTTCTTTTTTCCGCCTTACAGGGGATGTGATTGATTTGAAATAGATGAGATTCCCCTGTGTGTATTTTTTCACGAGTCTATTGTCACGAGGACTTTGATGCAGCTAAGTTAATGACTAGCCCGTGCATGCGAGACTATTGATTTTCAACTCTGATGCATATGACCTTATACAATGTGACAGTTCCTGACACTAACTTAAAGGTCAAGGAGTGTAATGAAAAGTTTACTCCCATGCCAGAGAAAATAAATTTCGGTGCACTGCGTGCCCAACATTCGATTTTGGCTGATTTAAGGTCTGTCTTTACTATTAAGTCGGGCAACCTAGATAATGGTGTCCTCACAAGGCATGTAATCTGTCTACTGTCGGAATGGCCGCTGTACTTTAAGAGTGAGGTAAGAAAGACCTTATAATGAGTTATTTGATGAATAAAGAGGGGATGACAATGAGTGCAATGATCTTAAACCATGTATGAAGTATGATAATTTCCACACCCAAAATCTTCCCTCAATTCCCCTCCCTCTGAATTCGTTAAGTAGATTGATCTTTGCGTAAGGACATGATCAAACGCAACACCTCTGTAAAGATCCATAAAAACATGTAACAATAGAGTGGTGTAATTTATGTTTTCATAAAATTTTCATTCATCAAAACCTTCGCACCTTGTACAGAATGTAAACATCCATATATCTTTTATCTTCATGAATCAAACCCACACTTATCAATTACGATTGTGCAATAAATTACATGTATCATGTATACATAGCAAAAGTATAGAGAATGGATAAGGCATCTTCCAAATTCGAGTATTGATTTTATTATTGCTCTCTCATGATAGATATTTCGATACAGTATGCAACTTTGCCATGTGTTAACATGGTAGTCGTCTAATACATAAGTTCACAATGCAAGTTAAATACTTTTGCACAGAAAGGAAGGAGGACATCTCCAAAATGACTCGTTTGCATGATCCACAGCAAAACACTGACTATTCCTATGTGCAAAAAAACAGGGTACACAAGCACAGCAAGAGACAAAAAAGTAACAAGGAACACCAAATACGGTATCGAAAAGTAATGGAAGTAACCGGATGTGACAGTTCTACCGAATTGAAGCGGCGGTAGTCGCATGCAAACAGGAGATGCTTACTCTTCCTGGGCACCTGGTCTCACTCCCATATCGGGAGTTCGCTTCTTTCGTTGTGATGGATGGTTTTGTTTGGTTTGGTTCCTGTTTTATCCTGATTTTGTATGCCTTCGGTTTCTGATTTTCTGAATTAACGATTTTGTGCTGTATACAGGGATATGGTCATTATCCATATTTGTCATCGAAACATATATTAAACCAATGAAACCTATGGGCAATTGCGTTAGTAGCAAATGATCAACTATGTAAAAAGGCTCCATGACGGACCTCGTCTAAATAAACAGTTCATAAACAATCAGTAAATAGAGACAAAATTACCTATTTCCGTATATCTGCAAAACTCTTTTAAATTTTCGATTTCAAAATTTGATTTGGAGCTGTATTCATTATTTAATTGTGTTTTGAATGATTTACCATTTGATTTGAATTCCCTACCAAATCAGGATATAGTTTACATGATGTCCTGATCGGCTTTATCTACCATTGTGATAAACTGCACTCTCATTTTTACACTCAAACTTTCTTTGAAATTTACTGAAATTACATCCATCAAATAATTCTTTGTTTTGAATGTTTGTTTGTGATATTACTTTTGTTTTATCTTATCTTTCATGTGGTTTCCTACGTCGTGAAGTTTACTTGTAGATGTAAAATGTTTTGGCAATGTCATGACCTTGTATGAATGAACTAGGCTACGCCACATGAGCAAGGATTCAAGTTGTCCAAAAACAGATCTGCATGTCTTGTACTCAATTACTTCTATTTATGAAATTTCAAAAATTTAACACGGAACCGATGGATCCAGTTAATTACACGACATAACTTTGTTATCTTTTTTCTCAGTATCACGAGAAATAAGTGTCCTCTTAATATTAAATGTCAAAATTCGCATGCCTATATATTCAATTTTACATAAATGTGATACGACAAACTTGATAGGACATTATCATGTGTATCGTTTTGATATGTTGACATTTAATGTATATGAACCGCCTCAACTTCTGAAATATTCCTATGTAATCAAGGAAGACGATGAAATAGCAAACGATGAAGGCTTCACGATTTATAGACTCTATTTCACACTAAAATGAGTTTATGTTTACCTCAATAATGTGTCCTCAAAATTCACGTCGAGCTCACGGCCGTCCATCGAACAAAGCCTCAATCTGATTGGTCGACACAGGATCGCCAATGGCTTCTACGAAAACATTCAAAACAAATTTACCTGAAAAACATCGAGGTCGTGTAAATTGAAAATTAGAGAAGGCATTTGTAAATGACATACCATAAGGGGGTGATTAGATGCATAATATGTAAATTATGTCCATTACTGTCAAACATAACTCTCGGGGTCCGAGTGGGGGATCAAATAATGCAGCCATATGAATACTTGGGGGTGTTAAATTCATTATCAAGTCGTCACCACCTTCATTAACTAAACCAAAACGATGCCGTCTTATTAATAATATTTGTATGAATATAATTTCCGTTTGAGGTTAACCAAGTGTAGTACAGACAGCTGGTGGTCACCAAGTACACGTGTCTTATGGTATGTTATAGTGGACAAGCCTATAACGGACTGATGGCCCCACATAATTTATACATCTATAACTGGCATGGACATAAATCAGCCGCCCACAACATGTAAAACATGTTAAATGCGGTCCTTAACTAGGTAATTTCTAAAATCTTTCATTCCACAAAAATTTAAAGCATTGCAGCTTTGCATGTTCTCAATTCAAAAATCTGGTGATCATGCAGCGCTTCAAAACCTCAATGTGAATTATGAAACGATTGTCTAAGAAATATATTGCAAAATAGCACAGTCTTAAAATCAAATCAATTTAATGAGATTTTGAAAACTCATTTCCCATCCCGTATCTCCATTCATACAGAGAAACGTATGAAGGTCTTCGGAGAAATGATACTGATGTACCCTAAGGATATAAGATGATATATTGACCCAGATACCAATGTGTATCTTTTAAATGAAGAACGAATCACAAACACATGTCATTAATGATCTTTTTTATTCTATCAGCACCTGCATCGAGGGTTAAATCCATACATATGTTGGTATCGTTATACTATAAAAAACATCAAATTTTGCATTAGTCGGGTTGTCTAGGCTTTGAACAGAATTTCTGAGAACCTTCCATTTATTTATAAAGTAAGTATTGAGTACATTTAGAAATGAAGAATTCTTGCAGTGTTGATCAATCTGCAACCGTAATTTGATTATTAACTACATATATTTACTCTTTAAAGCTGTCCTTTTTTTTTAAGATAACGCGTTTCTTTAAAGGAAAGTCGCTTTATTTTACACAATTTCTCATAACACTAAATATATTATGAAGTTATACATAATGCATGATAAATGGATAGATATAGATATTTCTATCTAAGGTAGAGTAAATAATATTACATGAAAAGAATTATTAAAAATAGAAAAAAAGGAAAAAGTAAAACAAAGTATAAATGTTCCATTAAAGCTTCTCAGTGATGAGAACAGCTTACATAATTTCAAAATTCATAAAACATTAATTTTTCATCATTTTTGGCGAAAAAGGAATTGATCATGGTGCATATAAATAATCTTAGAATTGTAGCTAAAGAAGAAGGCCTTGTGTATAATAATTAACTAACAATTCGACACTTTGGCATGAAGTACCCCTGATGAGGATTTCCTATCAGAAAAACGTGTCTGGTGCATTGAAATTGGTTTGAAATGTTTTTCAATAAGGTAACGTCCTGGAACACTTCCATCTTACTATTATCAACACTTAATTTTTATTATCTTTTCGAGTGTGGATCACGTCAACTCATTCCCCGCGAATGAATGTTTCAAGTGTTTTATTTTTTTATTTTGTCGCCTAAGAGATTTCTTTTTCACCTTTTAATAAATACGACATCATGTATCATTTTTCTTTTTTGCTATATCGGAATCATGTCATTCCATCTAAACATATCATCGAAATTAAAATCCTTAAACTATTCCTCCAATGCTATTTTGGTCATAGATATTATTTAACTATGTATATGCTACTTAATCGACCCTTCAGGAAATTTGGAGCCACGCACTCTTTGCTAAAACGATACACAAGATTAAACATTTTAAATAAAACTAAATGGCGCTGCTTAATTAAATTTGGCTGTGTCTGAAGTTAAAATGCATTTCAAATTTTCTTCAAGACGGTAACAAGTTGGGACAGTTCAGTCTTATTATTGAAATTTCGTTATTCATTTTAAAGTCATTATAATTTAAAAGTAATCAGATGAATATTTTATGTTTCCCCAACTATACTGACATCAGTTAAATCACGGACCGAAAAGAAACCATCGTTCGTTCCCTTTATCTTTATATTTGTACGCTTATTTTGAACTGGTGTTCTAAATACTTTTTAAAAATAGCTTATCATTGAAGATACGTATTCGTGCATATTCAGATCCGGTTCATTATGCAATCTTCCAAGAAACTGACTTTGGTAATACAGTATATCGTTATTAATTTTTCCATGTCAACGTTGTTTTATAAATGCAAATTTAGGTCATTATCATGTTATAGGAATGCTCTGTTATTTTTTTTTTTTTTTAACATTTCTCGTTGGCAGATCTAGGAATAAGCAACCCGCCCTGCTCCTGGAATAAGTAAATTAGTATTATTGTTTTGCATTTCATGATCTAAAAAAAATAGACTGGGTTCTCTTGCATTCCTTTAGAAAAAAAAATTCAGATTTGCCCATGAATTCGTACCGTCAATGTCTTATTTTCAAAATGAATCTAAAGAACTGATTTGTTTTATTCCTAAACATATCATATTACGAGCAAAAGAAGTAAGAGTGATTTACTTCCTTCTTAATTATCAAGTTATAATGATAATCACTGTGCTGTCTTAACACGAAAAGAAACAAAACAAAACAACATATTGCAAATAAAAACATCGATAAAATATTCAACGTCTTCAAATAATAGCATAATTTAAGAACAAACAACTTTGCAGCATGGACCAAAACAAATTCCACGAAGAACAACATTCAAACATACATGTATTACTTTTTCATTTCATTTCTTGTGTACTACATATAAGTATAAGATTTGTCCTTAAAACTATAAATATAATAGTTTGTGAAGTCTCCCTAACTTCCGTCAATACCACCTCATCAAAGAGATAAATTTATGCTTAATTTGTCAAACAAGGACTACCGGTGTCTGTGTAACTGACGGATGTCGTTATGATGTGATGTTTGAATATCCTATGATTTGTGGATGACAGCTTCTTTGAAAGAAGCTAGATGATTTACCATCTAACGTGCGACTTCTGTACAGAGTGGAACATTACGACAGGATAACAAATATAAAAAAGAATTAGGATGGATATATTGTATTTACTCAATTTTCCGCTGCTTTGCTATTTGTTTGACATGCGTATTTCATTTTGCAATTGACTTAAAAAAAACCTCATTGATAAACAAAGAAAAAAATGAATAGGATTTTGTAAATGCCGAAAAAGAGAAAGAAAGTAAAATAAACACAAAAAAATTCATGTTTTGTTTTATCATGAAATCAATGACCGAAGTCGCCAATATTGATAAAAACTTAAACCGAAGAGCATTCAAAAAAGAAAACAAGAAGGTCCTCCTACAAAGTCAGAAATGTGAAAAGTTAACGGACAGACAGATGACGGACAATCCTTTAGAACATGACAGAAACACAAAACCCGAAATCAGATTTTAAAGTCTTACAAATTCTTGAAAAAAAACTTCTCACAAAGAAAAGAAATATAGGACAAACAGACGGAGACAATGACGGAAGGACAGCTTATCTAATGAACCATCTCCACTGTATATATGCTATATGTATATGGCGAATGTGACGAGAAATCACCCCAAGAGGTATCAAAAGATGCATTCAAATACCATATTAAATTCCTACACAAAAAATACCTAAGCAACATGATTACAAAGCAAAAGCCACAGAAAGAAACGCCCATTTGATATTCGGGGGGAGGGGAAGCTTGGATTTTTTGTTGGAATAAGATAATTTTTTCGCCCCGGACAGGAGCAAAATTATCTTTTTCTTGCACAGTTGGATCAAGAACTTTTTTTCTAACAAGTCATGTGCAGTATATAAAGAATTATTGTGTTTCACCAATAGAAATTCTTTATTTTTATTCAAAATTCTAAAATATTATTTTATTTAATTAAAAATTTAATTCACATCTATACAGAGAGATATAAGTATTTTACAATATACGCCTCATTAAACAAATCTATATCTTGTAAGAAGGTCTGAGGGTAGGGTTTCCAAGACAAATTTTCGAATTTAGAATTGTAAATTGGGGAAAAACGAAGTTCTCATTCAAAGCTTGTATATAAAATTAGACTCTATGGTGTCGATACATGCATCTATGCATTTTATTGATAATATATTTAAGCCTCTAAGGAAGCCCTTTTCCATTAACATGCAATCTTTTGATATTTTCAAAAATGAACTTTGCCATTAGAAATTAATGTTTGATGGAAATCAACGAGCAAAATTTTTTTATATAAATTTAAAACTGTGTCGAGCGAAGGGAGCCGGAAAATTTTCAAGATTTTTTAGCGAAATTTTAGGGTAATTCTTCAAATTCATACTACTTGTGAGAGAAAGATTTCTTTTTTTGACAAACCATAAGCAAAGGGAAAGGGGTAGGGCCACGGTTCCCCTAAATCGGCCCTCGATTTTTCTCTAGAAATAATTTTCATGAGAAATTTCTCATGAAAATACACCACAGTTTACCGCTTTTAATGAAAAGAAAAAATTTCACCGAACAAAGTGCCATTTAACTATAATGACGTAATGAAGTGACGTCATTTTGACGTTATTGACAAAATATGGCAAAATATTGGTAAAAAATTCATCTTAGTTTATGCATGCGGCCATTGCTAATTTAATGTAAATATGTAGTTTTTGCATCAATTTTGCGGAAAATGAACAATTTTTGGTGTTTTCAAAGGGCTAAAAGCTATTGATAAACGCAATATTTACAAAAGATAGATTCGGTATTCAGCAGAGAACGTTTTAAAATGTCAAATCACAGTTAAAAAATCTATGAAGTACAATGTTCAAAATTAGGACCAATATCGGGCTTCGTGGCCCTACCCCTTTATTTTTTTATCAAAATTCAGAGCCAATTTTTTTTCGAGAAAACCCAAGCCACCCCCTCCAGAATATTAAATGGACCGTGCTTAAAATACACACAAGGAATTGTATATTGGAATCATTGAACAACACTAAGCTGTTAGGTTGCTTACTCGTTTTATGTTGCAGAAATTGTTCTAACAAAAAAAAAAAAAAAAAAAAAAAAAAAAAACATCGGGAGTACAGTTCGGTAAAAAAGTTTTCTTTTTTTAAGATTCGTTATTGATTTTTTTTATATAGCATATTCCAGGAAAGGAAATAAAAATCCTTCCTATCTTTCCGTCCATTGTCTAGAACGGAAAAAGCACAAAGTATTATTGAAGAGTCCTATTAGCACCAATATAGTAAAGAAGCAAACTGTGTGATTATCAGGATATCAACATAATTTAATGAAAAAATCTCTTGTCTGGTTTAGGACTCAAAAGAAACAATTTGACATCAATTAAACATACAAAACAGCCTTAATTATGACCTATTTCAAAAAATAAAAAAAGCTTCTTATATTAAGAAAAGGGAAAGATCTCCAGCATGACCACCCTGAATTAACCCAGCGAAACAAACCCACAAGAAAGTGACACATAAAAACTACAAATCGCAAAAAGACACAATATTATTCACTAGAACATCATACAAAACAATCGAAACAGAGGTACCGAAACATTAAAAACACTTAGCGCCGACTTTGGACGGCCACCTGCTATTAGCAAATGGTGGGTTATCCGGATTACGTACGCACAACCTTCCCACTTATCCAGATACACAGAGGTCTCCATAGACGCACAATTATTGTATAAACATAAAATTTCTCACTGTAAAGTGACATCACAAACAAGATAGTTAAACGCAGCGGCCTCTTGTAACACAGATTCTATGTAAGTGGCTCTAAAAAAAATCTATGACATGTGTATAAGAGTCTTTGCTCTGCTGGCTAAAGCGAACTCAAGATTAATCACACGAGAAGTCTGACCAACTTTCAGATAGGACAGAGAATCGAGACCCAACTGGCATAAGAGATAAAATCTTTTCCAACGTTTTAGCGTGTAGATTTACGCTGCAAAATTAAGGCATTGAAAGACTTACGCACGATAAAGTGCTAACACTTTCTAAATGAAATACAAAGATAACTCTCTTCCATCTAAGAATACAACACGTCCTGTCGGTGTGATTGCTGTATAGGTGTTGTATGTTATTTGTTGCAATTTATTCTGGTTTTTGAGATCTTCAGTGAACTATTCACAAAAGCATTAGCATTTACTTATGGAACTTGATTTCTTTTATTTTATGAAAAATCGTCGTTCCTGTATACTTTGGTGAAATAACGCTACTGTTTCAAATTCTGTAAGTTCAATTTTCGAAAATGTCTGCTTTAATAGACATAATCCCGGGTTTTTTTTTAAGTATTTGTAGTTCATAAAATCACTATCGTGTCATATTGACAAGCTGATAACTGATTCTAGTCGTCATTATAACGAACAAACGTCGCTAGTGTCAAAATTTCCCAAATGTAATTAGAATAAAAATACATTTCTTTAACTTACGACGTTACGAAAGTGAAATATCAGACGCTCATTGATTTAGATAGAGGTCAGGAAGTTTTTACAAAGTTTTAAAAATCGTGCAGTCCATAATAATGCATTGTTTAACATAATGCCATCGGGGGAGGTATACTGGCAACTTTATCCTTTATACAGACTCTGACAAAGAATATAACGGTGTCAAACATGTCACGTGTCAAATTCTGCTGTCACGTGATTGCTGGGTCAGACAATGCACTATGGATGCACGATCTATTATCTAATATTTATGAGTTAAGATATTTCGATTTCTGAATAATTTGCGGAAGCACTTAAATATTTATTAGTCCATTAAAATGCAGCCTCTTTGCAACGATTATGTCTTAGTGCTTTATGTCGAACACGGGATCAATAAACACCATGCATCTGTTCGTTAAAAGCACGAATGCCTTCAGTTAAAGTTGATCAGTTATTCAAAAGAAAGGAGGGGATCTCCAACAACACCCAGTTGCAGCACCAAAAGCAAACCCCAAAACACCCACTGTAAAAACACAAAGCAGACAAGCACAGAAAGAGACGCAAATGGTACATGGTACACCAATAATGTCGAAGGGTTCCAACTCTATACCTTGTTGAAGAAAATTCCAAACCAACTTCCATGCACCAGACACGTGTTTCGAATACATTGTATTAAATTTTCATCAGTGATGCAAGTCACAGAGAAACATCAAACACACATGACTACACATAAACAAACGAGACCCATGGACAATCGATGCCGACTTTGGACGGCCATCTGCCCCGTCAGTAGCAGACAGTATGGTTATCCTTGATTTCGTGCTCACAACCCTCCCACTTTTCTGATTACCCAGGTGTCTCGAAGAACGTGCACTTGTGGTGTAAAACAACGTCCTCACCGTTAGTTGACCACACACTAACAAGACCGCAAAACGCAGGGGCTCAAGCAACACACATATATATGTAAATTAATATAAAAAGAGGGCTTACGTAATACAGTCCGTGCTCTGTCGGCTGTAGCGAGCTCATATATGTTATCAACCGGGGAGTCCGACTGAGATTCAGAGAGGACAGGTGGTCGGGGCCCTGTCTTCTCTAAAGAGGTTTGGACAGGGCCCGTCATGGAGTCCCTTCGTCACAGTCAGTCAGAGTGCAAGTCTTAAGAATGCGCTCGTACAAAACTGTAGACTGGTCATCAATGACAAGTAAACAGAGCTTTTTTCATGCGACAGAGCTGTAAAGAAGTAATAAATAAACTTCAAAACATCCATGGTAGGTCCCCTATCCTTCCTGTGTTGAAAGACCTTAACTTCTTTTAACGGATGCCAATTTAAGCATACAGACAAAACTTCGTTTTTTCTGTGGTGCCACCTACATACTTTCATTTTTTTCTCAATGCTTTGGTCATTGCAACGTCTTGTTATGTTGGAAATGTAATTCTTTAAGATAATGCCCCTTGTGTCTAGTACTACACGTACTATGTAGCTTTACTGGCAGCCCCAAAAATATCGTTCGCCTACATTCCTTCCTTCCAGGTTCATTTGCTGTCACATTTTCTAAAAGATATCTACCTCAATGCTTCGCTCTGTCCTTAGCTAGCTCTTTTAATATGGCCAAAAAAATAAGTCATGTTTAAGATTTCGCTTCATTTACATCCACTATCTGAATTTCATATTTTTGCCTGGAGCATCACTGATAAGATATTGGAACGATTAGCAGATACCATATATCATAACATTTTGCAAAGAAGCTATTTTAATGCGATATTGGATATTTCTTTCAATCATCATATCTTTTCATTAAAAAGTCACGTAGGATGATGTCATCTTCATAAGTATTTTATAAGGTTACCAAGATAAATATAAACCTGCTTGCTTTTCTAGGATACTGCCCTTTCAGTTTTCAACATTTAATGAAAATATCGCCGGTGGTACTTGAGACTAAGTTAGACCTCTTCATATATATAGTGCGATCCAGCTTCCTGGAGCTACACGACATACTTCGTTCCCACGTACCTTCCCTTCATGTCCCCGAGATGAGTCTGTTACACCAGCGTCATACTCAAAATAGGACCTATCAAATCCCTATACAGGAACATTGTCGAGCTCATAACGTCTTAAACTGCCCACGTGTGTACGGCTGGTAATTAGTAATTAATTGGATCTAGATAATTCTGTAAATTGCAATTTTTGAATAAAAGATAGTTCAATCAACCCTTCCCGTTACTGACGTCATTTCTTTTGTCAAAATCTTCAGTACAAGATATGATATTTCATTGCGCGATGTAAGTAAGACAAAAGCAAAACTTCAGTACTATGCTATTTCCTATACCTTCCGTGCGCTTGTACTTTTTCGAAGAAAATTAGTAAAAAAATATTTTCAGTCTATAAACATGAAGGAAAAAATACATTGTTACAAAATTCATCTTGACTGAATGATTTCGTTGATTTTGCCTCAAACTCATCAATCAATTTTTTAATTCAATCGCAGCGAGAAAAATAAGCATTTTCTTTTGATATATAAAACAAGGACATGTACAAGACAAAAATAACAAATTGATAATGAACTGGGATATAAATGAAACACGTAAAGATTTGGTGAAGTTTGGCATAGAATGTATACAATAGATTTCTCTACTAAAATTATCTTGACAATTTTTTAAAGTCATGGTCGTTGCAAATTTTTTTTCAAATTAGGTCACTTAAAGAAAAGAAAAAAGGAACGGAATTCATTCTCTTTTTCAACCTTCTTTAGATTTCATGAAATAAAAAATTAAAACTTAGATAAAAAGCTGAAATATAAGAATTACAAAAAATATAATTGAATGATATATTTGAAAAATGATTACAAAAAGATATGTTAATTGAACTTTTTATGAGTTGAAAAGTGCAAACTCACCCATGTTATGGTCTGAAATCGCATGTACTAATTGCTCATGAAACCACCTGGAGTTCAGAAAACGATTTATGCTAGAAAATCGAAACCTTAAACGGTTCAAATTTTCAAAGGAAGGAAAAAGATTTATTTAAGGAAAGACAATGCATGAAATCGCTTCATTTAACAACAAGATATCATATTTTGTAACCGGAATATAAGTTCTCTTTTGATTACGATGCAAAAAATAAGGGCAACAACCTGCCAAAATTTCAGCAAGTGATATGGTATATTTTTTCAACCAATAGTATTGTTTTACAGATATATAATGGATTTTGACAAGGAAACTGATGCTATCGAGATGAAGTGAACCGAGAACATAGATTTCACCGTTAAAATTGTTTTTGCATTAGTTCAGAACAATAGATTAACGTTAATGATATCGTAAAAAAGTGAGTTTTTGGACATGCGATACTATCTAAAATGTTTGCGCGACGTGCGCTACAATTATGCATCTTTGACATAAAAAAGCTTCTAAATGCTCAATGAAGTTGTCCCGTCAGACTTTGAAAATAATCATAAAGGCAATTTGAACTCTTTATTTTACTGGGTCCTTTTTTCTGTTTCATTCTGCTTTAACTTCCTTTAACATTTTTTTAAGTAGACAGTCTCTTGTGTTATAATGTTGCAAGATAATGTAATGTAGGCATAATGGGTATTTTCTTTTCTGTAAAAAAATCCTATATATGATTACAGAAAACAAAAAGCATACAATACCTCCTTTTGACACACAACTATACGGTGTAAAGCCATCCCGATGTACTTAGGATGCTTAGATATTTGATTAATTTGAGTAAATTCAAACGCAAGAAAAATATTGTCTGATCACTAAATGAGTACAATTCGTTAAAAAAGCACACTACTCTATCACATATGTTCAACATACAACGTAAAGATGGGACATTGTCGACACATTTTTATCTTCTACTCTATCACACATGTTCATTGACAACATACAACGTAAAGATGGGACACTGTCGACACATTTGTATCTCCTGCTCTATCACAGATGTTCATTGACAACATACAAAATAAAGATGGGACACTGTCGACACATTTGTATCTCCTACTCTATCACACATGTTCATTGACAACATACAACGTAAAGATGGGACATTGTCGACACATTTTTAACTTCTACTCTACTTCTTAAAAAAGGACCTAAGTATAGAATCCCATCCAAGATAGATTTTGTCAAATGCCGTGAAGTGCTTACTTAGATAATTATACGAAAAGATGGTGTAAATCAGAAGGAGTCGAACCGCATGCTCTGAATGACTGGAAATACCTCATTTTAGATATAACGGATATTCGAATAGATAACTTCCATAAAAACCCTCATCTTTTTCAAAATCCACGTTCCAAATCAGAAATATATTTCAAATCCAAACTAAGTAAATTACATGAAAAATATGTCTTTGCACCAGCTGATAAAGCAGCCAACAGCACCATTATCATTTAAAAACGTTACTACATATCAACTTTGATTTCGGAACTTTCGTCTACTAATACATATATCAAAAGCAATGAAAGTGCATCTAACATTTTAGGCAAGCATAACAGTGAACTGTCTTCATTCAATATCTCTATTTCTAAATTGGATCTCCCAACACTATATTGCATACCGAAACTGCACAAGTCTCCTTACAAATTTCGATTTATTGCTAATTCTAGTAACTGCTCCACTACAATTTTGTCTAGAAATCTGACGTCAGCACTTACTGCTATTAAAGAACACATAACTAGATATTGTGAAACGGTTCTAAACAGGAACGATGTAAATTTGTTTTGGTCTATTAAGAATTCAGGGGATGTGATTGAAAAAATGAAATCTGGAAATTTCTAAGCCAATGCGATTTCTTCATACGACTTCTCTAATATGTACACCACACTTCCTCATGACAAAATTAATGATCGATTATCTAATCTCATTAAATGGTGTTTTGATCGAGAGCGAAAAACTTACATTTGTACATCTGAATCGAAGGGTTTCTTTTCCTCGACAGACTACAAATCATACAAATCATGGACATGTAGTGACCTGTGTAATGCCTCGTCCTTCCTCTTGGACAATATTTATGTTAGATTTGGTGAGGATCTATACAAGCAGGTTGTAGGAATTCCTATGGGTACTAACTGTGCGTCTCTTGTTGCAGATTTATTTTTATACACTTATGAAAAAGAATTTATTCAAAATCTTCAAAAGCAAAGAAAATTTGATGAGCTGAAATGTTTCAATGATACTTCTAGGTATCTGGATGATAGTCTAACCATTGACAATCCTGCTTTTGAATTATATAAGAATGAAATTTATCCACAAGAATTAACCCTTAACAAGGCAAACCTTTCAAATACAGAAACACCCTTTTTGGACCTAAATATCAAAATTGTAAACGGAAAGATTCATACAAGTGTATATGTTATGGGTCAGAATACCCCAAAACGCCAGCAAAAATCAGACAAAGACAGAATATAAATTTACAAGTTTAATTATGTACAAAATATATATATTTCAAATGATTACAACTTACAATACAATGTCCGGATCAAAGTGTCCGTTACGGTCCACAAAGTCTATCGAATGTATGGTTTCCGGTAATCACAAACGTTCTCGAAAGATCGGTGTCCAAACGTTGTCAAATGGATTAAAGTCTCAACAAATAAAGTGTCCCAGTATATCAGAATAGATGAATGAATCGTGTCTACGAATGTGTACGAATGTCCCCTCAACACAGTTCCTCAGAGGTATATATACTTAATACAAATGAATTTACCAGAAGCTTCTAGAACAATGACTCATTACAAATGATTAACAATAGAGTAAATTCTAGAAATCACAGTCATGTGATGATAATGATGTAACGAAGAACATACTGGAATATTCTCTAATGAGATAAACATGACATAGTAAAATCTAGAAAGAATTATTATGAAATCATTAAATAACATGACTAAGTACATGTGTACCTACACATAAAGTAAAACTAAATTAATACATGACCCACAACACCTCCCCCCTTAAAAAAAGTTTGAATGTCAATGAAAACTTAGGTGGTAAATTCTGCAAAAATCACTCATGAAACTCTCGATAGTGCATCTGCAATCACATTGTCTTTGCCCTTGATATGGTTAATAATGATATTGTACTCTTGCAACAATAAACTCCACCTTGTAAGTCTTTGATTCTTGTTTGACATTTTGTGCAAAAATGTGAGAGGGTTGTGGTCAGTATATACAAGAATGGGATGTAAAGTAACATTCAAATAAACATCAAAATGTTGTAAAGCTAACAATAATGCAAGACACTCTTTTTCAATAGTAGAGTAATTCTTTTGACATTTTGTCAATTTCTTTGAAAAATAACAAACAACTCTATCTACACCATCATCATTTTCTTGAAACAAAGCAGCCCCGATTCCTACGTCACTGGCATCAACAGTAAGCTTAAATTGCTTATCAAAATTTGGAGCAGACAGGACAGGACTATTCATAAGAACACATTTGATTTTCTTAAAAGATTCGTCACAGTCATTGGTCCATGCAAAATTCACTTTCTTTTGTAACAGATTGGTAAGTGGACCAACAACTGACGAGAAATTTGGACAAAATTTTCTGTAAAATCCTGCCATTCCCAAGAATCTCATTATCTCTTTCTTATTGGTAGGAATCGGGAACTTTGAAATAGCTTCCACCTTGGCCATGATAGGAGTAACAAAACCTTGACCTACTTTGTGACCCAAATATTCTACAGTCGCATGACAAAATTCACTTTTCGCAAGGTTCACTGTGAGGTTTGCTTTCGCCAGTATGTCGAAGAAGGTACGCATGATTCGGAGATGATCATCCCAGGTGTCGCTGTAGATGATGACGTCATCGATGTACGCCTCGCATCCTTCGAGATGATTTACGAGCGAATGAATCATCCTCTGGAATGTGGCTGGTGCGTTTTTCATACCAAAGGGCATTACTTTATATTGGTATAGCCCATCTGGAGTCGCAAATGCCGATATTTCTCTGGCTCTCTCAGTAAGCGGGACCTGCCAATCGCCTTTAAGCAAGTCAAATTTACTGACAAATTTTGCACTGCCAATTTTATCGATACAGTCATCGATTCTTGGGATCGGATAAGAGTCAGTTTTGGTGACTGAATTGACTTTTCTAAAGTCCGTACACAATCGGTAAGTTCCGTCTGGCTTCGGAACAAGAATACATGGGGAACTCCAATCACTATTGCTGGGTTCAATAATGTCATTTTCAAGCATGTATTGAATTTCTTTCCGCATGTATTGAAGCTTTATCGGGTTTAACCGATAGGGATGCTGTTTGATAGGTGACGCATCACCCACAATGACGTCATGATGAGATGCATTCGTCTTTTTTGGAACGTCCGGAAAGATGGTCGTATATTCCCGCATTAATTGTTGCACTTCCTCTTTTTGATGCACGGTCAAATGTCCGAGCTTCACTTCCGGACTTGTCAGAATTTCGGAATTCTTCAAACGGACACTTTGAGCGAAGTCTTTTTCGACAGTCTCTTCATTACATTCAGGTTCAACACAATTTTCTAATGTATTTACATTGGCCAAAGTGGAAACTGGTTTTACAAAATTTCGGTCACTTCTATCAAAATACTCTTTCAACATGTTAACATGACACACTCTTTTTTCTTTTCGCCGACCTGGTGTCTTAACCACATAGTTAACATCACTAATTTTACTCTCAATCTCATAAGGACCGAAATATCTAGCTTGCAAAGGATGACCAGGGATAGGCAAAAATACAAGAACTTTATCGCCTGGTTTAAAAACTCTGTTTCTAGCATCTTTGTCATACCATGTTTTCATTTTCATTTGTGAGGTTTTGAGATTTTCTTGAGCCAATTTGCAAGCATTATATAATTTCTCTTTGAAATTAGACACGTAGTCTAAGAGATTCAAATCGCTAGTCTCAGTCAACCATTTTTCCTTCAACAACTTCAATGGCCCCCTGACCGTATGCCCAAAAACTAGCTCAAAGGGACTGAACCCCAGGGACTCCTGAACCGCTTCTCGTGCCGCAAACAACACGAGGTGAACCCCTTCATCCCAGTCTTTTCCATACTGGTGACAATATGTTTTCATCATAGTTTTAAGGGTTTGATGAAAGCGTTCAAGTGCCCCCTGGGACTCAGGATGGTACGCAGAAGACTTATATTGCCTGATACCTAGCTCATGCATAACCTGCTGAAACAAACCTGACATAAAATTCGAACCCTGATCTGACTGAATAGCCTTGGGAGCACCTACGAAACTGAAAAACTTTGTAAGGGCCTTAACTATGGTCTTTGCCTTAATATTCCTAAGAGGTATGGCCTCAGGAAACCTAGTCGAAGTACACATAATTGTCAGTAAGTACTGATTCCCTGACCTAGTCCTAGGCAAAGGACCTACACAATCAACTAACACCCTACTAAAAGGTTCCTCAAAGGCTGGAATTGGTTGGAGGGGAGCAGGTGGTATAACTTGATTGGGTTTACCTACCATCTGACAACTATGACAAGACTTACAAAACTCAGACACATCTTTTCTCAACTTAGGCCAGTAAAAGTGACTTAAAATCCTATTATAAGTCTTATTGACACCTAAATGACCTGCCATGGGTGTGTCGTGAGCTAAACTCATGATGTCCCCGCGATACGCTACTGGAACCACTATCTGGTGAACGACCCGCCACACGTCATTAGGGGGTGCATCGGGTGGTCTCCATTTCCGCATAAGGATGCCATCTTGTATGTAGAAGCACTCTCCGACTTTGTCCGCTTCTTCTCGGGGAAGGGCCCTCTTGCTTAGTCGGATGATCTCCGGATCTTTAGTTTGCTCGGAGAGGAGCTGCTCACGGCTTAAGGCATCTGTATCTCTGTCAAATGGCGGATGGTAATCATCACCAGGTACTGTCGGAGACTTGTCAACATGAAGTGGTACTGACGTCTCAGGTACGCTGTCATCAATAGTAGACATGAATGTGTCAGAAAGGTCTATATTTTTGGAGGGATGGTCCTCGTTAAGTGCAGGAGTACTCTCAGCCTCTTTTAGTCTGTTCCTGGCCATCGCCCTGGTAACTGCGCAGGCTGGGTACAAGTCGTCGTCTTCATCATCGGACACGACATCGGACGTGATTTTCTCACAAACAATCGGATCGGCTACAACTTTGCCGCCAGCTAAATCGTTGCCAAGCAACAAGGAAACGCCTTGAACGGGAAGAGTAGGTCGAACACCTACGATAACGGGTCCAGTAATTAAGTCTGACTTCAAATAAATTTCATGAAGGGGAACATCAATGACGCCTAGCTCCACACCCTGTAATAAAACTGACCTACCAGTAAAAGTGTGCTCAGACAAAGGCAATGAACCCTCTAACAATAAAGTCTGGGCAGCACCAGTATCTCTCAAAATCTGAACAGGCAACACTTCGCTAGAATCACTGAGTGAAACAAATCCCTGTGACAAAAAGGGCTTATAATGATCCTCCACAAAATCATCAGAACTGGACTTAGAACCCTGAATCTCAGGAGTGTCAGAACAAATCGAATCTAAGGCTTTCCTATCATTTCTAACAGACGCACAGGCCTGTGACTTAAGTTCTTTTTTCTTCTTAAGCTTCAAACACTCGCCAATAACATGACCTTTTTTCTTACAATAATTGCATGTAGGAAGCGACCCCACCCCTGGGGATGCCTCAGAACGCTCGGACCTAGGTCCGGACGTAGAACCACCTTGAGATGGTGACTGGGAACTAATGGACGACTGAGACTCTTGTAAATTTTTCTTTGGAAAATCTGACGTTTTTGCGCTATCGCTAGATTGAGTTTTTGACACAAAATTTTTCTTATGAGTGAGAGCATACGTATCAGACAAAACAGCGGCTTCTTCAAGAGTTTTAACATTTTTGTCTTCCAAATGAGTTCTTAAATCTTGATGTACACATTCTTTGAACTCTTCTATCAGAATTATTTGACGTAAATTGTCAAATGAATTGGGAATTTTCTTAGATCGAAACCACTGATCAAATAAATCTTCTTTTTCTCGAGCAAATTCAACATATGTTTGATTTTCAAACTTTTTGTACTTTCTAAACTTTTGTCTGTACGCCTCAGGTACTAACTGATATGCTCTCAAAATCGTGTCCTTGACCTTGTCATAGTCTGAACTCTCAGCAATACTGAGCGCCGAGTACACTTCAGCCGCTTTGCCAATAAGTACGCTTTGTAACAAAGTTGGCCAAAAATCACGTGGCCACTTCAGATTGGCCGCGATTTTCTCAAAATGTGGAAAATATTTGTCCACGGACTTTTCTTGAAATTTTGGTACTAATCTGATGTTTTTGGCGGCGTCGAATTCAGACTTGACAGGCAAAGGAACAGGATTTTCCTTAACGCTTTTCTCTAGCTTTAACTTTTCTAGTTCAAACTGGAGTTCTCTCTCGTGCATACGTTCCTGTTTCTCTCGTTCAAATTGTCTTTCTTTTTCTTCTTTTTCAAATTGTCTTTCTTTTTCTTCTTTTTCAAATTGTAATTGTATTTTCATTTTCTCTAATTCAAACTCAAATTTTGACATTTTGGTTTCGCTTGAAACAGGTTCAACAGGAAAATCGTATGACGAAAAGATTTCCTCAGCTAAAAGCTCTTTAGCCACAATATTTCTAATTTCTTGTTTTCTCATAGAAGATTTTACATCTAACTTCAAGTGAAGACCTAAACCAATTAAATCATCTTTTTTCAGTAATTCGAACTCATCTACAGTCGGCGATTTCAAAAATTCAGTGACCGAAAATACCATGATTGATTTCTGCTGGCAAAAGTTTTGAGAATTTTCCTTTTTTCAAAAAACAAACTTTACGTAAAAAAAATGCAAATATGCAGAGATTACTATCCCGGACGAGCCCCCAATTCTGTTATGGGTCAGAATACCCCAAAACGCCAGCAAAAATCAGACAAAGACAGAATATAAATTTACAAGTTTAATTATGTACAAAATATATATATTTCAAATGATTACAACTTACAATACAATGTCCGGATCAAAGTGTCCGTTACGGTCCACAAAGTCTATCGAATGTATGGTTTCCGGTAATCACAAACGTTCTCGAAAGATCGGTGTCCAAACGTTGTCAAATGGATTAAAGTCTCAACAAATAAAGTGTCCCAGTATATCAGAATAGATGAATGAATCGTGTCTACGAATGTGTACGAATGTCCCCTCAACACAGTTCCTCAGAGGTATATATACTTAATACAAATGAATTTACCAGAAGCTTCTAGAACAATGACTCATTACAAATGATTAACAATAGAGTAAATTCTAGAAATCACAGTCATGTGATGATAATGATGTAACGAAGAACATACTGGAATATTCTCTAATGAGATAAACATGACATAGTAAAATCTAGAAAGAATTATTATGAAATCATTAAATAACATGACTAAGTACATGTGTACCTACACATAAAGTAAAACTAAATTAATACATGACCCACAACATATATGACAAAAGGATGATTTTGGATTCAACATAGTACATTTCCCTTGGCTTGACGGTGATGTTCCAAGATTACCGTCATACGGCATTTACATATCACAGCTCATCCGGTACGCTAGAGCATGTACTGATATTTTGGATTTTCACAGTAGAAATTTACAAATTACCAAAAAACTTTTAGGTCAAGGTTTCCGCTTTCATAAACTAGTTAAGACTTTCTGGAAATTTTACAAAAATTACAGTCAACTTCTTTTAAAATTCGGATCTATACATGCAACAGAGTACATTACTATGGGTATTACACAACCTGTCTTTTATGGTGATATGATAAACAAAATAAAAAGGATCAAAGGTAGGCAGCATAACCATCGAAAATGAAATCATCAAACGCCTTTTATACCGTGGATATGATCCTAATGTCACCAGACGGACACTAGACTTGGTACTTGACCAATCTACAGTCTTGTGCAAGCGCATCCTTGAGACTTGCACTCTGACTGACTGTGACGACGGGACTCCATGACGGGCTCTGTCCAAACCTCTTTAGAGAAGACAGGGCCCCGACCACCTGTCCTCTCTGAATGTCAGTCGGACTCCTCGGGTGATTACACACATGAGCTCGCTACAGCCGGCAGAGCACGGACTGTATTACGCATGCCCTCTTGTTATATCCATTTAAATATTCATCTGTGTCTCTGGGGCCTCTGCGTTTTGCGGTCTTGTTTGTGTGATGTCATCTTTCAGTGAGGAGGTTGTTTTACACCACAATTGTACGTTCTTCGAGACCTCTGGATAATTGGAGAAGTGAGAGGGTTGTGCGCACGTAATCCAGGATAATCACACCATTTGCTACTTGCGTGACAGATGGCCGTCCAAAGTCGGCACCGGTTACCCATTGGTCTCGTCGGTTTATGTGTAGTCTTTTGTGTTTGATGTTTACATGTCGTGTGTCTCTTTTCCGTCTCGTGCTGTACTCGTCTTTTGTGTTTTTGCATCGGGTGTTTTGGTGTTTTACTGTTGATGCTGCAACGGGGTCTTGTTGGAGATCTCCTCCCTTCTTTCTATTACAGATGTTCAACATACAACGTAAAGATGGGACACTGTCGACACATTTGTATCTCCTACTCTATTACACATGTTCATTGACAACATACAACGTAAAGATGGGACATTGTCGACCCATTTTTAACTTCTTCTCTATTACAGATGTTCAACATACAACGTAAAGATGGGACATTGTCGAAACATTTTTATCTTCTACTCTATCACACATGTTCATTGACAACATACAACGTAAAGATGGGACATTGTCGACACATTTTTAACTTCTACTCTATTACAGATGTTCAACATACAACGTAAAGATTGGACATTTTTATCTTCTACTCTATCACAGATGTTCAACATACAACGTAAAGATGGGACATTGCCGACACATTTTCATCTTCTCCTTTATCACAGATGTTCAACATACAACGTAAAGATGGGACATTACCGACACATTTTTGTCTTCTACTTTATCACAGATGTTCAACATACAACGTATAGATGGGACATTACCGACACATTTTTATCTTATACTTTATCACAGATGTTCAACATACAACGTAAAGATTGGACATTACCGACACATTTTTGTCTTCTACTTTATCACAGATGTTCAACATACAACGTATAGATGGGACATTACCGACACATTTTTAACTTCTTCTCTATTACAGATGTTCAACATACAACGTAAAGATGGGACATTGTCGAAACATTTTTATCTTCTACTCTATCACACATGTTCATTGACAACATACAACGTAAAGATGGGACATTGTCGACACATTTTTAACTTCTACTCTATTACAGATGTTCAACATACAACGTAAAGATGGGACATTGCCGACACATTTTCATCTTCTCCTTTATCACAGATGTTCAACATACAACGTAAAGATGGGACATTACCGACACATTTTTGTCTTCTACTTTATCACAGATGTTCAACATACAACGTATAGATGGGACATTACCGACACATTTTTATCTTATACTTTATCACAGATGTTCAACATACAACGTAAAGATGGGACATTACCGACACATTTTTGTCTTCTACTTTATCACAGATGTTCAACATACAACGTATAGATGGGACATTACCGACACATTTTTATCTTCTACTCTATCACAGATGTTCAACATACAACGTAAAGATGGGGCATTGTCGACAAATTTTTATCTTCTACTCTTTCACAGATGTTCAACATACAACGTAAAGATGGGACATTGTCGACACATTTTTTATCTTCTACATGCTGACTGTTGTTTTGGTGTTAATGATAATCATCTTTCACTTTTGTATTCGTTGATGTACAATTTGGTGCTCTATTGTCAGTGCTGTTGAGATTGTCTTTAGGATTTTCATTAAGTCATTTGTATGATTCATTGGTTATATAATGTACTTATATAATACCACATGACACATTATTTTTTTAGGTGAGGTTGAAGCATTTGCGAGTAGCGCGTAGTGTTACGTCTTTCGGTACGTTTTTGGACATGATAAATTTTACACTCTTTGGCCATATACCATTGTTTAGATTGAGGATCACTGACAAGGGTGAAGTACCCAAATCGTACATGTCTGTTGCATGCTGCAAAGGCTTAGGCCACGAAGCCCGATATTGGCCCTAATTTTGAACATTGTACTTCCCAGAATTTTCAACTGTGATTTTACATTTTGAAACGTCCTCTTCTGAATCATGAATCTATATTTTGTAAACATTGCGTTTATCAATAGCTTTTTGCCCTTTGGAGACACCAAAATAGGTCATATTCCGCGAAATTGATGCAAAAACTACATATTTCTATTAAATAAGCGAAGGCCGCATGCATTAACTAAGACGACAAATTCATATGTGAAAGATTATTATAATATCCTTGTGTCATTAACGTTTCATCTCAGTTAACGCATGCGGCCACATTGAATTCTTCCATAAAAGACGAAATGCCCAGCAATTTTTGCCATATTTTGTCAAAAACGTCAAAATGACGTCACTTCATGACGTCATTACAGTTAAAAGGCACTTTGTTTGGTGATATTTGTTTTTATTACAAGCGATGCACATCCGTGTATTTTCTTATCCGAGCATCATATCCCAGCAATCTTGCTTCGTCTTTTGGTATATTTAGGACATAAATTTCATAGATTTTGGTCATATTGTATTAATTAGATTGAGGATCACTGACGAGGGTAAAATACCCGAAACGTGCATGTCAGGTCCATGCTGTATATTTATCTGCTCTAAAATGATGCTAATGAATTTGAAGACGTTAAACATTTGTACCTTTTGGCGAGTGTCACTGTTGGTGGACCAGGAGTCCCCGTGGGCACATGTAGCCAAGTTCGATCAATTTCGGTTGGTCGTTTCTTCAAACGCATTTGGAAATTTCTGTTTACAAAACTTTCTCAAATTTCTGGGTCCTGCTGTATCATATCTTGCTACGTCATTCGGTATATTTCGGACATAATTTCACAGATTTTGGTCATATTGCATTTAAAAGATTGAGGATCAATGACGAGGGTTAAATATCCTAAACGTGCATGTCTGGTCCATGCTGTAAATCTATCTGCTCTAATACCTACGTAAATCCAGCAGAAAAAAACGTTTGCAGTTACATGATCGTATTTCATTTCACATTAAATAAATCTTTGTACAAATTTAAATTTTTGGTATTTATAGATTAGTGAAAATTATGCTCGGCGAAAAAAGACACACCTCTTTAGGGTCTTTTTCGCGAAATTTACCCGACGCGAAAATTACTCGATATACGGTATGGTGCTAATGAATTTGAAGACGTTAAACATTCAATACGATGATCATAGTAGACAATTTAATTGTTTACATGTATTTGTATTCATTTCATATAGAATCATTCTGAATTTGAACGGCGGCGCATTGATCCATTTTCAAGATTGGTACTACCTATAATAAATTTCATTTTTAATTTGAACTCTGAATAGATTATTCATAAAGATGGCGTTGTCAGTCATGTCTCAATTTGTTGATGTGATTGTTCATTTCTGTGTATTCCGCTGTGATACATCTAGCGATCTCCCACTATTCTTTGATTTGTTTTTGTGCATGTGTGTGAGGGTGTTTGTGTGTGAGGGTATGTTTGTATGTATTTTGAAGGTTCTTTAAGCCAATTATTTGCACTTTTGGATTATGATTTGGCTTTATGCTAGACTTTCACTCACTGTCTCAAGCAAAATACTTTAAAAGCGAAGCTTCGGGGTTAACGACACGGAACAGTCTGTACATGGCCTAAAGTGCATCGTCTTTATCATGTCTACAAGAATAGGGCTTTTAATAACAAGGTGTCATCCTCCCATTCAAATTAACATGGACAAACTCCTACAATACTAGTAATCAGTGACTTCCTATGGAGTTAAGTATATACTGCAAGTTTATCTAGACTCACTCCATGCAGCGACTCCGGCACATCCTTTTTTCTACTCCTCCTCTCCCATTGGTCGGTTTGCCCTGATTGTGTACATATGTCGTCGTCCTTTCATATTAAGCATACGTGTATAATTATTGTATAATTTTGGTATCCCTTTGATAGAGTTTCTCTCGGAATGGATTATTTTTTATACATTGTTTTCTAACCCATTTCGCACATTCTGAAGCACCAAGAGCCCGAGAAGATCCTGTGAGATAGAGCTTTTGTTTGGTTAACCTGCTCTATGCGACTATATTCTTATGTAGCGACTAGAAGGCGGCAAAGACGAACTCTCAGTGCAAATATTTAAAAAGTTGTCCCCTGTTAAATACGAGCAGTATATTTAATTTTTTTCAAAACGAGATTTTAACAATTTTCCCATGATTATCTAAATTCAGTTCATTGGGTGCGATTTATTTTCTACATAGAAAATTCAGCGAAATCTTGTATTTTGATAAGGATTTCTCGTTTGTAAGTTTTGTCTCATAGTAGCTATGTTGATTTGAATTGATTATATTTCATATTGTCTATATTTCTTAATGTGAATGATTGGTGATGTTTACTTTTCTAGAGATAAGGACATAAATTAAAAAAAGATGATATATAATGCAGATTACATCTTTTTTATAATAATCCATGACTGAACATAATTGCTCGATATTTACTGTTTGATGGTTATAAATACATGCTAGTACCGTGATTATTATCAGTAATATTTTTCGCTTTTTTAACTTCGGCATAGAGTGATAGAGTGATAGGTTCTCTCCATATTTGCAATTAGGATACATTTCTAATCGTGTTCTAATTGGACGCCGTTAAATTGTAGTTTCTAGATCATAAACATCCTCTCAATCTGCGCATAACTTGCTGCATAATTTTGTTTTGTGTGCAGGAAAATTATATGTAAACAAAGCAGAATTTCTATTTGCTTGAACTGTTTGACTTTAATATGATCCTGTTTTGTGGTGAGGACATATTCGCTATAGTAATAATGTGGTTTTGTACAAACTAGCACAGATCTCCCGGGATATCTGAAATTTATACTGTAACTAGAAAACCATGATGAGATAGGTGTATAGACTTACAAAATACGACGGTATTCATTTCAATGGATTGTATTTATCATAGTACCAAAGGTCTTGTTTACTTCAGGAAAAAAGTGCATCATGGATATTTAGACTATGCATGTATCTGATCAGCACGTGATGGCCTTAGTAGGCCTGCCAGCAAGGAATTCATAAGATTGCTCGACAAATTGTGAGTAAAAATGGGTCACAAGAAAAAAAACGTGTTCCCTATTTCTTTGAATGAGCATGTATTGATGACTATTCGTATGATACATATTTATTATGAGAAAGATATTTCTTAAATATGATGCAATGAGATAACAACCATAAATAATAGAAGTGATCTAACTCGTTACCTTTTTGAACAAAATCTCAAACCAATTTTAATGAACAAATCACGTGTTTCGGATAATAAATCCTCATCAGCAGAGTGATTTTCAGACATAGCCAAATTCATTTCAGTAGCGCCCTCTGGTTTAATTTTGTTTTTAATTTTATGTATCTGCATTTTAAAGATTGCACGGCACCAAATTTCCTGTAGAATCGATTCAGTAGCACGATTAAATTCTATGACCCCCCCCCCCAAAAAGCATTTGAGGGATGGTGATAGGATGACAATCTCCTTTGATTTCGATTATATTTTATGATTAATGACAACTTTACAAGTGTTCAAAATAGCAAAGTAATATATGATTTCAAATTGATAAGGAGACGACCAAAACAAAGTATCTTTCAAGCAAGAGAGAAGAAAAGAAATTGATTTTAAAATACACTTGAAACATTCAATCGCGGAGGCATGTTTAACTGCTACACACTGTAAAAGAAAATTATTGAAGTGTTCTCTATACCTTCTTAAACATCATTCCAAACAAATGTAGTATTCATTTTGATATTTATATAATCTGAAACGGTCGTGTCAATTCTGCGATCCCATTTTGAATAAAATTTACACAGTGTAATAAATGTGGGAAATTATATATGATACATATATTTGTGGAAATGGCAGGATCAAATATCTAATAATCAGTGCAAAAAACAGAATGTGTGAAATGTTATATTAAGGGGTCAAGATAACAACATCTAGAATAGCAGGACGTATGAATCGGTGAATGACAGTTAAACACCAAAAGCCGAATCAGACTTCAAAACTCACAATCGAAGGATTTAGAAACCTTTGAAAAAATAAAACAAAAATTTCTCAATCGAAATGAAAAATACGGAAACAATGACACGTGCAGCTCTATAGAATTTGAATTTCTTTATCATTAGAGTTTGACCAAATAGAGGATAGAAGAAGAATACTGCACGGTCGAAATTCTAATGACTTGTTCTGGCAAAACTTAACTAGATTTTTATGGGTTTTTTTTTCATTCTCTGTGTCATTCAGATAGGCTAAGAATAGTTGGATCGAGTAATATTTCAAGATGGGAGTAAAATCACTTTGTAAATATTTTGAAATCAATACAACGCAGAAATGTATAGAAACTATGAAAAAATCGAAAAATCGGAAAGGACAATTTCTAATTAGCTTAATGGCCTTGTCTTTTATAATTCAAATTTATAGCACATCTGTGATATTGTTTTGATTAAATTCTATACTTGGAAAGATATGAAACTATTCTAATGGAAGGAACATGGCATTAAACAATGATGACGAGACAAAAAGGTCAAAACATTTCCTTTTATATGTGTTATTTTCTTGATTTACACGCAAAAATCACTGTAACGTCTTGTGTTTTATTGCATTATTGATTTGAAAATATGATTTATTTTATTTTATACGGCAGATGATGGCAGAATGCTGAAAATGTTATCACTAAACAACCATTTAAAGATGACTCAATATTTTCAGATGTTTGGTATGCATTGGAAAAAAATTTTGTAGTCAAAAAAAAGTAAATGAAAACTATTCAAACGCAATAATTGTTAGAAAAATATTTTGATGATAATTTTGCAATTCACTCAAGAAATATTTTTCATATGTAAACTCTATTCATGTACGCTTACCATATTTATTTCATTGCTGGTAAAACCTGAGAATCAATTACCATCCTAGTATATTAGGACATCCAGTCTAGAATTTCTTGGTCAGAATCGTCAGATAAGAAATGTTTGTTTTCATATTTTTTTTTTGTGCAATGCAGTGTTGGTTTAAAATTTACTCCGTGTGCAGAACGTGTAATATATTATGTAAACAAGAAGGAATTTCGACTTTTCGCTTACTTCGTGATTTATAAACAGTGTTCTTATACAGCGGTTGCGTAACTTTCCCTTTCAAAATGTTGTTTTGAAACATTAGCTCACATATTTCAGAGTATCTTGAATTTCGCATCATTTCGTAAAATGACAGAAAATGATATACGCAAAAACAAGATAATAAAGATAAATAAAAAACCCTCTCCACTCGTATTTACACCAATATTGTGTATACTTTATACTAATGACGTCAGTACATTTATTTAGTTTAATGGATACTTCAGTTCTTGAGACCTTGTCCCTACTCACAATGCCTTTATTTGGTCAAGATTTCAATTATGTATGATTTTTTTAAAAGGCTTTAAGTATGTTTTTAATGCTTTGTCATATTTGAGGAGTTATTTAATTTTCAAACATTTTTACTTTTACGTTTTTCTTTCCTTGATTCACATGATAAGATTATTCGTCCTTTTCAATGCAGATGTTCGATCAAATTTTGATTTTAAACTTAATTTCCGATCTGTCTATTACTCCAAAAGTAGGGAAACAATTCATAACACAGGACTGAGCAATATCTATTGACTGTGTTAATTTCCGATGTCAACTTCCAGTGTCAACTTTACTTTAAAATAATGGCACCCTTCAGAATTGCCCCCAAGCTCCCCCCCCCCAAATATTAAAGTGGCTCATATACGGTATACAGATTATCCAAACAAAGCTAAAATGACAAATATGGATAATGACCATATTCCTATATACAGCACAAAATCGATAATTCAGAAAATCATAAACCAAAGGCATACAAAATCAGGATAAAACAAAAGCAACCGAAGCAAACAAACAAAAACCTCCACAACATGAAAAGAAGCGAACTCCCGATATGGAAGTGAGACCAGGTGCTCAGTAAGAGTCAGCATCTCCTGCTTGCATGCGACATCCGTCCCTTCAATTCGGTAGAATTGTCAAATCCGGTTACTTCCATTTTGGAAGATATAAAGTATAATCTTTGGTTGGATGATACAAATGGTTTATGACAGAATATCATCCATCATAGTGTATGACGAGTTCCCCATATAGACCGTAGACCTTCCTCAGTGACGATCGTATCCCTGACTGAGAAGCTTATCTGAAAGACGCCTAGCTCTCAGAATAAAATCTGGCATAGCGTATCAACTGAGATATGAACACACCATAAGCAGGCGATGGAGGGATGTTGCTACTCAGAAAAGGAAAGTTTGTGATGCTGAAATTGAGGTCGTCGCGTTTGTCATAGAGTGAGGTGTCCATGTGTAGGACAACATTATGTCCAACTAGGGTGGTGAATTATTTGTTTCTGACATAGACAAACGATAAAAGACTGAAATAAATGACAATTACTGGAAAAATATATTAATCGCGTTATGAAAGAAATAATGGTAACCACCGCAACACAAGTATGTAGGGCATTTCCACGACACTATCATATTTACAACACTATCATATTTTATTGTTCAGATTGAGGATTACTGACGAGGGTTATGTAGCCGAAACGTGCACGTCTTGTTCATAGTGCAAAATCTGTTCTTAAGTTATGCTATGAAATTGAAGACGTTTAATACATAACAAGCATCTGAAGAATGCTCATCAAGAGAACCAACTAACAAACAAATCCACAAGTAAAGATACCGTCAAAACACGAAGGACAACACAGCAAAGGAGACAGACCACCAACTGTATACACTTAGTCGAGTTGGAATGGTAATCTACAATAATAAAAGCAAAGGAAAATCTCATACATACGACGTTTGACTCGAGACTTCCTATTTCAAACTAACATGGCGAGAAGGTGTTACATTAGTTGAAAAAAAATTTAGATACTTTTTTTTCAAAACTGCAAAATTTTCTATTTATGTTTACTATCCTCCTAGCAATTCATCAAAACATAGACAATTTATTGTAAGGACACTAATAAAAGAATGATTTGCATATACTCAGCTTTATACTTTTCCATTATCAGAAATGGCTTGAAATGCATAATTTGTCAACTTGTGACTGTTTCCTCTGTCACCTCCCTTTCCAAAGACAGGACGTGACAAAATCTCAAAATGAAATGAAAACAATTTTGTCGTTTTGCTCTTTTTTGACTGAAGAATTTTACTTATGATATAAAAAGAAAAAAGATGTTTGTATATGAATAATTCAAACATATTTTCTTTTTGCAATAGCAAAATATACAAAGTATTTATATCTTTTGCTTAATTATCACTAGTTTGAATAGATACAAGCTAAATAAAGATATTCACGCCAACACAAAATGACGGAGTAATTAATTATAAGAAAGCTGAGGAAAAAGTGGAACAAAATTTCCGTATTTCATAAAAAAGTCTTTGTAACACCTGCAATCATCTATAAATGTATCTGCGTAAAAATGTTTCGATTCTTATTTCCTTTAGAAATTTATGGGATGCCAAGTTTATGATGTTGGCATATTTATTCGAACAATTTGTATTGCACTTAACGTAAAATATATAACTATCAAATTTGAAACTTGAATTCGGGAATACATTGTTTTACTAGACCATATGATTTAGTTAGTCAATCATTTATTTTGACATAAGACCATAGTAATTAAAATATTATGTTTTACGTCCGCGGGCGGGTACCATTTAGGAGAATTCCTCAGAAAAAGAACACACAGACATGCATTTTCCAGGTACAAATATATAAGTAAATGGTATTGAATACCATGAAATAACTAAGCTAACATTGATATAAGAAGATAATATTAGGGTTTTCTAAAAAAAATATAACGTCGGAATTATCCACTTCAATATGATAATACTGTAAAGAAGTGTCAAAACTTTAAAGCAAGAAAATAGCCTTCTTGGCAAAATCTGAAGCTGTGCCACCTGTTAATTTTCGTTGTAGAAGAAAACTAATACTTTCAACCACTAGGGTTGTACCTTAACAGGTATACTTTTTGGTGTTTTTTTTTTTTACAGTCTTTCTGTACTTAATTGTAATATATTTATAACTTCCATTTTACTAATGACAAATATGAACAATGGCAATATCCCAAGACACAGTACAAAATCGATAATTCAGAAAATCATAAACCGAAGGCATACAAAATCAGGATAAAAGAGGAACCAAAGCAAACAAATAAAACCTCAACCACATGAAAAGAAGCAAACTCCCAATATGGGAGTAAGACAAGGTGCCCCAGGAAGAGTCAGCATCTCCTGCTTGCATGCAACACCCATCGCGTCAATATCAAAAATATCACATCCAGTTACTTCCATTATTCTGTGGTAGGATGGTTCAAATGGTCTAAGACAAAATATCATCCACCATTCTGGACTATGGGATATCATAGTGTATGCCAAGTGCCCCGTACCGACCGTAGAACTTCCACAGTAATGAAATTTCTGTATATTTGGTACTTGCTCTGGCATAACGTATCAATTGAGATATGAACACGCCATAAACAGGCGATGAATGGATGTTGCTACTCAGAAAAGGAAAGTTTGTGATGCTGAAACTGAAGTCGTCACGTTTGTCATAGAGTGAAGTGTTCATGTGACCATCAGTGTCGTAGGACAACATTTTGTGTAGAGTCGATTAAGTAGCATAGTGAAATAAAATCTACGATCAAATAACATTGGAGAGGGCAAAAACAAAGCTTCTTTCATATCAGGAAGTACTCTTGAAACATTCAATCTTGGGGACCATGTTTAATTGCTCCAAAGAAATAAAATGATCAGTCCTAACTAAGTTGTTATCTATTTTAAGTTCTTTTTCTTGAAGTATTTGGGAAAATATGGCAGACTATATAAATTGTTGATATGTTTCTCTGAGAATGACGGAATTTGCGCTTTATACTGATACGAAGGTGAAATTCAAAAAGAAAGATGGAAGTCAGTTTGACTGCAAACCTATGGACATAGAATAATCCCTACCAATTTGATACTTCATTGCAAATACATAAAACGATAAAACTGTGATTTGTCCTAAAATTATACCTGAAGTTAATGGAGTTTACCATCTATCATTTTCAGAAATTCATGCCATTGAAAAATAAACATTAAAAAAACACATCAGTAGCATTAAAATCTGTATGAATAAATAAAATGCCACTTTCAAATAATAAAGTTGCCATAGTTTTTTAATGGAAGAAATAAAAACGTTTCATTTGTTGACTAGAATTTTATGCAAGTCACTCTCGGCGCTGTTCTCATTAAACTGTTTTTTATGCCTTACAGAGAGATCGGTATCTGATGCGGTACGAGCAGTTAAAACATGTGATACGGGGTTAGCACTCGTAAAAAATAGTCTGAATTAGGACATGTAATTTCATATTTTGATACTATTTCAGATTTGTAATGTAAGATACCATGAGGTGCTTTCTACGGTGATATTTAAAAATCTAATATATTCTGTAAATTCTTTCCGCATTCAAATGAATGTCGTCGGTATCAGCATTTGAAAATGAATATTGGACAGTAAGAAAAATTGCATGAAAACGAGAAGGATCAGCAAGCTAAGTTTGGGTTTTATGACAGAGATAGCTTGGTATAATGTTTACTGTTTGCAGGATACCTGAATTAAAAGATTTAAATTTTTGTCGGTACATCAAAGGGTAGACGTTTTATGCTGAAATAAGTTAATATTTACTAAAGAGCTAATGGTTCACTTATTAGCTAATCAAAAACACTATTAACCATTAAGATAAGAAATTAGTCAATATTGAAATATATATTCTATTATAAAATTTCTGTGCACCATATGCGTATTTCAACAAGTTATGTATCATCAGTGATGTTTGATTCCGAAAAAGAGAAAATCCAAATAATATGAAATTATGAGGAGCAAAAGTGTAAACTTGACTTAGAACCTGCTAAAGACAGAGCTGTATCATCATGGAGATACCCCTTAGTTTAAGAAAATGTTCATGAAATTTTGTGACGGAGAATCTATAAATATATTCCAAGTCTCATGCAAAATCATAGGTGACTTAACGATCCACCAGCAGAGATACCAACCTAGTAGCTGAAATTGTCAATATTGAAATATATGTTCAATCATAAAATTTCAGTGCACCATATGCGCATTTCAACTTGTTATGTCTCAACAGTGATGCTCAAAGGCGAAAAAGAGGGAAAATCATGAAGAGTAATAGTCAAAATTTGTCCTAAATTGTCTGCCGAAAGGACCTGCTAAGGACAGAGTGTTATGGATTTTCATTCGATCTTGTCCCGCCAGCCCTCAGGTTTCATGATTTACTGGCCAACAATATACCCACCCCTATTACTGAATTTATTACAGTACATACATTAGGGAGTGACATGTATTGTGAATTACATTTGGACAAGGTGTGTTTCATGTGAGACGCGATTCTAATCTTCGAAAATAATGAACGTATGCATTGGGAAGCATTGGGAAAGTCAAAGTAAACGAAAAAAGATAACATTTTTCTTTATAGTTCTAAAAGCGAATATAGGCGGCATAAATGACAAATATCGAATTATTGTGATGGGTTACGCCCTACGCATCTTATATTGTGATAATTTTGAATTGATATGGTGATAACTACGAATTGACAATTTTGTTTATTTTTCGGGTAATTATTGTAAGAGCTCTTTTCTCGCCGTCTTTCTGAATCAAATAATTTTCTCGCTTGATAGTGTGAATAAACAGTGAATGAAGGGTGACACTATAAAAGCAATATCATAAATCTACTGTACTAAACGTCCTTTACTCTTGAATGATCTTCAAAAACTATAGATATGTAATACAACCTTTATCGGCATACATCTAGGATACCTTAAATACTTCGTATTAGTATATACGATATATGAGCACTTAAGACACAGGTATCAAGTGTATGCAATCACAATGTCTCCATACCCATCTAATGTGAGTGAAATTTATTACCAACCTATCTGAATTTGACCACTTTTCTTGTACATTTACAATATAATAGTAATCGAGTTTAAACTTTTATTTAGAGGTTGTAAATCAACACCTTTTTTTGCACCGAATGCCTTTGATTTATCGGTTGTAAATATGCTATAAATATCAGATGATAGATCGTTACTGGAATTATGGCAAAATCAAAAATTGCCATGATTTTATCTAAAAGTTTACATCACATATCCTAACGTTGAGTGAGAATAAGGCTTTTATCACACTTTTACCAAATCACTTAACGTCATATTTACTGCGCGATGTTTACTTGAGTTACTTTTGAAACCACGTTTGAAATTAAAAGGTATGGCTCCGACAGATTCAATTGATGAACAGTACAAAGAGAAAACAATTTTTATAAGAAAGCACGGTTCTCAACATCAACTTTTTTTTTTTTTTTTGTTATTTATTTATTTATTTTTTAAAATCTTTGATCATTTGTTTTCTTTTGGAACATTATAGCCCATTCAATAATTATGACAAATTCCTATTAAAATGCTTTATTGCAAATATGCGCATTTCGCATCAGTAAAGCCCGAACAAGAAATAAAGGAATTCAAAATCATTAAAATTATGAAGAGCAAAATTCTATATATGACCCTAATGTTAATGAGTATTTATTAATTACTTAATGAGATTGTGCACGGTATTTTCTTTTGGCTTGAAACACCACTGATGAGGATGATAAGTATTCGAAACATGAATATATAGTATACAGTATTTGAAATTTTAATAACAAAGGTTCTCTTTGAAATTAAAGTTGGGGCATTCTGGGTATTGTATCAAAATAGGATAGTATACAGTATTTGAGATTTCAATAACAAAGGTTTCTCTCTGATATTAAAGTTGGGACATTCTAGGTACAGTTTGTATTGTATCAAAATAGGGTAGTATACAGCATTTGAAAATGTTAATAACATAACTTTCTCTCTGATATTAAAGTTGGAGCATTCTGGATATTGTATCAAAATAGGGTAGTATACAGTATTTAAAAATGTTAATAAGTAAACATAAATTTCCCACTGATGTTAAAGTTGGGGCATTCTGGGTATTTTATAAAATAGGGTATATTCTGAAATTCAAATTTGTCAAAATTTCAATGAATCAATGATTAAAAATCTGGATTACTCTACTATTTTACATGTTTGAATATTTCTGCACTGTGCATGCAATATAGTTTCTACAGGTTATGTCAAAGAAAGGAGTAGATCGTCAACAACACTCGGTTGCAGCATCCATACACAGCAAAACCTCAAAACATCCATTGCAAAAACAAAGTTTCTCGTAACTACGAGATAGTCAAAAAATATAACATGGCACGAACTGGCTCCCGTAGAGCAGACACCATAGAAACATGAAACACAAAAGACCACACATAAACCAAGGAGACCAATAGGCAATCGGTGCCGACTTAGTACGGCCATCTGCCTCACATGTAGCAGACGCTGCGGTTATTCGGATAATGTGCGCACCCCTTCCCCTACTCTTCCAATTACCCAGAGGTCTCGAAATCGCACAATTGTGGTGTAAAATAACCTCCTCACTGTAAGATGAACGTACAAAAACGGACAGCATAACGCAGGGGCCCCAAGAAACACACAGATGGATATGTGAATGGATATAAAAACAGAAGGCATACGAAATACAGTCAGTGCTTTGCCGGCTGTAGCGAGCTCATGCATGGGAGCACCCGAGGAGAGCGACTGATATTCAGAGAGGACAGGTGGTCGGAGTCCTGTCTTCTCTTAACAGGTCAACGTGAAAGATGGTTTGAAACTTGCAAATAAAACTTTTCAACATGCAAGAGCGATGTGAAAGTAAGTAATATTTTAACATAAGTTACATGTTGAGAACATAAGAAAAACAACTGTTATCTTGTATGTGAAAAGTGAATGATAGTCAAACACAATACCCATTATCAGAATCCAAACAATACAATCAAAAGGCTTTAAATTTCTTGAAAAACATTTCAAAAACAAAACAAAGATTCTACTTCTAGCTACGTAGGTCTTTGACCGAATAAGGCGTATTAAAGACATATATAGAAACTCGCGAAATAATGGCATTTCATTAGATTTCTTTATTTCTGTTATAACAATGTCGTTGTAAATGCAAAAATTGTTTTTCAGAACTAAATGATTTATCAATGTGTAGCCAGTATTGCAGCCATAACTAGCATATTGTTGTGTTGGAAGTATTTTACTTCCTTCTTCTAAAGACAAAACTAATGTAGCAAACATTTAAAACTAGGGGTAAAAATTATTCCATCTTATAGACATTATAGGGATAGTATATTCACCCAATTTCGGACAACCAATTATTCGCTCTTCCCGTATACGTTAACAAGGAAGAATATAGAATAGTTTCCCAAAGGTCGCTAAAAAGAAATCATATATGTGTCTAAAGCATCTGTATCAGTAGAAAGCTACATCTTATAATTGGGAATGTGTTGGCTGAAACCCCACTAGGTATTCGTAGAGAGGATTCATTGTGTCAACGTTAAATGAAACATATTCAGTCCGGAAACATATTCACCCCGGAAACATATTCACCCCGGAAACATATTCACCCCGGAAATAGCATCGACGGAACACTCTCATTCAGCAAGAGCGTATTGTTATATAAATTTGTACTTTGAATCTTTAAGGATATTAAAATATTGAAATTACAATTAATATCAAATTTGATTTTGTAATGTTATACTTGATCGTCTATCTAGTCTATTAGCGGTTGGATATAAGTCTAATATCATACCACTGAATGGCCTACAAAGTCAAGTATTTTAATGAATTTAGGGAAGGCAATGCAATCCATGTAAAAGGCAAATCGGTGCGTGAAAAAATAAAACCCAAAATCAAAATACAAAAATCATTATCAATTTTGAAATTTACAAAACCAAACAAAGCAAATGATAATAATGACAAATGAAAATAAATAGATGAGGTATATAAAATTCCACAGGGAATGCAGTTAAAGTTCTGTAAATTTATTGCTCTTTTGTCAACGTTTCGGTCGAAGCCTTCTTCAGGACGAAGAAGGCTTCGGCCGAAACGTTGACAAAAGAGCAATAAATTTTCAGAATAAATAGATGAATAAATAGATAAACATTCTGTAACAACTCTGCTCAGTATTGCTCAATCATTTTTTTTTTTTCGCGTTGCTTTGTATTAAATATAGCCATAGCAATGATTCCAAACATACAAGGCTGATTGAGAGTTTAGTAAAATGTTATTTGTATGTATAGATTTCTTTATAATATAGTCTTTGTAATTTGTATGTATAGATTTCTTTATAATATAGTCTTTGTAATTTGTATGTATAGATTTCTTTATAATATAGTCTTTGTAATTTGTATGTATAGATTACTTTATAATATAGTCTTTGTCTAACCATGCTCGTTTATCTAAACTTTTCTGTGCATCAAGGATGCAATGGGAGGAATCAGGGTTAGATATATCAACATTCTCTGTTTTATTTTACGGAATAGCTCGTTTTATCAATTGATTATAGCTTTGATTGATTTACGTTATGGAAAAGAAATATCCATTTCACTGATTTTGTTTGATTTATGTCTTAAACGTCAATTCATTATACAATTTGATACTTTGCTCTAGTTAAGTGCACCCTATCTCTACCACCATGACAGCATCGTGTTTATCCTTTCATTTTATTATTTTTTTCACAGCTTTTTTTGAAGATTTTAAGAGCTTCCTCTGGTTTTCGTGATAAGGTTCAACAAGTCTGTGTTGCTTATTCTATAGTAAAGTACGGAACAAGTCGGGGTCAGGGAAGTAAGAATCCCCGACCAAGCCTTTTTATGTGTTAATTTGTTGTTGCTGTTGTTGTCATTGTTGTTTTTGTTGTATCTATTTATTTGTTGGAATATGTCAACAGTTTTTTTAAATTTTGTTTAATAAAATAGCTCTGCCGATTTGCACATCCCTCTCCTGATAAAATACCATAGGTCCGCGCAAGAAATAACTTTTTCGAATACATCGACTATTTTTTTCTTTTCTTATTTATAAGATATTTTCGACATATAAGGGTTATGTTGCTGAATATTAAGTGGGAAATATGATATTCAATCATACAGGTGATAGATGCAAGAATCGTTGAAAAATCCATATTTTCGTTATTGCCTCTATTTAATGTCTTTATAGATTGATTAGTAAAAAATAAAGGCATGAAAATCTATGTCGAGGTTAAACCTGAAACCCAATATAATTATATGTTTTCCGATTCATTAATATCATTAACATGTAAGAGATATAATTTACTGTTTATCATCTTAGATATATACCTTGTCTCATCTCGGAATATTCTTTATGGGTTCGCGACTGTTCCAATGGAAATTCTAATGATATAATTTGCCTTACCTCTTCGACTGTGAGACTGAATAATCTATTGGTACATATATAAGTGATTATGTTAGTGTGGCGCATACATAAATTTGTACTTGATTCAAAATTTGAAAATCGAACAAATTTCCTTTCTTCTTTTTTTATCAAAGAATAAGCAGAAATGAAAAAAATCTTTATTTTTGATACATAGAATGTATTTCATAAATTGATGCAATATCGTCTATCATTATCCCTTTAGTATGTTCTATTAATGATGCTAAAATGACATAGTTTAGGAACAAAATTATTATATATTTCGAGCTTTCACTGAGAGACAGTAAGCTTTGATATACAGGTATGTACGATATACATGTATCTATCTAGATCTCCTCTTTTTTGTATCTCATTGATAAAATTGAGAATATTTCTGCCACGTCTTCTGTAGCAGAATCACAGAAAATGTCAATTTAAATGCGTAGCGATTTTTGAGTTCTGCGAGAAGATGATTGTATAATCATTTAGGGTAACGCAAAGCAAATAGCGATGAAAAGACATTCAGGAAATCTTCGTTATCACGAACAGTTTTCTTCTCTCAAAGAAGGGAGGAGATCTCCAACAAGACCCCGTTGCAGCATCAACAGCAAAACTCCAAAACACCCGATGCAAAAACACAAAAATCGAGTACAGCACGAGACGGAAAAGAGACACACGACATGTAAAGTATCATTGTACAAAAGTATCATTGTACGAAAAGGGAAAAATCATGGAGTTCTTACAGATTGTTTTAAATATGTTAATAGCAAAAAATTATATATATAGCTGTAAAAGACATATACTTACTTAAAACGGAATCAATGGTGCTAAAATTTGTTAATTCCAAACGCACTACGTACAATTGGTTCTTTGTTTATCAAGGAAAGATAAAAACAGAAATTGTGATGCAAACTGACAGATTTTGAGAGGAGAATGAAACGCATCATTGTTTCCATTTTGACATATTCATCATTTAAATGGTAATTCTTGCTCATCATGTCAGCTTGTAGATACAGACTGGTTGGTTGTTGCTTTGGGCGACAACGCCGAGATCAGAGAATTGATGGGGGAAGAGACACTCTGCACAGTAAGATGCAAAAATTGTCAGAAATCTCCGACACGGTGTCATTGAAGCACTGACCTATAACAGGTGTCTTACGGGAAACAGTCTTATCGCAAAATAAAATTGTATCAGCATCAATTTTAAAAATAAAATTTAATGACAATCATAATTATCATCTAGCTTGGAGATTTTCCGAGATAAACGTTTATTGCCACAACGTAATTTCATGCTTCATGGTTTGTCCAATACCCCTGGAATACCTTGATTTGAATCATTATACATCATTCTTTCAATTCATTTTTTGTTTTTTATTGGAAATATGTTAGGTGTTAATGTAAAGTTCTTTCGTGGAAACGCTCCCCTTGATAAAATATACGCATGTAGGCCAAAGACCGAATATTTATCGAACAGAAGTGCATATGGTTCAACATTGTCAATATTTGAATATAAGCTTTATTGTAAAATTTCAGAGGACCATATGCATATTTCAACAAGTTATGTCTTATCAGTAACGTCCGAGGCCGAAAAACAGGAAATCTAAATAATATGAAAAACTTGACATGAAATCTCTGTCAAAGAACCAGCTATGGGCAGAGCTATTTCATCAATGAGATACCCCTTTCTTTAAGAACATTTTCCTTGAATTTTTGTGTCGGAGAATTTACAAAATTAATATATTTTAAGTCAAGTGTCGATACAGTTTGAAACTAGGCTAACGATATCCTTAGGAACTAAAACAATCCACTGGCAGAGTTACCAACCTAGTGGTTAAAATTGTCAATATATTGAAATATTGTGTATGATGTATTGTAAAATTTCAGTGCACCATATGCGTATTTCAATAAATTTTGTCTCATAAGTGATGCTCGAGGCCGAAAAAAATAGGAAATCCAAAATATATACATGTAAAACTATAAAACAAAAATGACCTGCTTGCAATAATGATTGTCTCGAATGTTACGTAGATTAATTGTTGTGAAAATTTGAACATTGTTAAATGTAGGAGTCAATTTGTGTGAAATCCAATATTTTGAATATTAAGAAGATATCATATTATATATGAAAAATGTCGGAATAAATACAGCAAATTGTCGGAATTCCAATGGGGACCAATAATGCCCCACTCCTTACCGACATTTTCCTTTACTCGTACGAAGCTGAATTCATTCAATCTTTGGTCTCTGAAGGGAAAAGATACTGAGCTTCTGACTTCACCTTCACTTACAGATACATAGACGATGTGTTGTCCATCAATAATCCAAAATTCGTGGATTACCTCAGCACCATCTATCCTTCGGACCTTGAAGACAAAGAAACTACAGAGACAAATAATTCAGCATCCTATTTGGACATAAGGTTGTCCCACGACATTAATGGTCACTTGAACATCTCACTCTATGACAAACGTGACGACTTCAATTTCAGCATTACAAACTTTCCTTTTCTGAGTAGCAACATCCCGTCATCGCCTGCTTATGGCGTGTTCATATCTCAGTTGATACGCTATGCCAGAGCAAGTACCAAATATACGGATTTTGATCTGAGAGCTAGGCGTCTTTCAGATAAGCTTCTCAGTCAGGGATATGTTTGTGACCACCTTACATCGTCACTGAGGAAGTTCTACGGTCGATATGGGGAACTCGTCATACACGATGATGTCCCACTCTCCAGAATGGTGGATGATATTCTGTCATAGATCATTTGAACCATCCAACCAAAGATTGTAATCTATGTCTTCCGAAATGGAAGTAGCCGGATGTGACAGTTCTACCGAATTGAAGCGGTGGGTGTTGCATGCAAACAGGAGATGCTAACTCCTCCTGGGCACCTGGTCTCACCCCCATATCGAGAGCTCGCTTCTTTTCAGGTGGTCGAGGTTTTTGTTTGCTTTGGTTCCTGTTTCATCCTGATTTTGTATGCCTTCGGTTTCTGATTTTCTGAATTGTCGATTTTGTGCTGTATACTTGGATATGGTCATTATTCATATTTGTCATTATAAGAGAAGACCGAAGAACTCAAGAAGACATTTAGATACAATCTCATCACTACTTACTGATTGATATTTCTCAGAAATTTATTTCAAGGTGAAGATAAACGTTCTAGTGATCAAGGTGGAACTAATTCGCTCGAGTCGAGAAAAAGAGACAAACAGACGGATGTAGCATCATTTTGGCATCAAGGACAACACTTTATATATATGAATTATTTCCCTCGAATTCAAAAATTTGTAAGCCTTTCGATAGTGATTCTTGGAATCTGATTTCGGGTTTTGTGTTTGACTTTCATCCACTCATTGCCAAAATTCTAAATAGGAACTGGATGTAGTGACCACTGAGGATATGTGACTTTTAAGTGACACATAAAGAAAAAAAAAAAAAATGGGTATTCACCTAGCACACCAACACGACAAACTCATTTCAATTTTATTAAGGGGCAAACACAGAATAAATCTGAATTCAGCCAAAGATGATATACATTTGTACCATGGAAACCATCCATATTCAAGCGAATGACATACCGTCAGAGAAAAGTCCTTTCTGTGGTTCTTTGTGAAATGAAATTATCTTGATAAGAAAGGTCTCTTGTGTTTTGAACTGTTGCTGCCGGTGATTTTCTTTTTCTTTTCGGCTGTGTATAATGTAGGACGAACAAAACTTGAAAAAAATGACGGAGCAAATTTGAAGAAACGGAGATTTAAAACAATTCTTTACTAAGTTTCAAAGTCAATATTTAGTTTATGATGCTGTGCTCTGTTCTCTCATTTATAGTGTATTGAAAGTCTTAAATATAAATGCATGAATTGATAGCCTTGCGGATTACAAGATAGATAATTTAAGTATAATCTGTAAGTTTCTGTAAGGCAGTTTCACTTTTTAAAAGCTCTATTAGTTATCTGTAAGTGGCTTTCTATTATTACGAAATTAATGAAAGATATGATGCAGAAAGTACTTATTCTTCTATGCATTTTGAAACTTTGCGGACGTTTTAGATCCTTGCATTGATCATTCCGTTCATTAATGCTACTTTAACCCTTTTTTTATACACATGCGTTAATGCCTTTTCATGAAAAATCAGATGTTTTTAATGAGTAGCGTCCACGCCTTTAAATTATCATCGTGGGGTGATTTTCATGTCTATCTATAGTTGCTCCCCGCGTTGGTGTGAATATACTTACGCTACGTATCATATCATCTCGCCACGTCAGAGGTTAACAAAGGTGGATAAAAAGAAATTTGCTTGTTTTGTTATGATATGATCGTTTTGATAAATCTGTCATCGCCGGATGATAAATGACTTTCACTTTTTGCCGTATAATTTTTATGAAACCATCGCTACTTAAGGATGATGGATGATTTTCCCAGTTATCTCCCTTTCACCGCTGTTTTACCCGTAACCCCGTGAGATGTAATTATCCATGAGCTAAATTTTCACCTTCTTTATCAACAAGTTATATTTTTGGATGAAGTTTTACTTAATTTACCCTAGATGAATATAGAAACTAGGGTTTTCAGGTTCACATCGCGCTTATTTACATCAATTTCACATGAAAATAGAATGAAGATTGATTCAGATTAAAGATTGAATGAATTCAAACTGGTCTATTTGTTCGATAACAAATTTAAAAAAAAAATTGATGTAGAAGCAAATATATAGACTTCAACATTCAATGATACATTGTAACAATAAGGTTTTGATTGGAAAATATTTTTCTATCCGTATATACATAGAAAAATAAATTCTTGAAAAGATGCATTTTCACCATACCTCCCTTGTTTTCAAAAATGTTTGAACCAAAGGTAATTATGATTCAATTTTTCGGTTTGATAGAATATACGTAGTGTTTACCTTTTAAAAATCACATTTTAATTTTTCACAACCTTTATCTTAAAACGTACAATGCGGTTTTATATTTTTTCAAGAATTGTAAGATTGTGATTTCTTTTTTATCTTCGGCTTTCATTCACTGAATATTTTATTTCTTAATAAAAAAAAGTGTTAATCTAAAGTATCCGGGTACTCTAATAGACTGCAAATCGTGCCAGAACATTTTAACCTACACGTAATCTGATCTCACACAACTATGTAGAAAATTTGGAACTCACAATAAATTTGTTATCAATGGACTTTCACTTGCGGTTTGAGGGTTTTCTTACAAAGTCCTTCTGTGATCACATGATTTCATATTCTGAATGAAGTCGACAACTTATACTTTGAACTCAATTCGATACTCTGTGTATTTCGATTCACAAATGTTTACTTGCGTAATCGTCGGTAATTTGAGCGCTAAGTGTTATATGCGATAAGGCTTAGTTTACTTTAAAAAGAACGGAAATAACGCCGATTTTAGCATCGAAATTAATAACCTTCGACATAGTCAAAAATAGCCATATTACTGAGAATAAAGAGTACGTTATAGAATGAATGGGTACACTTTGCTTTGATATTTTCATGGAAAGAAGGGTTTTGTAAATCACCTTTTTATTACCATTTTCCAGGAATAGTAGACGATACAGAATGGTTTTATTGATCTCTAGTTAACTTCCTGGTATTACTCGGTGTACTGAATTTTCTATTTTGATGTTCTACCTGGTACAAATGTAAAGATGTATTTGATATCGATAGTTAATATGATCTCTCTAGTGCAAAATGCGGGTCTCAAGGATTATATCCAATATGAATTATTCATATCAAGGACTACCCATTGGCAATTGGAGGTTGAAAGTTTTTAACTTCAAAATAACGAAATCAATGATAGAATAGGAAAGGTTGATATCTAGAGGGAGTGCACGATGGAAACATTCACAACAGAATAAGCAAACAACAACAAAGGGTGAAACACATAAAAGGGGAAAATTCAGGATAAATGCCAGATAGTTAAACGCCACTGACAGAGAACACAGAACCAATATAATGAACAATAGGTTAATATTGATGCTGACTCTTCCTGGGCACCTGGTCTTACTCCCATATTGGGAGTTCGCTTCTTTTCATGTGGTGGAGGTTTATGTTTGTTTGCTTTGGTTCCTGTTTTATTCTGATTTTGTATGCCTTCGGTTTAAGATTTTCTGAATTATCGATTTTTTTACTGTGTATCGGGATATGGTCATTATCAAAATTTGTCATTGAGGAACCTAGGGACAAACAAGATCAGATAAATAAGAACACCTTGAACATGAAGTCAATAGACAATCAGTACTGACTAAGAACAAACAATACGACAAAGAACACATAAGATATGAACAGGCGAGGACAGTGGACAGCCGGTGTGATGATTATGACAAAATAAACCACCAAAGACAATAGACAGTTGGTGCCGACACAAGTATCCTGGGTTACATATATTCTACAAATATCGTTTACCCTCAGAATTAGACTTGAGCAATGTTTGTAAGTAGAGTGTGAAAGAAAATGAAACCTTAAAGAACTGACACGTGGAAAGTGCATTCCGTTAAAAACAATCCTATCAATACGTGCATTGATGCCCTGACAAAGCATAAATGTGTAACCACAAAGACAGCTGAAAGATTTAATCAGTTTAACCTTTCATTGATGTGTATTGACAAAAAGTATCAGTTTCTTGAAATGTACACGGAAGTCTAGAAAACCATTAATGTCAAATTAAGCATGCGACTAGAAAAAAGAAAATATATCTGTAGATTGAAGCATCGAGCTAATTTTTGTATTCAATGTGGGTAATTAATGCGAGTATAATTGTTAAACGTCTCCAAATTCATTAGCATCATTTAAAGGCAGATTAATTAACAGCGTTGACCAGACATGCACGTTTCGGGTACTTAACCCTCGTCAGTGATCCTCTATCCAAACAATGAAATATGGCCAAAATATGTGATAAGTATGTCCAAATATACCTAAAGACGTAGCAAGATGGCTGGGATATGATGCTACAGGACCCAGGTTTCAGAAATTTGTGAAAATTTTGTAGACAGAAATTTTCGAATGCGTTTGAAGAAACGACCAATAGAAATTGATCGAACTTGGCTAATTTATGCTACTTATGTGTTACATGTAACATGATTCATGCCATATTTTTAAACTTCACTAATTAATGCAGCGCGTTATCTAAAAGCGCCACCTATACAATATATTCCGTAGTTGCATTAGACTCTAGAGATTGTTCATCAGTTGTCCCTCGTGTTTATGGCGCTGTGTTATTGTCTCTGTTTATTTGTCCGATTTGTCTTTTCAGGTTTGATATATTTTTTAAGATTTTGTAAGCGTTTTGATTATGATTATTGTACTCTGATTTCGGGTTTGGTGTTTGGCTTTCATTCAATGCTGTATTATCAATATTGAAATATATATCATCGTATTCATTAAGTGCATCATATTCGCATTTCAATAAATAATGTATCATCAGTGATGCTCCAGACCGACAGGAAATTCAAATGGTGAATATACACTGATATATGAAGAGCGAAGTTATAAACGTAACATAAAATGTATGATAAAGAACCAGATTAAAAGATGATCTGAAAAATGAAGGCATACCATTGCTGTAGAGAACACTGAAATCCTTAACTCCACTTTATATTCATATCCCAAGTTATATTTTGACGACGATGTCATCTCAATACTTCAATATATATATATGTCAACATATCCTTAACCTTCAGTTTCTCGGTTAGTCGCCCTGTTCTCGAAACGAAGTCAAGGTACTTTTTTTTTTGCTCTAGAGTAGGGTATGAATATATATATTGATCATATTAATCAAAAAATCAATGAATCATGTATCAATCTTATATCATAAGAGTGATTCATGTGGTATATGAAAATAATTAGCACGACGCGTTTTAACAGTGCCACCTACATTGATTCTACAATGCCATCCTCACTTGCACTGGAGAAGGTTCATTAGATAAGTAGTCCTTCTTGTATCTGTGGGGCTTGTGTCATTGTCTCCGTCTGTTTGTCCTATTTTCTATTCACGCGGGGAAGTTCTCTTATGTATTTTTTTCTAAAATTCATAAGCCTTTCGATTGTTTTGTTTTGCTTTGGTTTTTTTTTTCTTTTTTAGAATGTGGTTTAGGCTTTTATGTTTGACTTATATTTACTGATATAGGATGAATGAATATGTCATGTTTAGAATAAAGCTCCTTGCACCTACCCTCCAACGATTTTTGGCCATATTTTTCACTTAAATACGCTTCCGAATAAACCCTACACAGCCTGGAGCCGCTCATTTTGGCAAAAGGAAATTAAAGCTCTGTAGTCTGTATTATAGATGGCTTTATTTAAACTGCTTGACATGAAGTACTACTGACGAGGATTAAAATATCCTAAACACGTGCATGTCTAGTACAACAAAATTGGTACTATAGAACATATATTTCAATATTGACAATTACTCCTCAGGAATGGGGAAATTTATTATTTTGAGGGAATTCGCATTTACGTTTGCTCCTTCCATTGCCGAATGCGTTGGTTTCCTTTGGTTTTGCTTCTTTTTCGTATAGTTCAAGTGATAGTGAGTTTTTGAATAATGAGTTCTGTTTTATGTCTGACATCCAGCAACTCACAGAATCAGCAATAGACAGAGCTATGCGTGAGAAAGATATGTTTATGTTTGCGATTTCACCACTATAAAAGAAAGGAGTGGATCTCCAACAACACCCGGTTGCAGTACCATGCAACAGCAAAACCCCAAAACATCTACTGCATAAAAGCAAAGCAGACACGCACAGAAAGAGACGCAAATGGTACAAGGAACGCCAAATCACATAGAAACTTCAAACACAAATGACTGCACATAACCCAACGAGACAAATGGGCAATCGGTGCCGACTTAGGACGGCAATCTTCCACGACAGTAGAAGACGATTGGATTAGCCGGATTACGTGCGCACAACCCTCCCACTTTTCCGATTACCCAGAGGTTTCGAAGAACGCACAATTGTGGTGTAAAATAACCTCCTCACTGTAAGATGACCATACAAAAAGACAGCATGACGCAGGGGCCGAAAAACACACAGATGGATATGTAAATTGATATAAAAAGCAGAAGGCATACGAAATTCAGTCCATGCTTTGCCGGCTGGAGGATGTATGTTATCACCCGTGGAGTCCGACTAAAAGGCGTTAAGTGCTCCTAACACAATTTCTATGGTAATTATGTTTACCTTAGATCCTTCTTATTTTGTTTATTATGTCACCATAAAATACAGGTTGTAAAATACCCAGTATCAAAAGTAATACTAGTATACTCTGTTGCTTGTATGGTCCGAATTTCAAAAGAAGTTGACAATAATTTTTTGTCAAATTTCCAGAAAGTCTTTATTAGTTTTTGGAAGCGAAAACTTAAACCTAAAAGTTTCTTCGTAATTGTAAATTTCTACTATGAAAATTCAAAATATCGGTACACGCTCTAGCATACCGGCTGAGCTGTGAAATATAGATACCGTATGGCGGTAATCTAGGAAACATCACTGTCAAGCCAGGGAAAATTTACAATGTTGAATACAAAAAAAAAATCTTTTGTCATACATACTTCATTAACAATTTTCATATTTAGGTCAAAAAATGGTGATTCTGTGTTTGTAACGTTCGCCTTGTTTAGAGTCAATTCTTGTGGATAGATAACATATTGAAACTGTTCAAAAACGGGATTGTCGATAATAGGAATATCACCCAGGGACTTAGAAGAAAGGAGGGAATCTCCAACAACACTAGGTTGCAGCACCCACAGCAAAACCCCAAAACACCCAATGCAAAAAACAGAACAGACACCCACAGAAAGAGACGCAAAAGAGACAAGAAGGGAGGAGATCTTCAACAAGACCCCGTTACAGCATCAACAGCAAAACACCAAAACACCCGATGCAAAAACACAAAAGACGAGTACAGCATGAGACGGAAAAGAGACATACGACATGTAAACATCAAACACAAAAGATTACACATAAACCGACGAGACCAATGGGTAACCGGTGCCGACTTTGGACGGCCATTTGACACGTAAGTAGCAAATGGTGTGGTTATCCTGGTTTACTTGCGCACAATCCTCTCACTTCTCCAATTACCCAGAGGTCTCATAGAACGTACAATTGTGGTGTAAAACAACCTCCTCACTGTAAGATGACATAACACAAACAAGACCGCGAAACGTAGAAGCCCCAGAAACACAGATGAATATGTAAATGGATATAAAAAGAGGGCATGCGTAATACAGTCCGTGCTCTGCCGGCTGTAGCGAGCTCATGTATGTAATCACCCGAGGAGTCCGACTGACAAGGAACAGCAACACACGCCATAAAAACATTGAACATAAAAGACCACACAAACCAAACGAGACCAATGGGCAACAGATGCTGACTTAGGACGGCCATCTGCCACGTAAGAAGCAGACGGTGTGGTTAACCTGTATTACGTACGCACAACCCTCCAACTATTCCGATTTCCCAGAGGTCTCGAAGAACGCACACCACCTCCTCACTGATAGATGACCACACACAAACAAGACCGTAAAACGCAGGGGTCCAAGCAACACAGATGCATATTAAAATGGATATAAAAAGAGGACGTGCTTAATACAGTCCGTGCTCTGCCGGCTGTAGCGAGCTCATATGTTATCACCTGAGGAGTCCGACTGACATTCAGAGAAAACAGGTGGTCGGGGCCTTGTCTTCTCTAAAGAGGTTGGACAGGGCCCGTCATGGAGTCCCGTCGTCACAGTCAGTCAGAGTGCAAGTCTTAAGAATGAGCTCGTACAAGGCTGTATATTGGTCAAGTACCATGCTTAGTGTCCGTCTGGTGATATTAGGATAATATCCACGGTATAAATGGCGTTTGATGACTCTGACCCATTTTCGATAGTTATGTTGTCTACCTTTGATCCTTCTTATTTTGTTAATTAAGTCACCATAAAATGCAGGTTGTGAAATATCTAAAGTAATATACTCTGTTGCTTGTATGGGTCCGAATTTCAAAAGAAGTTGATCATATTTCTGTAAAATTTCCAGAAAGTCTTTACTAGTTTGTGAAAGCGAAAACCTTGACCTAAAAGTTTCTTTGTAATTGGTAAATTTCTAGAAGTACCAATGAAACATTTCACGTCATCATGTTTTCTTTGCTTATGAAGATTTTGGATAAATTCTTTTTCATTCGTGTAAAAAAATGTGCAACAAGAGGCGCACAATTAGTAGTTATAGGGATCCCTACAGCCTACTTGAAGATATTCTCAACAAATCTGACATAAATGTTGTCCATAAGGAAGGACAAGGCAATACACAGGTCACTATATGTCCATGATTTGTATGATTTGTATTCTGTAGCGGAAAAGAAAGCCTTTGATTCAGATATACAAATATAATAATACGGAAGTGTTCCAACTCTATACCTTCATGAAGAAAATTCCAAACGAATTTTTCCTGCAACAGACACGTGTTTCGAATATGTTTCCCCCTCTCAATTAAAGCACCATTTAATGTGTTTGGACAATTGAGCATTAATTTTGTCGTGAGGAAGCGTGTTGTACATGTATGAAAAGCCGTATGAAGAAAAAAATTCTAGATTTCATTTTGTCAATGACATCCCCTGAATTTTTATAAGACCAAAATAAGTTTACATCATTCCTGTTTAGAACAGTTTCACAATATTTTGCTACATGTTCCTTTATCGCCGTGAGTACTGACGTCATATTTACAGACATAATTGTAGCTGAGTAGTTGCTAGAATTAGCAATGTATCGAAATGTGTAAGGAGTTAGTATTGGTATATTGTAGGAAGATCCTATTTAGAAATTGGATTTTGAATGATGAAATTTCACTGTTATGTTTGCTCAAATGTTAGGGACACTTCCATTGCTTTTCATATAAGTATTTGTAGACGAAAGTTCCTAAACTAAAGTTGATATTAAGTAAAGTTTTCAAATAATTAGGTGTTGTTGGCTGCTTTATCTGCCGGAGCGAAGACATATTTTTCATGAAAATTACGTAATTCGGATTTGAAATATCTTTCATATTTAGAACTGGGATTTTTAAAAGATGAGGATTTTTGTGGAAGTATCAGTATTATCTAAAATGAGGGTTTTTTTCAGTCATTCAGAGAATGCGATTCGACTCCTTCCGATTTAAAATTTAAAATCATGATACTAAATTCGACGATAAGTTAAAAATAAATCTTTGTGTTTCCTTGCTTCCAAGACAAAGCTGAGGAAATAGCTTTCTTCGAATCTTTTATTGACAGTAAATCAATATAAAAAACTTCAACACTCACTTTTTATTCTTTTTTTTTTCATTTGAGTGATCGAATAACTACATGATTGTCTTCTTTGATGATACATATGTATGTTTCACACGATGCCAAAATTATAGTAAAAACAGGTACCAAGAGTGTTAGTATTTCTCTCCCAATTTATAATAATACAGATCATTTTGTCTTACAACTCAAAAAACATCCGACAGGTGTCGCTATCTGCCAAGGAAATGTCCAAGATCAGATATACACCCGCCGTTTCGTATACTCGTATCGCCAATCGAACACTTGAGTCTGGGCTGAATAGTGCTCAATTCGTCAAAAATTGGCATTGTTACAGACAGTTTTCCTTTGATAAGGCTAACTTTTACCCTCTGCTATTAAAAATGTCCTTAACATTATACCATTCTTCTATTCAGAGAGAAGATAATAAAATATGATCTACTACACGAAGATATATCTTGGAGCTGTTCCATTGCACGACCCTATATATACTTAGCTTTTTAAGTGCATGTTCTAAATCAAAATTGTGTCGAATCAGATCTGGGACGAAACAAGCAGCACTGAACGACCTTAAAATTTCTTATCAAACATTCATAATACAAGTTTTTGTCTATATGCATGATATGGTTTCTCAAGAATTATCATGTTAAGTTCTACAAAAAACATGCAGCAATCTGTATGAATACGAGTATTTTAGAAATATAAATAAAGTAAAAAATGAAAAGAGGTAAAAAAAAGCAACCAACAAATTCTGAAGATTTTGTAATGATTTTCATCAGAAAGCAAAGATTGCTTGTGAATTTGAACTCTACTCCTAAATATATGGTACAATTGCATAATTTCAATGAATGAATGAATGAATGAATGAATGAATGAATGAATGAATGAATGAATGAATGAATGAATGAATGAATGAAAATTATCAATAAATAAACATAAAACATTAAAGTAAGTTTAATTTGTCACACAAAATGTTAAAATTTCAAAGTGTTCAGCATAAATCAATTTATTGTGGATCAATACAAATGATGGAAATAAGATGGGCGCTTTATTTTGTTCATCGACTTATTCGACAATTGTAATTCGACATGAGAGATAAATCAATTCAGAAATATGATATACTTTTTGGATATAGGAAAATACAATGAACTTGTGAATTCGATAAAGCCCTTGTCTTGTCAGAATTCAAAATTCAAATTATTTAACAACTTTATGAATTTCGCCACATTGATTTACAAATAAAGCGATAAACATACAGACCATATGTGTATTGTATGAAGATTATGGAAAACATTCATTACAATATAATGACATAATAAATGCAATTAGTTAATTTATGATAGTTGGCATACATGAATGTACGACAATACTTGCCAACTAAATAATCAATGATCTGAATGAGTCGGTATATTATATAGTGTTTATACTCTTTGAGTAACCCATACATTAGGAGCAAATTAATTAGCATATATATTATGATTGAATTCAAGTAGCTCAACAGCTTCACTTATAGTCACAGGAGGCCTTCACGTCATATATCACAAGATGTCAATTTTAGATTTAAGCATCCAAAATGAGTTTGAAAGTTTACTTTGGCAATTTTAATGTGTATTTTATCAAAGCCATTAAGATAATTACATGACATCGAGATGAATCAAAATAAACAAATCTATCAAATGTTGACGTTGGTTTTAGCCTCGGTAACACGATTTGCGATAAAAGTCTCTTTTTAACTAAGCTGCGGCTTTCAGTCTCCTAGTCACATAAACATTACAAAAGAACATAATTTTCCACCCTTAAATTATCCGTAAATTTAAAATTAATGAAAAAAGTTTATCGGGTACACTTTAGTATTTGTTATACTATATATTAGAGACAACCCGCAAGGAAAACCTCGTAAAGAGGACATTTTGTTGGAAGTCAAGCTGGGAAATGTTCGAATCCACTCAAAACCTCGGGTTGATAATGACGCATGCGCAGTCAGTGTTACATATGACAAGCAATAATGTCTGCACTTGGTAAACCGCAATTTGATAAAGTGGTTTCACTTGTTTAAAATTCAATAATTTTGATCTATCTTTATGTTTATTTGATATATTTATGTTTTTATTACTGGTATTATTGCACAAACTTTTACTATTTACAAGTAACCCATTCGGTGCATTTTAAATAGCTTTCTACATTTATTTATCTGTCGTATGATACTAGAATACATTTGTATTCAATTTGATCATCGTTCCGTTTGTTGGATTTACATTAACAATTTTATATTTTTGCTTATTTTGGAGGTGCAAATGCATCAGAAGATATTTCCCCCATAAAACCGCAATTTAGAGTAGTTGAACAATTTTATTTTCCAAAAATTGAAAAGTTTTTCGATTCAGTTTAATTCGTTTACTTCGTTCATACAGATACATTTATATGTCGCTTTATCTTAAATATTTAGACAATGTAACAATTAATTAGAATGCTCATCTCGTGTTTACTAAACGTCAAAATTTCGAGGAAACATGTGTAATTCACACCCAAATTCATATCACTTTTAAAATGATAAATAACTTTATAATTATTAATTCCCTCGTTAAATATATGTATTTATAAAGGGGGTAACCCTGTCCAGGGAATCGTGAGTGCTAAATGTTAGTAGTTATGTCCCCTAGGTGTTGGTGACCGTAAACTCTGAGGGGGTTGACAGATTCTGATGCTATAAATGGTCACTTCTAAATGGCAGAATCACACAGCTCCTCAGTAACTGTCTTTCCGCATTGTCAACAACGAAATGCCAACGTCTTTAGCATTTAGTTAATACGGGAGTGACATTTTCCGAGACTCCTGTAGAGATTTTAGTGTCCCTGTATCTACATAACTTAAACTTAAGGTCGGTCGGCACATCAATTGTCACTCAGACGTGTAGTTTGATCGGGCAGTACGACATCTTTATGGCTTTACTACAACGTCTGAAAAGGTCGCTGTGCTGGTGCTATGTATAATTAAAACTTACTTTAATTAATGTAGCTGCAGAACATCTCGAACACAATTTTACTTCCTCAATTTACTTGCTGTGAAAATTTTTATACTTATGTTTTTCTTGTAAATCCCTTCTTTGATTTCCTCCACTTTTTTGCTTCTGGTGAAAAGTTAAAGATAAGGAAACAGTCTGGCCATGACTAATACAATCATTATATTTGGAATCAGCAACGGAAGCTAGCGTCTTTAATTGTCTGTAGAAATGAAAGAACGCAGCTCACTTCAAAGAACGCATCATTAGTTTAAATTTTGAAAATCATAAACATCTCTACTTTTTGCATCTTTTAATAATTGTAGTTTCCATAATCCAGGGTACAAATGCACCATATTTAGTCGACCATGACATTTTTTTCTAAAGGTTAAGTTAGATATACGATATGTTTCCTCGCATAATGCAATTATTTCATCTTCAATAATGGCATGTATTTACATGTTCAATGTCCATGTGGTGCGCATTATCAGCTTTACGTCAGTTTACAAATTCAAACAAAATATTACATTGGCAAACAGACGGAGACAATAACACAGTATCATATAAACACTAAGGACAAACCAGTGCGAGTACGTAAAACATTGTAGGTGGCGATGTCAAAAAAGTAGGGCCGAAAAGGTAGCTTAAAGATTATTTTGATTCCTCTCATCGTATCATTCAAATTAAATTAGAAATAAGGGGGTTCGCACACTGACCCCTGTATCATAATCATAATCTAGAATGAGCAAAATAACAAAACTTATTGATAGTGGCGCGACTTTTAATTTATTAAATGAAGAAATTAGATTTACACTATAATACAAAAGATGCAATTCAATGGATCTTAAAGCACGCCAAAGATGTCAATTACTTGTGGAATCTGTTATTACAAAATAAAACACAGCGAATACGAAAAACCGCCACACCGACAAAGAATAAGAAAAAAAACATATTTTGATAACAAAGAATGCAATCAGCTTAAAGATTCTGCAAAGAATCAAAAATGAATCACCAGTTAAGATGAGATCACGTTCCCGGGAGAAGTAAGCATCTCCTGTTTGCTAGCAACACCAGTCATGTGGCTTTAATTTGATTAAGCATCATGAATGGCAGCCATGGCAGTGACAGACTTGTGAACAGGAGAATTGTCCTGATGGAACAATACCCCGTTAACTAGTGAGTTTTCCGCGGCGCTTAACATTTTCCTGTAAATGTGTCAGAAGTGAAGCATAGTATGTGCCATTGATTGTATGTCCTTTTTGGAAATAATTTATTAGCAGAATACCCTCCGCATCCCTGACAGTCGAGCCTCAAAACATATCAATCAGCCCTCGTAAACATTCTGTGAAGAAGCCAAATGTTAAACGTCTTCAAATTCAATAGCATCATTTAAGAACAGATAAATTTACACCATGGACCAGACATGCACGTTTCGGGTACTTAATCCTCGTCAGTGATCCTCAATCTAAACAATTTAATATGACCAAAGAGTGTGAACAATATTATCTCCAAAAATGTAAGTTAATCCCCAATAGAGATGAGATCAGGTACCCAGAGTGAGCATCTCCTGATTGCTATCAACACCCATCTTTTAGGCCGTGCAGAACAAAGTTTTATCCGGCAAGATGTTAAATTCGGTGTATTCTAACCTAAAATATCTTCCAAAATTGAGGACAACGAGATGTTATATAACATAATTAATTTTATATCTTCATTGTATCTTCCTAAATATTTTATGGATAAATTCAGTCACTCACAAATGTACCCTTGATTCAATGGGGTTTTTTTTCTGTTAGTCCCCTTGCCCTCAGAACGAAATCGTTGTAGTTTGACCTTGCTCTGGAGTAGCGTTTTAATTGGGATATGAATACACCATAGGCAGGGGACATGAGAATGTTACTATTAAGGAAAGGAGAGGTTGTGCAGTACTCTCTTGTGCAATATCCTATGGTCTTTGGCAAGAATTCTATCAAAAATTCAAAACCAATCAGACAACGAATGTATGGGACCGAACAAAATTTGACGAGTCAATGTATCTTTTGTAAGCCCATGATCTTGGTTCATAGCTATTACACATCCAAGGTAATGTCCTTTGTATTATTGTCAACTTCTTTCTTTTGAGATTCGGACCCATACAAGCAACAGAGTATATTACTTTGGGTATTTTACAATCTGCATTTTATGGTGACATTATTAACAAAATAGATAGGATCAAAGGTAGACAGAATTACCATCGACACTGGACATAATCCTTCTGTCACCAGATGGGCACTTGGCTTGGTACATGACCAATCTACAGCATTGTACCAGCGCATTCGTAAGGATTGCACTCTAACTGGCTGTGACGACAGGACTCCATGACGAGCCCTGTCCAAACCTCCTTAGAGAAGACAGGGCCCAGACCACCTGTCCTCTCTGAATCACAGTCGGACTCCTCCGGTGATAACATGCATGAGCTCACTACAGCCGGCAGATCACGGACTGTATTTCGTACGCCTTGTTTTTATATCCATTTACTTATCCCTCTCTGTGTTTCTTGGGCCCCTGCATCATGCTGTCTATTTGTATGGTCGTCTTACAGTGAGGAGGTTGTTTTACACCACTGCTATACGTTATTCGAGACCTCTGGGTAATCGGAAAACTGGGAAGGTTGTGCGCACGCAATCCGGATAACCACACCGTCTGCTTCTGACTTGACGCTGTCCTTAGTCCATTGCCCATTTGTCTCGTTGGTTTATGTGTAGTCATTTGTGTTTGATGTACGTACTGCCTTCTCTTGCAAAAAAAAAGCAATTATAAATTCATTGTTGTTAAAAAGGAATATTCTGTGAGGGTAAATTTCGAATCTAGTATTGAGGTTGTAAACCCATAACTGCCTACTTCTATTCAAAATTACGCTTTTTGCAATTCGGTATTCGGCAACAATCGATAAACCTTTGATGTACCGACAAGTGTTAAACGTCTTCAAATTCAATAGCATTATTTAAGAACAGATGGACCAGACATGCATGTTTCGGATACTTAACCCTCGTCAGTGATCATCAATATAAAAAAGTAATATGACCAGAGAGTGTGAAAGTAATTATGTCCAAAATGTATCTAAAGACGTAGTAGGATGCGTGGGATATGATGCTACAGGACAAACTTAGCTGTAAAATACAAATTGTTTATTTCAAAGAAACTTTTAGGTCAAGGTTTTCGCTTTCACAAACTAGTAAAGACTTTCTGGAAATTTTACAAAAATTATGATCAACTTCTATTGAAATTCGGACCCATAAAAGCAACGGAGTATATTACTTTAGGTATTTCACAACCTGCATTTTATGGTGACATAATTAACAAAATAAGAAGGATCATAGGTAGACAGCATATGTATCGAAAATGCGTCAGAGTCATCAAACGCCTTTTATACCGTGGATATGATCCTAATGTCACCAGACGGACACTAAGCTTGGTACTTGACCAATATACAGTCTTGTACGAGCGCATTCTTAAGACTTGCACTCTGACTGACTGTGACGACGGGACTCCATGACGGGCCCTGTCCAAACCTCTTTAGAGAAGACAGGGCCCCGACCACCTGTCCTCTCTGAATGTCATTCGGACTCCTCGGGTGATTACATACATGAGCTCGCTACAGCCGGCAGAGCACGGACTGTATTACGCATGCCCTCTTTTTATATCCATTTACATATTCATCTGTGTCTCTGGGGCCTCTGCGTTTCGCGGTCTTGTTTGTGTGACGTCATCTTACAGTGAGGAGGTTGTTTTACACCACATTTGTACGTTCTTCGAGACCTCTAGATAACTGGAGAAGTGAGAGGGTTGTGCGCACGTAATCCAGGATAACCACACCGTCTGCTATTTACTTGGCAGATGGCCGTCCTAAGTCGGCACCGGTTGCCCATTGGTCTCGTTGGTTTATGTGTAGTCTTTTATGTTTCTATGTTGTGAGTTGGTGTTCCTTGTCCCTTTTGCATCTTTCTGTGGGTATCTGTTCTGTGTTTTTTGCATGGGTGTTTTGGGATTTTGCTGTGGGTGCTGCAACCTAGTGTTGTTGGAGATCCCCTCCTTTCTTTCATACGGTGTTCATTAGGGGACATCGCTTCTTCAAATCTTCGCCCTACTATATATCACCAGTCGAAGAATTGAAGAATTGAAGTAATGATGCGAAGATTTGAAGTAATGATGCGAAGAATTGAAGTAATGATGCGAAGATTTGAAGGAATGATTCGAAGATTTGAAGAAATAATCGTTTCTTCGCATCATTTCTTCAAATCTTCGCATCATTACTTCAAATCTTCGCATCATTACTTTAAATCTTCGCATCATTACTTCAATTCTTCAATCTGGTGATATATAGTAGGGCGAAGATTTGAAGAAGCGATGTCCCCTAATGAACACCGTAATTTCAACATTTTTTTGCATTTTCTTTACATTTTCATCTGCAGGACTTCATTCCAATTTATTTGATAGCAATGTAAAACGTCTTCAAATTCAATATCATCATTCAAGTACAGATAAATTTGAAGCATGAATCCGGATAAATGGGAGGGTTGTGCACACGTAATCCGGATAACCACACAATTTGCTTATAGCAGATGACCGTCCAAAGTCACGCCGGATGCACATTAGTCCCCTTCCTTTTATGTGTTGTCATTAATTTTGATGTTTCTGTTTCGATTGTTTTGCATGATGTTCTAGTGAATATTGTTGTGTCTTTTTGCGATTTGTAGCTTTGTCTGATGTCATTTATGTGTCACTTTCTTGTTGGTTTGTTTCGCTGGGTGCTTCCCTTTTCCTTAGGTCTGGATGCAAACCAGGAGTGCTTGTTTTTGTCCGTGCGTTTTGCCAGGATATGGTCCCTAATTTACGCTTTATAAAGAAATGACCCCGCTGCAGTAGTTGGACTCTTGAAACAAATCAGAAAATGAAGTCATACCTAAAACCACAATCTAAAGGCTTATAAATTCTTGAAAAAATATAAAACAGAACTTAAGAGAAAAGACAAATCGGACAAACAGACAGGGGACATAACCCAGCTCCGTAGATAAACGAATGACAACTATTCCCAGAGTCCAGAGCAAGTACGAAATGTATTGTAGGTGGTGATGTTAAAACCGCGCCGTGCTAGTTAATAAAGTTAAATATCACATGAATAATGCAAGTTATAGAATCTAAGTTTATTACTTATTTTAATATCTCCCGCTGTATTGTCTAAACATACAGGGTGGGGTTGGGTGTCAGTATTTGGAATAAAAACAAAAAACAAAAAACAATAAACATTGTAAATGGCGTAACGTTGAATAAATTAAATGAGGAAATTAGATGTACACTTTAATTCATTGATCCCAAAACAGAACAAACACTGAAGACCACAACACCGACAATGAGTCGCATGCAACTTTTTTCAGATTAGAACATGTTCTATTCCTTGCGATTAATCGCATGCAACTTTTAGCGTCAACCAATCAAAATGCAGGGTATTCCTTATAATTTCAATCGTAATTTAGCGCATTTTGGTCATATCAATTACATTGACAACAAAATGACGACTTTTCTCACAAAAGTTCACAGTACAATTACTGCAAGCTTAATTTTTTAATTCAAAAATTTGATTTTCTTCCCTCTTTTCGTCGAGAAAGTTATGTGAATGTATTTGTAATGGAAATTGAAAATACATGCTGTATTGTCTGTTGAAAGCACAATTTATTAGTAGACTTTAGGCGGAAAAGGTATGAATTTAGCACAAAATATATGCAATTAGTTGCAACGTGTAACAGTGCGAGTCGTTGCAACTCGCTCGGACCAAAAAATCTCTGCAATTAGTTGCATGCAACTAATCGCGTCATATAACAAGGCCTTAAGAAACAGAGATAATATTTCCACAACAAATTTTAGAATTAACTTAAACATCCTGCAAAGAAGCAAAATTGAATCCCCGATAAAGATGAGATCAGGTACCCGGGGAGAGTAAGCATCTCCTGTTTGCTAGCAACATCCGTCACTCAGCCCGTCATTGCATTGACAAAGTAAGTTTCTCAAAAATGTACTCTTGGTTCAGTAGTTTTTTTTTTTTCGGTTAGTCACCATGCCCTCGGAAAGAAGTCGTTGTAAATAGAGGTTGCTCTAGAATAGTGTATCAGTTGCAATAATGTTAACCGTCTTCAAATTCATTAGCATCATTTTAAGGCAGTTTATTTACAGCATGGACCAGACATGCACGTTTCGGGTATTTAACCCTCCTCAGTGATCCTCAATCTAAACAATGAAAATTATGTTCAAAATATACCGAAAGACATACAAGATCGCTGGGATATGATGCTACAGGACCAAGGTTTCAGGAATTTAAGAAAAAAAAATTAAAAGAAATTTTGGAATGCGTTTGAAGAAACGACCAATCGAAATTGATAGAGCTGGGCTTCACTCAGTCACTTATGATGTATCATGTAAACTGTCTTCAAATTCATTAGCATCATTTTAAGGCAGATAATTTACAGCATGGACCAGACATGCACGTTTCGTCAGTGATCCTCAATCTAAACAATGAAAATTATGTTCAAAATATACCGAAAGGCATACAAGATCGCTGGGATATGATGCTACAGGACCAAGGTTTCAGGAATTTAAGAAAAAAAAAATTAAAAGAAATTTTGGAATGCATTTGAAGAAATGACCAATCGAAATTGATAGAGCTGGGCTACACTCAGTCACTTATGATATATCATGTGCAATGCTTTATGAATACCGGTACACCAAAGACAGGGGACAAAGGAATGTTACTACTTAGGAAAGGGAAATTTGTATCTTTTAAAATCACTTTGATCTTGACATTTTGAGACTAAAATCAATAAATGTTTTCAAATTCACCTCCTGTTCAGTACAGTACACATATCTCAAAATTATGCTTGAATTGATATCTCTATTTGATTTTTTTTTCTAGCAGTGACCTTAATCTTTGAACCAAATCTTTCCTTTTGAAAGGTAAAGTAAAAGAGTACTATACACAATAATGTATCATGATGATGGAGTCTGGAAACTGAAAGTATGACATAATGACAAACTAAGCAAACTTTTAATACCTATGCCATCAAATGGGTAAAAATTAATAGAGTTATCTTCTGAAATTCCTATTTGAAGTGTACATTTCTTCTCCACGGGAGAAAACTACCTTACAAATTCAGTTGTAAATACTAGTATGACAGGATTTCTTAGTTATCACTTGGAAACCAATACTCCATGTGTAGTTTCCCCAAAAATGATCTTGATCTATCTATTGACATCAAAACCTAATAGGTGATATGTAGAATGGAAGGTCCATAAGTTACTGCAAAAATACGTTGGAGGTAAGAAAACATTCATCCTTACAATATGTGTAAAGAAGGACAACTCTTGTGGTCAGAAGTACTGAGGAACAGTTTATTATAATAAAGTTATGTTTGTGAAAATAAATTATTCGATGACACAAGTGGTTTTTCAAAAGTCCTTTGCATCTTGCTTGAATGCGGTAGTAAACTCAGATGACATGTCCTGAAATTTTTTATGGGATATGAAAATATTTTGCCTTTTAAGTACTACATATTCTGATATATCAAGATAAAGAAACAACATACACAGTTTTATCAAAATCCATCCGGTTGTTCAGAGGAAGAAGTTGGGGAATGTGAAATGCTTTTAAACTATGTGCTACTAACCAGCAAGAAAGAACAAATGATAAAGAAAACAATTCTTAAAATTTATTTTTTTTATTTCAGAATTGTAATAATTATTACAACAAATATCTATAAATAAATTACGTAATAAATCACAGTAGCTGCATGACTATAATCATGGACGGAGTTATAATTAGTACATGAAAATAACAAAAGGACGGAGTAAGTTGAGGACTTATATTATAATGTATGTGCGAATAGTGCAATGGTCAAAACTGGGACAAAAGCACAAAGTTATCTTATGTGATCATTAAACATTGATAATAGAAATGCATTATACACATGGTATCATGAAAGCTTTGAGACTGTTTGACCCAAAGAGACCTAAAATAAATATAAATAAATGATCAAGGTCATATGGTGTAAAATTTATTAGCTCCTATAATGTGTAAATACAAATATTTGTCACTTGTACCTTTTTTGTGCGTTTTAGTATTTTATCAATCATGTATTATATATTGTCATCAAATGATATTGATTTTTGGTATTTCGAAATTTCCACAGTAAAAAATTAAATTCATTGGGAAATGCTGATGATAATGAAGCTTCCAATTCTACAAATAAATACCACTATTACAAAGTTTTTGTAATATTGTAAGCTGAAACATATCTATATCTAAGGAACAAGTCATGCATAAAAAGGCAAGAGAACATACATGTAAAACGTTTGAAATATTGCTCAAAGCTCAAAGTAAACTTATTAGGATGTGTTGAATAGGTATAGAACTAAAATATCAAATCTTCATTCGTTATCATCTACAACCTTATTCTGCATGCCGATGTGCATGGCAAAAGGTCTTCGCTTTCTTTGTACAGTTGAGCTATCGTTTGAATTCATCGATTCGTTCAATAAGTAAGACTGCTTTTATTCCCCATACATGCATGTATATCTTCAATTTTAAATAAATCTTATGAAACATTTAACATGACGAGAATGCTCAGATGCTGAAAAATACAGTGTTAATAAACATACATATAGATGAAAATTTGAGTAGAGACAGTCAACAAATAACGAGAGAAATGCGTAAATGATTTCATGAAACAATACAATACCTAAATGATATTACGTCAATTGTCAATGAGATTTAGAAAATTGATGTAAAGCTTGATTTAATGCTTATGAAGAAAATAACAGTAACACTGATAAAATATTTCATAAATATGTGATATCAAATGGGTGAGCACTTTGACAAACATACACAATGTAATACCCGTGCATGTGATATCACAGAAACTTTAACGTCATATACATGTACGTATGAATAAAAATAAGTGACGAGGTAAACTTTGAGATACCTGTGAATAAACTTTCTATTTATTTTATGATGCATACATGGAACAGCATCAATAACAATAGATAAAGCTCTTATGAAAACAATAAATAAAAATTTGACAAGATATCAACAAATTTCATGGAATAGTAAGTAGACAACAGGACAAAACCGAGAAATGAGATTCTCTCTAGGGTAAATAATGTCTCAACATCTGCTCATCTTATCACGATTTTATTGTCTAGTCGATTATTTCTCGAATCAATGATCTCTCTTTGGTCTCTAGCTTCTTCATCTCTAACCCAAACACGTCAACTGAAACTAAAATCATGATTTCTTATAGACTATTCATCCCTTTAAAATTCAATTCTTTCTTCTCATTCAGTGAGAATTATGAAAGACTCCTGCTAAAAAGTATCACAGCATTTTCTCACTGTAGCATCTACTGTTAGATACCAAAATACCTTGTTAGAAAGAAAGGAACATTGCAGAATTATAAACTCTCCTATCACAAAGTAATACCTACTCTTATTCATTCATTGATAATTACGATTCATTTTATAAACTTCAAACAAGAAACACTGGGTAACAATGCAAAAGCATAAGACCCATCATTTGTTCTATGAAATAACCAATTCTGCGGATGAAATGACAAGTTTTCAAATAAGCATAGAAGATATATGATTTCTTTAGTTCAATCTATTTTTGTAAAGAGTGATAAAAAGTCAGAGATACACATTTATCACATGATGCACCCACTATGCATTTACATAAAGCCATTTCATAAATAAATGATAACAAGTAACATAACACTTTGGACACATTGTTCTAGGGTAAAAAGCTCAAGATCATTTATGATGTCATAATAAAAATAGCAACATTGGCACCTTATTCCGATGAAATGAAGTCCACATTGTGACATTTTGAATTTTGTTGTATTTCATGTGAAGAAAAGAACCTCAAATGATGAATCTTTTTCATGTGGTATATTTATGAAACTCATTGTGTGAAATCCCCTTACCTAGGCTGCGGGATGTAAAAATCACACATCAACTTGTTTCATAAATACTGTATGAAATAGAAAATCATTTTAAATCCTCTATATATCTACATACCATTATCACAGACTTTCCTCAGCTTCCGTAAAAACTCACTGAATGCTAAATTAATGGCTGATTGAGTCTGAAATATAAATAAATAATATTAGATAACAATAACATTTGTATTCCATATTCTTATTTTTTATGTAAACAAAAAACACCCTTATTTAAACCTGCACATGTCTATAATATACTTATTAGATGACTATTTGCTTAATATAAATGAAACAACAACCAAGCTCACGACATAGATTATACAAAAGCACATTGTTCATCATCCCTTCAATCATCCTAACTATGCTCTCCGTTAGGCTATGTCACACTACACTGACAGTGTGTGGCGACATATGAAACAAATTTTGCCACACCGTGCCGAACCCTGGGTCCATTATGTGTGTGTATTAAGATTGAATTTCATTTGAGCAACAATTGCAGAGCATACTACAAACACGCTCAGCGCATGCTTCTAACTTTGTGTAGGGAAAGAATTTAAATCCTTCATTGTGTAGCTCCCTGTGAGAGTGTTCTAACATGTAGGATGAGCACCCAGCATGTTAAACAGCGACCTATGCTGTAATGTGACAGGGCCTTTAGGGGGAGGGGGACAGACTACAGTATACCCTTCCCAAATATACTACTACACTGCAGAACTGACCTCACTCTGATCCTCATCCCAGCTGTCCCAGTCAGAGCTGTCATCATCCCCCTCACTGGGGGGTGGGGATTTAGCCCCTCCCCTGTCACTATGCTGGCTTTGAGCACTAAGACGCCCGGAGGGCAAGCTGTTATTGCTGAGATTCAAGGCAAGGCATTCTGGGAAGGTGTTTGGACTTCCTATTGATTAAATCAAGAATAATTGACTAAATCAAGAATAAAGTAATCAATGTCTTCGATAATGAAAGAATAAATTCTTTGTTCTGTTTTTTTTTAATTTCATATAGAAAAGAATAAATTATGTAGAAAAGACTGTACCTTGAAGAATATTAGTTAAAATCAAATCTTAAAATGAAATTAATTTTAAGTTTTAGATTAAAGACAAGTTGATACATCTTATTCATGTGCTTTACCTATTACAATATTGTCATCCAGGTCAAGGTCATTGAGGGATTCTGTGCTGTTTGACAGAGGAATGTCGTTAGACAACAAAGAAAGGTCATCGTCAGGTCGTGGAGAGTGCTCCATGCTGAAGTATATACCCTATAAAAAAGTCATACATATGTCGAAATGTAATACATGTAGGGTTAATTTTCAATACAGAGTTGAAACTTATAAATCCTTCATGAAGAAGCCATGGATGATACCCTATATACATTGTTATACAACATCTACACATGATCTAATAAGAATGGAATTAAATCTCAAATCAAAATCCATGCATAAAACATTACATAAAGAACATTGTGCTTCAATGTCATTTTAAACATGTATAATTATAAAGAGATGAAAACAGATTAAGATGAAAAAGGGGCAAAATCATGCAAGAGAGTCAAGTAAATCCACAGAAAGTTTCAACTGTTTATATTACATAAATTCCAAGGTACTTTTGAACAGTAGAAATCTATCGATCGGCAGAAAATACTCACCTCACTAACTCGAGAGCATATAGCTACCAGGATCATTTTGAGATGTCTGACAGGGTTTATAGGCTTACACATCACCAAATAACAGTTCAACACTTTCTGTATCAGATGAAGCTCTGAGCTCTGTAGATATACATGTAGAAATAATGAAAATTTGAAAAGAAGAAGTCTGTATTAACTGAACATATATTATTTAAGTACAATTCAGTGCATATGATTTAACACTTTTTAAAGTGAAAAATGTTACGTAACTTACTTCAATATTATCTGTACACAAACTGTGTAACATGTATCCAACTTGTTCAGAAGTATTTTTCTCTATATACAGTCAAACCTGCTTATGTGACAAGAGCCAACAGAAAATAAGTCACATAAGACAGGTGGTCACTTAACACAGGTTCAAGCTGATCTGACTTTGACCAACACTACTTGTGTAGTATAAGAGTAATACAATTAAATGAATCATGCATATATCAATTCCTGTATTTATTGATAAATCATATTGAACATATAAAATCACATTAGATTTGATTTGTTACAGAAGGTTTAATTATGAAAGACTCTGATGAAGAGATTTTAATGAAAAATATTATGTAGTTTGAGTCCCTTGCAACACTAAAAGTTGTAATATACAGGGTAAGAATTCAATACGGGACAGAAAAATCACGGTTGTTGTCACGTTAGACAGGTTGTCGTTATATACAGATTAATTTGATAGGAAAATTGCTCGGGAGGAATAAAAATTGTCACATAAAGCAGGAAGTTGATAAAAAGAAGGTCACTTTAAGACAGGTTTGACTATACATTAGAGGACCTAGAAGTCCCATCTTAACTTTTTTTACCCAGTAGAAGGACATCAATGTATATTTGATGTATATGTATTTATTATTATGTATGTAAAGACTCACACATTGTCTATAAAAGATCACATATAATTGTATAATTATGATGTAACAATGAATGGTTTATGATATTATGAAACAAGATTCTAATGCACTCTATTTGTAAAGCGCATTGTGATTGAATGAACGATTTGACAGGGGATTCGCCCATACCCTGTCAGTTTATGTAAAACACACACATAGTAACCCCTAATTTATCAAATAATGCTCATCACGTCACAATGCAACTTTTGTCATAGAAAGGTAAATTATAAATACCTTCATAGTAACAATGGCAGCCAGTTCTTTCAGAGTGAGATGTAGACATTTTAAACAGATCTTTCGTTGTTCTTCGTTACGAATTGACATTGTATATTCTACCACTCTGCTTCCTACATAACTAAGGCTAAATAAGGAAAGGAAAAAATACTCAAAGTATGAATATTGGATATGTAAGTAAGTTTTCAGGTCTAAGATAAAATCCAAAAAATGTCCAATAATAATGCATGTACATGTAATACAGAGATGAATACTGACCAATCAGAGAGGGCTTTTTAGATATGAGTATAACATAAATACTGACCAATCAGAGAGGGCTTTACAGATATGAGTATCTTCCACAAACAGTCCTGTATAATGGGCAAGGATTGGCAGTAAGGTAGAGATGCTCTCTACAGGTAAACTCTGTAAGAAGTTCTTAATCTCATGGTGGATCTCTCCAATAAAACACTTCTCTACCTGTAAATTAAATCATACAAAAGGTGAACTGATAATTAGTATTGTAACAATAGGCATCCACATCACTAATGATAATAATTGTGATTGGACAATCTTGCTGCAAGGGTGCAGACTAAATGGAAAGTTTTAAAAATTTTACGCTTGATGCTTGTGGTTATCTTAACACCGAAAAACAAATCTGCTATTCTGGAGGCAACAAATTCCTGAACTGATATTGTATTGCAATAGCCTTTTTTCTCACATCATTGTTTGGGGCAAAATGCATTTGTGATCAAATCAAATGCCATGTTTTACAGTAAGAATGACATTTATAAATTATATATTGTTCAAAGATAAAGTGCAAGGTTATAAGACATGTTCAAAAGATTTATATTCAGACATTTTGGGTCCCTATATCGACTCGTATATCACAAACGCATGAAATTGAGAAAATGACTTGCATTGTTGACACCAAGAATAGCTATTACGAACATGTTTGACATTTTACTTTTATTACCTGTTTGGCACATTGTAGCTTGTTGTCTGGCTTAACAAGACAGCAACTGAAATTTTTAAAAATCTCCAATATATAAAAGAGATGAAATCAAAACAAATTAATTAACTTCTGAAGCATTTTACTAAGCCAAATTGAAGAATCAGATGTACTCTTTACTTCTTATTAGACTTTCTTAAATATCATCAAACTCTTTATGTACATAAGCATCTTATTTTCTATAAGATAAACATCAAACAGGTATCTATCAGTTATTCAGTCTAAAAGTCGAGAAGGCAAGGAAAAATCATGAAAATTTCCATTGGAACAGTTGCGAACCTCGAAATGAATGACATTTTTTACATTTACATCACGACGATTCTTTATGCATTTAACACATGTATATAGAACATAACATAATAAGTACTGTTAATCTACCTCAGGTAACCCTCCAGGGGTGATGTAAACAATTTAAGATCGGCTCCATTGACGAGTAATTCTTTACAGATTCTCGAGTTGGTATGAGTAAAACAGAATAGGAGTTTCCAAAATGACAATACTGTGGCAATCTGACTCACTCTCTGACAAAACACACAAATCATGACATTATATATACATGTACACAAAAAATCTGTTGGCAAAATTAGAAAATCAGTCCTATCTGACATTACCTACATGTATTATTCTTTGATTTGATATATTGATAGAAATGCAGTTGCAATCTGAGTTTCTCTGGTTAAAGAGCTAGAGACAACTTAATGAATGTTTTCATTATAGAATAAGAATAAAACAACAGTAAATATCACATTAATTTTGATTCATATTTTTATCATTCTCTTGCATTCCCTTTTCATGAAAATAAAAGGCAAATATGATGTTATACATTCTACATGTTCTAATATGACTTGAAATTTTCTCCCTAGATGTACCATAGAACTCGCCTGGTATAAAATCTCCAACAAACTCCCAGTGCACTAAGCTTTGCCCATTCACGTGCTATATTAGAATAGAAATAACAACTAGCTAGCCATGATTCATTTTCCAGTTATTCCACTCGTCACATGAACCAATCAAATTATCACCTCGCTGCTTCGCAGCTTGGTAATAATTTGATTGGTTCATGCGACTCGTGGAATTACTGGACAATAAACCACGGCTAGCTAGTTGTTATTTCTTAATTATACATGGCATTGCATTCATGAGCACTGAAATAATATTCCTTCATTTTAGGACTTAGACAAAGGAAGAAACATTCCATGAAATTTTATTACATTTCATGTAACTCTCCTTGTTCAGGCACATACAGGTAGGATTAACACTTACCTGCTCTGACAGAATACTGAAGTGTGTATGTGACATTATAATGGTTGTAGCAGCTGTCACTGACAGTTTGTCGTACGTAGGACGCTGGATCAACTTGTCTAAGTACGGTAGCAGGATGGGGACATTTAAGGGATAAACGTACTGTGTTTTGTGGTTCCGACAGGTATATGTTGGATATACTGTTGGAAACGCAGTTATACCGTCGGGGCTTGTCCCTATTCTAATTCATGTGACATATTTTAACTTTTTATACCCCTTAGATGGTCTCACGCATCGTTTTAGAGGTGTCATTGCTACGGAGGACTAACAACGACTAACAGAATTTATTGCGCTGCAAAATATGAAATACAACTGCTTCGTATTTATTACAATGGCGAAACATCAAAGTGTTATCAATAACAAACTTACTTGCTCTGTTGTTTACATGTGGATAACACCATTTACAAGCTCATACCTTGTAGTTTTACGTCACAGTATGACGTCACAGGAGCGAAGAACAAAGGGATGCATGACGTCATACGCAAAAAATGCGCTAAAGCTTGTAACGTGCAAATTTACGTAGGGATAAATTTTGAAGTATGTCAAGTGAGTCGGTTTGCGGCATGTATATCGTCGTTATACATGCTTGTAGAAATCCTGCGAACCAATCAGAATGCATGAAACAAACAGAATGAATTAGAATGTTATATATAACATGTATAAGAAGGACTAAGAATTACCTGCTCTGACAGAATACTGAAGAGTGTATGTGACATTATAATGGTTGTAGCGGCTGTCACTGACAGTTTGTCGTACGTAGGACGCTGGATCAGCTTGTTTAAGTACGGTAGCAGGACGAGGACATTGTTATATATAACATGTATAAGAAGGACTAAGAATTACCTGCTCTGACAGAATACTGAAGTGTGTATGTGACATTATAATGGTTGTAGCAGCTGTCACTGACAGTTTGTCGTACGTAGGACGCTGGGTCAGCTTGTCAAAGTACGGTAGCAGGACAGGGACATTGTTATATATAAGAAGGACTAAGAATTACCTGCTCTGACAGAATGCTGAAGTGTGTATGTGACATTATAATAGTTGTAGCGGCTGTCACTGACAAGTTGTCGTATGTAGGGCGCTGGATCAGCTTATCTGAGTATGGTAGCAGGATGGGGACATTGTTATATATAAGGAGGACTAAGAATTACTTGCTCTGACAGAATACTGAAGTGTGTATGTGACATTATAATGGTTGTAGCAGCTGTCACTGACAGTTTGTTGTACGTAGGGCGCTGGATCAGCTTGTCTAAGTACGGTAGCAGGACAGGGACATTGTTATATATAAGAAGGACTAAGAATTACCTGCTCTGACAGAATACTGAAGTGTGTATGTGACATTATAATGGTTGTAGCGGCTGTCACTGACAATTTGTCGTACGTAGGACACTGGATCAACTTGTCTAAGTATGGTAGAAGGACAGGGACATTGTTATATACAAGGAGGACTTAGAATTACCTGCTCTGACAGAATACTGAAGTGTGTATGTGACATTATAATAGTTGTAGCAGCTGTCACTGACAGTTTGTCGTACGTAGGGCGCTGGATCAGCTTGTCTAAGTATGGTAGCAGGACAGGGACATTGCACTTCATTGTGTTTGTTATACCTCTGATGATAGAACTGCACAGCTCTGGATTCTGAAATAGATTTATTATGGCTTCAGTTAGTGTGCAAAATTGTCATGGTACTATTTACATAATCCAGTATAGCAGGAGTAACAGAAAAAGTTTTAAATATACACTTCATTCTAATGCAATGTCGCTATAATGTCGAATTTCATTGGTTGTGTGCTCCTTAGTTACAGCTGTAAAACGAGAACATACTAGGCTTTGACGTTGATAACGTCACATTTCGCCTAATATTCACAAAAATATAGATTGCATTAGATTGGGAATAACTAGATGACGTTATGTTTGCGGATGGTAAATGCTGATCTTACAGTGCATTTAAACATCTGTTTTTCTGGCTCCGCTAATGTGTCACAAGAAAAACTCAGTTTGCGACCGTTAAATCAGCATTTACCGTCCACAAACATAACGTCAGAAGCTAGTTTTCCCTGATTATATTCTTACATTCTCCAACACAGCTGCAGTTCTTTCATTTTATGATACTACTATAAATAACAGAGTGTGAAATAATCAGTAGAGCAAATTTTGGAGTAAGCAACATTGCTTCTTTAACTCGTCGACAAAAAATCATTATTCAAATCCTTCTTCTGTTACAGAATAAAGTTTAAAAGATAAGTTTTAAACTTGATATCTTACCATTTCCTTTTATAATACTTAAATTTAGAATTTCCTTCAGCCTTGAATTCAACCTTTAGCTGTGGGGACAAAAAAAGACAAAACAGATCTGACTGGGTGAATACCGGTATTTCCCAGTATACTTAAATCTTTAGTATATATCTTATAGCAAGAGGAACAACTGACCTGCCATGTGACAGGGGGTTTTTGTAGCAGTTTTTGTAGTATGATGCTATGAGCTACAGATTCCTTAAGTATTAACACAGCACCAAAGGTCAGCAGACATGCCTTCTTAGATAAATGCTTCCTCCAGAAATCCTCCAGCAAGCTGATATCGTACCATCGTATCACCTCAGCTAGGCATGGCAAAACCTAAATATAGATCAAACACATGCATATTACATGTATGGATATGCATTATTACCAAAATGTATGCATAATGTTAAAACATGATGGATATGCATTATTACCAAAATGTATGCATAATGTTAAAACAAAATTCCTCAAAAAAGTTTAAATCGTAGCATCTTATTACCCATTATAGGCATGTAGCACCCAACATAAATGAAATTATTATAGTACAAAATCTGATGTAACAAGACCTATCTGCAAACTTACCTGTTGTGCCATTCTATTGAGTTCCCATCGAGGGTCTGCCAGACTTCTAGTGTTTCATATAGTACAGTCCATGTGATAAGTAAAACCCATGATAATACTGTAAGAATCACTTACCTGTTGTGCCATTCTATTGAGTTCCCATCGAGGGTCGGCCAGACATTCCAGTGTTTCATACAACACAGTGGTCAGTAAGGAACCAAAATCTCTCAATGATACTTTCTGCATCCACTCTTCATTTACACACAACCTGAAATTGTGAACAAAATGTATAAGTGTCTACTCCTTACGTCATGACATAAAAACATAGACAATATTGGTCTTTACTTCAATTATTCTAAGCAATATCAATCACTACTGAAATATGCATCAAGTTGAGGATATTAGTGATGAGTGTATTACAAGCTTCAGATAAACACAATCATTATCATGACTATGGAACGTAAACTTTCCGGAGACAGACACTGTACTATATGGCTCTCTTACCTTTTGTCTGTCATTGCCTGCATCAGCCCTGATGTAAACTCGGTTTTATCTTGACAAGTTGTCTGCTAAAATAAGCATATGATTATGATAAGATAAATTATGGTCAGATAAATTTAAATTCTAAGTATCATACTTAACTGTTTGATATAGTGAAATTATGTTTTTATTCCTTTAATATGTATTGATTTTTATATTGATTTTTATATGGCTAGTTTCACTATGAAAATAGTCTTGAAATTCAAAGCAAGGTCAAAATTGTTACATACAGTCATTTCCCTTGATTTTCAGTTTAATCATTATAATAATTCTATGAACTTGGAAGAAAGAAAACCTACTGTTAGCAAAATTAGATTAGTACAATGAAGAATTTCTCAAGCAACATGACATATCCCCTATCAGATCAAAGAATTTGCTTTTGTTTGATTCAATGACATTAAATTGACAAACTATCTTACAGTTTAAGTTTCTTACAGTTTAAGTTTTTTTACATTAAATTGACAAACTATTTTACAGTTGAAGTTTAAATACCTTGTCATGCACATGATCCATATGTTGAATCTGCATCAACACAGAGAATGTAGTATTAAAAGGACTCGAGTGTTGAGAACTGAAAATAAAATATCACATAGCATCATGTGCTGCCTTCCTTAATAATAAATAAATATAAATCAATTCTTCAATACACACTACATTATTCTGCATCAACACAGAGAATGTAGTATTAAAAGGACTCGAGTGTTGAGAACTGAAAATAAAAAATAAAATATCACCAAGAATCATTTGCTATCTTCCTTAATAATAAATAAATATAAATCAATTCTTCAATACACACTACATTATTCTGCATCAACACAGAGAATGTAGTATTAAAAGGACTCGAGTGTTGAGAACTGAAAATAAAATATCACCAAGAATCATGTGCTACCTTCCTTAATAATATTATCAATCAATTCTTCAATGCACACTACATTAATATAACATACTCAAGGATTTTTTTTTTCCAAAGTAAGCATTTCTTTGAAACAGCAAATCTTTCTTTTTCTTTCATTTTTTTTTTTCAATTTCAAATCAGACAAACATAATTACAAGAAAAAGAAAATATGTCAATTTTCAATTAATATCAGGGCATAGAGGGGGACCTACCAAGTTTGGAGACATGGCCTTCCACATGTTTGAATCGTCTTTTTTAAATGCATAATTCAAATTTAGAAAAATTTCAATTTTTGACAAGATTTCACGAGACAACAAAAGCATTTTAGATTCATAATCAATCTGAGATCTGATACTGAAAACAATATTCAACATTCATGGGTAAATATCAGGGCTTTCAACAAGATTTACTTGAGGTGGCAATTAAGAAATTTGAGGCAGATCTTTCAGCACTTTATGTGAGCAAATGCACGATCAGAGTTTTATTAAGCAACAATTAGCAATTTTGGTCATCAGAGTCGGCAAAATTATTTTGCCGAGTGTCATCCTTTTATCGAAATCCCTGAAATATAGAACCATATAATGTCCCAATGCTTTAAGTACATGTATAAGTATAGGTTAGAAAGTAATTTGAATAAGAAGTGGGCGGAGCGTCAGCAAAACTTCAAATTACCTTCTAACCGGCTTAGATGGCAACTACCCCGGTAGCATAGTGGTTAGCGTGCCTGGCTAGCATGCCAGATAGCATGCTGAAAGTCTGGGTTCTAGTCGAACTTTTGCCACATATTTTTTTGTTCAACTTTTCTAGGATGCTGAATCCATGATGACCATGATGAAGGTTTCTTCACAGATTCTTCACAAATAAGCCTGTGATTGGCTTAGCTCAAATGTTGCAATCTAAACAGTATTAAAAGATATTTATTCAGATTTGAAGAAAAACTCAATTGAGAAGTGTGATAACAGCAAGGCTAAGCATGTACCACTTGACTTACTGTGTAGATGTGTGCTCCTGGATGGTTTTCACAGCCATAGATCCTTGACTTTTAAAATGGAGCTGAAATGGAAGTGAATAAGTCTTTGAAACATGCACTACACACGACAATAAACTTGATGTTATCACAGTGTTATGACAGAAATCTTTTTACTTGGAAGGCACAGTACTGTAATCATTGTATAATATGTTATTTGTGCTGTTTATGTTCAGAACATGTGGACTAGTACTTTAATTTACATAAACCTATTTACATACACATATACATGCTGCTCATAAACAGGCCTTGCCTTGCAAATACAGAATTATTGTATGTATTATAGTTAATATTATTACAAATATTTCAGTGTTTCTAGAATATGCTGGTATGAATTAAATCAAATCAAAATCAAATCAAGTAATATTTAATTAGAGTCGGGCATGTTCAACAACATAAGCTCTTGTGAGCTATTTTCTGACCAATTCAGGTTTCTTTTTTTTCAGTGAATTACATGTAAGCAAATAATATAGAATGTATAGATCCAGTGACCACTAGTCAACCACAGTGTTCATAACTTTGTACAATTAACTTGGTCTACAACAACTGGATTGAGAAGCTTTACTTATGTATTATGCTTTTTTTTTTCTGAATCAATATGCAAGTCATAAAATCAAAAAGCTCCATGATCAGATCGTTAAGAAAAATTTCAATCTGCAGGTAGCCTAAGGAAAAGATTGAAGATTAATTTTTCTAATTTTGAGAAATGAAGTAGAGGAAGATACACATGGTGCATGACTTGGATAAATAACTGAAAGTCATTTCTGAAAATAGGTATTGAAATCTGTCAAAGCCTTTGACTGTTCACACCTCTAAGAGAATCAAATAAGAAAACTTTAATGTAATGTTAAACAAGAGAATCAATTAGTATGTCAGTGTGGATATAGTACTCATAGATGTAAACAGATACCGTATAACCAGAAATTTTCGTGAGTATCAAATTTCCCAATTTTATGGAAAAATGGGGTGTCTTTATTTTCGCGAGTACAATTTTTCGTGATTCCTAAATAACAAACAAATATGAAAACATGATGTTACTGTTTTGTACCTTTCTTTATTGATTTTTTTAGTTAGTTCTATCACAAGAGTACACTCAATTCACGTCTCTTAACGTTTAATAGCCATTCTCTGTAAGGACCAAAATCGTTCGGCACGGCATGTCATGGATTTTGATGATTTTCAGTATAATGGGTATATATTAAGTATTGACCATGATTATAACACTTTTAAGTCAATGTGACCTCTGGTTGCCATGGTAACGAGGTCATTCTATTTATAGCACTTTTGGGACCATGAAATAAGCCAGCTCCGGAGACTTCGTTGCCATGGATACCACTGTAACAGCTTGTTCATCTTTATATAATCTATTCTTCCTTACTTCCATTCTTACTTAGTACAAATAGATATGTGATATTTATTACAGGAAGCTTATTGTATTAAGCCAAAATAAGTCAAAATGAAGCGAAAAATAGAGGTGAAAATAAGGGCCAATTTAGTGTGTTTTTTACCATTTTCAATCTTAAATATCACAAAAGGCACCAATAGGAGACTAGTGATTTTCATCAATGGAAATGTATGTTTATTGACAAATAAAATGAACGAAAAATTGGAGTGGGTATTTAAGAGTTTTACCTAAATTCTGTCGTCAAAGACCGTTGCCATGGCAACATTAGACGTTTTTGCTTGTTTCATATTATCTTTGAAATTGATTTTATTCCTCTTTAGAGTAACATATGATTGTCAAAATGTATGCATGTATAGATATGACTTATATCTTTTACATAAGAACAATTAAAATGTTCAAGGTCATTGGCTTGATGTTCAAGGACATTTATACTTTGAGACTCAAATTTTGCATAGAATATTGATTTTTTATTTTTTTTGTTACCGATTTTAGTGATTTTTTTATTTAAATATTTTCATAGGTCATATATATTATTAAAGCACATGAATATAAGAAAGACAAATCTTAGAATTTATTGAATTGTAGCTATTCAATAGGAAAATATTTTTCCGTCAAAAAACAAGAAAAATACAGATTTCGTCCCTTTTTTATCAAAATACTCACCAAGAATTTAGATATTCGAAGATGTGAAGAAACGTAATCAATAGTTCTAAGAAATAAGTGATACATTTATCATTTTATGGCAAATAACTGTTAAGTCCAATATTTCAAGGTTTCTAAAATATTGACACCTTCATTTTATAAAAAATCAGGATTTTTCGTCAAATCTGGTCACTTAAAGTTTAATGACCTTGAAAATTCAGTGGGTGACCTTGAAAGATTTTCAAGGCCATTTTTATATTAAAACGCCTCTGATAGATGTAAACATGAACTTCTGTTCCAATATCATGCGTAGATAGTTTGATAGAGGTTATGTTTAAATTCATCGTATTGAAACCTTTCAGCCGATTGTTGCCATAGCAACTAAATTTGATGCTGCTTTGCATATAAAAGGACAAATTAGCCCAATTAATTTTTTATATTCATGTAGAGTTCAAAGATGATACTAATTGGATAACTACAATTTGGACTTCAAAAATTGGTGCTTTTATGAAATTTTCAACCTTGTAAAACAGTAAAAACATGCAAAAAAGGGTCTTTTAGTGCCCAAAACAAAGCCTTTTGATATCCTGTTTTGGCCCAATTTTTCATCTTGTATACATAAGGCATCCGAGATGAATGTAAAAAACTTTACAAATATGCATAATAATAAGGATTAAAAGAAAGCAATCAAAGCAATTTAAGATTTTAAATGTACCTATTTCCATGGTAACGAAGCCTACAAATATGCCTTGTCCTATAGATTTTCCCGATTTTTGAAACTTCAGACACGGTTACCATGGCAACGACAACCTTTTTGAAAAAACTGGGGTTGATTTTCATACTAGTACTTCATATTGAACTTCCATTCCAAAAATCTCAAAAATCCATGACATGCCGTGCCAAAATGTTTTGAAATTCTTTGGTTCTTACAGAGAATTGCTGTTAATCAGAAAAAATTAAGAATGGCACATGTACAATAAGAACAAAATGTAACTGATATACAAATCTACGATATACTTTATCAAACACAATATTTCGTGAAGATTTATTTTCGCGATTCCAAATCACTCGCGAATATAGCGAAAATTAGTATCTCGCGAAAATTTCTGGTTATACGGTATACAGTATACAAGGCCCTCATACAACCTATGTACAGAGCATGTCATCAATACAGCATGCAAACCTGGTGATACCACCTACACTCAGGCTGTACCATGCTAACACAGAGAGCAAAAGACACCTTAACATGCATACATAAACTCCAAACTAATCAAACCCTGAGCAAAGGTCAAAAGATTTACAGATTTGTCTGATTATTATTTCTCTACATGTATTAACTACTGAAAGGACTTTACCAACAGTTGGATTAGAATTTCATAAAATGGTCTGCTGATTGTAAAGTAGTGATGAACCAATTGTCGCCAACAATCGATTGTCGATCGCTAAAACTCTTTCGATTCTGATTATCGATTTCATTTTCTCACGATCGATTGTCGCTGAAAGAAAGGTATTTTGCGTAAAGTATTTATTTTCCTCTTTTCACATGTAACATAAACCGTTACTTGTTGTCTTGCATGTAAACAGGCAAAAACTTTGAAATTGAATGCTTTATATTTTGTTTTCAGCAAAGTTTTCTGAATTTTATGCAGAAAAATACAATTTTTCTTTCTTTTATGCTCCATTTTTCATGGACTTTTGTCTTCCGATTTAAATTGATAATCGATCGGTTTACTCTTTCCGATTATTTTCCGATAATCGATTCTTAAAAGTCTTCCGATGTACAACACTATTGTAAAGCTTGAAGATTGTTTAGGTACTTAGAAAAGATGAGATATTAGTTAATGAAGTGCTCTAGAGTGTTATTAAGTGATCTTTCAAACATGCAGATAGACTTTCAAAGGTTTGTTTTTTAAACAAGATACCCAGCAACAGAGAAGGAAAGTATGTACATGTACAGGGGACCGATACATCCATATAATAATCATAGAAGTCTACAGAACAAATACAGACGATGAGTACAAAATGTAGCTTCAGTTAGACATCCATTCACACATTAGTGTTATGAAGATAGTATAGCATGTATCCCATAGCCCATACCAAATATATACACAGAAAATAATACATAGCAGAGGCAGTTCAGACTAAGTACCTTCTTAAACTGCATCCTCTTAACGTGCTGTAATATCACATATAACGGTGAAGATTGCTTACATCTGTTACACTATTAGCAGTGAAGATAGCTTAATTATTATTTTAAAGCAAGTCTTTGCCTATCATACCCAATCTTCATCTTTCTGATCTTTCATAGTCATCTTTATTGCTTATCATTTCTTTTTGCAGTACGAGTTAACGGTAAAACAAGTATTGAAATAGCTAGTTTTGTTTTCTCAAATTTTGCATGCATTTTTAAATTACATTTAAATGGCAATATATCATGTATCATGTATCAGAATGTACAATGTATACGTAACAAAAGATAACAAACTTACAGTTAATGAAGGATCTGATTCTGAATCTACCATCCCGTTCTTCTTGTCAGCATTGTGAGGTTCACTACACTAATAAAGGATAGAGATAAAGATTCTTAAGTAATAAGTAGTAAATTTGGATTCCACATGTACAGGGGATTGGTTAGTCTTGGTTCACAAACATGAATTATACACAGACAGTCATGTCTATCAGTGAATGTTTGTAAATAGCAAATTGTAGAGTAAAATCCTTTCCTATGTACTACATAGAATAGTATTGTTAGTAAATATAATTTGGGATGAGAGCATATGCAAATTAAGTTTGGGAATGTACAAGCCTACAAATCATTTTATAAATACATAAATACTACACATGAAATGAAAATCATTTGAGATCTGATAAAGTCACTACCTCAAATTTTGCCACTTGGTGCAATGTTGGACATCCAAAAATTCAAATTGAAATGAAAGTTATTATCATGATTATAAACAACATTCATACATGAATATAAAAGGGATGTCTACTGTTTATACCATTGGTGTATTTAATGTATATCAATATGCCTGTCAGTGATCATTAATAAATACACGTAACTGTACTTCAATCCTCTCACCTCTGATACACTGTGAATTCTTTTGCGGTTATGAAAACCCAAATTCTCTGACGATTTTTCTCTTTCTTCATTGTTATTCCTACAAATACATAAAATCATGTACATGTAACAGCTATTGTACTCAATACTGTAAACGTGGTTATTTTCACTGCTGGAAAGTTTCGTGATTATATTCATGATTAAGACGTTATGCATGGGGGAAATATTTGCTATTAAGATGTCTTTCTCATTGGAAGAATGCAGAGGAGATATTTTAGCATGGGGGAAATTTTTGCGAAGTCCCCTTCACTATCATTACAGTGTGTTTGTAAGTTACGTTAATGGTGAAAAAAAGTCCCCTGATTCGTGAAAAACGTGATAATTACCCCAACGCCAAAATTTACACATTTACAGTAATCCTATAATAACATGTTGTGTCAATCAGGAGTCATTAACCCCCCCCCCCCCACACACACACACACCCACCCACACTCTCCCTAAACACCTAGCTTTTTCCTATATTTTCGATGTCAAACAGTAACATGTGCAATAAAATCATCTGGTTAATTGTTTTCCTTGACACAATTGATACAAGCTGTTGATACAACCTCTGTCGCCAACCTAGGTTTAAAGAAGTTATTGTCTCCAATGGCTGTTTTGATGATCGCCAGGGGCAACCTTCTTAATGCCTTACTCTGACATTCATGTACTTACTCTGCACTTTCACAATTCTCGTTTCTCATAGCTCCAATGCCAGCTGGACCAAATGTATACACCCAGTGATTTTTAATGAGGAACTGCATAATCAGCTCGAACGCAAATAACCGCCCCTCTCTACTCTCCCAAGTATCACACAGGGGGACATCTGAAATACCAATATAAACAAATAACCGCCCCTCTCTACTCTCCCAAGTATCACACAGGGGGACATCTGAAATACCAATATAAACAAATAACCGCCCCTCTCTACTCTCCCAAGTATCACACAGGGGGACATCTGAAATACCAATATAAACAAATAACCGCCCCTCTCTACTCTCCCAAGTATCACAGAGGGGGACATCTGAAATACCAATATAAACAAATAACCGGTCCTCTCTACTCTCCCAAGTATTACACAGGGGGACATCTGAAATACCAATATAAACAAATAACCGTCCCTCTCTACTCTCCCAAGTATCACACAGGGGGACATCTGAAATACCAATATAAACAAATAACTGTCCCTCTCTACTCTCCCAAGTATCACACAGGGGGACATCTGAAATACCAATATAAACAAATAACCGCCCCTCTTTACTCTCCCAAGTATCACACAGGGGGACATCTGAAATACCAATATAAACAAATAACTGTCCCTCTCTACTCTCCCAAGTATCACACAGGGGGACATCTGAAATACCAATATAAACAAATAACCACCCCTCTTTACTCTCCCAAGTATCACACAGGGGGACATCTGAAATACCAATATAAACAAATAACCGCTCCTCTTTACTCTCCCAAGTATCACACAGGGGGACATCTGAAATACCAATATAAAGAAATAACCGCCCCTCTCTACTCTCCCAAGTATCACATAGGGGGACATCTGAAATACCAATATAAACAAATAACTGCCCCTCTCTACTCTTCCAAGTATCACACAGGGGGACATCTGAAATACCAATATAAACAAATAACCGCCCCTCTCTACTCTCCCACGTATCACACAGGGGGACATCTGAAATACCAATATAAACAAATAACCGCCCCTCTCTACTCTCCCAAGAATCACACAGGGGGACATCTGAAATATAAATATGAACAAATAACCGCCCCTCTCTACTCTCCCAAGTATCACACAGGAGGACATCTGAAATACTTACATGTATATAACACATGTACAGGAAGATTGACAAATAGATATGGAATAAACATACATACAGAGGTAGGAAACAACTACATTGTACAATAAGTTACCTTTGAATGAAAAGTACTGTATATTTTCTTGTAATTTCTTTTGAAAGTTTTATCAACAAAATGATGATGCTTTATCATAAATATTTTATAAACTGTGATATCCATGCCCTGTGTATTCTTTTTTTTAGCAAAATTTTAATGTATCTCTTTATATGTTTTGTTTCCATCAGAAGAGCACCATAGATAGAATATTGCTATTAAACAGAATAATTAAGATCAGCATACATGTAACAATGATGTACTTGATGAACATTTAATCAGTTAAGCACATGAAAGTATGTGTCAGATACATAAACATGCATAATAAAATGGTTGAATTAACTACAAGATGTATCAATGATTTAAATTACTACTATTATCAGTAAAAGAGGGTAGTGTCTCAGTAAGTTCTCCTTTATGCTCCTCTCTCTGTAACACACTGATATCTGTCTCCCATCCCTCTACCAAACTCTGTTACACTACTTACTTGTATTATCAGTAACAGAGGGTAATGTCTCCGTAAGTTCTCCTTTCTGCTCCTCTCTCTGTAACACACTGAGATCTGTCTCCCATCCCTCTACCAAACTCTGTATCACTAATTTGATCAGCACTCCAAAATGACTGCACTTTGATACTGTAAAAGGCATCAATGTTTTGTACAGTAAGATTCACTGGTATCTATGGCACATCAATGACAAAACTATACCGTATACATGTATTTCTCTCAATATTAATGATGTACATGTACATGTATCTGTGGTACATAGGGTAATTTTTGCGTTTTATTAAAAATGTCTAGAAACAAAATACAAATGTACATGTACATGTATCAAAGTATATCTGTGCTTATTTCTCAAGCAAGAACCTTTTTCTCATATGCAGTACTCCATCTTTTCCCATAAATTTTATTTAATTTATCAGGTTATAAAAGCACAATTTCATATAATTTCTAACAGACTTGAGAACTCACCCAAACACTTGAAGACAGTACTAGAGGCCTGCCGTACAGTGGATGCTGGATGAGACAGATAAATCAGGAACGTGGAGATGTGCTGGGGCCAAAGGGGGAGTAATTCTCTCAGTGGTAGTACCTTTACATAAAATTGTAAATTAAAATAGTTCATACTTTTTCATAAACAGGGATTCATACAAAACAGATTATTTCATTTCAGTATAACTATTGAATCATATGTCATTGAGATAAAAAAAGAAAAAATAATGTCAAGATTGAATTAATAAAGTCTCACTTCATATTCAGATGATACAATTGGATATAAGGTTTCGGTATGATATGTTACCTTCACTAGAAACTGGCAGACATTTAGTAAGCCCTCAGCAGCGTAAGCATCCAAAAACTCTACAGGAAGGTTCTGAAAGTTATACATTAAAATTACCATTACGTTAAACGGTGTAGTCTTACATAATTATAATTGATGAATCATTTGTTCTTATTATACATGTAAAATAGTCTTTGCAGAATACAAAGTTTTTCCCCTCACAGACGGTATCTGACGTAAACCATTGTGACATCATGAAAATGTTATGGTAATGTTGATTTTATACTGTAATTTCCCACACTTTAGGACTGTTTCTATAGAATTTGATGACGTCATAATCAGTCTACGTCAGATACCGTCTCAAATGGGAAGTATTTCTGGTTTTCGAAAATAGCGAATATGGTCAGACAAATCCTTCACCTTCAATACATTAATCATCTCTGCACTTTACTTACCACAATGTCTTTTCCTTCCCTCGTGGTACCATCCTGACGTTTGTCGTGATCGTGTCGTGAGTATGTCACTCCCTGCTGAAGCTGCTCCATTACCTTTTTGAAGGTTGAAGATGCTTCCTGAATAAAGTCAGAAAATCAATGGATTTCTGTTTACTTGAATATGAATTGCTTCATCTTTTTTTAAAAATACCTTTGATATACCTTTTTTATGACATAATTTTGGTTTAGAGCTCTGAAACATACGGTCAGCCTTTTTATTTACATGCATGTCTATCAAACTACAATATGATGTACATTATTATTGCACTTTTTTCAAATCAGAAAAACCTTAGGGCTTTCATTGTCAACAGCATTTATTCAGCAAGCACTGTATTTTTCAATTCAAGCATGGATTCATTTCATGTAGATTTATGTTTTATATTTTAATGTTGACCATCCACTTCTTCCTTTTCATCTATCTAAATTCACTGAGTTAAGTTTCAGTCATTACCTTTAACGATGTAAATAAAAAATTCATGAACATATCTTCTGAATGTGTTGCAATCTTTAAATACTCACATGAACATTGGCACAAGTTATATAAGTAGACAGAGCTTTGGCTGCATTCTCCCTTATTGTGAGTTGTTGGTCATAAAGTAGCTTAAAAACCACAAAATGAATGGACTGAGAAATGAACCCTGGCACACAACTTATTGTGTTGTCCTGGAAATTAAAACAAAATACAAATATCATTATGAGTATTGCAATATGGGTACATAATAGTAGATACATGTACATTGAATTCAAAAGAATGTATTTTTTTTACAACTAATAGATACTGCATAAGAAATTATTTTAAAAGCACAATTTAATTCTTGCAGAAACAAGAGAGTTGATATAAGTATCTAGATGTTGGTACCTGAGACATTGATAGTGAGAATACTGGAGTATGTGACATACCTGAGACATTGAAAGTGAGAATACTGGAGTATGTGACGTTGATTCTGACCCATCCCTGTACTGGTGGAGGATGGAATTTATTCCTGTCAGACGGTCAATAATAATTGTTCATTAGAATTATGAGCAAGTTTCACTTGTTTAACCATTACTTCAAACACAAATATGACAATAATAAAAATGTTATGATCGCTGAGCGATATAGTCCCCTACCGGCGGCATATATTTATGTCCTGCAACTCTTCCTATGAATTACTCTTCAATTAAATATGTATGAGTTTTAATTAAACTTACTGTCTGTGCAGCTCAGTTCTGAGGTTTTATCTGCTTTAGCTCTATCGATTCGAAAAAGAGGTCAAGCGTGACGATCTGTAACTATCCAAGACTAAGGTGAGTATCAAATTTCACCTAAATATTTCTATTTGTTGCAGAAAAAAGTCTGGAAAACTGACAAAAACTGAATTGTGCAAGTCATCAAGGGGCATAACTCCTTAAAAAATAGGCCAAGCATGACAAAAGTCAAACTTGCTCTGTAACTATCCAAGACTATTTTACCTGAATACAGTATCTCTATTTGTTGCAGAAAGAAGTCTGGAAAACTGACAAAAACTGAATTTCCCAAGTCATCAAGGGGCATAACTCCTCAAAAATGGGTCAAGCGTGACGAAAGTCAAACTTGCTCTGTAACTATCTAAGACAAAGCTGTGTATCAAATTTTATCTGAGTATCTCCATCCGTTGCAGAAAAAAGTCCGGAAAACTGACAAAAACTGAATTTTCCAAGTCATCAAGAGGCATTACTCCTTGAAAAATGGGTCAAGCGTGATGAAAGTCGAACTTGCTCTGTAACTATCTAAGACCAAGCTGTGTATCAAATTTCACCTTGATATCTCCATCCGTTGCAGAAAAAAGTCTGGAAAACTGATATTCGGACAGACGGACAGACAGACCGAGAGGAAACTAAGAGTCCCCTTCGGCGTTGCCGGTAGGGGACTAATAAAAAGATATGATATTCATGTAGGTTATACATGTAAATGAATTTCTAGTGCCATGCGCTGTATTACATGTACCATAAATGCTCTCTTTTCCTACATTGTTTTTTACCAATTTCTAATGTTTATGATTATACAAGTATTATGATTTTCATATTTTCACAAAATGAACTAATATTATGTCACAATTACAAACATTCTGAAAGCCTTCATCAGTGGGAGGATAAAATAATGAGACTTACCCATAATAGCTCCCTCCTTTGCCTGCCAAGAACTTTTATCACACGTGCAGGACTGAATAGCAAAATGTTAAAGAAAATTGTTTAATTCTTGTGACATGGTAAGCATATTCAAATCTCTTTTGATATCTTTTTGTGGAAATTGATCTATAGAATTTTATGGTACTAGCCTGTAACTCAGAAAATGATAATCAAAAAAAGAGTTTTTGACCTACAACAGGAACATACTCATACTGTAAACCGTCTTTTATTCACGGCGTCTTAAGTTCGGGAATAAGTGTGCATGAGGTAACTGGTTCACAGCGTTTTACTTTCCCGACATCGTATGTATATAGTAACTTAAGGTCAGGGTGGCGACTTTTAATAGAAATGAGGTAGAAGGAAGATGGATGTGTCCATGTGTAGAGGAACATCTCCTCGAACTATTCAGACCAAAAAATCAAAATTTGCCCGTCTCGTTTTTCGGCTATAAATTTCCATTTTTGGCCTATTTTAACATTTTCGTCATTTTAGAGAATACCACATCATCACTTTACATACCTGTGCAATGCATAAAAATTGAAAAAGTCATATATACCCTTGTTTTTCTGGATTCTTATAGCTTGCATATAAATTAAATCCTATTTTAAAAAATTCTGATAAAAGAAACAGTTCTAAGGAGTGTATTTTCCTATAAATACGATTTTGCTGGTTGCCATGGCAACAACTTGTTATTTTCATTAATAGCTAGAAGGTGGCCAGGTACACAATTTTTTTTTCTATGTATAGAGCTATGGTATTGCTATATCTTAAAGCAGTCAAACCAATATGTTCCCGAATTCGTTTTTGAGCAAAATGACTGTTTCTATAAATAGCACAAATATTTGTGCAAAAAATCAACATTTTGACCCAAAAACATAGAGATTTACTCGAAGTTCAAATTTCTGATTCTCTCATTTTTAAAGAGTATAATGAATAGGATATATTCTGATGTTTTAATCTTTAGAAGCAGAACTCATGCGAAAATGACAATTTTATTCCTATTTTCGGCGATTTTTCATTGAAAAATAGGCATTTTCCCCAAATATACCCATTCAGCAATGAAAATTTCAAGGAGAATTATTTTTTTCTGAAATAATGCAACAAACTGAGATTATACCATTTATTGTCCATGCTGGTTTCAATTATTATGTGATATAAAAATAGAGTTATCTCCCTGTAGTCGCAACCCTAACCTTAATACATACATTTATGTGTTAGGACATACACATATTATTCGAGAATCGAAGGACCTTGCGAAGATTGGAAAAATAAAACACTCGCAAATAAAAGACAGACTGAGTTTACAGTTATCTATTTCTTTTTGTTTTCATAGTAAATATCAATTATAAAAAAGATGTACTTAAAGATCAAAATTGAGGGTCGGTGTGTGGAACCACCTTAAAGTAAAATATGCCAACTTTTAGAAAGATTCTTAAACTTCAGTAAACTGCATGTCGTTTCAAACAATTTAGCAAATCATTATGTACATCAAGACGTACCTTGGCTAATGAACTAAATATAGACTCCTGATCCTTAGAATTGAAGCTGGTATAAATGTGACCTAGCTGCTTAGCACAGGAACTTCTTATAGCAGACCACACATCTGATAGGGCCACATTGATAAGACTCTGAAAACATGAAAATATGTACTTGTTATCTATAAACCAAACACTTTAAGTGTATTTTCAATCAGTGACCTTGAACTTTGACCTATTGACCCCAAAATCAATTTGGTGTCTTCTCTTCCTGAGAAGTATCCACATATTATCCAAATAGGCTTCAGATAGGTAAGAGCATTGTTGAATTATTATCTAGTAAACCATAAATGAAGTATATTTCCCTTTTGCTGATTGCCCTTTGACATATTGATTTAAGGTCAATGGGAGTCTTTCTATCATCATATATCTAAAATTGGGCTGAAAATCTAAAAGGGTTGTCAACTTGTCTAGTAAACTAAATCTGAAGTCTACTTTTCCTTACCATGACCTTGACCTTTGACTACAAAATGTTTTTTTCAACGTACCCCAAAATCAAAAGGTTTTATCTCTTCCTGATATGAATATCTACAGACAAAAATAATTTTCATTGATATTTTTCCTATCAGAGACCTTGACCTTTGACCTATTGATCCCTAAATCATTAGATTTCTTCAAATCCCAGTTAGCTACCATAAATCCATTTTTGTTTTCATAGTTGAAAAGGTTCTGGAGTTATTATCTAGAAACTGAAAGTCTGTCAGTAAGACAGAAAATCCATGATGGCAGACAAAACACTGTTAATGGTGGGGTCATTAAAACATAAAAATGTTAAGGATAACATGTAAATAGGCTTTCCAGAATTTTGATAAATGTAGGACATCATGTTGTTCAACTTCTGACTGTGGTAGAAATGTGATGATTGAAAAAAAAGCATGCATCAAGCATCATAAATCATATCAAATAGTATGTCTCTTTATTAAAAAAAAAATTCCCGGTAAAAATGACTCTGGAAAAATATGCAATTCTAGGAACAATGTAGTTGTTAATGCAATGTACATTTTCATAAATTCTGTGCATGGTAATGGTACATGTATTTTGTTATATACTTACCAAGATATGGGGGAAATTCTTGTTATCATATAGAATGTCTTTGTTTCCCTTGAGCCATTCCATTAGATGTATAACTGCTCTATTCCTAACTACAGGCATTTCTGTCACTGAAAACAGGTAAAAATTACACTGTATTAACATGACTTTAATATTTTGTAAACTTCTGAAATTGTGTTATAACAGACAAAACTTTCTTCGTTTGATGTCCTAAAAGTTACATCGTTTGATGTAATAAAGACAAACCTTATTACCCTGTTTTGTGTAATAAAGACAAAACTTACCTTGTTTAGTGTCATAAAGACAAAACTTACCTTATTTAGTGTCATAAAGACAAAACTTACCTTATCTAGTGTCATAAAGACAAAACTTACCTTATATAGTGTCATAAAGACAAAACTTACCTTGTTTAGTGTCATAAAGACAAAACTTATGGTGTCATACATGTATAAGACAAAACTTACCTTGTTTCAGAGTGTAACAAAAAGCATCCAATAACTGGTGACATATTTCTTGAGTTGAAATCCTGAAAAAATATAATACCACTTAACAAACTTTATACAGGTGATTAAGATGCCATATTTTTTTTTAAACTTGAGTATAGGTACAATAAAAGAACAATGTTTATCAAAGAACATGACAATACTTGATTTTTGAATATAATCTTCTACAACATTTTGCAATGTTTTGTAAGCAAAGCAATGCCCGTATACATTTAAATTATACATTTTTGTCAATATAAAAGTGAAGTTTTTTAACTTCTGACCAACAAAGAGTTAATTGAACTATGTAGCAAAATTAATTACATCTTTTTCTATATATACAGTACTCATTGTATTTATTACATTGTCATTTACCATTTTATCAAATTATCCAGGAGGTCATTTATGATGGCTTTCTGCTGCCCGTCACTGGATCCCAGCGTGACACCCGTACTGGACATCCTACGCACTCTCCTACTACCCTCTCTCCCTGCCTCTGACCAACCGTAACGTCTCTCAAATACATAGCACACAAACTTATTTAAGGTATCAGCATCTTTGATCATTACTGTCACAAATATTCCATTATACGGACTGGCACTTGAAACTCCGTTATTGACAACATCGGGGCTGCACTTTTCACCATCTCCTAACTCATGTGCCTTTTCTACTTGTTTCGCCTCTCTAGTCAGTTTCATGTGTAATTGTCTCAAGGCCTCCTGCTCTACTTCCACCGTTGATGTCTTAAACAATGACTGCAGAACTTCGTTCCAGGATCTTTCCATATTGTCATTTATCCACAAATCATCTGTGAATCTGTAAAAAAAAATCAATTCTGGAAAAACTAACTAGAAAAGAGACAATCTGTTCTGTTCTTGTTTTAAAAAAAAATCACATCAGGAACTTATGTATGTCGGTCCAACATAAAAAGGACAGGGGATTAATTGGGTCAGTACGGCTACTTATAATTAGTTATGAAGGTATCTCTGATCAGTATCAGGTACATCGCATACAAATGTACATCGTCAACGACCCGTAATGCTTTGGCCCCTCCCTCATCAATGAAATAAACAGTATCCACACATGTACATTGTTCTATATTTCATGTTTACATGTTTATAAGGTCACTTCATAAACATGCGCTACTACTGGTCGAGCAGATAATTCCGAACGATTTTTGCGGTTTTTCGTCAATAACTCGGCTTCTATACATCCAATCACCATGAAACTCGGAACAAATAATGCTTCACCCTAAACTGATACAAATGCTTATGTAAAAATAATTTTGAAAATCGCCCTATAAATGCTGATTTGAGGGTATTTTAATACCCCCCTTTGACGGCCATTTTACGCAAGTTACTAAAGGTATTTCCGAACGATTTGCATTTTAGTACCTCCTGGGGTCAAATATCAATCAAATGTTTCAAAACTTTGTTATTTTATCCTTTTATCCTTATTGAAGAATTTTATGTCAACATGTTTCATAAAACTTTTACAAAATTCATTTTTAGAGCGACTTTCTGAACCATGATGAGGTACATTTATTTCTTACTTATTTCCAATGATTTCTGATTAATTCTAACACATAAAATTTATACACTTTTTCGTGAATATCCTGCTCTGGGCCCCTCTCATTGCAGGTTTTCATCTATCAGTTAAATGGAATAGATTTTTGGAAAATAGATGACTCCGAATCTAGGTCAAGATATGGTCTAAACACAATGACGTCACTTTACCCAGCTCCCAAACAGACGAAAGTTACAAACATCAGAGAAACAAACACTAAAAATATACTAAATAAAGTTATTTTGAGATTTCCTTTTGCATGTCGGTTGTTTTTCTGAATATCTAGACGTCGGTATCACCAAAATTGTGAAAAAGTAACTCCAAGTAACCGAACTAGAGAATCGTTCGGAAATACCTTCAGTTCGGAAATATCTGCTTGACCAGTACGTAACAAAACAGCTTGATTCTAAAGTAAACAGAGTTACATCGTTTATACATAGAAGCAGCATCGGCCCTTTACTTTCTCCGGCAGAAGAAGATTGGGAGATTCAATACATCACGATGCTGAAAACCCTGTGAATTGATTGGTTTGTGCTTCAAATTATACATGTACGGAATTGGGGCCCTGACTGGCGTGAAAAAATTCAGGTGATCACTTGGAGCTATTTGCTAAAAAACGAACCAAATTGAAATATATATGCAGTCTAAGCTTACTACGATTTGTGTTCGTATGCCGAGACATCGAGACATAGGTCTAAAAATACGAACGTTCGTATCAGGAGCCACTGCCTATAAATGATACAAACATTACAGTGATGCTGAAAAGTACCAGTACAAAGGATTTACCAGCAAAAAAGTTTCATTTGGACTAGCAAAAACTTTGACTGGCATCATTTTCAAAATGTGCAACATAAAATCATGTCTGTTTCTCTACCTTGAATTCTAGAAAAGCCGTGGTTTCTCGATCGTACATTTCTTATTCCAAGCAGACAAAACTATTTGGCAACCATGTTTTGTTTACCATGATGTCATTTCGATGTACTTTTATTTCGCACCAATACGTTTCGCACCTGTGACACAATCATAAAGTGCTATCGGAAGTTCAAGACAGGAAAAATTCAAATTTTAGGGGGGTAACAAATTAAATATGCACATGTTCAACCATATGATAAACACCTAAATCAAAAAATTCCTTCTTTATATATAGAAGTACAGTGATTTTTGCAATGAACGATAATCTAAATCTCTTCCCAAAACACCAATTTGATTTTAAAAAACTTCATGTAATTCTCATTGGATTAATTTTACATATCATTTCTGCAATATAAAATCCAGAGCTAAGCATGATGTCCATTTCATGCCCAATATAGCCAGTTGAAGTATTATGTATCCCCTTCCACACCTCAACTTAATTTTTTGACAGGCCTCTTCTTCTTCTTCTTTCATTACTGAGCAGGACTCTTCTTAGAGTGTTAATTAGTTCAGGCGCATGGCAGTGATGGCTAAAATCATCGGTATGTACAATTAAAAAGTTCTAAATGAGGATAAAAACAGGATGCTGTAAAGATTGTTAAGTACATTGTAAGTGCCCTGTGGCCTGCTGATAGTCTGTCCAGCATGGCCTTGAACTGGTCCACTTTGGTCACTCCTGCGACGTCAGATGGTAGAGCGTTCCACTGTTTGACAGTCCTGGGGAAGAATGAATTCCGATAGGTGTCCTTGTTGGTGAATATCACTCGAAGCTCCCCAGGCCCTGGAGTCCCCTCCTGAGACATATAGTTGCTGGCTGGAATTGCAACTTCCCATGGAGGATTTTGAACATCATGGTAAGTCTAGCCTTTGATCTTCTGGCTTGCAGGATCTCCCGCTGAATTAAGGTCTCCTAGCGTGGTGGTAATAGCTCCAGGGTGAAAATCTTGATAATTGTTGGTAACAAATCTAGCAGCTCTGCACACCATCTCGATGGATTTGATGTGCTGAGTATTGTGAGGATCCCAGACCGTTGCTGCGTATTCTAAGGTAGGTCTTACTATATAGCTACTAAATTTCGGTTGATCGTTTCTTCAACGCATTCTAAATTTCGTTATCAAAATTTCTTGAATTTTCTAAAAAGTGGGTCATGTAGCATCATATCCCACCCATCCTGCTACGTCTTTCTGTACACTTTTTCGACATAGTAACTTTCATATTTTTTGGGCATATTACATTGTTTAGATTAAGGATCACTGATGAGGGTTAAGTACCCGAAACGTGCATGTCTAGTCCACGTTGCCAATTTATCTGTTCTTAAATGATGCTAATCAATTTGAAGACGTTTACATTTATACCACTTGGTGAGTGTCACTGCTGGTGGACCAGGAGTCCCCGAGGGCACATGTAGCCAAGTTCGATCAATTTCGGTTGATCGTTTCTTCAACGCATTCTAAATTTCTGTTATCAAAATTTCTTGAATTTTCTAAAAAATGGGTCCTGTAGCATCATATCCCACCCATCCTGCTACGTCTCTCTGTACACTTTTTCGACATAGTAACTTTCATATTTTTTGGGCATATTACATTGTTTAGATTAAGGATCACTGATGAGGGTTAAGTACCCGAAACGTGCATGTCTGGTCCACGTTGCCAGTTTATCTGTTCTTAAATGATGCTAATCAATTTGAAGACGTTTACATTTGTAGGTCAATTCCTTGGCATTTGGCATTTGGCTTGCATCTTCGCATGTTCCGTCTCAAGAATCCCAGGGACTTACTAGCCTTAGTGGTGATGTTACTAATTTGAGTATTCCACTTCAAGTCTTGACTGATGGTAATGCCGAGGTACTTACTGGCTCTGTCTCTCTCCAATATGTGCCCATGAAGTTGGTATGATGTTACTAGTGGGTTCTCTTTGCTACTCACATGAGCATTTCTCAGGGTTAAAAGACATTTGCCAATCTCTATCCTATTTCTCTAATGCTGCGAGATCTTCCTGCAGTGTGATATGGTGTCCTGGCGGGATGTTATGCGCCGGTAGAGAAGGGAGTCATCTGCAAAGAGTCGTATATCGGATCTTGTACAATCAGGCATGTCATTTATGTAGGTAAAGAATAAGAGAGGCCCGAGGACCCTTCCTTGTGGTACCCCGGAAAGGACATCTGCTGCTGATGACTCACTCCCTTCTAGGATGACTTTTTAAATTGCTGGGTCCTACAGATAAGAAAGTCATGGATCCATTTGATGGTATGTCCTTTTACTCCATAATACGACAATTTTTCAAGAAGTCTCCTATGTGGCACTTTGTCGAATGCTTTGCTGAAGTCCAGTAATATGATGTCCAACTGCCCCCCCCCCCCCCCCCCCCTGACAAACTCCTAGCTAGCTCCTGGATAGTAACTATGAGCTGTGTCTCACATGACCTCTTGGATCTGAAACCATGCTGTTTATCGGTTAGGATACCAAGGTCATCGTAATGATCCATGATGTTACTATGGATAATGTGCTCAAGGAGTTTGCAGCAGATGGATGTCAGGGAAACAGGTCTGTAATTAGCCGGTTTGTGTTTTTCTCCCTTTTTGTATATGGGGACAATAGACCAGTCGTCAGGTATTGTACTATTATCTATAGAGAACTGGAATAGTCTGGTTAGGATGTTGGTGAGTTCCATTGCGAATCCTTTCAAGAATCTAGCTGGGACCATATCAGGGCCTGTTGCCTTGTGTGGTTTTAACCCTGTCAGGAGCTTTTGGATCCCATGACTGTCTATGTGTATGTCCCACATGGTTGGATAAGGTGATGGTCTCATATCAGGTAAGTTAGATAGGTCCTCACGGGTGTACGCTGATTGAAACTGGTCGTTTAGGATTCCTGCCTTAGTTTCTGGGTCACTCTGTAGGAGTCCATATTTGTCCTTTAATGGAGCCACCCCAGACGAGTCTTGTTTTTGGCTATTTAGGTAGGTCCATAGTCTCTTGGGACTGCCCTTGACATCCCCACTGATGACCTCATCCATGTAATTGTCATGTGTTTTCCGTGTTTCTCTCTGTGTGAGCTTTTGTATGTTTCTGTATCTTTCCCAGTCCTTTACACGCTTTGATGTTTTTGCTTTCCTGTGAGCCCTCCTTTTTCTCCTGGTTAATCTCCTGATGTTACCATTTACCCATGGGTTTGAATATCTTTTCAATGTCATCTTTGATGATACATGCGCATCCATTGTCCTTTCGCAAAAATCCCTAAATAATTTCCATGTTGAATTTATATCTGTAAATTCCGTTGCCAGAAACTCTTCTTCAAAACTTTTTATTTCAGCCTTAATTTTTGTGGAATCCATTCTATCCCATTTATATATTTTCCTTTTCATGGGTCTGCTTCTGATTGGTGATAGTGAAGTATCCACGAGCACAATATCATATGATCGCTCTTACCTATTGGTGGAATAGGTTTGCATCTATTAACTAAGGATGGATGGGATGTGAATACAAGGTCAAGTGTTTTGTCCTGACGGGTATTAAAATTGACCATTTAGCTTAGTCCAAGGTCATCGACCAAGTAGATAGTCTGCTAGTTTATGAATAGAGAGTATGAGTTACCTGTGATATGCCTCTGTGGCCATTGAATGTCAAATAGGTTAAAGTCACCCCAACCATAATTATAATGTCGAAGGGTTCCAACTCTCTACCATAAATATAGAGCTCTTAAACTTGTTCCTCAGCTCTGTGATTTCTCTGGTAATTGCGTCAATTTAGTTCCTATCTGAGCTGTTTGATGGACGATAGAGTGATGTTATCAATAGGTTCTTCTGCTTAGGTAGGTCTACATTGATTATAATAAGCTCTGTCTCTGCACTAACATAAATCTTAGATGTAACAAGGTCTTTCTTTGATGCAATAAGTACACCCCCATGACTGTCTGATGGTCGGTCTCTACGGTGTACATCATAGACATATGTGTCAGGGAAAAATTCCGAGGAGTGGACTGATGGGTTCATCCAAGTTTCACACTCTAAAACTATATATATCTGGATCTGTAGACCCTAATAGAACTGCAAGTTCTGGTCCTTTATTCTTGATACTCTGGAAGTTAATTGTCAATATTCTGATGTTTTCTTTTTTCCGAGTATTTTTGTTGGTCATTACAGGTGTAATCCAAGGAAATCGTTTTAGCGGGGAATCCCCTCAGTTTTGACTGGTGAACAGGGCAGAATAAAAGGTGTCACACCATTGGTCAAAACTATTGAAAATTTAAAAATAGCACATGAAATCAATGTACCATTCCCTGTAGTTGGGATAAATTGAGTTTTGAACCTGTTTTTGTCTTTTATGCAATCTATAGATCGATTTAGAAATAGATGAAATTTGTAAAATTTTCGAAATGGATAGAGGGGTGATGTAAAAAAGTGAAATTTGTGAGAAAACGGTATGCATGACCCCCCTTTTTTCTGTTATTTTTATGTGTGTCAAAGGTGTCCAAATCTAACGAGACCAAATTCATAATTATTGAAGGATTGGAAGTCACTCAAATTGAGCTAAATGATTAATCATACAAAGAAGGTTTTTATTTCCTTGGATGACACCTATAGGGGAAAATGGACAAAAACTAGTAAATGGGGTTTTATTGTAGATTATTTCAAGAATTGGAACAAAAAGTGGATACATGCTTTTGATATCGATAATGTATTGCCTTAGTGACGTTTTCAAAACGTTATCGATGAACGATCGAAATAAACGGTCATACTAATTAAAGAGCATCAATGTCCATGTATGAACAGTAATGACAGAACAAATATCAAACTTCAAATGCGAGAACTTCTCGAAAGACAGACTTTCAGAATTATATACATTGCTCTGCGGGTTTTTCCGTAAGTGTTAATCTGATTAAGATCCCCGCTGTGCAGATAATCACGTAAAGAGATAGTATAATGAAGTATCTGGACGCAGCCTCTCAATGCATTTCGACCACATTTTAAACTTAATTGACTGAATACGGTGTGTTGTTGACTATCTACATCATTGTTTTTCTTTGTAAATTTATTATTTTGATATTTTTTTTCAATTAGAAACATTCAATTGTACCGATTTCTCGTTATTTTTGCAAAAATCAAGAAATTTTACCATATTTGGTCTTCTTGCTCCTAGAATTAGTCTATTTATTTGCCTTTGGGGATTTTTCTTCACGTATACTGATAGTAGACTTGTCTTCTCCAAGAAAATTAACAAATCAAAGTTTTGATATGATAAATAGGGCCTGAATTCGATAAAATCGTATGGTACACCATGTGATGAATGTTCGAGAAAATGGAATTTTTGTTGAAATATAGCTTTCAAAAAAGAGTCCATTACTCCTCGAAAGAAGGTTAAATAATCGTGAAAACTGCTGGTGCCGATGTAAAATAGTTTATTTAACAGCTTCAAGGCTTAAAATCATGATGTATGATAAATTTGACAAATCTATAGGTGTAATCCAAGGAAATCGTTTTAGCGGGGAATCCCCTCAGTTTTGACTGGTGAACAGGGCAGAATAAAAGGTGTCACACCATTGGTCAAAACTATTGAAAATTTAAAAATAGCACATGAAATCAATGTACCATTCCCTGTAGTTGGGATAAATTGAGTTTTGAACCTGTTTTTGTCTTTTATGCAATCTATAGATCGATTTAGAAATAGATGAAATTTGTAAAATTTTCGAAATGGATAGAGGGGTGATGTAAAAAAGTGGAATTTGTGAGAAAACGGTATGCATGACCCCCCTTTTTTCTGTTATTTTTATGTGTGTCAAAGGTGTCCAAATCTAACGAGACCAAATTCATAATTATTGAAGGATTGGAAGTCACTCAAATTGAGCTAAATGATTAATCATACAAAGAAGGTTTTTATTTCCTTGGATGACACCTACATTATCTGGTTTCTGATGTTTAGGCGAAGAGGTTGCCGTAGACAATCCAAATGTATTGTTTGCTGTGTCTGAGGTTTTATCCAAACATGATATAGACGAGATTTCACTGTCTAGTAGAGAATAAGAGTTAATGAACGAAAGTGTTGCACCATAAACTGTTGTGTTATAGTTTGACTCATTACACGCGACACAATTCCATGAGACTGATGGCGAGCCTATGTGTTCATACAAGGTATGTATATACAACTGTTTCTGATATACAAAGTAAGTCAACGCCCTTACAGCAAAGGGGATGGGATATGTGGTGTGTAAACGTCTTCATCATAAAAAGAATTAAAGAAAAAATCGTTGGCTTGCTTCGCTCGCCAGATATGTAACATTTCATTTAAAAATTTCATGTTCGTGCTCGTTTCACATAAATTTCATGTGAAACTTCTATGTAAAATTCAAGTAGATATCATTTCATGTAAGATACAATTGGCGTTGTTTCCATCGATCATTTTTATATAGTCATGTATTTTCCATTCATATGGAAATAATCATCAATAGAAAAAAATTATCGAAAGTGACTGAATAAATAAACGACGAAGAGGACTTCTCGATATTCATAAAAAAGTAAACAATGAAGGAGAAGAATTGTTTTCAAATTGTTGTCAGTGATGAAGACAGAACTACGGTGTTATCTTAATCATGTTTCTAAAGGAAGCGGTAATATGTGAAGTAAATTTATGTGAATTTTCAAATAAACATGATAATTCTCAATCATATGAAATTTGAACATGAATTTCTGATGAACTTTCATGTGAAATTCACATGATGCTCATTTCATTTAAGAAAAGAATATTATATTTTTTTCCTGTTGATGCAGGTATCACCCGAAAAATTGGACAGAAAACTGCATCTAGCATCAATTGTATTTTCAGCAACGAGTTCATTCGTGTTTGAGGGAACCCTCGGTTCTAGAAATAGTGCTATAAATAGACTTCCGTGAAAAATTGTGTTGATCGATGTATCAAAATCAGAATCTTCGTTTCCTGAAATTGGAAATTAAATGATATGAATGTGTATGCTATCTCTTTTCATGAAACGTTCTATAATTATCATGTAAAACAATGAAAACAAATTGTAATGATTAATCAATCCGAATCACATTGCCGTGGTAATAATGAGGTCAATCTTTTTGCACGAATTATAGAATCTACCACCAGGTGTGAGCAATGACAAGGAAATCCAACCCGAGAGTCCGGGATTTGCTTGCATTTAGTACCCGAAACGTGCATGTCTGGTCCTTGCTGTAAATTTATCAGGTTTGAAATAATGCTATTGAATTTAAAGACGTTCAACATTTGAACTACTTGGTGAGTGTCACTGCTGGTGGACCAAGAGTCTCCGAGGGCACATGTAGCCAAGTTCGATCAATTTCGGTTGATCGTCTGTCTCTTCAACGCATTTGAAATTTTCTGTCACAAAATTTCTTGAAATTTCTAAAACGTGGGTCCTGTAGCATGACAAATATGGATAATGACCATATCCCTGTATACAGCACAAAATCGATAATTCAGAAAATCAGAAACCGAAGGCATACAAAATCAGGATAAAACGGAAACCAAAGCAAACAAACAAAAACCTCCACCACATGAAAAGAAGCGAACTCCCGATATGGGAGTGAGACCAGGTGCCCAGGAAGAGCAAGCATCTCCTGCTTGCATGCAACACCCGCCGCTTTAATTCGGTAGAACTGTCGCATCCGGTTACTTCCATTTCGGAAGACATAGAGTACAATCTTTGATTGGACGGCCCAAATGGTCTATGACAGAATATCATCCACCATTCTGGAGAGTGGGACATCATAGTGTATGACGAGTTCCCCATATCGACCGTAGAACTTCCTCAGTGACGATGTTAGTCGGTTACAAACATATCCCTGACTGAGATGCTTATCTGAAAGACGCCTAGCTAGCTCTCAGAACAAAATCCGTATATTTGGTACTTGCTCTGGCATAGCGTATCAACTGAGATATGAACACACCATAAGCTGGCGATGATGGGATGTTGCTACTCAGAAAAGGAAAGTTTGTAATGCTGAAATTGAAGTCGTCACGTTTGTCATAGATTGAGGGGTTCATGTGACCATCAGTGTCGTAGGACAACATTATGTCCAAATAGGATGCTGAATTATTTGTCTCTGTAGTTTCTTTGACTTCAAGCTCCAAAGGATAGATACTGCTCAGGTAATCCGCGAATTTTGGATTATTGATGGACAACACATCGTCTATGTATCTGTAAGTGAAGTTGAAGTCAGAAGCTAAGTATCTTTTCCCTTCAGAGACCAAAGATTGAATGAATTCAGCTTCGTACGAGTAAAGGAAAATGTCGGCAAGGAGTGGGGCACAATTCCCCATTGGAATTCCGACAATTTGCTGGAAGACCTTTCCTCCAAACACCACAAAAATGTTGTCGATCAGAAAGTTTAACATCTGAATAATATCTGTTTCAGTGTACTTATTTTCAGAATCGGACTTTTCTTTTACAAAGTAGGTTTTGTCATAGTTAACAACAATAAATTTGTATTTGCGATTACCGTTCTTACTTGTAAACGCATTACTTATAATTTTTGCGAGTCTTTCTTTCAATTTAGAATTTGGAATTGTAGTATAAAGTGTCGAAAAACCAAAGGCTTTGATCGAATGGACTCTACTTAAATGAGTGGATTTCAAATGTTCTAAAAGTTCCTTCGAATTCTTTAAAATCCACATCTGGTTGATACCACTGCGAGAATATACTGTCGAGCAATATTTTTGAAGCCCAGATTTGATTTCAGATAAAACTTTGGTGAGTAAGATCGATACAGATTTGGTAGAACATTTTGAGGAACCAGCAATGCAACGTTGTTTGTACGGATTCTTATGCATTTTAGGTATGCAGTATAAGTATGGTAAATCTAAATCTAAATTGTTAGTGTCGAAGCCAAAGGAAGCAATAGCTGATTTGTGGTTATCTACTGTAAACGGGGAAATGATTGCGGTGGTTTTAATTTCGCTATGTTCGCGGTTTTCGAATTTTCCGCGAATATTAAACCCCCGCAATAATTGTATATAACAGACAAAACAAATCATAGAGGAAAATATGTTCATATGCTTCAGATGTATGAAAGCTATTGAACATGTACATCTGAATCGTTCGTGCTTTTCCTGTAAGTTGCTAAAATAGTTTGTACATTAAAAGGTATCAACAATATAACTTACAATGCTTCTATTATCATACCAATATTTTTTTCTCATAAAAAGGAAGATGAAATGCATAGTGAAATGGACGCAGTTAAATTAATTAGTTTCAATCTACTTATTGGTACTCCACTTCAATTCAAATTTAATCGTTTTTGTGTAATTATCACTAATTACTACGTGTTTGTCATTAATTACCACGAGAAACACTTGTTACTATAAACAACAATCAAATTACACGTGTGTTAGTGTGACAAAATTTTCATACATGTATCAAAAGTGTTTAAGTTTTTTCTTCTGCAACTTTCGATACCGCAAAATTAAAACCACCGCAATTGGCTACATTCAGAAAACCGCGAATTTTTAACACCGCGAAATTAAACCCGTTTACAGTATTATTTCAGAGGCAGAAATGTTTGTTGGGGTGTAAGTGGGATTTCCAGGTGTCGAATTTAAACCCAACTCTTTAACTAGACTGTCGAAATAGTACTTTTTGCAAGTAAATGTGTAACTATTTGAGGCTTTGTCCGCTGGTGTAATGACATAATGTTCTTGGAGGTAGGTAAGCTCTGTGATAACATCAGGATCTTTAAATATAGACTCGAATCTGGTGTTCACAGTTGATTTTAATCGGTAAATTCTAGATAAAAGTAACCCTCTGATTGATTTTATCCATTCGGAAAGGGTGTCGAGCTGTACATCCTCTTTCTTTGCCCAACGTCTTGCATATTCCTCACAAGAGTCCATGATAATTTTGACATTTTAGTTCCATGTAAAGGACATACTTTCCCTGTATTTGGGACCCTCTTTTAACAATTCTCTCAACTTGTCGTTCTTGACTATACTAAGGTCACCAGTTATAACGTGTCATATCCCACCCATTCTGCTACGTCTTTTGGTACATTTATGGACAATCATAATAATTTTCATACTCTTTGGTCACATTACATTGTTTAGACTGAGGATCACTGAAGAGGGTTTAGTACCCGAAACGTGCATGTCTGGTCCATGCTGTAAATTTATCAGGTTTTAAATTATGCTATTGAATTCAAAGACGTTTAACCATGTCGAGGCTTGCCGAAAAATGCTCTATCTTAAAGAGGTTTTAACATTAATTGATTACTAGTAGCCTATTTCTGAAAACTGATATGTCGATTTTTTAAATTGACGTCGAGTTATCTGGATCCCTTGACATATAAACTATATGACTATATTGATCTACCGGGAAGCTCAACAAATCCCTGCAGTCTCAAGTCCATTTCGGTTCAAAATTACATAAAATCAGGATTTCCATTTTTTAAAATGATTTTTATTTTCTTATTTGTCCCTTCTGATAAAAATGTTTCAAATCAGAATGCCTGTTTTGTAAGACAGAACCTACTGAAATGTAATTTTAGCCATTTGAAATCATACTAATTAACGATACGCAAAATTTTCTATAATCTCCCTGCATGCAAGATTTCAATGGAATACACGTGTACCTGTATTCTCTCATACCCGCATATGTGTTACAGTGTAGGCCCGTGAAAAATACACAGCTATATGTGAGCTACATCTGTATCACATATCACGTGTCAGCTGAATCACATATCACATGGCGCTATTGTTTAGATTGTTTACATTATTTTGACGTCACGATTTCAGCCCACAAAACATACAAGCTAGAATACCAAATTGAATATATACCTACAGGCAAGGGTAATTTGCAGTGCTTTTCTAGGCTCGGCAAGCCTCGGGTTTTACACGATTTTGAGACCCCTCGAGTGGAACCAATGTCTCTTTCATGTAGCTATCAACATCAGAACATGAAATAGGTATATAGTCTTATCCATTTTGTTGTCATCAATCTAAGCACAAGATAAACTGTTACCTGAACTGTTACCCAATACTTTAGTTCCTTCTTGGCATAGCGGATAGAGCTCCGGACTTAGAATCTTTTGTTAAAATAGACGGTGGTTTGATCGTGCTCCGCATCTCCCATTCTGCACGCAGTGATATTTTCTTATTTATTCGTGACTTCATCTGTTGACAGTGCATTTCTAGCTTATTTTCTCGAATGCGAGATGTATATCTCAATCACATTTTGTTTTTCACATGGAATGACAAAAATGGAAAATGACCATATCCCATTGCACAGTATAGATAAACATCAACAAAAGTACCTTTAAGTTATGCAGTCTCAAAGTCAAGAAGGCAAGGCAAAATAATGAGAATCCCCATTGGAATGGTTGCAAACCTAGGAATGAACAATATTCCCAAGTGAATCCAGGTGCCTTGGGATTTGGTGAGAATCTCTACAAGCAGGTTGTAGGGATTCCTATGGGTACAAATTGTGCGCCTCTTGTTGCAGATTTATTTTTATACACATATGAAAAGGAATTTATTCAAAATCTTCAAAAGCAAAGAAAACATGATGATGTGAAATGCTTCACTGGTACTTCTAGGTACCTGGATGATATTCTTACTATCGATAATCCTGTTTTTGAAAAGTATAAAGATGTTATTTATCCACAAGAATTGACTCTAAACAAGGCAAACTTTACAGACACTGAAACACCATTTTTGGACCTAAATATCAAAATTGTCAATGGAGAAATTCATACAAGTGTATATGACAAACGAGATGATTTTGGATTCAACATAGTAAATTTTCCCTGGCTTGACGGTGATGTTCCTAGATTACCGTCATACGGTATCTACATTTCACAGCTCATCCGGTATGCTAGAGCATGTACTGATGTTTTGGATTTTCATAATAGAAATCTACAAATTACAAAGAAACTTTTAGGTCAAGGTTTTCGCTTTCATAAACTAGTAAAGACTTTCTGGAAATTTTACAAAAATTATGATCAACTTCTTTTGAAATTCGGACCAATACAAGCAACGGAGTATATTACTTTGGGTATTTCACAACCTGCATTTTATGGTGACTTAATTAACAAAATAAGAAGGATCAAAGGTAGACAGCATATGTATCGAAAATGCGTCAGAGTCATCAAACGCCTTTTATACCGTGGATATGATCCTAATGTCACCAGACGGACACTAAGCTTGGTACTTGACCAATATACAGTCTTGTACGAGCGCATTCTTAAGACTTGCACTCTGACTGACTGTGACGACGGGACTCCATGACGGGCCCTGTCCAAACCTCTTTAGAGAAGACAGGGCCCCGACCACCTGTCCTCTCTGAATGTCAGTCGGACTCCTCGGGTGATAACATATATGAGCTCGCTACAGCCGGCAGAGCACGGACTGTATTACGCACGTCCTCTTTTTATATCCATTTACATATTCATCTGTGTTGCTTGGACCCCTGTGTTTTACGGTCTTGTTTGTGTGTGGTCACCTAACAGTGAGGAGGTTGTTTTACACCATAATTGTGCGTTCTTCGAGACCTCTAGGAAATCGGAATAGTGGGAGGGTTGTGCGCACGTAATCCAGGATAACCACACCGTCTGCTATTTACGTGGCAGATGGCCGTCCTAAGTCGGCACCGGTTGCCCATTGGTCTCGTTGGTTTATGTGTAGTCTTTTGTGTTTCATGTTTCTATATTGTAAGTTGGTGTTCCTTGTCCCTTTTACGTCTCTTTCTGTGGGTATCTGTTCTGTGTTTTTTTGCATGGGTGTTTTGGGATTTTGCTGTGGGTGCTGCAACCTAGTGTTGTTGGAGATCTCCTCCTTTCTTTGGGAGAGTCAGCGTTTCCTTATTACATGCAACATTGATAATTCAGAAAATCATAAACTGAAGGCATACAATATCAGGATTAAAGTACGAACCAAAACCACATGAAAAGAAGCGAACTCCCAGTATGGGAAGAGAGACTAGGTGCTCAGGAAGAGTCAGTATCTCCTGTTTGCATAGAACACCCGTCGCTTCAATTCAGCAGAAATATCACATCCAGTTACTTCCATTTCGGAAGATATAATCATATTGTGTATAATATTGGATACAGGTAGTATGTTCAGATGGTCTAAGACAGAAGATACCACCCCCATTCTGGACAATAGGACATCATAGTGTATGACGAAAGGAGGGGATCTCCAACAACACCAGGTTGCAGCACCCACAGCAAAATCCCAAAACACCCATGCAAAAAACACAGAACAGACACCCACAGAAAGAGACGCAAAAGGGACAAGGAACACCAACTCACAACATAGAAACATGAAACATAAAAGACTACACATAAACCAACGAGACCAATGGGCAACCGGTGCCGACTTAGGACGGCCATCTGCCACGTAAATAGCAGACGGTGTGGTTATCCTGGATTCCTCCCACTATTCCGATTTCCCAGAGGTCTCGAAGAACGCACAATTATGGTGTAAAACAACCTCCCCACTGTTAGATGACCACACACAAACAAGACCGTAAAACACAGGGGTCCAAGCAACACAGATGAATATGTAAATGGATATAAAAAGAGGACGTGCGTAATACAGTCCGTGCTCTGCCGGCTGTAGCGAGCTCATATATGTTATCACCCGAGGAGTCCGACTGACATTCAGAGAGGACAGGTGGTCGGGGCCCTGTCTTCTCTAAGAAGGTTTGGCCAGGGCCCGTCATGGAGACCCGTCGTCACAGTCAGTCAGAGTGCAAGTCTTAAGAATGCGCTCGTACAAGACTGTATATTGGTCAAGTACCAAGCTTAGTGTCCGTCTGGTGACATTAGGATCATATCCACGGTATAAAAGGCGTTTGATGACTCTGACGCATTTTCGATACATATGCTGTCTACCTTTGATCCTTCTTATTCTGTTAATTATGTCACCATAAAATGCAGAGTTCCTCATATCGACCATGGAATTCTCAGTGACGATGTTAGTCAATCACAAACGTATCCCTGACTGAGAAGCTTAAACGAAAGACGCGTCCCAAAACAAAAATCATTTTTAACAAAATACCAACATGATACAAATGTGATACTAATAAGATACACTTTAGTACCACGGTACAGTATCTTGTTGATTTCAGCTATTAATGTGATACTAATAAAATACTCCAGTCTCATTAGGGATGAATATCCTGTTAGTATCCCTTAAGACTGAGTATTGCATTGGTGTCACATTAAACTTAAACTCCCTCTGTTAATATCTTGTTGGTATTTTGTTTCACTTTGAAATTTGTTCTGATCTGCAGGTAGTGGAAGCTTAACAAAATACTAATGTGATACTGCCCTGCTTAACTGCATCCTGTGTGATGTCATCAATGAGTCATCAGTGACAGCACACATTTCAAATCTGGCTGATACACACATGCAAGCACATGGAGTTTGAGATTTAATGTTGACATATGTTAAAAGTTTGAATACAGGTGGATATCAAGTTTAACTTATTTTCAAAGACTGATATTATACCATTGGACACAATATCAAGGACAATATAATATTTATACATATCGGTTGCCAGACTGTGCATATGTATGGATGAATTGTGCTCCGTCTGCTTCGAAAGTATAATGACTAGTAACTTTCTTTGTTAATGCATGATTAAAAAAATTTAATGACACATTTTGTTTTAAGTGACATAGTTTGTTATAAAAGTTTATGTATTGGATTATCCTTATATTCCCCAAAAAATGTTTTACAAATTATTTTGATATAAATGAATTCAATCATTTGAAGTATAATAACTTATATTTTTCCTTTGAACTTCTGTAATCATTCAAATCCATGAGTACGTGATCGAGGTATAAACAAATTCAAATCCTCACGTACTCCATCTTTGATTTATCGGGTCAAAATAAATATTGCAGAATCACATTAGTTTTTGCTACTGTATTTATGGTAACAAAGGAAGTATCTCGTTGATATCACATTTTGGTATCACATTGGGTATCCTATCAGTATCACATCGTAGTATCCCATTGGTACCTCATACACTGTGTAGCATCACGTGACTAAAGTTGATGTAACCACGAACACAAAAAGGAGGCATGTCGCTCGTTTGGAGGAAAGAAAACAGCTAGGTACTGTGATGATTGTTTTTATTCAATTTTATCTTTTCATAGCCGATGTCCTTGTAAAAATGATATTTTGATGATTCTTTGTTTATTAGCTAAGAAGTCATTGTACATTTTACAAGCATTCTGACAAAAGGAACGTCGTGGTCGAAATATGTTAAACACAATGTTGTGGTGGTTTCCACGCAAATATCTACAGCTTTTGTCACAATGTTTGTAAAAAAAACGACGTTTTTCTATCTAAGGAGTTCATGGTTGTAAAAGTATCAGTTTAAACAAGGATAAAGGCTATGCAAAGATATAATTTAATCAAAGCAAATATTGCAGTTCATGTTTTTTTTCCTCCAACTGAGCATTTTATTTTTTTGTGGTTTCATCAACCTAAGTCACGTGATGCTACATAGTGTCATAGGTATCCAAAGTCGGCACCGGTTGCCCATTGGTCTCGTCGGTTTATGTGTAGTCTTTTGTGTTTGATGTTTACATGTCGTGTGTCTCTTTTCCGTCTCGTGCTGTACTCGTCTTTTGTGTTTTTGCATCGGGTGTGTTGGTGTTTTGCTGTTGATGCTGCAACGCGGTCTTGTTGGAGATCTCCTCCCTTCTTTGTTAACCTCATTTGCACGTGAATTTTGATACTATATCACATTAGTATCATGTTAGAGTAGCCTGTTTACCCATTTGTTTTGTTTGGGATGATCTCTTTCTCTTCGTGTCTGCTCTGTTTTTGCATTGGGTGTTCTGGAGTTTTGCTGTGGATGCTGCAGCCTAGTTGTTGGAGATCCCCTCCTTTGTCTTATATGAAAGACGCCTATCTCTCAGAAAAAAAATATGTATACATTGTAATTGGTACCTGTTGAAATTCCGACACTTTGTTGGAAAAGGGAAGGATCTCCAGCATGACCACCCCGCACTCACCCAGTGAAACAAACCCACAAGAAATTGACACATAATAAACATCAAAGAAGTAATATATTCAGTCTCAATTAAAATCGAGAAGACAAGGCCAAATCGTGAGAATTCCCATCGCAAGGGTTGCGAACCCCGGAATGAACAACATTCCGAAGTGAGATCAGGTGCCCGGGGAGAGTCAGCGTCTCCTGATTGCATGTAACACCCATCGCAACAACTCCATGGAAACCTGTCAAATTCAGTGATTTCTCGATGTACATTTTAATGTACATATCAGGTAAGTATGTCTTGTTTTGTATGATATCAGCCATTCAATCACAATCCAGAATGTCACTTATCATTCTGGAAAGGGGGATTTGATATGCTTTTATTATATCCCCGTAGCGACCGAACCCAGAACTTCCTCAATGATGAGTTCAGCCGTTAATGACATAAATATGACATCAAACAAAACTACAAATCGCAAAAAGACACAACAATATTCATTAGAACATCATACAAAACAATCGAAACAGACGTACAGTAACATCAAACATTGATGACAATACATAAAAAGAAGGAGACCAATGTGTAACCGGCGCCGACTTTGGACGGCCATCTGTATGGCAAGCCAATGTGGACAAAAATAGGTATTTTCTAATATTAGAAATTTATTTTCTAATATTTGAAATTCATTTCTTAATATTAGATATTCATTTTCTAATATTTGAAATTCATCTTTTAATATTAGAAATTATTTTCTTATATTAGAAATTACTTTCTTACTCCTCCCGGGCACCTGATCCCACCTCTAGCTTGCTAGGGGTCCGTCGATGTTTCATTTTGTGCTCTATTGTGAGTGCTGTTGAGATTGTCGTCAGGATCTTCTTTAACTCATTTCTAATATTAAAATTCATTTTCTTATATTAGAAATTCATTTTCTGATATTAGAAATTCATTTTTTAATATTAGAATCTTATTTTCTAATATTAAAAATTCATTTTCTAATATTAGAAATTCATTTTTTTAATATTAGAATTTATCGACTATGTTCTAATATTAAGAATTCATTTTCTAATATTTGAAAATCATTTTCTAATATTTGAAAATCATTTTCTTATATTTGAAAATCATTTTCTAATATTTGAAAATCTTTTTCTAATATTCGAAATTCATTTTGTAATATTAGAAAATAATTTATTATCTTCTAATTTATTATAAATCTACTTTATATGAATTTATTTTAGGCCTATCATATTGTCATTATTATAAATTATATGATGGTAATTTATTCTGGTCAAACATAGACGTAAATAATTATTTGGAGAACACTTAAACAGAAAATTTTGTATCTGTCCGTGCACCATATCATAACATATGGCGAGCAATGAAAAATTTCTGTTTAAGTGTTCTCCGAATACACGTCTATTCTTGACCAGAATAAATTACCATCATATAATTTATAATAATTACCATATGATAGGCCTAAAATAAATTCATATAAAGTACATTTAGACAGTATTAACTTGGTTCAATCAAAGGGGATTCCCGTGGAACATATATCATTTGTGTATCACGTGATACCCCACGGTGACTATGAAAAACATCATTGAAGTGTCTTTTGTCCAGGGATAGTTGATACCTTCAATATCCTTGGACATTATTTCAGAAACTATATAGGACGTCATTGTTTCTATTGAGGGTGTCATGTTTTAAGAATTGACTGTTGAATTTTGACAGTTTATTGGAGTATAAAGTTTGGTTTGTTGCATCACAAATTGTGTAAAACCGCGTACGCAAAATTTGTGATGCGACAAACCAAAGTTCATACTCCAATAAACTGTCAAAATTGAACAGTCAATTTTTATAATTTCCAAACCCTAATTTATCCCAATTTTCACAAATATACTCAAGAAATTAGTTATTTAGTACATTGCGTATGAAAATATCAACTCCATAGGGCCAGTAGGCGAACTACTTCCCAAACGAAATAGAAATAAAGTATACACAGCTAGTCAAAAGCCACAAATGTGTCAAAAGTATTTGTTCCCCAACTGGAGCCCCATTTTACCAATTCATTACATCATCAAATGATATGACGTAGCAGTTTGATGACAAAACACATCCGAAAGCTCGATCGTTCGGTTACTACTTTAGCAAAGTTGCGAAATTAATGAAATCTTAGCTTGTGGTTAAAAGATCGACATAAAAGATGACGAAAGTCAAGAAGTTTTAGATAATTATTCGATAAATATTTGAAACATATGCCAACCATTATTCGTTTCAAGTTTCATGTCCCAATTTAACGAAATAACGAGGCCGAAGTAGGTCGCCGTCTTTTGTCAGCTTTGATCTCTTATTTTCTGTTCGCTGATAATTTTATTAATATTTTGTTCTAAATTCTTCATCATGGTATAAATACATCACTAGAAAAGTTTCTAGTTTCAATAATCCATAGGATCAGAACGATTATATCTCATAGAAATTGTTTGAAACAGTGATCTTCGGTCCTTTTCATTCAAAACTTTTGTACGTTGACAGTCGTCAGCCATTGGGGAATTTCAAACGTGGGATGCTCGACCCAAAAACTGTTATGATGGGATTGTGCACAATTTTGAAGAAAATAGATGGGAGATTCTGTTTCTCTCGTGATTTTACTGCGTTTTCTGTCTATTATCACAATTAAGGACAGGGAATGGTCTAAGGAGCTTCAAAACCAGGTGCATAGCAACCATCATCGAAATTGTCATACAATTTTCATTAATTCTGATATCGTTTTTATATCTAAGGACTACTGTTAACAAAACTATGTTTGTTTTGGCACTTGTATCATTCAAAAGCCGATCTTAGCAACATTTAATGATTTTGATTAAAGTAGTTCCGGCTCATCCGGTATTTTTTCATGTTCATTGGGGTATGAACATGTATTTTGGACCAATCAAAATGCGTAAATTCGTGAAAACAAACATACTTGGAAATTATTCAATTTTAAAGTGATATTAGAACATATGAGATAATACTTTTATGGAATGCGTGCGACTGGAGTTTCAGACCGGGAGGCCCCCTGCCCATTCTTTTATTGAGCTTAGTGTACAACATAGTATTACCTATATTCATATTGTCATATACATTCACTTTAATGACAAATGACAGATGGAGATATCTTTGGCATAGACGGATTCAGGAATCTAAAATAGGGAGGGCGGATCACTGTGAACACCGAAAACAATCTTTCTGAGAAGCGTAGAAAGGGGGTAAGGGGTATAATAACTAAAACAAAACATTATTAATTTATTTTTACATATATTTTTTAAAACTTCATCTTCATAAACAATTATTTCAAAATTCACCTGCATTGGTGCAAGGGATATACGGTAGACCTTATTTCACGAGCTCCTCAGTGGGTATTAAAACACTCAGTAAATTTTAATATTATTCTGAGGAGGTCGATGTCACGGAATCTATTTTGATTAAAATAAGGATCAAATTTCATTCTATCAATATATAATGGTCACAATTTTAGGGATTAACAACGAAAAACGATTCGACATTATTCTTTTTTTTTAATTATAAAGTTATGGTCACAACTAGCTGTTTTTATGGAATAGCACAATAATATAAAAGAACGAAGCAATAAATTTATATTTGAAAACATTTCTGACACACGTTTTCATTAGAGGCAATTGATGATAGAAAAGATTGGATTATCTCTCTCTCAACAAATCAAAACGGACAAATGTGCGTGTATGTGTGTGAGGGGGAGGGGTGTGTTCCCCCGCAAACCACGATCTAATATTCGGCATGTGATAGATCCATAATTCCATATGTAGATACAGAATCTATCAAAAATATTGGCCAGCACGATTATTTTTCTTAATAAGAATATAAATTATGTCAAACATCTTCTGTCCTGAATCTACAGGTGATCGCCAGCCATGAGCATGTTTAGAAATGACCGGTGCGCCCTTTATTTATTTATTTATTTATTTATTTATTCTATTTTATTTATTTATTTTATTATTATTATTTTTTTGCTCAATAAATAAAAAACTATGCTTTAGATATTGATTTTTTTATTCTTGAAACGGTAAACACATGCGTATACACATGTGCTTGAACAGGCAATCACTTTGTCGTGTACAACTTATGACGTCATTTACTGAGACCCACGAAGAATACAGTCGATCCCGAAAATTTATTGGGTAAATTGACAAAAATGTCGATTTCCTCTAAAACCAGGATTTTTTTCTGTGGTTACAGCATGAAAAATTTCATTTTTAAAGAGCTAATGCTATATACTATTTTCACAGATGTTCTAATATCACTTTAAACAAAAGAATGTCAAAAGAAATGCCCGAATGACACTATATTGCTGCTGGTAGACTTCTGGGGTGTTTTTTGTTTTTTGTTTTTGTTTTTTTCTTTTGTTTTTTTTTTTTTTTTTTTGTTGTTGTTTTTTTTATCAATCAGGGAAGCAGGAGACCTCTCTAAATGTGAATAGGAGGTCTAGAGTGTAGTTTCGGCTTTGTTTTACCCCCAAAAAGTAGAAATTGGAACTTAAAATTTATTTCATCTAAAAGAACATCAAAACTGCAATAACATTCAAATTGGTTAATTTTTCAAAATAGCTATTTGCATATTAGTGTAGCAGAACGGGTCTATGTCATCAATATTAATCTATTTTCATTCTTATTTTTTACCTATAGATACGCTATATATATATAGATACATAGATAAGAACTCTTATCTTTAGCCAATCAGATTGATTGTTATATATCACAGTTCGGTAACTGCCATGTGATCAAGCAGTATATAAAGCGAGCGTTCAGCGAGCTCAGTGCAGTGTTCTGCCAGACTTTCTGGCTATTAAAGCCTCTCTAGTCGACTTCTGACTAATGACAAATATGGATAATGACCATATCCCTGTCTACAGCACAAAATCGATAATATAGAAAATCAGAAACCGAAGGCATACAAAATCAGGATAAAACAGGAACCAAAACAAACAAACAAAAACCTCCACCACATGAAAAGAAGCGAACTCCCGATATGGGAGTGAGACCAGGTGCCCAGGAAGAGTAAGCATCTCCTGCTTGCATGCAACACCCGCCGCTTCAATTCGGTAGAACTGTCACATCCGGTTACTTCCATTTCGGAAGACATAGAGTACAATCTTTGGTTGGATGGTTCAAATGGTCTATGACAGAATGGTGTATGACGAGTTCCCCATATCGACCGTAGAACTTCCTCAGTGACGATGTTAGTCGGTCACAAACATATCCCTGACTGAGGAGCTTATCTGAAAGACGCCTAGCTCTCAGAACAAAATCCGTATATTTGGTACTTGCTCTGGCATAGCGTATCAACTGAGATATGAACACGCCATAAGCAGGCCATGAAAGGATGTAAAAGGAAAGTTTGTAATGCTGAAATTGAAGTCGTCACGTTTGTCATAGAGTGAGGTGTTCATGTGACCATCAGTGTCGTAGGACAACATTATGTCAAAATAGGATGCTGATTTATTTGTCTCTGTAGTTTCTTTAACTTCAAGCTCCGAAGGATAGATACTGCTCAGGTAATCCGCGAATTTTGGATTATTGATGGACAACACATCGTCTATGTATCTGTAAGTGAAGTTAAAGTCAGAAGCTAAGTATCTTTTCCCCTCAGAGACCAAAGATTGAATGAATTCAGCTTCGTGCGAGTAAAGGAAAATGTCGGCAAGGAGTGGGGCACAATTGGTCCCCATTGGAATTCCGACAATTTGCTGGAAGACCTTTCCTCCACACACCACAAATATGTTGTCGATCAGAAAGTTTAACATCTGAATAATATCTGTTTCAGTGTACTTATTTTCAGAATTGGACTTTTCTTTTACAAAGTACGTAGGTTTTGTCATAGTTAACAACAATAAATTTGTATTTGCGATTACCGTTCTTACTTGTAAACGCATTACTTATAATTTTGCGAGTCTTTCTTTCAATTTAGAATGAGGAATTGTAGTGTAAAGTGTCGAAAAATCAAAGGCTTTGATCGAATGGACTCTACTAAAATGAGTGGATTTCAGATGTTCTAAAAGTTCCTTCGATTTCTTTAAAATCCACATCTGGTTGATACCACTGCGAGAATATACTGTCGAACAATATTTTTGAAGCCCAGATTTGATTTCAGATAAAACTTTGGTGAGTAAGATCGATACAGATTTGGTAGAACATTTTGAGGAACCAGCGATGAAACGTTGGTTGTACGGATTCTTATGCATTTTAGGTATGCAGTATAAGTATGGTAAATCTAAATCTAAATTGGTAGTGTCGAAGCCAAAGGAAGCAAGAGCTGATTTGTGGTTATCTATTATTTCAGAGGCAGAAAGGTTTGTTGGGGTGTAAGTGGGATTTCCAGGTGTCGAATTTAAACCCAACTCTTTAACTAGACTGTCGAAATAGTACTTTTTGCAAGTAAATGTGTCATTATTTGAGGCTTTGTCCGCTGGTGTGATGACATAATGTTCTTGGAGGTAAGTAAGCTCTGTGATAACATCAGGGTCTTTAAATATAGACAAGAATCTGATGTTCACAGTTGATTTTAATCGGTTAATTCTAGATAAAAGTAACCCTCTGATGGATTTTATCCATTCGGAAAGGGTGTCGAGCTGTACATCCTCTTAAATTTCTTTGCCCAACGTCTTGCATATTCCTCACAAGAGTCCATGATAATTTTGACATTTTGGTTCCATGTAAAGGACATACTTTCTCTGTATTAGGGGCCCTTTTTTAACAATTCTCTCAACTTGTCGTTCTTGACTATACTAAGGTAACCAGTAATAACGTGTCCACAAGGAGAGTAATAATGGAACAAGAAATAGAAACATTTTGTATCTTTGATTTGGTCTGGATTTATGTTTGATTTTGATATTTGATTTGTTATATTTGGTTATGATTTATTTGATGATTTGAAGTTATTTTGAATTTGAAAAGGAATTCGGTTAGATTGTATTTGGTTTCAAATTGAAAGATAAGATTTGGTATTTAATTTCACGACGACTTTTGTTTCTGTTTATTGGTTTTGTTGAATAAAGAATAGACTTGGGAATAAAAATAGAAAATCATTTTTGTTTTGTCTGATTTACACGCACCACCACTCGTCCACTACTAGATTGGCGTCGCCGGTAGGATAGTTGCACGATTCGGTAGGATAGTTGTACGATTTTGGTAGGATATATTTGTTAGATTTTGGTAGGAAAGTTATAAGAGTATATTTGGAATTTAGGTATTGCTTAGTTGGATTGGTTTGATAGATTTTCTATAAATCTATTTCTTTGGATACCATTTTTTTGGACGTTGATTTACTTGAATTTAGTTTGAGATTCTGTAAATTTTTGTTGTTTTCTTTTGAGGAATAGTTTATATTCGAGTATCTTCGCAGTGCGGTTCTTTGTCTTTTAGTGACAGTGATTGGTTTATTGTACCTAGTTTTGATTTTTGGTATTGACAGTTTGGAACTTAGTTTCTGTAAACGATAACTGTCAATGTTTATGATGACAGTTAGAGTTACCGGACTAAGTTATAGTCCGATTTTGGACGCTATTTTGACCATGAGATGACCGGATCCAGTTACCGGATAGACGTGACCTAGATGTGAAATGCCCCAGACGTGATGGGAAGAATACCTAGGCGAATTTCGATGCATTTATCTTTAAAAAAATATCCAGCGATGACCGATGATGTGCCCTTTGATTGATCCAGTTACCATGAAGATTACTAAACATCATGAACATTTTTTTCGTGTCCGAGTGCACCAGTTATGAACATTCGAACATTCGAGTCCGCTAACAACAGTGTGAAATAATGAACTTTTCGCGTCCGATCTCCATTCCTTCAACAGTGCTGTGAACTACTGACATTAACTTTTCTTTTCTTTTTCAGAAACTCACTTTTCATTTATATGACTTGTTTTACATGTATGATTTTGTTTATACATGTTTTTGTTGTTAATCATATGTCATGCTCATATTCACTTGCTGCAATTAACTTCCATCAATGACAAATATGGATAATGACCATATCCCTGTATACAGCACAAAATCGATAATTCAAAAATCAGAAACCGAAGGCATACAAAATCAGGATAAAACAGGAACAAAAGCAAACAAACAAAAACCTCCACCACATGAAAAGAAGCGAACTCCCGATATGGGAGTGAGACCAGGTGCCCAGGAAGAGTAAGCATCTCCTGCTTGCATGCAACACCCGTCGCTTCAATTCGGTAGAACTGTCACATCCGGTTACTTCCATTTTGGAAGATATAGATATATAGAATATTTGCTCCTATAAATACATGCATGTATTTCAGTTTCAGATACAATGACAAATATGGATAATGACCATATCCCTGTCTACAGTACAAAATCGACAATCCAGAAAATCAGAAACCGAAGGCATACAAAACCAGGATAAAACAGGAACCAAAGCAAACAAAAACAAAAACCTCCACCATATGAAAAGAAGCGAACTCCCAATATGAGAGTGAGACCAGGTGCCCAGGAAGAGTAAGCATCTCCTGCTTGCATGCAACACCCGTCGCTTCAATTCGGTAGAACTGTCACATCCGGTTACTTCCATTTTGGAAGATATAGAGTACAATCTTTGGTTGGATGGTTCAAATGGTCTATGACAGAATATCATCCACCATTCTGGATAGTGGGACATCATAGTGTATGACGAGTTCCCCATATCGACCGTAGAACTTCCTCAGTGACGATGTTAGTCGGTCACAAACATATCCCTGACTGAGAAGTTTATCTGAAAGACGCCTAGCTCTTAGAACAAAATCCGTATAGTTGGTACTTGCTCTGGCATAGCGTATCAACTGAGATATGAACACGCCATAAGCAGGCGATGAAGGGATGTTGCTACTCAGAAAAGGAAAGTTCGTAATGCTGAAATTGAAGTCGTCACGTTTGTCATAGAGTGAGGTGTTCATGTGACCATCAGTGTCGTAGGACAACATTATGTCCAAATAGGATGCTGAATTATTTGTCTCTGTAGTTTCTTTGACTTCAAGCTCCGAAGGATAGATACTGCTCAGGTAATCCGCGAATTTTGGATTATTGATGGACAACACATCGTCTATGTATCTGTAAGTGAAGTTGAAGTCAGAAGCTAAGTATCTTTTCCCTTCAGAGACCAAAGATTGAATGAATTCAGCTTCGTACGAGTAAAGGAAAATGTCGGCAAGGAGTGGGGCACAATTGGTCCCCATTGGAATTCCGACAATTTGCTGGAAGACCTTTCCTCCAAACACCACAAAAATGTTGTCGATCAGAAAGTTTAACATCTGAATAATGTCTGTTTCAGTGTACTTATTTTCAGAATCTGACTTTTCTTTTACAAAGTAGTTTTGTCATAGTTAACAACAATAAATTTGTATTTGCGATTACCGTTCTTACTTGTAAACGCATTACTTATAATTTTTGCGAGTCTTTCTTTCAATTTAGAATGTGGAATTGTAGTGTAAAGTGTCGAAAAATCAAAGGCTTTGATCGAATGGACTCTACTAAAATGAGTGGATTTCAGATGTTCTAAAAGTTCCTTCGAATTCTTTAAAATCCACATCTGGTTGATACCACTGCGAGAATATACTGTCGAACAATATTTTTGTAGCCCAGATTTGATTTCAGATAAAACTTTGGTGAGTAAGATCGATACAAATTTGGTAGAACATTTTGACAATTTTTTGACAATTAATCTTGCACAATCTTAAACGTTTTGACAATCTTGCACAATCTTAAACGTTTTGACAATTAATCTTGCACATGAAAATTATCTTTGATATTGTTTGTTTAGAATGCTGGCTTTATGTTTGATTTTGATATAATTATATTTGATTTGTTATATTTGGCTACGATTTATTTGATGATTTGAAGTTATTTTGAATTTGAAAAGGAATTCGGTTAGATTGTATTTGGTTTGAAAGATAAAATTTGGTATTTAATTTCACGACAACTTTTGTTTCTGTTTATTGGTTTTGTTGAATAAAGAATATACTTGGGAATGAAAATAGAAAATTACATTTGTTTTGTCTGATTTACACGCACCACCACTCGTCCACTACTACATAAGTATAAAATTTATTTGGTGGATTTTGAACATGTTCTACTTCTACTATATAATCCGCAGTCGGAATCCACTTTGCGGATATATTCTTTGTTTTGATTGGGTATGTCTCGTATCATATTCAGGGGATATCCCTTTTAAAAAAATCAAGGTAACACAAGGCTCGGGGATGCAGACCTGCACTAGTATCCTCCCCGTTGCATTATGACTAGTACCGAATAAAATTATTCTCGAACTGTCCAGCGTGTCTCGGTATTTTCGTAAAGAATTTATAAGATACGATAAATTCTTACGTTCTGTAGGTGATGTTATATGTTGCTTAGATAGAAAATAAACGGTAGAGCACAATCTATCAAAATTATTGAAAGTCTTTTTACGCATACGGTGCGCGGAGTAGAACACCGGAGAGCGAAGTTGAAACAAAATGGCGAGCAGTCACTCGGGTTGGTTTGAATGCATGGTTTCTATGACTTGTGAAATATTTTAAGTTCTTCTAGTACTTGGGAAGGACAGGATCATGCACCATAGTCCCATTAATTTTCAAAATGACCTATTGAAGTCTGTGAACTATCCTGAGGAACGGCCCATTGAAATATTTTACAAAATCTGACATGGAAAGTGACCCATACACTCCAACAGTATAGATAACATATACTTAGACTTCCAGAAAGCATTTGATAAAGTCCCACATAAAAGGTTACTGGAAAAGTTAAAAGGGTACGGAATAGGGGGAAATTTGTTATCGTGGATAGAAAGCTTTTTGACAGAACGGAAACAGAGAGTGGTCTTAAACGGGTCCGAATCAAACTGGTCAAATGTAACAAGCGGCATCCCACAAGGAAGTGTCTTAGGTCCTACACTATTTCTAATATATATTAATGACCTACCAGATGTTGTACATGGTTGCCAGTCATTTCGGCCCTTTTCCAGTTCGGCCCCCAGTCATATCGGCCTTTTTACCTTTCGGCCTTTTTCCATTTCGGCCCTCAATTTATAATGAAAAAAAAACATAATGCTGAAACATATAGGCCCCTTTTTTTCGGCCTTTTGCCGTTTCGGCCCATTTATAACCAGGGAAAACCTAGCTTGCTTGACAACTATGACTTTTATTTTTAATACAAATTTTCTATGAAACAACTTGATAAAAAAAATTTATGATTTCTTGATAAAGGCCGAGTGGCAGAAAATTTGTGAATATTGAGTGTTAATTGTTATTTATTATTTCTATGAAACAATCTGCAAAAAAAAAAAAAAAAAAAGAAAATCGATTTTTTAAGATTTTTATTACAAAATTCAAATTAAAATTCTTTATTGGCTTTAACACATTGTTCAAAATGTATTTTTTTCTGGGTTGCCAAAAATTTGGGTCGGCAACTACATGAAAATTAATGGCCTTATCTAGAGCAGACGATTACCGGGTCCTCTATTTTAGAAAATAAGAATACTTATTCAATTGTATGTCATACTATTTGTTCCTAAGAAATTAAGCAATAATTTTCAATAACAATTTCTTCAACCCGGACGATGCAAGCTTGGATTTTTCAGTAGAAGGTGGTGGAGGCAAGAGGCTGGAATTCACCCCCTTAATTTTTCCCTTGTATTAAGTTTTTATTGTATCAAGTATTTATTCTCAATTTCTCACTATTAGGCCGAATGGTCTAGGGCCGAAAGGTAGGAATTATTTCCCTGCATTATTATGGAGGGCCGAAACAAAGGCCGAATGGTCTAGGGCCGAAAGGTAAAAAGGCCGATATGACTGGGGGCCGAACTGGAAAAGGGCCGAAATGACTGGTAACCTTGTACATAATATTGTCAAACTTTTTGCAGACGATACAAAATTGTACTCGGTGGTTAATAATCATGAACAACAAGAGAGATTACAAGAGGATATTAATAGTCTTGCGTCTTGGTCCAACAAATGGTTATTGAAATTCAATGTTTCAAAATGCAAACATCTCCATCTAGGTAAACCCAATCAAACAACTTATACAATGAATGACGAAGAAATTACTAAATGCGATAGTGAGAAAGACCTAGGAATCAAGGGCGGATTTAGGGGGGTTTGGGGGGGTTCGGGAAAACCCCCCCGGTTTCCCAATTTTTTTTTTTTTTTTTTTTTTTTTTTTGTGGTAACATTAGCACTCGGAAAAAACCCTGCAAACTGAGTAATAAAAGATTGCTTAATGTCCACCAGAATTCACTATTTTGAAACAAAATTTACAAAAATTTTCTGATACATTCTATCTCATATCGATTCGATACCGTATCAATTGGCGTACATGTATTTGTGGATTCGTACAGACAATCGCGAAGTTTTTGTAATGTACGTCGCAGAGGGGGTTTTCTGTTTATTTTTTTTCCCGAAAATTAACATTAACAAATACTATAATATGAACATGTTCAAAATAATTTGCAAAACACGTACGTGTGTCAAACAATCAATGTAAGTGGTATGGGGATCGAAACGTACACGTTTCTGTCCTCAAATACCCGGTACGAGTATTTTTGTCATCAACAAATTTTGTTAAATTCATACTTTGAAATAACCGGGAAAATGGGCAAATATTTAACATTGTATATAGCTCGAATATGCTCCAGGGGCCTATAATGAAGCATTCAATTTTTCAAAGCCAAAACCCAATGATACTCAACATTTTTTACTCGATATCGTACCAATATTCTAAGTACATGTAACAGCAAGGACAAATCAACAAGCCAGGGGCGAAGCCAGGCGTACATTTGTACGCAAAAACGTCCACATCGTCTCGCGAAAAAAAAAAAAAAAACGGAGAGCGCCTCCCCCAGTTGCCAAAAAGAAGGGGGAGGGTCTTTTGAAATACCGTATTTAAAGCAAACTACTGTTCAGAAATAGATCAAAGACACTCCAGAAACCACCGATTTGAATGCATTTTTCGTAATTTTCTTGTGTTTCATTAGAACTCAATACAACCATGCGCGGATCCAGAGGGGGACCGGGGGTCTGGACCCCCCCCCCCCCCCCCCCCCCCCCCCCCCCCCCCCCCCCCCCCCCCCCCGAGATTTTCGGAGGTGGGGTTCAGCTTTGGCCCATTTCTAACTGAAATAGGTCTAAAATGCATGAAAGGGCTTTGTAACCTAAAATTTCGATCGGCTCGCTTCGCTCGCCATTTACAAATACAAAACTATTTTTTCTGCAAAATTCCTTAATTATTATAATCGTTCGTACTAAGTGATTTTATATAATTGTCTTGGGTCTCAGGAACTCATTTTGAACAGTCCCTTACTTCATAGGATGTAACCTACTTCATCTTTTTCAATGTTTTGTCATTTTGGAAAATGACACATCTCTTATCTATTTATTCTCATGAAATTCGCTCCGCTCGCCGATATAAGGAGTGAAATATTCAATGTTATAAATAATCATCTCGATCGAATCAAAACAAATTAATATTTCATATCAAAAAATTTTTCTGGCTCGCTTCGCTCGCCAATTCTTCATAAAAATAAACGTGAAAGGAAAGCTAATAAAATTGCCCTCTCCCCATCATGAGCACCGATCTATATGTACCTACATGATAGGTAGACTTCCTTAAAATTTGGACCCCCTCTGACCAAAAATGCTGTAGCCGCGCATGATACAACGATCGCTAACAAAGTGCGAGCGGTCGATTGGAAAGACTTTATGTGGACGTACATATATAATTTTAAGTATTTAGAGAATGTCATGTTCACATCTCAAGTTTTCTTCATCTTAGATACGGTTCATCATCTGCTGACATCGAATCATATGCGTTATCCCATCTAAATTCAGCTCAAATACGCTCCAGAGGTCAGAAATTTGCTTCATTTTTTTTCTCTAAATTTTCACGGGGGACCCCCTTCAAGGGGATGGGTAATATATTTCCATACTCATCCCCACTTGACCCTTCGGGCCTCGCAAGTCATCCCCCAAAAAGTGCCTGTGCCCCCGGACAGCTGAAGTTGTTGGTCCAACCCTTCTTTATAGATGTCCACATCGAAAACACCATGGCTACGCCCCTGCCAGCAGTAAAGGAGAAATTATTTTATTTAGAAATCTTTATTAACCACATAAATTGAGTGGAAAAAATGGTCTGAATATTTGAGAAGGTAAGGAGAAAATGTGCTCCAGAATGCACCATTTTATTCCATTTTTTCAAAAATTTTCCGGGGGAGGCCCCCCGGACCCCCACCTACAGGAGGGGGCAACCCCCTCCCATACCCTCCCCCGCTCGGCACTTCGTGCCTCGAATCGACAAAACCCCCCCCGCTTGCCACTCTGGATCCGCCACTGGGAATTACTGTAGATGATAAACTGAAATTTCAAGTACATATAAACACGCAAATAAAGAAAGCAAACATCAAACTAGGACTCATTAAAAGAACATTCACATACCTAGATAAAGACATCTTTTTGAAACTATATAAGAGCCTTGTCCGCCCACATTTAGAATATGGAAGTAATGTATGGTCTGTTATATATAAAAAAGAAGCCATAGCTTTAGAAAATGTACAACGTAGAGCCACAAGAATGTTACATTCCATTTCCCATTTGAGCTATACAGAAAGGTTGAAATGGTTAGGACTACCAACCCTCCAGTACCGACGTCTCAGAGCTGACATGGTTGAAACCTTTATAATTATTCATGACATTGACAATATAAATGACAGGGAAAACATATTCCCATTTTCTAAAACACAAACAAGAGGGCACGAATTTAAACTTACAAAGAATTATTGTCGGACAAATGTCAGAAAATTCAGTTTCTCCCAAAGAATTGTTGATAGATGGAATAAGCTCCCTACTTCAGTGGTCACCTGTAAATCTGTAAATAGTTTTAAAAACCAATTGAATATTCATTGGAAATCTTTTAATTTAAAATTTATACCCGACTGTTATGGTCCGGAAGCGGAGCATAAAAGTTTAAACATAGAGAAGGATCAGAGATGCACAGCATATAATAGATCTCGAGTCCAGTAAGATCCAGTAAGATACACAAAAATTTCCCTTCCCAATCACTGTTCTTCTACTGTCCTGTACACTAAATCCAGAATTTTCTCTAAGGCAGTGGCTCTAGGTACGAACATTTGTATCTATAGAGCTGGGTATCTGCATACGAACATGAATCGTAGTTACTGTCCTGTTCACCAAATCCAGAGCACCCTGTTTTGGCAATTTATTCTGTCGTCTGAAGAATTTTTTTTACAATTATTGTTTCTGAGAATTGACCTCCTTTAGTCGTCACTGGAAATTAACTTCAGCTTACCCTATCAACTGCATTCAAGCCGCAATATGAAATATAAAATGCCTACGGGGAATTCCCATGTTAATACGTCGGTTTTGAGATCCTGAATACGGACCGCAACTATTTGATTTTTAAACACGGATTTCAGGTCATGTGGTACAAAAGTGGGACTGTTTACATTTCGCAGTATGGCAAGTCGATGAGCCGCCTGTTTTGAATTGTAATAAATTAAAGAGTGAAAATATATATATGAGCTTCCAGGACAAGCTTGCTGCCTTTCTGAATATTACAAAAGTATGAATTGACACTTTATAAGCATTTATTTTAAGTTTAGATTGAAATCAAGTGATTCGAAGTGAGCAGTACTTGATTACGGTCTATTTTCCATGTTCAAATCCTAATATCGGCGATTATTTATCTTAAAATGATCTTCTTATGCTGTAGAATTCTTTTAGTCTGATTTCTTAATTAATTCCGTCAGTTGGTTTCACACGATTTTGCAATATTTGTGAAATCTCCTAGATATTGCATTACGCATTATCGGCAGGTGTCCCACCTTTTGTCAATGGCGCACGTAAAAGTAGAAAAGTTCTGGTCCGTAACAGGATCTCGAAACTCGCGTATTTCAAGCCGCTGCCATATTGTTCTCCGTGTCAACAATAGTAAACAGTGACGTCAAAGTGTCCGACGTCACGCATTTCAAGTGATTTTACTATAGAAAATCCCAATAGACTTTTTATTTTCCGTCCAATTTCTAAATGAAACAAGCCAAAACAAAGGTATTTTCTGTTACGACTAAAGGAGTACTATAAAATTGATATCTTTTTGGAAGATGACAATATCATATTTTCGAGAAAACCGGGAAAACAGGGTGCTCTGGATTTAGTGAACAGGGCAGTAGCTCCGCATATCATTTAATTTCCATTGTCATTTTCAAGAAACAGAGATTCTGATTAGCTGAGAAATTTTGTTGATACTCAATCAACACAATTTTTCAGGGAAGTCTGTTTATACTTATAGCACTATTTTTAGAACTGGGGGTTCCCTCAAATACGAATGAACTCGTTGCTGAAAATACAATTTGTTGATGTTTGCTTATCATTTCAAGGGTATCATATTTCTTTTCTACTTACTCAAAAATTAATATGAATTATGGCAAAGCCCTTGAAGCGAAGCGAAGACAGTGCATGAAAATTCCGGCAAAAATCGCATGGGCGGTCTAGTCGCACGTTGCAGTGTTTATATAGAACAATGTCCCACAGACGAAAAACGAAAAAAGGGGGGGGGGGTGGATGACTATTTTGAAATGTGTCTCTAGAGCGATAGAATAGGTTATCATTGAATTTTTTTCATATTATATCATGGAACAATATATTCAGAGTGTATTCTGATCAAATATTTAACCATTTGGAAGGAAATAAACGAGAAAGTTGTCTATTTCCATGATTTCTACACTGTGTGTATTTCGTGCCAGAAACCTACATAAATGGCTGAGAAGAACGAAATAAAACCGTTTTTCAGTTTCCAGATTGCAGAGTTTGCCGATTATATTGATATGATAACCTCAAAGTTAATTTCTCTCATCCTATTTAGACTTAAAAAGGTAACAGAAGCATAATAAACATAAAAAATGTGTTAAATAATGCATTTTTTGTCCATTTTCGTTCAATATTCGACGTTTTCCGTCATCTGTACCCCTACCTCTTCAACTCGTAATCATAACATCTTTCACCAAATTTATTTACATAAAATACCTACTAGGAATCTTATAATACTTTATATTTTTATCCTGACCAACTTTTATCTAAATTGGAAGGACAACGCACAAGAAATAATCGAGTGATTTCAGAAAATGTTCAGGGCTAAATCCGGCCCTTATCTTAACAGCTCCTTACTTGTTTAAGTAATATTGATTGAATGGGGCTTATTTTTAAAGGAAAGGAGTAAAGCTTTAAGCAATTAATGCAGTCCAGAATAATATGGGACTCATTTTGCAGTCCCAAATCTGGGTTTCAATGTAATTTTATTGAATATCCAGTATTAATCTTGTGTTTCTTAATTTATATATAAATGAAAGAAAAGTCAGAGATTGTTGATGAGAGTTTATTAAACTGAAAGTGTTATTGGAGGTAAACTTGGGGGAATATTCCCCTAGAAATGATCATTAGAAAAATATATAATTTACAAATCAAATGATGGAGGAACATTCCCCTGGAAATAACAAAATGATATATTAAACTGAAAGTGTTATTGGAGGTAAACTTGGGGGAATATTCCCCTAGAAATGATCATTAGAAAAATATATAATTTACAAATCAAATGAACTATGGAGGAACATTCCCCTGGAAATAACAAAATGATACATTTATGATACTTTTGGGGAACATTCCTCTAGAGATATTCCTTGAAACAATAATTAAAATATGCATCTCAAAAGAAGTTTGCAAAAAATTTGCATAGAGGAACGTTCCTCCAGAAATATCAATCGGATACTTTGCACATTCTCCAAGAAATGATCATTAGAAAAGTATGAAATACATGTGACAAATAAAGTTTGGAGGAACAATCCCCCCAGAAATTGTGTAAGCTTGGGGGAACATTCCTCTAGAAATGATAATTTCAAAAATATAAAATACATGTGAGAAATGAAGTATAGAGGAACATTCCCCCAGAAATGTCAAAATGATGCTTTTCTGAAAGTTGGAGGAGGAACATTCCCCTAGAATTATTATATCAAAATTATGCTTTTATGGAATAAGGGGGATCATTCCCCTAGAAACTGTTGTTTTGACACATAATGAAAGTATATACAGCACAGATATAGTATGATTACAATTTGGGGAACATTCCCCTAGAAATGATTGTTTCAAAAATAAAAAATACACATGACAAATAGAATATGGGGGAAACTTTCTTCAGAAATACCAATCTGATACTTTTATGAAACTTTGGGGAACATTCCCCTAGAACTGATCGTTTATAAAATATGAAACACATGGAGAAATATGGATGAAAACTGCCATACGATTACCCAGATATAGTATGGTAAAACTTGGAGGAACATTACCCCAGAAATAACAAAATTCCCCTAGAAATGATTGATTGGAAAATACCAAATACATATGAGAAATGAAGTATAGAGAAAATTGGAGAAAGGTAACCCCAGGAATATCGATCTCATACTTTTATTAAACTTGGGGGAACATTCCCCTAGATTTGCTATTTTCAAAACGTGATGATTGAAACAATTATAAAATGCATCACAGATGTTGTTTGGTAAAACCTGGAGGGATATTACTCAAATCCTTACAGTGACTTCTTTGAATATTGACTATTGTTTTGTATTGCTAATAAATTGATGACAAGACATGATTGAGTTCCTTCTTTCTTCAATGTTCAGTGTTCCTTGATTTGCTTGCTGAGAAAACGTTTCAGCAAATCAGTCTTTGGCAGCCATATTGGATGACCAATGAGGTAATAAAGATAGTGTATTTAGAAGGTGAGGAGTACCTCCTTTTTCCAAGAATGGTGAAATACATGAAGCAGTTGGTGTGTAGAGAAGCATTAACCAGTCATTCACATTTCTTGATACATGTAGCCACATTTGTTGATTTATTTGGCAACAGAGTATCTTCAGCACTTTCTTCCTTTAATATCATTCGAGATAAATTAGGAGTTGCAATGGAGAGACCAAGAAGGTGTAAGCAAATAATTGGAGCTCTGGCAGCCATATTTGTTGAGTGTTCAAACGTCCTAAAATACAAAATAAAGTTTTATGAGCAAAATATACAGAAAATATTGCATAATTGCCATCTCTAGAAATAATGTTTATTTTATCAAAAGTGAGGATTTGATGAATAAATACCTTTTGTTTATCTATTTTGTCTTTTCCCTTTCACCTCTGTTATCACGGTTATCTTATTCGTTTTATCACTGGTTTCTTCATCCGTTTTTTCTTACTATGTTGACCTAGAGATGTAAAAGAATATTAATTTGCAAAACCATCATAATATCTCCAGTGGATATATAAAAAGTAAAGATGAATATAGCTATGCTATTCATCTGTTTCCAAGATCAACATCTTAGTGATCTTAGTGTAATGCTTTTTCCTACCCATGGAAGTCTTGACCAAAGGTTGAAAATGAATAAGCCCTATTGCCATGATTACTACAAGGTTATGGATAAAAAATCAATTTTATGGACATACAGTCAGACAGTTGAAGATACATGTACAATAAACAGATGGTTCTACTATAAACTTTTGGTTCTAGGGATAGAGTCAGGGGCTTTCCAAAATGATTTTATAAGCTCAGGAGGCTATGGCAAAGATGAGAGCAGTCTGCCCATATCATTACGAGTACAACTGGTTATACCTTTGACCTCATGCCTTGAAAATCAAGGAGTTAAGTTTTTGTCTTTTCATCGTTTATAAAAATTGTAAGTTAAAAGAAACTAAACATGTATGTATAGTTATATCGTATAGTTTGTTCTGCTTCTATCCAATTGTATGAAGACTGACAAATGCATACTTCCAAACCCTAATGAGTCTATTATCTGAAGTCAGTATGTAATAGAATATCACAACCTTATCCATTTCAGTTGAAGATATATACCGGTTAAACAAAATAAAGTTTTTTGAAAAGCAAAATACTGGGTCAAATATGATAACGTAAGTGAAAGGTCTTGTCTAGGACAACCCATCTGTAACAGTATAGAATTATGTTTATACTTGTTATATTTCTGATATTTGGGTTCACTAAGAAATCATACACTGAAGCTTAAACAGATGGGCAGAGAGACATCTTCGATCTATATACCAGAAAAACTTGAAAATCTGATAAAAAAAACCAAGCTGAAGAGAATATCTTCAGATACATTTATTTGTACATGTTGTATACTCACAATGATTCCACATACAATCAGATTGTTCCTATGGTTTTCCACTTTTGATGCAATCACAATCATCTCCCCAAATAATGTTCTTTTCCATCCGTCAATTTTTTCTCTGCTGAAAAGAAAAATTAATAATGGAATGCAGGGTAGAATTTAGTAAATAAATCTCAAACCGGATAAAAATAAAAAAAAAGGCCCATCACCTAGTAATGTTATAGTTAAAGCCAATTCTATTTATTTCTTTTTTAATGTTGGTCAGAATACTCAAGATAAAGTTCTTATGACAGTTAATCTCCATGTGAAATAATTGGAAGCCATACTGCTTCTTGTTTAACAGATTTAAAGTGCAACACCAGTGTGCAAAATAAAGATGATAATAAAATCTTGACACCCTTCGGATCAAATCCCAGAAAGTTGCAAAATATTTGATAGCTCTGATAATGTGAAAAGGCAATTAAAGTATCAATTGGCACATTGTTGTGCGCCTGGTCAGTTTGAAGATAACAGCATGTGGGAGTCTCTACAACTAATGAACAGAGCCCGGTGCATCTTATCTCAATATAAATAAGAGTGTGCAAAATAAGAGAAAATGGCGTTAGAATTAATTAATGTTTTGGACGCTTAATCACTTAATTTGTCCCCTGAATAATCAGAATCCGATGTAGAAGAATACGGCGCATTCTAATTATTTATGAGGATTTTGCAGCGGATTATACCGGTGAATTGAAAATTGTTTGTCCAAGTTTGTATATGCTTTCTCGAACATGTAATTTGTAATCAAAAGTATGAATTGTAAGCATAACGAAAAGAAGAGTTCTCAAATCTGCTAAGTATAAGGGAAAAGGAAAAAGAAACCAAGATGCGTTGATGAAGGTCAGATATGAGTGTCACTGCTTGTGGACTAAGAGTACCCGAGGGCACATGTAGCCAAGTTCGATCAACTTTGTTTAATCGTCTGTCTCTTCAACGCATTTGAAATTTTCTGTTAAAAATTTCTTGAAATTTCTAAAACATGGGTCCTGTAGCATCATATCCCACCCATTCTGCTACGTCTTTTGGTACATTTTTGGACCTACTTATTTTCATACTTTTTGGCCATATTACATTGTTTAGACTGAGGATCACTGACGAGGGTTTAGTACCCGAAACGTGCATGTCTGAACCATGCTGTAAATTTATCAGGTTTTAAATGATGCTATTGAATTAAAAGACGTTTAACATATAATGCAGCAAAGTTTTATTGTATAATCAAAAACAATTAAATTTATTAGTGAATTACATAAATAAAAAGAAAAACCAAATTAAAAAGAATTATAAACATGAAAAACAAAATATAAAAAGGTGGTAAAGACCTTATTATCGGGGTTCAAATCGTTTGTGTACATGTACAATCTCTTTCTGTGACCAATTGAAAAAAAAAATGCCAAAATACTATTACGTATTTTTTTTTTAAAGAGTTGAGTATTGGCTAGAAAAAACCTAGACCCACCGATGTTGATGTGCGTTACATTATAAATTCTGCATGATATTCTGTGCGAAAGATCATGATATAGTTTCCCGAAAGTAGGATGAGTAACCCCCCTCCCAAGTTACACATTTCCTGAAAAGCCCCTCTCCGTTTCTCTATACAAAATATATAGTTCATTTATTTGAAAGGAATTCTATTGTACTCGGTCTTTAAAAACAATGAACACTATCGATGTTTTCAAAGTATCAATGTTTTCAGATATAACCCCTTCCTCTTTTTAAATCTGGAATGGACTTAACGTGAATGGAAAGAGTTTTTATAATGGCGTTTGCCTACATTTCTCCATTCAAATAAAACGTTGAAAAGATACATTCATACGCGAAATTGGCCGCGCACAAAGCTATATACCGTATGCTGTATGTCAACGCAATCTTTCTTATTCTTTTTTTTAATCAGTTCATGGTCATCTTTTTAATATCGTTTGGAACATGATGTAAATTTAAAGCATCTACGTTTTTGCTGCACCACAACGGATACCACTGTTTGTACTTGTGACTTCTCATATACACATTGGGGCAATATGACCTTTCTCGTTTTTAATTACAGAATGTGTATAGAACAGTTGCACTTATTATTGTCGTATAGCGCCGAGCACCGTCGGATGTTAACTTACATACAAACGCATCTTCGTTTGTTTATAACTGAAATAGCAATTTGGATCTTTGTCGTGATCAATTTATATGGAACGGCAAGATATATAATAACTTTTGTTACACTTTAAATGTTTGAAGTTTTAGAGAAATATAATACCAAACTTTCAAAATATTTGCAAAGGACAGCTGTTGGAATTAAAGTTAGTGTATCATTGTGCCCAATTCAAATGTCTCATCTGTGATGTTTGAGGCCGATATCTAAATGATAAAAAAAAGTTATGAACGGTAAAACAATAAACTTCACCTAAAATTTCTTCCAGAGACCGCACTTTTTTTTGTTGCAGTAACTTTTGTGGTTTCAATGGTTTGATTTTTTAGCCGAAGCCTGACAGGTAGGGTTGGTTTGGAAAACCTACTCTAATGCCGCGAAATATGTCCGTCGGTATTTCTTTTGAGATACCAACCAGAAAATAAAAATGATAAAAGCAGAGCATTCACTTGCTACCCATGCGCTTTCCTAAGACATGTAAGACATTGACAGTGCATAACGATAAATGTACTTTTCCAGGGCGGAGTCAGAATTTGTATCCTCAAACCTTTGATTCACGTGCAGAGTAAACATATCATTTTATATAACAAAAAAAAACAAACAAAAGTAAAACAAAACAAAAACAAAACAAAGCAAAAAAAAAAAACAAAAAACAAAAACAAAAACAAAAATAATTATAAAACAAAAAAAAAAACAAACAAACAAACAAACAAACAAAATGAAAAAAAAAATTTTATCATAAGAAATAAAAAGAGAACTTTACAATATATATTAAAGAATTAAGTAACTTCATTATGAAACAACAAAATTGTAAAAATGAAAAACTAGCGTCCTGATAGTGCAGATTCGATATCATTTAAATTTTGGAGCATCCACAATATTTGCATCCTCTCATGAAATGCTAAGGTATTCCTCGGACTTTGAATGAAACCATCGAACATGATAAATGTCATCAAATTAGGAAGCAATGAATTAATCAGACTGCTAATACGGAAACTATTACTGCTTGATAATTTCTTTACCATATGATAACACATGGAGCGGTCCAGATGGTCAACAACACAGCCCTCCTATCCTCCCCCCCCCCCCCTCGAAATTTGTCAAAGTTGCAAATTGAGGTATAATAAATCCCAAAATCAATGGTAATCCTCCTTGAATGCTCCGAGCATAAAATCTTAGTAGTTACCTGTTCTCGATTTAATTGATTTATCACCAGACCCCCCCCCCCCCCCAACACACCTCGAAGGTACTAAACCATCGCCATGAATATTTGGGTTTCCGATGGTGAGGGAAAATGTACGTATTTCAAACGGAGCATGGATTTCCATATACTATAATGGAAATCTACAGAATACAGAGGAAGGAGGGGGTGAAACAAGACCCTTTTTAATATAAGACTTTGTCTGATCATACGATTTGATAGGTATAAAAAGAAAAGAAATTTTTACTATAATGTACTGACCTTGTATTCCTTGGATGAAGCAATGTCTTTCTTAATATTCAAATTCACCACTTCCTGTAAGCATGGTAGCGTGTGCAATCTAGCCCCGCTGGAAAAGATTCTGATCGGGCATCTGGTATTCATAACACTGACCTAGATTTATCTACGTTTGAGCGGGGAGTATAGAATCAGAGCTTGATAGAAGGGGGGAGGTCTTTTCCCTCATAATGTATGCAGAACGTTTCGTTTTATGTAAACAAAAATGTATTCAGGTACTAGTAAATCATAGCTTATACTTTTTAAAGTTTATCTATTAAAAAAACTATTTTCGTATAATTGTTTCAACTTGAGCCGTATAATACGATGGGTTACAATATGCCTTGTATATGCACAAAATATAAAGCCTGTTCATTTTTTATACATTCCATTATGGGGAAAGGAGAAGGGGGTTACTTATCTCTTTCAGGCCTAGACGAATATCGGTAACAAACATCTGTATAATGTAATAAGTTCAGACTCATGCCGTATTTCAATTATTTGAATAAACTCAACATCTTTAATAGAAGGGAAAACGTTATGCTTAGAACGATTCCGTATTTAATCACTGGTAATGCAGGCTTATCACTTGATCACTGGCTGCTACCTTATTTTGATCAGATGTAATGCATTTGAAACTAAAGAAAAAAACAATGGACAAGAAGAAAAAGAAAGGATCGCAAAAGCAAAGAAAAAGATTGTACAATTTCAAAAAAATTATGGGCAAGAAACTCGTAAATAAAAAATCAGAAACAAGAAAAAATAGCCTCAAGTATGTCTAATACATCATGTAATACTATAGTGTCCCATCTGGTAGTCAAGTATTTAATTCTCATAATATTTTCTTTCTACAAGACGAGATTACAAGTAAAGTGTCGGATTTTTTAAACTTTAAATACTGCATTTTTAGTTGTATCAAGGATTTCATTTAACTGTTGCCGGCAAACTAGTCAATCAGATATAATTATTTTTTTTTTTAATTACTTATTTTTTCTTCTTTGCTTTTGATATTCTTTCTTTTTTCTTCTTTTCTATTGTTTTTTCTTTACTTTCAAATCCATTACATCTGTATTTCTCTCTCATACACAGTAGCGGCCAGTGATCAGGTGATAAGCACTACATTACCAGTAATTAAACATGGAATCGTTCTAAGCATAACGTTTTCCCTTCTATAAAAGATGTTGAGTTTATACGGCATGCGTCTGAACTAATTACAGTATACAGATGATCCATGTCTAGGCCTAAGGGATAGATAAGTAACCCCCTCCTCCTTTCCACATATTGGAATGTATAAAAAATGAACAGACTTTATATTTTGTGCATATACAGGGCATAATGTAATGATAATGAAATCCCATCGTATTATACGGCTCAAGTTGAAACAATTGGACGAAAATATTTTTCTAATATAAGCTATGATTTACTAGTACCTGAATACATTTTTGTTTACATAAAACGAAACGTTCTCGTACATTATGCAAGAAATGACCCCCCCTATCAAGCTCTGATTCTATACTCCCCGCTCACCTCATGATAAAGCAACGTAGATTAAATCTAGGTCAGTGTTATGAATACCAGATGCCCGATCAGAATCTTTAGATTGCACACGCTACCATGCTTACAGGAAGTGGTAAATTTGAATATTTAGGAAGACATTGCTCCAGCCAAGGAATACAAGGTCAGTAAATTATAGTTAAGTTTTTTTTTCTTTTTATACCTATCAAATCGTATGATTAGACAAAGTCTTATATTAAAAAGGGTCTTGTTTCACCCCCTCCTTCCTCTGTATTCTGTAGATTTTTCAGATAATTTCCATTATCCATGGTTCGTTTTGAAATACATTTTCCCTCACCATTGGAAACCCAAAGATTCATGGCGAAGGTTTAGTACATTTGAGGTGTGTGTGTGTGTGTGGGGGGGGGGTTGTACTGGTTTTCTTTAAGAGCTAAATAAATCATGTCAATCGAGAACTGGCAACTTCATGTACAAAGATTTTATGATCGGATCTTCAAGGAGGATCACCATTGATTTTGGGATTAATTATATCTAAATTTGCAACTTTGACAAATTTCGAGGGGGGGGGGAGGAGGGGTGTGTTGTTGACCATCTGGACTGCTCCATGTGTTATCATATGGTAATGAAATTATCAAGCAGTTATAGTTTCCGTATTATTCTAGCGGTCTGATTAATTTATTGCTTCACAATTCGATGACACATTTCGAGGAATACTTTAGTAGTACGGAAGCCCGTTAGTGCCAAATATGAAAAAAAAATAAAAAAGAAAGAAATGCGGAATATCTCTAGGAAAATGAGAAAAGTAATAAGGAAAACGGGAAAAATATTTAGGAAAATGAGAAATTAATTTAGGAAAACGAGAAATAAATTTAGAAAAACGAGAAAAATATTAAGGGAAATAAGAAAAATCTTTAGGAAAACGAGAAATAAATTTTGGAAAATCGAGAAATAGATTTAGGAAAATGAGAAATATATTTAGAAAAACGTGAAATATATTTAGGAAAATGAACATTAATATAAAAACGAAAATGAAAAATATATTTACACAAAGTAGAAATATAAATAAGGGATCAGACAGGCAGGCTTTCTACTCTACCTTGATGAAAAAGTAGGAAAAAAGTAGGAGTAGTCAATGAAGAAAAGTAGGAGAAAAATAGGAAAAAGTAGGAATTAAAAAGGGAAAAGTAGGAAAATTTCCATCACTTTTAGCGACAATTTTCAGTAAGTGCGACACACAAATCACAGTAAGCAATGATTGTAGACTGGTAATGTTCATCTTTTAGGAAATAACAGATAGAAATAAGGACACATTGATTTTTCATGTAAAATATAGAGAATGGGCGAGCGAAGCGAGCCCGAAATTTTAAAAAACCTTTGAATCAGATGTCGATGACGAGTGAAGCAAGTAATTTTTTACTTTTGAGATGAAAAAGTAGGAAAAGTAGGAGGTTTTGAAGAAAAAGTAGGAAAAAATAGGATCAAAATAAAAAAGTAGGAAAAGTAGGAAAAAGTAGGAACAGTAGAAAGCCTGGACAGGGTTAAATGGAGCGGAGGAAGGGGGGCGGATGGAGGGAGTGCAAGCATTTCATTCTCCTAAATATATTTTATTCTCCTAAATATATTTTACTCTCCTTAATATATTTTATTCTCCTAAATATATTTCAGATTTTCATCAATTTATTTTTCATTTTCCTAAATATATTTTTCATTTTTCTAAATATATTTCTCATTTCCTAAATATATTTCTCATTGTCCTTAATTTATTTCTAATTTTCCTAAATATTTTTCTTATTTCCTTCTTTTTTTATTTTTCATATTTGGCACTAATGGGCTTTCGTAATACTTAAGCATTTTATGAGAGAACGCAAATATTATGGATGCTCCAAAACTTGAAAAATATAGAATCTGTACGATCAGGACACTAGTTTTTAGTTTTTACAATTTTGTTGTTGCATAATGAAGTACAGAATACTTTGATATAAATTGTAAAGTTCACTTTTTATTTCTTATAATAAATTTCTTATTTCTTATAATAATTTCTTTTTGTTTTTGTTTGTTTGTTTGTTTGTTTGTTTTTTGTTTTTTGTTGGTTTTTTTGTTTTTTTTTGTCTTTTTAAATTTTGTTTTTGTCATTAAAAATGTTATGTCTACTCTGCACGTGAATTAAAGTTTTGAGTATTCAATTCCTGACTCCGCCCTGGAAAAGTACATTTATCGTTATGCACTGTCAATATCTTACATGTCTTAGGAAAGTGCGTGGGTAGCAAGTGAATGCTCTGCTTTTATTATTTTTTTTATTTTCTGGTTGATGTCTCAAAAGAAATACCGACGGACATATTTCGCGGCATTAGAGTAAGTTTTCCAAACCAACCCTACCTGTCAGACTTCGGCAAAAAAATATAACCATTGAAACCACAAAAAGTTACTGCAACATAAAAAAGTGCGGTCTCTGGAATACATTTTATGTAAGGGTTATTCTACTGTCTCCGAGGGCGTAGCCCGAGGAGCAGTTGAATAACCCACTTGTTGCACGGCAATTGTTAGGCCATCAAACAATTATCACCAATGATTGAGTAATTATAAGTCGTCATTCCTAGTACGTAACGGTAAGAGAAAACTACTCATGGTCAGTAAACAATGACAAAGACAATTGTACAATATACATCAAAGAGAGATAAGAATTTTACGCATTTTAAAAATGACTTGATTTGAAAGAAAATTACATTAAAGAAATTAAAAGAATTATTTCCAGAATTTGAATTGAATGAGAGAAAATAAAAGAAACTAATACGGTATTCAAATTCTAACAAGTGAATTTTACGAGGTGAGGTCGGGGATTTTCTGCACAATTTTCCATAAAATATTCGAAACTGTTGGAATCTTCCGCTACTATTTGTGTTCTGTCCTTAGCTATTCAATGGTTCCAGTCAGTACAATATTATTCGATCCAAAATCTTATTATACTTTTGTCTGGCTCCGTTTGTAGCGGATCCTATTCATTCAAGTACTAATCTATAGGGTGCTAGAGGATTCAGTATCCCGCCCCTCCCTACAATTTGCCGTTTTCAAATAATCTTTTTTTTCACAAACATAGGTTAATTGGACCCCTTACCCCATTCACTGTCTGAAAAAAATCTAGATCCGCCCATGACTTTGATGAAAGTAATTCAAATCTATAAGTCGCGGGGTGTCCTTCTCATTCCTTAGAAATGCGCTTTTAGTGATGTTTCTCATAATTCTGAAGGAAAAATGCGTTTCCATTTTTCAAAACGGAAGACAACTGACTTCAAGTCAGGTAAGGACAATAAACGGTTCACTCGATCGTTCAATGATTGGTTCAATCATTTATTTAATCATTGCTTCACAATGAAAAATATTGCACCGTCTGGAAAGGTGTTAATTACCGTCTACAACGTAGACCGTGCAACAAATGAAGTTTATTGTTTTACCGTTCATAACTTCTTATCATTTAGATAATGGCCTCAAACATCACAGATGAGACATTTGAATTGGGCACAATGATACATAAACTTTAATTCTAACAACTGTCCTTGCAATATCTTGAAAGTTTGGTATTATATTTCTCCAAATTTTCAAACATTTAAAGTGTAACAAAAGTAATTGTATTTCTTGACGTTCCATATAAAATGATCACGGCAAAGAACCAAACTGCTGTTTCGGTTATAAACAAAGATGCATCTGTTTGTAAGATAACATCCCAGCATGAGCCTTCGGCGGTGCTCGGCGCTATAAGACAAATAATAAGTGCAACTGGTCTACATACATTCTGTAATTGTACATTAAAAACGTGAAAGATAAAAGTATATTGCCCCCATGAGTGTAGGAGAAGACACAAGTACAAACAGTGGTATCCGTTGTGGTGCAGCAAGGATCGTAGATGCTTTAATTTTACATCATTTCCAAACGATATTAAAAAGAAATCATGAACTGATTAAAAAAAGAATAAGAAAGATTGCGTTCACCTACAGCATACTGTATCGAGCTTTGTGCACGGCCAATTTCGCGTATGAATGCATCTTTTCAAAGTTTTATTTGAGTGGAGAAATGTAGGCAAACGCCATTACAAAATTGCATTTTTCTTTCCATTCATGTTAAGCCCCTTCCAGATTTAAAAAGAGGAAGGGGTTACATCTGAAAACATTGATACTTTTCATTGTTTTTAAAGACCGAGTGCAATTGAATTCCTTTCAAGTAAATGAACTATATATTTTGTTTAGAGAAATTGAGAGGGGCTTTTCAAGAAACGTGTAACTTGGGAGGGGGGGGGGGGGTACTCCTACTTTCGGAAAACTATATCATGATCTTTCGCACAGAATATCAGCAGAGTTTATAATGTAATGCACATCAACATCGGTGGGTCTAGATTTTTTTTCTCTAATGGAGTTTAGGGGGGGTTGTTCCGGCCAATGCTCTCAGCAAAAAAGTAAGTGCTTTTGCAAATTTATTTTTATTTCATTTGGTCACAGAAATAGATTGTATGCTTACGCAAACGGGCTGAAACGCAGTAATAAGGTTTTTACCACATTTTCATATTTTGTATATCATGTTTATAATTCTTTTTAATTTGGTTTATCTTTTGATTCATGTAATTCATCAATTGATTTAATTTTTTTTTTTGGTTATACACGAAAAACTATATCTGGCCCTCATCAACGCATCTTGGTTTCTTTTTCCTTTTCCCTTATACTTAGCAGATTTTAGAAATATTCTTTTCGTTATGCTTATAATTCATATTTTAATTACAAATTACATGTTCAAGAAAGCATATACAAACTTGGACAAACAATTTTCAGTTCACCGGTATTATCCGCTGCAAAATCCTCATAAATAATTAGAATACGCCGTATTCTTCTACATCGGATTCTGATTATTCAGGGGACAAATTAAGTGATTAAGCGTCCAAAACATTAATTAATTCTAACGCCATTTTCTCTTATTTTGCACACTCTTATTTATATTGAGATAAGATGCACCGGGCTCTGTTCATTAGTTGTAGAGACTCCCACATGCTGTTATCTTCAAACTGACCAGGCGTTCTACAATGATACTTTAATTGCCTTTTCATGTTATCAGAGCTGTCAAATATTTTGCAACGTTCTGGAATTTGATCAGCAGGATGTCGAGAATTTATTATCATCTTTATTTTGCACACACGTGTTGCACTTTAAATCTGTTAAACAAACAGCAGTATATGGCTTCCATATTTCACACGAAGGTTACTTTACCTTGAGTAATCTGACCAACGTTTAAAAAAAGAAATAAATAAAATTAGCTTTAATTTTGACATGTACTAGGTGAGGGCCGTTTTTTATCCGCTTCAATATTTATTTATTAATTTTTACCCTGCATTCCATTATCAATTTTTCTTTTCAGCAGAGAACAAAATATAACGGATGGAAAAGGACATTATTTGGGGAGATGATTATGATTGCATCATACGTGGAAAACATAGCAACCACCTGATTGTATGTGGAATCATTGTGAGTATGCAAATAAATGTATCTGAAGATAATCTATTCAGCTTGGTTTTTTATCAGATTTTCAAGTTTATCTGGTAAATAGATCGAAGATGTCTCTCTGTTTATCTGGTTAAGCTTCAGTGCATCATTTCTCGGTTAATCAAAATATCAGAAATATAACAAGAAAAAACATAATTCTATACAGATGGGTTGGCCTAGACAAGACCTTTTACTTACCATGTTACATTTGACCAAGTATTTTGCTTTTCCAAAAACCAAAATATATCTTCAACTGAAGAGGATAAGGTTGTGATATTCTATTACATACTGACTTCAGATAATAGACTCATTAGTGTTTGGAAGTATCCATTTGTCAGTCTTCATACAATTGGATAGAAGCAGAACAAACTATAAGATATAACTATACATACATGTTTAGTTTCTTTTAAACAATTTTTATGAACGATGAAAAAACAGAAGCTTAACTCCTTGATTTTCAAGGCATGAGGTCAAAGGTATAACCAGTTGTACTCATAATGAAATGGACAGACTGCTCTCATCTTTGCCAACTGTCTGACTGTATGTCCGTAGAATTGATTTTTTATCCATAACCTTGTAGTAATCATGGCAATAGGGCTCATTCATTTTCAACCTTTGGTCAAGACCTCTATGTGTAGCAAAAGGCATTACACTCAGATCACTAAGATGTTGATCTTGGTATCTTGGAAAAAGATGAATAACATAGCTATATTCATCTTTACTTTTTATGCACCCAATGGAGAAATTATGATGGTTTTGCAAAGTAATATTCCTTTACATCTCTAGGTAAACATAGTAAGAAAAAACGGACGAAGAAACCAGTGAAAAAAAAAAAACGAATAAGATAACCATGATGACAGATGTGAAAGGGAAAAGACAAAATAGATACATAAAAGGTAATTATTCATCAAATCCTCACTTTTAATAAAATAAACATTATTTCTAGAGATGGCAATTATGCAATATTTTCTGTTTATTTTGCTCATAAAACTTTATTTTGTATTTTAGGACGTTTGAACACTCAACAAATATGGCTGCCACAGCTCCAATTATTTGCTTACACCTTCTTGATCTCTCCTTTGCAACTCCTAATCATTATCTCGTATGATATTAAAGGAAGATAGTGCTGAAGATACTCTGCCGCGCAAATTAATTAACAAATGTGGCTACATGTGTCAAGAGCTGTGAATGACTGGTCAATGCTTCTCTACACACCAACTGCTTCATGTATTTTACCATTCTTGGAAAAAGGAAGTACTCCTCATCTTCTAATTAGACTATGTTTATTAACTGATTGGTCATCCAATATGGCTGTTGAAGACTTTGATTTACAGAAACGTTTTCTCAGCATGCAAATCAAGGAACACTGAACATTGAAGAAAGAAGGAACTCTATCATGTCTTGTCATATATTTATTAGCAATACAAAACAATAGTCAAACTTCAAAGACGTCACTGTAAGGATGTGCTTTTTCAGCTGTTCCGCTAAGTCTCATTGTGATTATTTGCATAATATCCCTCCAGGTTTTACCAAACAACATCTGTGATGCATTTTATAATTGTTTCAATCATCAAGTTTTGAAAACAACAAATCTAGGGGAATGTTCCCCCAAGTTTAATAAAAGTAAAAGATCGATATTTCTGGGGTTACCTTACTCCAAATTTCTCCATACTTCATTTCTCATATGTATTTGATATTTTCCAATCAATCATTTCTAGGGGAATAATCCCCCAAGTTTTATAAAAGTATCATTTTGTTATTTCTGGGGTAATGTTCCTCCAAGTTTTACCATACTATATCTGGGTAATCGTATGGCAGTTTTCATCCATATTTCTCCATATGTGTCATATTTTTCAAACGATCAGTTCTAGGGGAATGTTCCCCCAAGTTTCATAAAAGTATCAGATTTGTATTTCTGAGGAGATTTTCCCCAAATTCCATTTTTTTCATGTGTATTTTTTATTTTTGAAACAATCATTTCTAGGGGAATGTTCCCCGAATTGTAATCATACTATATCTGTGATGTATATTATTTTTCATTTTGTGTCAAAACAACAGTTTCTATGGGAATGATCCCCCAAATTCCATAAAAACATAATTTTGATATTCTAGGGGAATGTTCCTCCTCCAACTTTCAGAAAAGCATCATTTTGATACTTCTGGGGGAATGTTCCTCTATACTTCATTTCTCGCGTGTATTTTATATATTTGACATTATCATTTCTAGAGGAATGTTCCCCCAAGCTTATATAAGTAAAATGTTGTTATTTCTGGGGGGGGACTGTTCCTCCAAACTTTATTTGTCGCATGTATTTCATACTTTTCTTATGATCATTTCTTTGAGAATGTGCAAAGTATCGGATTGATATTTCTGGAGGAATGTTCCTCTATGCAAAATTTTTGCAAACGTCATTTGAGATGCATATTTTAATTATTGTTTCAAGGAATATCTCTAGGGGAATGTTCCCCAAAAGTTTCATAATAGTATCATTTTCTTATTTCTAGGGGAATGTTCCTCTATACTTCCTTTGATTGTAAATCATATATTTTTCTTATGATCATTTCTAGGGGAATATTCCCCCAATTTTCCTCCAGTAACACTTCAGTTTAATAAACACTCATCAACAATCTCTGGTTTTTCTTTCATTGATATACATTAAGAAACACAAGATTAATGCGGAATATTCAATAAAATTACATTGAAACCCAGATTTGGGACTGCAAAATGAGTCCCATATTATTCTGTACTGCATTAATTATCGTAAATTAAATTTGAATTTTATTTTGAAAAGGATAGTCTGAATTTACAGGAAAAATTATTGCTATTGGGATGAAAACTCTATTTAAAAATCTACAAGGTTACAAACTTGCACAAATTTGCAACTTCTTAAGTGAAATTCAGCTACAATTTCGACTAGGCCATAATTAAAAAATTGTTTGTTTCCCCTCGCCCCGACCGGGTCAGAAAAACGCTGCCGAGTCAGATTTTTTTATAGCCAAAATTTTTTTTTTTTTTTTTGGTCAAGAAATCGAATCACGGCCATGTCCATTTTCAGTTTCAACGTTACAATATTCCATCCAAATAGAATTGTAAATTAACTCAGTAGCTTTCTCATTCTTACATTATTACAAGAAATCTTGCCGTAACCCCCCCCGTCTCCTCATTCCCCGTTGGCTTTGAACCGTCAGTCATAAATAACGTATTATTGGTACATTGATAATTATGTCTGACTGTCTCTCTCTTGTAAATATCCTCCCAAAAGTTTTTTGAGAACATGAATTGATAGACGAGCGCTCGGTCTACGGATGTAAAATCTCAAACAAGCATGTGCCTTTCGAATTCTGCGAGTGCGGCAGGTATTGTTGGCTCCCATCTTTACATGTATAGTATCAGTCTTCGTGAAAACTCACTAGCCCGACCGCCCTGGCTACCAAATATTTTCTCGGGCTACAAAAATTTGATGCTGAACTAGCCCGACTGGCTAGTGATTTTTAATGAAATGCAGTGTTCTCATTAAGCGCCGACGTCTGGTGATTTCTTGTCTTATACTTAGGGTAAAATCGCCGCCTTCTTTTCGTAAAATTCACACGTTACGTCTCAACTTTTATCGCTGGTTAAGTATGAAATGTTTATTTTATTGAATATGTTTAAAATGAAATATTATAATGTTTTCTTGTAAAATATGTTCATTAAAATATTTTTCTAAGATACAAGATAAATATTTCCGTAACCACAGTGAATTGTTTTCTGCGCGGCGTGACAGGTTATTTTACGGTACCAACTAATATGCGAGTATAACATGTTCAATTAAATATCATACAATAATAATGAACATTGAAATGAAAAAATTCTTACGAAATTATTATACCTATTGGCCAAGCCCCGCAAGCAACTTTTCGCCTTTAAGCGTGTATGATTCAAATTAGTTCTTATATTTTTCTTTCTCGGTCCATTTTCTGCAGGCAAAAAGCGTATGTGAAATTATATTTATACAAACAAGATCATGCATTTATTGTAAAATTAAGTCTATTGATAATGACGTAGCTGACATCTGCCAGAGAAATGATCGGGTGGTGGTTTAACTTCGTTCGATTTTTATGCATACTCTATATGTGTGAATTTTTGCCTATTCAACGGACCTACGAACAGGAGCTGAGGAAATGATGGGTCTTTATAGCGTTTTGATTTTTCTTCAATGGCTAGTGAAAATTTTTGGTGGCTAGTAGATTTTGGCACTCAACTAGCCTGGCTGGCTAGTGATCAAAAAAAGTTTTCATGAAGACTGTAGTATACAAATGGACCTAATCTAGTTCCTTAACTTGTGAAATCTTGTTTCACGGATAGGCGTTTGAACGCTATAAAGACCCATCGCTTATTTGGAAGAGTCCGCTTAGTGGACCAAAATTCAGGCATATGAACTAAAACTATAAAATCGAATGAATAAGAAAACTGCTACCTGATCATAGTATTGTACATTTTATGTTATGATTAACCTACGTTTCTCTAGCGGTTGTCGGGGGTCCGTGTTAACTTCTTGCATTGTGAACGTCATTATCATTAGACTCAATATTACAACGAGTTCTTGATGCTGTTCGTATAATTATTTTTATATTAAAATTTATTTTAAAAAAAGTATACAAACTTATTTCATCTTTATCATGCACTGGAAAACGCCGGCCATTTATAGTCCGTGACTCGTGGTTGCACGTGGTCAATATCTATACAAATTCAATATTTACAAGTCGTAAAAAAAGTCGAGATGTAATCGTTTTATCGTGCATCTTATTCTCGCAGATTTGACGTTGCCGTAAAATGACCCGTTATGCCGCGCTGAAACACTTGATGCACCTGTTGCGGAAATATTTATCGTGTATCTTGGGACAATTTTGTGTATATAGAGTAGGTTTTACAGGACAACGCAATGTTCTTTTGAACATGTTCAATAAAATAAATGGACATTTCATACTTAACCAGCAATAGAAATTGAGACATAACGGATATTTTTTTTACGGAAAGCAGGCGGCAATTTTTTCTCGAAGTAAGAGGCGAGAAATCGCCGGTTGCCAGCTCTTAGTCTTTATCATATCAATTAGAAACACATAGTGTGACTGCGCAGCTGTTAGGAGTCCAGTAATGTGCAATTTGGATTCAAACGACTTTAAATATATTTGATACATGTAGTTCTGGTAGCAAAAAAAAAAAAAGTACCCGCCTGTCGGGTCACTTGAAAAAAACAGATCCGGGGGGAGGGGAAACAAACAATTTTTTAATTGTGGCCCTATCTTTCTTAACTGAAAGAGTTTCGTCTGAGAAAGTTATTTCATATTGAAAGTAATGGAAGTGCTCTTGCCTTCTACTGCTGTATTTTCTTACTTGCTATATAGGAAATAAAACATTATTTAACTTCTTATGTGAAATCATGGGTACATTTGATATCAGTCAGATAATTACATGTAGAAGTAATTTTCTAATTACTTGTTGAAGTAGCACCCCTGACTGTTGATGCAGTTTTCTGTCCAATTTTTCGGGTGATACCTGCATCAACAGAAAAAATATGAGATTCATTTCTTAAATACTGGTATATTTGGCAGGTCAAGGAAACGGCAAATCTACTGGTGTCAGAACATTTCCAGACAGTAACAGTTTCTGGACAGTCACCCTTTTCAAGTACTTTGAAGGAACTTATTTTCAAAATTTTGTGACAATTTTGTAGATTTTCAGATGCAGAATTCAAATCATGAATCATATAAACGAAACTTTGCATCTAAGTTGCTTTATCACACCACCCTTTTACCCCTTTCTGCCCCGTTTAATATTGCGCATCGGGAGAAGTCGCTGAGAACCATACTTTTTTAACCTACGTGATTTGAGAATTTTCGGTTCTATTTTCAAAATCATTTTTACACAGTCATTTGTAGAAAGGATTGAAGAAAACAATATCCAAAAATCATCCAGTTTGGGCTGAAATTGATCGAGATTGACAGATTTGAAATCAGGTGTCTGGAAACTGTTCCAGTGATTTGCGAAAAATGGCCAAAATATAGGGTCATAAAATCGGTTTAGAAACCATATTTCTTGAGAGATTGAATATTTTCTTTCAATATGAGTATGTGTGGGAAGGGCATAGCATTATTTGTGAGAAATTTGAATGTTTTCCATTAATGGAAGGAGGAGTTATCCCCCAAAAACCTTCAAAATCGTCCGGAAACTGTTCTGACACCCATGACACCAGTTGCTATTAAAACTAGATCTAGCTTTAAAAGCTTGTTCTAGCTTTAAGATGGACCAAATTGAGCAGTACTTTTATGCGCATATCCATCTGCTAGTTTATCTTTTCTCTTGCAAGCAGTGAATCCACTATGATCGGTAAATTAAAAATGGCGGATTTGCAAGTCAAATATATTCTTTTAAATAAATAGGACATAAAACTTACAAAGGTAAGTAATTTAAGGTGTAAACAAGTAAATATTTACCTTTTCCTTGAATGCACATGTGCAGCTGCACTCATAAATGCAACGCAATGCTAAATTACGTTATGCAGAATAAACTGGTATGCCTTTATAATATGACACATGGCAAGGCCATCAAAGCATGCCAGCTTTCATTAAAATCGAAATGAATATACATAAATTTAACTTGATTTTATAATGATTTAATGATTATAATTCGAAAAATGATCATAACGTAATGATATATTATAAATAACTAAACATGATCATGATGATCGTAACATTAAATTATACATAAACAAGATCATAACATTTCCACTGAAGAAAACATTTTGGGAAATAAAAGTGTTGACTCATTTCTTACTCAAGTTATATATACATCCCTTGTACACGTAAGTATGTCACTGCCATGTGCATGTAGGTGGTACGGACTTGTAAAGTACTAAGTAAGTTACTAAGCACATTTACATTAATAACAATTTACATGATTCTGAAGAATGAAGTAAAGTCCTCCGTAGGGAAGTTTATATAATAATTTAAATAACAATAAACACTCTATATCCACAAATTTTCGGCCACTTGGCCTTTATCAAATGGAAAACATGAATACTAGTATAAAAGATCTATATGTAATATTCATAACTGCTGGCAAACAATTAGCGCAGCGTAAAATCAATATACTCTCATGTAAATACTTCACATCTAGGGCTGAGTATCGCGGGTCAAATTTGTATTGCGATATGTTGTGATATTTGGAAAAATATTATGATATATTGCAATATTTTATAACATTGAGATTTCTGATCATTTTCATTTTCCTACTTCAACATTGTTCAATATCTAAAAAATAGAAATCAGAAAATATCTTCATGATATAATGATTGACATGTGCAGAAAAATTTGACAGTCCTTCTGTAACATTCGAAGTCAATCATTCATGCATGGATATCGGGTTGAAAGAAATTAAAATTCATCCAGCATTAATGTCATAATTCTGATGGGACATCTGTGGACACTCGTGGACATGCAGACAGTTCAAAAAGTCACTAGGAAACTTAAAGGTCATTTAAACTACCCTTATTCAATAAATGACAGGAAAGGCAAGCGTCCGTGAAGTTTAAGACACCACAACGTTGTATGTGTAAACAGTATGCCAATCATGAACTAGGTACTTGCTAAGAATCAAGCTAACATGATCAAGTCTTTCTTGCAAATTAGTACGTGTATACTAATGATAATTTATTTTTGTCCTTGAAATTTAGGAACCATAGTGTACAGTAATGGCTGCACATAAGGGGTTGATAAGGGTTTTTTGTGTCGCCTGCGAAGCATAGCAACACTTACCTAAGTGAACAATTTGTCCGTTGTCCGTCTGTCAGTCAGTCAGTCCGTCTGTCTGTTTGTCTGTCCGTCTGTCTGTCACACTTGGGGTGTCACAGCCTATAACTTTTGATTGGTAAGTGATAGGGCTTTGATATTTCACATGTGTATTCCTTGTGACAAGACCTTTCTACACATACCATAATTTTTTACCTAGTAACCTTGACCTAGATATTTGACCTACTTTTTCAAAGAATTAAGATTGGCTAAATCTTTTGATTGGTAAGTGATAGGGCTTTGATATTTCACATGTGTATTCCTTGTGACAAGACCTTTCTTTACGTACCATGATTTTTGACCTAGTGACCTTGACCTAGACATTTGACTCACTTTTTCAAAATATTAAGATTGTCTATATCTTTTGATTGGTAAGCGTTAGGGCTTTGATATTTCACATGTGTATTCCTTGTGACAAGACCTTTCTTCACACACCATAATTTTTGACCTCGTGACCTTGACCTAGATATTTGACCTACTTTTTAGCTCGCCGGGACGAATGTCCGGAGAGCTATTGTCATACCCCCGGTGTCGGCGTTGGCGTTGGCGTCTGCGTGCGCGTGCACAAAAACTTTAACCTTGCTTATAACTTTTAAACCAATACAGATTGGGCTTTCATATTTCACATGTGCATTCCTTGTGACAAGACCTTTCCATGGATACCAAAATTTTTGACCTTGTGACCTTGACCTTGGAGATTGACCTTCTTTTGAAAAACTTTAACCTTGGCCATATTTTTGGAATGGTAAGTGATAGGGCTTTGATATTTCACATGTGTATTCCTTGTGACAAGACCTTTCCATGGATACCAAAATTTTTGACCTTGTGACCTTGACCTTGGAGATTGACCTACTTTTGAAAAACTTTAACCTTGGCCATATTTTTGGAATGGTAAGTGATAGGGCTTTGATATTTCACATGTGTATTCCTTGTGACAAGACCTTTCCATGGATACCAAAATTTTTGACCTTGAAGATTGACCTACTTTTGAAAAACTTTAACCTTGGCCATATTTTTGGAATGGTAAGTGATAGGGCTTTGATATTTCACATGTGTATTCCTTGTGACAAGACCTTTCCATGGATACCAAAATTTTTGACCTTGTGACCTCGACCTTGGAGATTGACCTACTTTTGAAAACCTTTAACCTTGGCTATATTTTTGGAATGGTAAGTGATAGGGCTTTGATATTTCACATGTGTATTCCTTGTGACAAGACCTTTCCATGGATACCAAAATTTTTGACCTTGTGACCTTGACCTTGGAGATGATTGACCTACTTTTGAAAAACTTTAACCTTGGCCATATTTTTTAGCTCGCCGGGACGAATGTCCGGAGAGCTATTGTCATACCCCCGGCGTCGGCGTCTGCGTGCGCGTGCACAAAAACTTTAACCTTGCTTATAACTTTTAAACCAATACAGATTGGGCTTTCATATTTCACATGTGCATTCCTTGTGACAAGACCTTTCCATGGATACCAAAATTTTTGACCTTGTGACCTTGACCTTGGAGATTGACCTTCTTTTGAAAAACTTTAACCTTGGCCATATTTTTGGAATGGTAAGTGATAGGGCTTTGATATTTCACATGTGTATTCCTTGTGACAAGACCTTTCCATGGATACCAAAATTTTTGACCTTGTGACCTCGACCTTGGAGATTGACCTACTTTTGAAAAACTTTAACCTTGGTCATATTTTTGGAATGGTAAGTGATAGGGCTTTGATATTTCACATGTGTATTCCTTGTGACAAGACGTTTCCATGGATACCAAAATTTTTGACCTTGTGACCTTGACCTTGGAGATGATTGACCTACTTTTGAAAAACTTTAACCTTGGCCATATTTTTGGAATGGTAAGTGATAGGGCTTTGATATTTCACATGTGTATTCCTTGTGACAAGACCTTTCCATGGATACCAAAATTTTTGACCTTGTGACCTTGACCTTGGAGATGATTGACCTACTTTTGAAAAACTTTAACCTTGGCCATATTTTTGGAATGGTTAGTGATAGGGCTTTGATATTTCACATGTGCATTCCTTGTGATAAGACCTTTTTTATTGTTGTTGTTGCAATTTACATATGGTTGCCACCGGCGAGCTATGTTGTCATTCTGACAAGTCTGGTTGATTGGTAAGTGATAGGGCTTTGATATTTCACATGTGCATTCCTTGTGATAAGACCTTTTTTATTGTTGTTGTTGCAATTTACATATGGTTGCCACCGGCGAGCTATGTTGTCATTCTGACAAGTCTGGTTAAAAAAAAAATTAAGACTGGCTATATTTTTTTATTGGTAATTGATAGAGCTTTGATATTTCATATGTTTATTTCTTGTGACTAGACCTTTCTTAACGTACCTTAATTTTTGACCTTGTGACCTTGACCTAGATATTTGACCTACTTTTTCCAAAAAATTAAGATTGGCTATATTCTTGATTGGTAATTGAATGGTCTTTGATATTTTTCATATGTTTATTTCCTATGATGAGATCCTTCTGTTGTTACCAAAATTTTTACGTAGTGACCTTGACCTGGATTTGACCCTCTTTTCTTAAAAGTTGAGATTGACCATATCTTTTAATTGTTGAGGTATGATACCGTATTTTACATATGAATTTTATTTGACGAGACTTTCCTACTGATACCAATAATTTTGAACCTAATGACCTTGATCTACATCAAGTGGAATTTCACTACAGTGAAACCTGTCTAAACCGATACCTGTCTAATCCGATAACCTGTCTATTCCGATAGAATTTTTTGGTCCCAAAGAATTTTCTATCTTTTCCTATACAAATGTATAAGATAACCTGTGTAAACCGAACACTGCCTACTCCAAAAACCGATATACATTTTTGGTCCCAGTAACATTTTAAACATGTATTTCACACCGTCTAAACCGATATGTTAAAACAACACCTACCCTGGCCTACACATGTTTTGATTAGTTATCACCCCAAGCTGATCAATTAAAACTATAACTGAATGGACTCCATTTTTCCTATAAGTAACCTGCCCACATCATTGCCAGTGTCTTATTGTTTGTATGATGAGTTTAAGTTGTATGTACACTTATCATCAAGTACAAATATGAAAATTCCATAGCCAATTCCATCTGACTTGAAATCTTTTTCATGAAGTATATATTTCCAATTATAACTTATTTTTACAGAGAGGATAATTTTTAGCTCTACTGGTCTATGACCAGTCGAGCTTATTGCGATTGCCCTGTGTCCGGCGTCCGTCTGTCCGTTAAACATTTCTTGTGGTTACAAGTTGTTATGGGTCAGAATACCCTAAAACGCCAGCAAAAATCAGACAAAGACTGAATATAAATTAACAAGTTTAATTATGTACAAAATATATATATCAAAAATGATTACAACTTACAATACAATGTCCAGATCAAAGTGTCCGTTACGGTCCACAAAGTCTATCGAATATATGGTTTCCCGTAATCACATATGTTCTCGAAAGCTCGGTGTCCAAACGTTGTTAAATGGATTAAAGTCTCAACAAATAAAGTATCCCAGTATATCGAATGGATGAATGAATCGTGTCTACGAATGTGTACGAATGCCCCCTCAACACAGTTCCCCGGAGGTATTTATACTTAATACCAATGAATTAACCAGAAGCTTCTAGAACAATGACTCATTACAAATGATTAACAATAGAGTAAATTCTAAAAATCACAGTCATGTGATGATAATGATGTAACAAAGAACATACTGGAATATTCTCTAATGAAATAAACATGACATAGTAAAATCTAGAAAGAATTATTATGAAATCATTTAATAACATGACTAAGTACATGTGTACCTACACATAAAGTAAAACTAAAATAATACATGACCCACAACACCTCCTCCCTTAAAAAAAGTTTGAATGTCAATGAAAACTTCGGTTGTAAATTCTGCAAAAATCACTCATGAAACTCTCGATAGTGCATCTGCAATCACATTGTCTTTGCCCTTGATATGGTTAATAATGATATCGTACTCTTGCAACAATAAACTCCACCTTGTAAGTCTTTGATTCTTGTTTGACATTTTGTGCAAAAATGTGAGAGGGTTGTGGTCAGTGTATACAAGAATGGGATGTAGAGTAACATTCAAATAAACATCAAAATGTTGTAAAGCTAACAATAATGCAAGACACTCTTTTTCAATAGTAGAGTAATTCTTTTGACATTTTGTCAATTTCTTTGAAAAATAACAAACAACTCTATCTACACCATCATCATTTTCTTGAAACAAAGCAGCCCCGATTCCTACGTCACTGGCATCAACAGTAAGCTTAAATTGCTTATCAAAATTTGGAGCTGACAGGACAGGACTATTCATAAGAACACATTTGATTTTCTTAAAAGATTCGTCACAGTCATTGGTCCATGCAAAATTCACTCTCTTTTGTAACAGATTGATAAGTGGACAAACAACTGACGAGAAATTTGGACAAAATTTTCTGTAAAATCCTGCCATTCCCAAAAATCTCATTATCTCTTTCTTATTGGTAGGAATCGGGAACTTTGAAATAGCTTCCACCTTGGCCATGATAGGAGTAACAAAACCTTGACCTTCTTTGTGACCCAAATATTCTACAGTCGCATGACAAAATTCACTTTTCGCAAGGTTCACTGTGAGGTTTGCTTTCGCCAGACTGCCGAAGAAAGTACGCATGATTCGGAGATGATCATCCCAGGTGTCGCTGTAGATGATGATGTCATCGATGTATGCCTCGCATCCTTCGAGATGATTAAGGAGCAAATGAATCATCCTTTGGAATGTGGCTGGTGCGTTTTTCATACCAAAGGGCATTACTTATATTGGTATAGCCCATCTGGAGTTGCAAATGCCGATATTTCTCTGGCTTTCTCGGTAAGCGGGACCTACCAATAGCCTTAAAGAAAGTCAAATTTACTGACAAATTTTGCACTGCAAATTTTATCGATACAGTCATCGATTCGTGGGATCGGATAAGAGTCAGTTTTGGTGACCTAATTGACTTTTCTAAAGTCCGTACACAATCGATAAGTTCCGTCTGGCTTCGGAACAAGAATACATGGGAAACTCCAGTCACTATTGCTGGGTTCAATAATGTCATTTTCAAGCATGTATTGAATTTCTTTCCGCATGTATTGAAGTTTTATCGGGTTTAACCGATAGGGATGCTGTTTGATAGGTGACGCATCACCTACAATGACGTCATGATGAGATGCATTCGTCCTTTTTGGAACGTCCGGAAAGATGGTCGTATATTCCAGCATTAATTGGTGCACTTCCTCTTTTTGATGCACGGACAGATGTCCGAGTTTCACTTCCGGATTTATCAGAATTTCAGAATTTTTCAAACGGACACTGTGAGCAAAGTCTTTTTCGACAGTCTCTTCATTACATTCAGGTTCAACACAATTTTCTAATGTATTTACATTGGCCAAAGTGGAAACTGGTTTTACAAAATTTCGGTCACTTCTATCAAAATACTCTTTCAACATGTTAACATGACACACTCTTTTTTTCTTTTCGCCGACCTGGTGTCTTAACCACAGTTTAGATCACTAATTTTACTTGCAATCTCATAAGGACCGAAATATCTAGCTTGAAAAGGATGACCAGGGATAGGCAAAAATACAAGAACTTTATCGCCTGGTTTAAAAACTCTGTTTCAAGCATCTTTGTTATACCATGTTTTCATTTTCATTTGTGATGTTTTGAGATTTTCTTGAGCCAATTTGCAAGCATTATATAATTTCTCTTTGAAATTAGACACGTAGTCTAAGAGATTCAAATCGCTAGTCTCAGTGAACCATTTTTCTTTCAATAACTTTAATGGCCCCCTGACCGTATGCCCAAAAACTAGCTCAAAGGGACTGAACCCAAGGGACTCCTGAACAGCTTACCGTGCCGCAAACAACAGGAGGTGAACCCCTTCATCCCAGTCTTTTTCATACTGGTGACAATATGTTTTCATCATAGTTTTAAGGGTTTGATGAAAGCATTCAAGTGCTCCCTGGGACTCAGGATGGTACGCAGAAGACTTATACTGCCTGATAACTAGCTCATGCATAACCTGCTGAAACAACCCTGACATAAAATTCGAACCCTGATCTGACTGAATAGCCTTGGGAGTACCTACGAAACTGAAAAACTTTATAAGGGCCTTAACTATGGTCTTTGCCTTAATATTCCTAAGAGGTATGGCGTCAGGAAACCTAGTCGAAGTACACATAATTGTCAGTAAGTACTGATTCCCTGACCTAGTCCAAGGCAAAGGACCTACACAATCAACTAAAACCATACTAAAAGGTTCCTCAAAGGCTGGAATGGGTTGGAGGGGAGCAGGTGGTATAACTTGATTGGGTGTACGTACCATCTGACAATTATGACAAGACTTACAAAACTCAGACACATCTTTTCTCAACTTGGGCCAGTAAAAGTGACTTATAATCCTATTATAAGTTTTATTGACACCTAAATGACCTGCCATGGGTGTGTCGTGAGCTAAACTCATGATGTCCCCGCGATACGCTACTGGAACCACTATCTGGTGAACGACCCGCCACACGTCATTAGGGGGTGCATCGGATGGTCTCCATTTCCGCATAAGGATGCCATCTTGTATGTAGAAGCACTCTCCAACTTAGTCCGCTTCATCTCAGGGAAGGGCCCTCTTGCTTAGTCGGATGATCTCAGGATCTTTAGTTTGCTCGACTTAAGGCATCTGTATCTCTGTCTAATGGCGGATGGGAGTCATCACTAGGTACTGTCGGAGACTTGTCAACATGAAGTGGTACTGACGTCTCAGGTACGTTGTCATCAATGGTAGACATGAATGTGTCAGAAAGGTCTATATTTTTGGAGGGATGGTCCTCGTTAAGTGCAGGAGTACTTTCAGCCTCTTTCAGTCTGTTCCTGGCCATCGCCGTGGTAACAGCGTAGGCTGGGTACAAGTCGTCGTCTTTATCATCAGACGTGATTTTCTCACAAACAAATGGATCGGCTACAACTTTGCCGCCAGCTAAATTGTTGCCAAGCAACAAGGAAATGCCTTGAACGGGAAGAGTAGGTCGAACACCTACGATAACAGGTCCAGTAAATAAGTCTGACTTTAAATAAATTTTATGAAGGGGAACATCAATGACGCCTAGCTCCACACCCTGTAATACAACTGACCTACCAGTAAAAGTGTGCTCAAACAAAGGCAATGAACCCTCTAACAATAAAGTCTAGGCAGCACCAGTATCTCAAAATCTGAACAGGCAACACTTCGCTAGAATCACTGAGTGAAACAAATCCCTGTGACAAAATGGGCTTATAACGATCCTCCATAAAATTATCAGAACTGGATGTAGAATCCTGAATCTCAGGAGTGTCAGAACAAATCGAATCTAAGGCTTTCCTATCATTTCTAACAGACGCACAGGCCTGTGGCTTAAGTTCTTTTTTCTTCTTAAGCTTCAAACACTCACCAATAACGTGACCTTTTTTCTTACAATAATTGCATGTAGGAAGCGACCCCACCCCTGGGGATGCCTCAGAACGCTCAGACCTAGGACCGGACGTAGAACCACCTTGAGATGGTGACTGGGAACTAATGGAGGACTGAGACTCTTGTACATTTTTCTTTGGAAAATCTGACGTTTTTGCGCTATTGCTAGATTGAGTTTTCGACACGAAATTTTTCTCATGAGTTAGAGCATACATATCAGACATTTTTGTCTTCTAAATGAGTTCTTAAATCTTGATGTACACTCTTTGAACTCTTCTATCAGAATGAGTTGACGCAAATTGTCAAATGGATTGGGAATTTTCTTAGATCGAAACCACTGATCAAATAAATCTTCTTTTTCTCGAGCAAATTCAACATATGTATGATTTTCAAACTTTTTGTACTTTCTAAACTTTTGTCTGTACGCCCCAGGTACTAACTGATATGCTCTCAAAATCGTGTCCTTGACCTTGTCATAGTCTGAACTCTCAGCAATACTGAGCGCCGAGTACACTTCAGCCGCTTTGCCAATAAGTACGCTTTGTAACAAAGTTGGCCAAAAATCGTGTGGCCACTTCAGATTGGCCGCGATTTTCTCAAAATGTGGAAAATATTTGTCCTCAGACTTTTCCTGAAATTTTGGTACTAATCTGATGTTTTTGGCGGCATTGAATTCAGACTTGACAGACGAAGGAACAGGATTTTCCTTAGCGCTTTTCCCTAACTTTAACTTTTCTAACTCAAACTGGAGTTCTTTCTCGTGCATACATTCCTGTTTCTCTCTTTCTTCTTTTTAGCTCGCCGGGACGAATGTCCGGAGAGCTATTGTCATACCCCCGGCGTCGGCGTTGGCGTCTGCGTCTGCGTCTGCGTCTGCGTGCGCGTGCACAAAAACTTTAACCTTGCTTATAACTTTTAAACCAATACAGATTGGGCTTTCATATTTCACATGTGCATTCCTTGTGACAAGACCTTTCCATGGATACCAAAATTTTTGACCTTGTGACCTTGACCTTGGAGATTGACCTACTTTTGAAAAACTTTAACCTTGGCCATATTTTTGGAATGGTAAGTGATAGGGCTTTGATATTTCACATGTGTATTCCTTGTGACAAGACCTTTCCATGGATACCAAAATTTTTGACCTTGTGACCTCGACCTTGGAGATTGACCTACTTTTGAAAAACTTTAACCTTGGTCATATTTTTGGAATGGTAAGTGATAGGGCTTTGATATTTCACATGTGTATTCCTTGTGACAAGACGTTTCCATGGATACCAAAATTTTTTACCTTGTGACCTTGACCTTGGAGATGATTGACCTACTTTTGAAAAACTTTAACCTTGGCCATATTTTTGGAATGGTAAGTGATAGGGCTTTGATATTTCACATGTGTATTCCTTGTGACAAGACCTTTCCATGGATACCAAAATTTTTGACCTTGTGACCTTGACCTTGGAGATGATTGACCTACTTTTGAAAAACTTTAACCTTGGCCATATTTTTTGAATGGTTAGTGATAGGGCTTTGATATTTCACATGTGCATTCCTTGTGATAAGACCTTTTTTATTGTTGTTGTTGCAATTTACATATGGTTGCCACCGGCGAGCTATGTTGTCATTCTGACAAGTCTGGTTCTCTTTCAAATTGTAAATGTCTTTCTTTTTCTTCTATTTCAAATTGTAATTGTCTTTCTTTTTCTTCTTTTTCAAATTGTAATTGTATTTTCATTTTCTCTAATTCAAACTCAAATTTTGACATTTTGGTTTAGCTTGAAACAGGTTCAGCAGGAAAATCATATGACGAAAAGATTTCCTCAGCTAAAAGCTCTTTAGCCACAATACTTCTAATTTCTTGTTTTCTCATAGAAGATTTTACATCTAACTTAAAGTGAAGGCCTAAACCAATCAAATCATCTTTCTTCAATGATTCGAATTCTTGTACATTCGGCGATTTCAAAAATTCAATGACCAAAAATACCATGATTGATTTCTGCTGGCAAAAGTTTTACTAAAAAATAAATTTTCCTTTTTTTTTTGAAACGAACTTTACATGGAAAGTGCAAATATGCAGAGATTACGATCCCAGAATACCCCAAAACCCCAGGAAAAATTAGACAAAGACTGAATATAAATTAACAAGTTTAATTATGTACAAAATATATATATCAAAAATGATTACAACTTACACATGTTACAATACAATGTCCGAATCAAAGTGTCCGTTACGGTCCACAAAGTCTATCGAATATGTGGTTTCCCGTAATCACATACGTTCTCGAAAGCTCGGTGTCCAAACGTTGTTAAATGGATTAAAGTCTCAACAAATAAAGAATCCCAGTATATCGAATGGATGAATGAATCGTGTCTACGAATGTGTACGAATGCCCCCTCAACACAGTTCCTCGGAGGTATTTATACTTAATACCAATGAATTAACCAGAGGCTTCTAGAACAATGACTCATTACAAATGATTAACAATAGAGTAAATTCTAAAAATCACAGTCATGTGATAATAATGATGTAACAAAGAACATACTGGAATATTCTCTAATGAAATAACATGACATAGTAAAATCTAGAAAGAATTATTATGAAATCATTAAATAACATGACTAAGTACATGTGTACCTACACATAAGGCCATACCAACATGACCAAATTAATTAAATGTTCTTTGGATTTTCTAGTGAAAAAAGGGTGCGAGCGAGTGAAATAATACATTTCTGATGTTTTCCGTCCTCACAAAGGAATCCCAATAGGAATCTGGGGACTAGGAATCCTGGCACATAGCAGTACAGAAAAGATTTTCCAACATTCCCCCTCTTTGACTTTCAGTGTCATGTATATGGGACAACAAATTTGCTCCCAACGAAATTTTTCAAACACAAAAAGTATCATATTCTTCGAAATTTGCACAATCTGAGACTCCTAGAAGCTTTAAAATTTGCAGAAATCAGAACCGATCCTAAAAGATTCTTGAGCCAGAAATTTATTTGTGCGGGCGAGCATTTTATTTTTATTATATCATTTTTCGAATTTTGAAAAATATGGTGCGGGAAATCCAAAGAACATTTAATTAATTTGGTATGGCCTAAAGTAAAACTAAAATAATACATGACCCACAACAAAGTCCTTTGAAACTGTTGGTGATGGAAAGTTAATTCTTTTTGCAATATGATTGGTCTATGGTCTAGTTGTGCACCTGATATTTTGTTTGAGCCCCTGATCCCCAGGGTCTTAGAAAATGGGTGTGGTCATTTTCTCCTATATAACTCTATGTAATCTTGTGGTCACCATTTCTCAGAAAGTATAAATGATACAAAGTTATTTCTTTTTGCAATATTAAAGATCTATGATCTAGGTGTGCACCTAATATTTCATCTGAGCCCCTGACCCCTGGGGTCTTAGGAAATGGGTGTGGTCATTTTCTCCTATATAACTCTATGTAATCTTGTGGTCACCATTTCTCAGAAAGTATAAATGACAGAAAGTTACTTCTTTTTGCAATATCAAAGGTTTATGATCTAGTTATGCACCTGATATTTCATCTGAGCCCCTGACCCCTGGGGTCTTACTGTCCTGTTCACTAATTCCAGAGCACCCTGTTTCCCGGTTTTCTCTAAAGTACGATAATGTCATTTTCCAAAAAGATATCAATTTTATAGTACTCCTTTAGTCGTAACAGAAAATACCATTGTTTTGGCTGTGTGTCAACTAAGTTAGAAATAGGACGGAAAATAAAAAGTCTACGGGGATTTTCTATAGTATAATCGCTGAAAATGTGTGACGTCGGAGGCTTTGACGTCACAGTTTACTATTGTTGACACGGAGAACAATATGGCGGCGGCTTGAAATTAACATGGGAATTTCCCGTAGATATTTTATTTTTTCATATTGCGGTTTGAAGGCAGCTGATAGGGTAAGTTGAAGTTAATTTCCAGTTACGACTAAAGGGGGTCAATTCTCGGAAACAATAATTTATAGCAAAATTCTTCAGACGACAGAATAAATCGCCCAAACAGGGTGCTCTGGATTTAGTGAACAGGACAGTAGGAAATATGTGTGGTCATTTTCTCCTATACAGCTCTATGTAATCTTGTGGTGACCATTTCTCAGAAATTATAAATGATAGAAAGTTACTTCTTTTTGCAATATGTAAGGTCTATCATCTAGTTGTGCACCTGATATTTCATCTGAGCCCCTGACCCCTGGGGTCTTAGGAAATGGGTGTGGTCATTTTCTTCAATATAACTCTTGTAATCTTGTGGGCACGATTTCTCAGAAAGTATACATAATAAAAAGTTACTTCTTTTTGCAATATCAAAGGTCTATGATCTAGGTGTGCACCTGATATTTCATCTTAGCCCCTGATCCCTGGGGTCTCAGGAAATAGGTGTGGTCATTATCTCCTACAGACCTCATTGTAATCTTGAAGTCACCATTTCTCAGAAAGTATAAATAATAGAAAGTTAATTCTTTTTGCTATATTATATGTCTATGATTGAGCCCCAGGGTCTTAGAAAATGAGTGTGGTCATTTTCTAGTATACAACTGTATGTAATCTTCTGAACACTATTACTTAAAAAGTATGACTGATAAAAAGATTTTTGCATTATGTTCAGACTTACACTTAATGTTACGCTTGCGCATCTGATATACTTTTTTAGCCCTTTCCCTTGGGTCTTAGAAAATAGTTGTGTCATTTAGTTATGTATTTTACTAAACAACCAGGAGAGCTTCAGTCTCGTCAGAGACTTCTAGTCTAGTATACAACTCTATGTAATCTTCTGAACACTATTAGTTAGAAAGTATATGACTGATAAAAAGATTTTTGCATTATGTTCAGACTTACACTTAATGTTACTTGTGCATCTGATATACTTTTTTAGCCCCTTACCCTTGGGTCTTAGAAAATAGTTGTTTGACATTTATATAGTTATGAATTTTACTAAACAACCAGGAGAGCTTCAGTCTTGTCAGAGACTTCTAGTTATGAGAGTGGTTTCATATAGTTTTCGTAAAGACTGGTATTCAGGCATTATAAATGAAATATATAAATGATCAAAATACACAAATGTGTTCGTTGATCGCCTTTTTAATATATCCAATCTTAATTTACAACTACATACTGTAATTCATAGCCTAAATCAGATCCATCGCGCTTTGTTTTTCCTTAACATGTTTAAATTGTCACTTTTGTCACTTTGAATAATTTTATTTATCAAAATATAGACTGAACAAATCGAAGATTAAGACAGAAAAATTTCATTTAAAAGATAATGAATGCGATTCTTTGAAATAGTGCAGGAATTTCATATCTATGCGTGCTTTATATTGATTACTATATGTACCCATCTTGTTCTTGTCTTTATTGTAAGATAATCATGATAATGAATGTAAATTGCATTTGAATAACACTAAGAAGAAAAAAAAGACTATAAGTTTTTTACGCATCGGATAGCATGGATAGTTTGATATTTTATTCATGAAATACTTTTAGTTTGACGTCAACATGTTAAACTTGCAAGTTAACAAGTGTCTGATGCAGATTGACCTATTACTATCATGACAATCTAACTGTATTATGTTGACTCTGGATCAAACGTGTCACTCTGATTACTAAATCATATAAATCTGACCTCTTTCAACAATTTTATGCCCCTCCATGTAACCGTGTGGGCATTAAGAGTTTGCTAAGGGCGTCATTCCTTTCATTCTTTTCAGTTTTCCATATGGTAACCATCGTAACTGGAGAACCCTTCCACACATCCAAATCAAATTTTGAAAATCTATCTTTCTACAATATGTATCTATCTGCAGATACTGCAACATCCTCTTTCGAGTGTTACCCGTAGCATGTGCGTTTGTGCAATGTTAGAAGCTTGTTTACAGTTACAGATAAAAGGATAAAATTCAAGGTCAAGGGTCAGTGGAGTCAGGATTTTGTGAACAGCATAGAAGACATAACAATTATCATAGGGTCATCAAACCTTCCAGAAATGTTCCCCCTGTGTAGAGGTTAAACCCTATTGATTTTCAAGGTACATGTAAAGGGCCAAAGGTCAAGGTCACTTTGGACATTATTATACCCCCCGCAAGCAAAGTTTGGGGGGTATATAGGAAACACCCTGTCCGTCTGTCCATCTATCCATCCGTCCAGTTAAGAAGTTCTTAAAGCAGATAACTCTATTAGTATAAGTGATAGGGTTTTCATATTTCATACATGCATTCACCATAAAAGTACTACATTTTGATACCAAGACATTTGACCTAGTGACCTTGACCTTGAACCTTGACCTTGTATATATATATGTAGATTCCTATGTCATACATGAATCCGTGTAGAGAAAAACGTCCCGCGGGGGGTATAATTCGTCACTTTAGGGCAGTTCTAGTTTTAAAATCCTTTTACTGTTATCATAAGAGCAAGCAGTTGCGCATGTGTTGTCTTTATACATGTATATGCATAAAAGGCATTATTAAAGTGGATAATAGATTTACACAACAATCATCTGTACAAGTGATAGATTTTTAACAAAAAAGAATTACGTAACTCCATTCTTTACAAAGTACATGAATGGATTTAGGAATTGGAAAAAAAAAACATGTATTTTCAGGAGAGGAAATTGGAAGTTGAAACTTCAAATGCATTGGATGAAGCATGGACAAATTGATATAAAAGTCTTTTTTTTTTTCTTCAGGTGTTATAGTGCCCAGGAATTTCAAACTTTTGGATGAACTTGAGGAGGGAGAAAAGTCTTCTAAAGAGGCTTACTTACATTTTAGCTGGGGACTTCTAGACCCAAATGATGAAACTATGTCTCATTGGGCTGCAACTATCGTTGGACCCGCAAGGGTAAACAAAACAATTTTTTTAGCTCACCTCAACGAAGTTGAACGAGCTTATGCTTTACCCCACGAGCGTCCATGTCGGCGTCCGTGTCTGCGTCCCCATCCGCGTCTGGTTAAGAAGTTTGGGGTAGCTCAGTATCTGACAAAGTACTGATGCTACAGTAACCAAACTTGGACAAGTGATTTATCTTGGGATGCCGAGATGGACCCATGCATCGGATGCAGCATCTGACCTACTTTTTCCATTTGAGTGATTTTGCTTTTAAAAGCCAATATTGAGCAAAGCATAAGTGCTAAATGTACTAAACTTGCACATTGAATGAATCTTTGATCAAACTTTCATAAAATGACCCTGACCTACTTTTTCCACTTTAATGATTTTGCCTTTAAAATCCAATATTGAGCAAAGTATAAGTGCTACATGTACAGAACTTGCATATTGAATGTATCTTTGATCAAACTTTCATAAAATGACCTTGACCTACTTTTGCCGCTTGAGTGATTTTGCCTTTAAAATCCAATATTGAGCAAAGTATAAGTGCCACATGTACTGAACTTGCATATTGGATCAAACTTTCATAAAATGACCGTGACCTACTTTTCAGCTTGAGAGATTTTGCCTTTAAAAGCCAGTATTGAGCAAAGTATAAGTGCTACATGTACCAAACTTGCATATTGGATGTATCTTTGATCAAACTTTCATAAAATTACCTTGACCTACTTTTTGCACTTGAATGATTTTGCCTTTAAAGTCCTATTTACATGTACTTAGAAATAAGTTTGAATTGAATTTTGCTGCCACGAGGCGAGCTTCGTAATCTGTGATTACATACGTTTATAAATAGACATGAATTTACACTTGTATAGATAAGAAGCTAAAGGCTCATGTGAGCTATTGTCATAGCATTCATCAAGTGTAGTCCATCGTCTGCTGTCCGTCTTCCATCTGTCCATTAACTTTTCTGCACATTTTCAACTTCTCTGCAACCACAGAGCATAACTTCATGAAACTTTTCAAGGTGCTCAACCAAGTTCGGGCTTTTTTGAAGCTGATCGGTCAACAAACATGGCTGTTAAAGGTACTGATAAGATTGGCTGACGCATTTTGGGTGCCTCCTCAATAACCACTGCACAGATTTTCACCAAACCTTAAGCAAGTACTCAGGGTCCTCTACCATGTCAAGGACTGCGATTGGTTGGCTCATTCCCTCTACTGGTCAAAGACCAGTCGAGCTTATGCGATACCATGTTGCCTGGCGTCCGTCTGTCTGTCTTTCTGTTAATAATTTTTTTGTGATTGCAACTCCTCTGAAATCATAAATGATAGAAACCTAAATCTTTTTGCATTTAGTTTGGCCCATGGTCTAGTTGTATACCTGATATTTCATTTGAGCCTCTGACCCCCAGGGTCTTCTAAAATGGGTGTGGTAATTTTCTCCTAAGTATATTACTCTAAGAACTCTTGTGAACACACAAATCTCAGAAAGTATAATTGATAAAGATGAGATAATTCTTTTTGCATTGTAATCAGTCTCTGCTCTATTTGTGTGCCTGATATTTTATTTGAGCCTCTTACCCCCAGGGTCTTGGAAATAGGTGTGGTCATTTTCTCCTATATAATCTGTGTAAAGCTGTGATCACCAAGTCTCAGAAAGTATAATTGATAGAGAGATCATTCTTTTTGCATTATAATCAGTCTGTGATGAAGTTGTGCACATGATATTTTGTTGGATCTCCTGACCCCCAGGGTCTTTGAAAATGGGTGTATGGGTGTGGTCATTTTCTCATATATAATATATGTAAACTTGTGAACACCAGTTCTCAGAAAGTTTAATTGATAGATTAATTCTTCTTGCAGTGTAATCAGTCTCAGGTGTAGTTGTGTACCTGAAATATTGTTTGAACCCCTGACCCTTAGGGTCTAGGAAAATGGGTGTGGTCATTTTAAGCAGAGTTGCAAAACGCGGCTCTTAATTTGATGTGAGACGGGTGGGCAGGCGAGCGGGCGTCAACAATTGGTTTCCGGACTATAAGTCAAGTTTGATGCATGCTTGTGCAATGAAACTTCATACACATACTCACCATGAGTCAAGGATGACCCCTATTGATTTTGGGGTAAAAGGTCAAGGTCAATTTACTCCGATGTTTGAAATTGGTTTCTGGACCATAAGTCAAGTATGATACATGCTAGTGCAATGAAACTTATTACACATACTCACCATGAGTCAAGGATGACCCCTTGGAGGTCAAGGTCATAGTACTCCAATGTTTGAAAATGGTTTCTGGATGATACAAGAGGGTGTGTTGCACCTTTGATCACGAAACTTGCCAGAAATGTTTTCCATGAATCAAGGATGACCCCTGTGATTTTGGCATCAAAAGGTCAAAGGTCAAGGTCATAGGACTCCGATAATTGAAAATGGTTTCGGGACCATATTTGAGCATGTATTGCACCTATAATCATGAAACTTGCCAGAAATACTTTCCATGAATCAAGGATGACCCCTATTGATTTTGAGGTCAAAAGGTCATAGGTCAAGCTCATATCACTGATAATTGAAAATGGTTTGCGGATAATATTTGAGCCTGTATTGCACCTATGATCATGAAATGTTCCGGAAATGTTTTCCATGAATCAAGGATGACCCCTATTGATTTTGGGATTAAAAGATCAAATTCATAGAACTCAGGTAATTGAAAATGGTTTCTGAACTATATATGAATGTATCAACCTGAAACGTGCCTGTGACATTTCCCATCTGTCGAGACCATTCAAGTTTTGCAACTCGGCACTTTGCATCTTTGATGCATTTTAAGCTTATCTCATACATTACTTTATATAATCTTGCTTAAACCAAATCTCAGAAAGTATAATTGTTAGAGAAATAATTCTTTTTTGCATAATATCCAGTCTCTGGTCTATTTGTGTGCCCATAATATAGAGTTTCTGGTCTATTTATGTGTCCATAATATCCAGTCTCTGGTCTATTTGTGTGTCCATAATATCCAGTCTTTGGTTTATTTGTGTGCCCATAATATCCAGTCTCTGGTCTATTTGTGTGCCCATAATATAGAGTTTCTGGTCTATTTATGTGTCCATAATATCCAGTCTCTGGTCTATTTGTGTGTCCATAATATCCAGTCTGTGGTTTATTTGTGTGCCCATAATATCCAGTCTCTGGTCTATTTGTGTGCCCATAATATAGAGTTTCTGGTCTATTTATGTGTCCATAATATCCAGTCTCTGGTCTATTTGTGTGTCCATAATATCCAGTCTGTGGTTTATTTGTGTGCCCATAATATCCAGTCTCTGGTCTATTTGTGTGCCCATAATATAGAGTTTCTGGTCTATTTATGTGTCCATAATATCCAGTCTCTGGTCTATTTGTGTGTCCATAATATCCAGTCTTTGGTTTATTTGTGTGCCCATAATATCCAGTCTCTGGTCTTTTTGTGTGCCCATAATATAGAGTTTTCTGGTCTATTTATATGTCCATAATATCCAGTCTCTGGTCAAGGACCTGTAATGATAAGGCGTAAAATCTGCCCAAAAGTAATGAAATTTTAAAGTACTTCATTTTTTAAATCAAGTTGGTGAAATACTTTAAAAGACAAAACCCCTTCAAAATCTGAAGAAAATTTTTTGATAAAATTGCTCTAATAGAGAGATATTTGAGTATAAATGTGCTTATTTTGTATAGAAATCAATGAAAATCGGAATAGTTTTCATAAAATATCGTTCCCCCCCATGGAACACAACATCACTTCTACCTAAGATGTATTTTCATAATGCAAATTTACTGTAAAAGCGGAGTTGTGTTCCAAAGGGGGGAACAATAGTCAATTAACGAAAATGTGATTGGGCGGGTAGGGGTGAAGGAGAGAAGTGAAATTTACAGAGAATTAGTAATTGGCATTTGATTCGCTTCTGGCAAATAATTAACTTCTTTATTAATAGCTTCGAATTAATCAATTTTCAACAAACAATATTCGTTGTTATTTACTTTTTCACTAACAAACCCCTTTATTTTAATTTTGGGCATTGATAATTCAACAACCCCTCGCAATAAAAGTTAACAATTAGCGTTGACGACTGATGTACCAGTCAATCTTGGGAAAATGCTCAAAACATCCTCGGTAACATTCACAAAGTATTTAGAAAATTGAATTATGGTCAAAGTAAAAGAAATATGATTTTATATACTGAAAAAAAGCTTATTCAAACTATTTTTATAACGGCGGCGTTGTTAATTGTACAATATAAATGAGAGTGAGTGTTCGATTATATATGTCTGGCCACGTGTTTACAGTCTTATAAATCTGGAATATAATATTCGGAGAAAATCATGTTTTAGCATGGTATTTCTTATTGAATCTTCTCATTGTAGTTCATTTTGACATTTTGATCAACAAAAGCGACCGATTGTTAGAAAATTTCCGACATTTCAATCGCATTATTTATATCATAAAAATGACCCCCACCCTCACTTCTACGTAAAAATATAGGTTATTTATCATAATTATGTCAATAAAACTACTATATTTGATAAAAGATACTTGAAATGAAATAATTTCACGTACAGGACACATTTTAAACAATTCTGGTTGAGCTGGTATTGCAAGTAAAATTTTGGCAGATTACGGCTCTTAACGTTACAGGTCCTTTGTGTGTCCATAATATCCAGCTTGTGGTTTATTTGCATGCCCATAATATCCAGTCGCTGGTCTATTTGTGTGCCCATAATATAGAGTTTCTGGTCTATTTATGTGTCCATAATATCCTGTCTCTGGTCTATTTATGTGTCCATAATATCCAGTCTCTGGTCTATTTATGTGTCCATAATATCCAGTCTCTGGTCTATTTATGTGTCCATAATATCCAGTCTCTGGTCTATTTATGTGTCCATAATATCCAGTCTCTGGTCTATTTATGTGTCCATAATATCCAGTCTCTGGTCTATTTATCCGTCAATAAACGGTAAACGTATGCAATCTATCCAAAGCGATCGTAGACATTATGGTACCTATTGTATTTATTGCTAATTATAAGACTGGGTTAACACAGGGATTCAATTGTTCGTACCGGCGTTAATTGTTTGCAATGATACCTGTAATTACAACATGGTCAACATAGGTGAATATTTTACGCACATGAAGTCATTACCTGATGGAAAACGGGCAATTTCATTTACAGTGTCGGATCTCCAACTGAATAAATTCCGTCATTTATGACTGGAAAATTTGGCGCTTTTAAATTTGGCGATTTTATTGCATCCACCAACAAAGCCAAAATTTCCATCGCGCCAAAAATACCTGATATACAGTATCCAGTCTCTGGTCTATTATTGTATTATTGTGCCTTATATTTTGATGGAGCCTTTGACCCCCAGCCAGTATTGAACAAAGTATAAGTGCTGCATGTATCAAACTTTCATATTTCATGTATCTTTGATCAAACTTTCACTTACTTTTTTCTGCTTGAGTGAGTTTGCTTTTGAACTTTCACAATATAACATTGAACTTCTTTTGCCTCTTGAGTGATTTTGCTCTTAAATGTTAAAATCCAATATTTAGCAAACTATTAGTTCTAGATGTACCAAACTTGAATATTGGATGTATCTTTTATCAAACTTTCATATGATGACCTTGACTTTCCAATAGTCGAAAGCCAATTTTGAACAAAGCATAAGTGCTACACGTACCAAACTTGTATACATAGATGCATCTTTGATTAAACTTTTATAAAATAGCCTTGGAAAATGTTCATTTGAATTTTACTGCCATGATATCTTGCTGCCATGAGGAGAGCTTTGTAATCTTTGATTACCTGTGTTACTGATTTTTGGCCGGATTGCAAAGCAATTTCGGTCTATAGATTGACGATGTCTGTCCGTCCGTCCATCTGTCGTCAACATTTTGGTTAAAGTTTCTGGTTGAAGCAAAATCTAAGAAACTGTATGCAGTAGAAAATTAATATCATACATGAAGTTTGCCCATGACAAGACCTTTCAACTTATATCGTAACATTTGACTTAGTGACCTTGACCTTGGACTTTGACCTAGTTAAAGATTTTGGTTAAAGTTTCTGGTTGAAGCAAAATCTAAGGATCTGTATACAGTAAAGACTTTATATTTTACATGTAGGTTGCCTATGACAATACCTTTCAATTTGTGCCATAACATTTTACCAAGTTAAGTTGACCTTGGACTTTGACCTAGTTAAAGATTTTGGTTAAAGTTTCTGGTTGAAGCAAAATCTAAGGATCTGTATACAGTAGAAACTTTATGTACATGTAGGTAATGCCTATGACAAGACCTTTAAATTTATGTCATTACATTTGACCTAGTGACCTTGACCCAGTTAGTGACAAAAACTTGCTTTGCAATCTGGCCATACCGACTTTAGCGTTGTATTTTGTCTTCATTATTTACAGACAGCATTTGAAAACAGAATATACAGTTTACATATAGAATGTGGAGAGAATTATCCCGAAACTCCACCTGTAGTGCAGTTTATCACCAAAATAACCATGAAGGGTGTAAATTCATCAACAGGAAAGGTAAGCTTCTAAAAAGCAAAGTAAAATCAATTCTTTATGGTTGAAGAGGTACTGTCCGTGCAGCTCACTTTGATAATGGGAAAGTATTTGTTTCATTTGTCAGAATATTTTCCCATTAAATTTCACTTGGGGAACAGATCTCGAACTCCTGTGTTACTAACAGTGCAAGTTATATGTCTGTATGTTCAAAAATACGCTCACAATTAAAGAAAATAAATTAAGATTTTTCTATTTCAATGTTAGTGTGACGTTGTTCATTGTCATGGGTTTATAGGTAAACATGTTTTGATAACTCGACTTCTATTGGTATTTTGGTCAAGGAAGTAGTATCAAATTGAATAAGAGAGAATACTTCATTAAAATTTGACCAAAACATTATTATCATTATATAAGGAGTACGTAACTTCATACGTAATTGGCCTAAATCTGCCCAATTAGAAAATTAATGTAAACTTTATCATTTTAAAGTATTGGATTAAGTTATTAGAAATCTATTTAAATTTTTCAAATCAAATCATAGGATTACAAAAAGCAAGTTAAGAAGAGAATTTGTTTAAAATTTAAAAAAAAACCATGAACACATGAAAATCATCAGAAACTGCAGAAAGTACTTTTAGTCTGTAGTTAGGGGAGGGATGGTTTGCTAACTTCTCCTCTGCGTGGATTTCAATATCATTTCACAGAATTGCTGCTGAGGACCTATGGGTGACTTCTATGTTATACTATTACAGTACTGTAATTCAGCTACTTTACATGTTCATTTATAGCAAAGCTCATGAAAACATAATTAATCCCTTATATTTGATTTAAAAATGTTAAAAGACTTTTTTTTTTAATCCATTATAATATATGTGTGACTAATAGTGGTTGAGAAATGTCATATTGAAATTTTAGAATATCATGGAAAATGGCCCTTTCACCATTTTCACAAAATGTCCTTGCCAATCACTGGACTAAAAATTTGATAGGTGTATAGTGGCACGTTATTGTTATTACTTATGTTAATGTTTGATAATTTTACAGGTAAATCCAGGCGATATAGACAGTCTCAAGAATTGGACATCTAGTAGTTCAATGCGTGCTGTATTAAAGGATATTCATAAACAAATGAGTGCAAAGGAAAATTCTAAATTAACACAGCCCAAAGATGAACAATACTAACCTAGTATGCTATAATGTGTAATTTACTATGTCAGTAAGCTAAAGTTTAACGAAAAGGTTTGTTAAGATACAAACGTTTTAAAAAAACACATCCTAGATTATATAATTAATAGAATATCGACTTTGAATTTAAAGGATAAGTAGAGATGCCTTCATGTGTATTATAAGATAATATCTCTTGTAAGAAAGCTTTTGGTGAGTAAATTTGTACAAACTAATTGTCTGGCCAGATTGCAAATTAAATTCATATATTTACATTGTCCATCTGTGAGTGACCATCAACTTTTTGGTGAGAGTATCTTGTCTAAGCAAAATTTAACTATTATGGGTAGAAACATAATACAGACGAGTTTGAATTTTCTCATGCAAATTTTCTGCGTATAGAACTTTTATTTTACTGTGTAACCTTATCTATATTTACACTGAAATAATTTCTCCGAAAAGATGCAACATTGCAATTGGGCCATATCGCCTTAAGCAGTTCTTTTTGCTATATGATGATAATATTTTCGAACACAGAAGAAAAACGTAATTTACCACTTATGTATTACTGCTGGTATACAGAAAGGAATATGTGAAGCAGATTGTACTGTATGCCTGTGTAGTCTCGTCAATTCTGCATTGCATGTCTAATCATTGATAAGAATTTTGTTTCTGTGGTAGAAACAAAATTATTGTCACTGTTTATAACTCAGTCTGGTAAAGCTTTTAATACCGATGAAGACATATTACAAATAATATTGTATATTTTATTTGAATCTGCTAATGAATATTTGGAAAATGAAATTTGAAAATTTAAATTGTTGTAGTTTTTTATCTTGATAGTGCTATTTTTCATTCTGGAAGTAGTATTTCTTCAATTCTTGTAATGGAATCTATCACGACATTGAGACTGGGAAAGGAAAACATCATCAATGTCAAAACATTTGCAGTCTACAAGGAGAATTGACTGATTCCTAGATTGTTGCAAATCTTTCGTACACGGATGACATTCCCCCTTTTCAGTCTTAATTGTAGTGATTATTTTTTGTCTTATTTGAGAGATCAGTGCTCAGCACCATAAACTAAGAGTTGACTTTTGAGTCAAATTCTGAAAATATGTATATAACACAGCAGTGAAAATGTGAAATACCGAGTTCATCAAATCTATTCTTCTCTGAAAAAAAGAAAAAAAATCTTTGAATAATCTCGTACATACCACCACAGATAGGATAACGAGAGAAAATAATATTGAAGTTTAGACCCAAGTCCATTCTTATTTTATGATGCCTGCTCAGTGTACAACTTTTTTTTTTGCAGAATTTTGAATAATTAGTGCTATAAGTTTTTGATACTGTGTCTATTTATATTCATTGTTTGTGTTAGAACATTACTATATGAAGTCTCAAACTCGGTATGGTATTGGTATGAGAGAAGGAAATCTCGCACTGTCACATCTGACATCTATAAGCAATGCAATAACAGTTACAGAATACTTTACCTTCAAGAAAGACCTGCTTGCCAATTTAAAAATCTTACTCTAACACTTTTGATAGGGAAAAAAATGGAGAAACAAAAGATACAGAAAGAACACTGTATGTTTACTTGTTTCAGCTCGTCCAAATTTAGCGGAAACAGGGCTAAAATTAGCAAATTGACATAATAGCTTAATTTCATTTATGATCTATTAGAGTACGTCCTTTGAATAAGCACAGTCCTGACAGCTTTAACTCTAAAATACTATATGAATATCGTGAAAATAAGGATAATTGCCTCTATTCAGGAAATATACAGAGTGAGATTCAGAGAAATATATGCATATAAAATATCTCATTCCGTTAGTCACACCTTTTGTATTGTCTTTTTTTTTTTTAATGTTGGAGTTGTATCTAGAATTTGATTTTCATACCTTTGTAAGCTCATGTGGATAATATTTACCTATTTGAGTGTCAAATGTATATTGAGATGCACAGGTTACATAATTATTTGCAAATACACAAATATTTTCATCATCAGATGTGTCCAAATACTATATTGCATACGCATTGTGTATTACACTTATTAGAGATAAATTAGTTATAGAGTGGCATTCCAAATTTTTATTGAGGTTTTGAAAGTGCTTGAATTTATTTATTGGGTAAAGTAAGAAATTAATATAATGAAAAGATAGAATGTAAATTTAATGCAGAAAAATACTAACTTAAAGCATGTCTTCTAGAATTTCTTTGAAAATTAATATCAGTTTATCACGAGTTGAAAGAAAAATAAATTAGCATTGCATCGCATGTTTTCATTGTTGCTTCAATAACAAACCACAGTTTATGAGTAAATGTTTAATATAAACACTGTGTAACGAAAAAGTTTTCAAATTTGTGAAATAAAGCTGTTTTCTTAATACTTCAAGTGTTGCGTTAATATAACTGGGGGTTAGGGAGACTTGTAATAGCAGATTATATTTGACTGCAGTATCTGTCATCCTACTTTTCCAAGAGTTCATGCCCTTTGAAGATTTTAAAAATTGTTTTTCCAGATTACCTTCTTTAGTAACTTTTCAAGATATTTAGATGAATTTGGTGTGAAGGTTCAAATTGACTGATTATAATTAAGTTTGACTTGGTTGTTTGTTGACCTACTTTTACAGGAGTTGATGCCCTTTGAGGGAAATTCAGTGCAAATTTTGTGATAAGTCTAAATTGCAACTGCAAATCAGAGCCCTCAGCATTTATGTTGATGGGTTAAAAATCCCAATCTTAGAAGACAACTTTGGTTACTTCTCGTTATGGCTTGTGAAATTCAGAGCAGAGAAGTCAAAATTCCGTTGGCAAATCAGAGATCTTTTAAAATGCTATACATATGTGTTGCAGAGAAGTCAAAATTCTGTTGGCAAATCAGAGATCTTTTAAAATGCTATACATATGTGTTGCAGAGAAGTCAAAATTCTGTTGGCAAATCAGAGATCTTTTAAAATGCTATACATATGTGTTGCAGAAAAGTCAAAATTCTATTTGCAAATCGGAGATCTTTTAAAATGCTATACATATTTGTTGACATGGATTATCCTGAAAAATGGAAACTTGGAAGAGGATCTTCAGTACTTGCTCCTTGTGAGGTTTCTTGGAATTCTGTGCAATGGTTGAAGAAATTTAAAGTCTACGTATAGTTAATGGATGAACAAAAAACTGCAAATCATGATGAATTTGCTCGAGTCAATAGCTCAGGTGAGTTATCGATAAAAGTCAACAGGCGTTTGTGACCCTTCTGCATCTTTGTCATTATCATACCTTTTATCTAAAAAGCAAGAACTCTAGAATCGAGGTCATTAGGTTAACAATTTTAGATAACCTTGTTTCAGAGCATTATTTAGAATTTTATCAGCACATTCTTAAAGCTCAACATTTGTAACCACCTGGTCATTAATATGCATACCCAAGTAACGTAAGCTTGGTGAAGGTATAGCACATCTTCTCAACAAAGTCCCAAGTGGGGTTTTGCATCAAAGACATACCGACAGGTAATCCTTTATTATGTTAATGAGATACCCAAATCTAGCATTTTATTAGCCGTCAATCAAAAATTGATGGGGATAAAAGAACTGAACCAATCGGATAACAATTAGAGATGTTCACTCTATAGCAGTTAGTGAGGAAGTGACAGAAAATGTACTTGTCCCCCAAGGAGTTTTCTTTAAGATAGGTCAAACTCCAAGATTAGATAACTAATATTGTCAACTGTCATGATATCAAGTGAGTGCTCAACAGCACATTCCTAAGAATTACACTCTGACTGACTGTGACAATAGGACTCGATGATGGACCCTGTCAAAACCTTGTTTGAGAAGACCATGCCCCAACCGTTGCATATTCTCCATTTGCTACTTGAGTGACAGACGGCCGTCTTAAGGCGGCACCAATTGTCTATTCAGGTCACGTTGGTTTGTGTCATCTTTTGTGTCAAGTGCTTTGATGTCATGTTTGGTGTTCCTTGTCCCTTTTGTCTCTTTTTGTGTTTTTGTATAGGAATGTTCTGTTATAGGTACATGTACTGAAACAAGGTCTTGTTGGAGATACCATCCTTTCTTCTCTAGTCATTCAGAATCTGCAAAAATCTATCTGTGAAATATCAAAACCATACTGGTATCACCTTGTTCAAGAGATATGGTCCCAATAAATATTTTTTTGAATCAAGGTCAAAGTTCAATATGGCAAGTCATTGTACCAAATGAAAGCCCATGTCAAAGGGCATCTCTGTGTGCAATATTAAAGTCCTATCCCCTATAGTTTATCAGGGATATATAGCCAAAGTTAAAGTTTTTATAGCCTGGATGCAGGCATGGAAGCTGACAGTATGACAATAGTTCTCTGGACATTGATCTTGGTTAGCTAAATATCAGACTGATTGTTTTTGACATTTCTTTGCCAATTTTATACTTACAATGTACTACTGCCCTGTTCACTAAATCCAGAGCACCCTGTTTTGGCGATTTATTCTGTCGTCTGAAGAATTTTGCTATAAATTAGTGTTTCCAAAAAATTGACCTCCTTTAGTCGTAACTGGAAATTAACTTCAACTTAACATATCAGCTGCCTTCAAACCGCAATATGAAAAATTAAATGTCTGCGGGAAACTCCCATGTTAATTTCAAGCCGCCACCATATTGTTCTCCATGTCAACAATAGTAAACAGTGACGTCACACATTTTCAGCGATTCTACTAAAGAAAATCCCTGTATACTTTTTATTTTCCGTCCTATTTCTAACTTCACTGACACACAGCCAAAACAATGGTTTTTTGTTACGACTAAAGGAGTACTATAAAATTGATATCTTTTTGGAAGATGACATTATCGTATTTTAGAGAAAACCGGGAAAACAGGGTGCTCTGGAATTAGTGAACAAGACAGTAGTTTTCTGAATAACATTTGCTGTGCCACTTTTATAATTACAGTGTACTAGGTTTCTGTGGAGATAAAGTGTGATTAGTTACAGAATAAGTTTGCATTTTTTTTAATCCTATGTGTTGCTATAAAAGACATCAATTGCTGATGATATACTCTGTATGCATTTAAAAAATTCTCCATAAATTCCCCAAACGTCACAGGCAGTATCGACTCTGGACCTTTTTTTTTTCCTTTAAATATATCAAAGCAAATATTTCAGGTCTTGGTTCACTTTTTATTGATAATGTTGAAGGCAGACCAAGTCATCCAAGCTGACATCACAGCTCATATCCGTATCTAACATCATGACGTACAAAGTTAATTTTTATGGTAACATCACGATGCTTTTATCAGATACATTCTGAAAATGTAAGAATCTCAATGCTCTTACCTTGATGAAGTTGTTTTGTTACTATTGAGAAACAATTAGATTTCTTCAATTTTTTCAAAGGGTTGCCTGATTTGAAAATTTTTCTTACATTGATTACATTTATTATTCATCAAAACAATCTGAACAACTTACATCTGTGTTTTCAACACAATTGAGTATATTATAAATTTGGGTTATATCTCAAATTTATATTAAAAAAACTTCATAGTTCAACAACAATAAATAAATCAAAGCACTGAAGGTACTGAGAGCGAATAGCTAAATATCAGAATATGCATCATTTATGCTGTATGTCATCAAACTTTACTTCGTAGACAAGTTTATGCATAATGATGTCATTAGAATTAAAAGATGATCGTCCTCGAACTAGCATGTTCAAAAGCGTTAATACAACAGTGGCCGACCTAGTGGGTTGACTTAGGGGGTAGGGAAGGTAAGTATAGTTTCTGGTTCCTTAGTGTTATTAGAGTTTTTCGTTTCTTAACATTTTCCAATCTAACCTCAAACCCCATACGTATTCTTGCTGTTTGGAATGTACGAAACTGGCGACGTTTGTTATGTTAATTTTAATAGTCTACGCATGTCGTGGGGAAGTGGTAATTATCATCTACTAATAAAAAAAGTTTGCTCGTTGCAAGGATTTATTTGAGAAAGAACTTTTTGATATATAAACAACTAATACTTATCTTCTCGATTATTTTTAGACTTAGATCGAAATTTAGAAAGGGGAAACGGGACAGTGCATACAACTAATATGGTTCTAATCTTTGTTTTACATTTACATTCTGAAAATGACATGAAAATTCACGAGGGTACAACAAGCTGAAAAAAAAAACAAATAAAGAATGAATAGTGCTAAATTCAGTATTCTGTAAGAACAGTTTTATTTTTCAAAGCGGCGAGCGCAGCGCGAGTCGATAAGTTTTCGATTATACGTGCATGTATATATTGATTTTCTTCCACGGCTTTTTTCTGCAAAGTTTCTTGAAAACGATATGGTGTGCGACTGTATGTAATAATGAACAATTTTTCTTAAAAAAATTTAACGTCGGATTTTCTAAAACTTGAACAACAATAAAACATCTCCCGTAAAAATAGTTTGATGCATATACATGTAGTTGTATACCCCTCTCTCGGGTTCTCTTACTTCACACTAGGGACGTACGTATACATACACCCATGTTCACTTTTCAGTCCAACAGAAAAAGGACAGGGAATTGGATCAGTACAGCTACTTAAAATTAGTTATGAAACATACCCCCGATTAGTATAAGGTAGGTCGTACAGTGTATACATAATTTTACCTTCCTCGTCAACGACCCGTACGTTATGCTTTCAATGACCCTCCCCCGACAATGAAATAAACGCGTATCCACGGATGTACATTGTAACATGTTCTGTTTATCGTGTTTAAAGCAGTTAGTGTTCATCTCATTACATAAACATGCGCTACTACGTAACAAAACAGCTTGATTCTAAAGTAAACAGAGTTACATCGTTTATACACAGAAGCAGCATCGGCCCTTCACTTTATCCGGCGGAAGAAGATTAGAATATTCATACGTCACGATGCTGAAAACCCTGTGATTTGATTGGTTCGTGTTTCAAATTATACATGTACGGCATTGGGGCCCCCATGCGTGAAACAAATCAGGCAATCACTTGGAGCTATTTGCTCAAAAATTATCCCTTCAGCAAATTAATCAGTAAATAGCAAACCATATCCCATTAATATCTCAACATCTCATGAGTAGAAAGTAGAATGTTGGTATTGAGGACATACATGTGACTTATAAGTCATCTGTCTTTAATGGAAGAAATATTTCATCTGTGTAAAGTAGAAAGCTCATCTAGGACATAATTTCTCATTCATTAATGGCTGACTTAGAAATTTTTCATCAGTAAAATGTAGACATAAATTATCTTTCATTAACAAATCCCAACATAATGATTTCATCAGCAGAAAGTACAATGTTCATCTAGGACACAAATTCTCTCTCATTAATGGAAGCAAAGTTTCATCAATAGAATGTAGAACATTAATCTAGGACATCAATAGAATGTAGAACGTTAACAGAATGTTAATCTAGGACATGAATTCTCTCTCTATTGCTGCAGCCATCTCCTCATCCACAGATCCAATTGATTCTCCATCCGATGACTCCGTGTCAGGGGCGAATGCCGCTACTGTTTTCTCGTATTTATCGAGTTCGTTCTCGCTCTCCTCATCTCCGGCCCTCACTTCCTCCTGGTTGTCATGGTCAGAGCTGCTGCTGTCGTCAGACTTAGATCGACGATTACGTTTAATGTTCCATCCTCTTGGAGTCTCTCCAGACAAGCTGTCCTCGCTTGACGAACCATCATCGTCTCCACTACTCAATACCTGAAAATACACAGATAACAGTGATGCTAGTGTTTGGTCCAATGGGATAGATACTTAGGTAAAGGCTACTCCTATCCAAAATGTCAAAGGAAAATTCCTCTAGCAACTCTCTTGGTCAGAGGATATAGCATCGTTGCTGGAGTCCGTGCGTTATGTTTGTGAGGGCATGTGTGTGTCCGGATTCTTGTGACCTGCATACTGGTAAATGACAAAATACAAGTAATCATCTTTTTTACTATACCATCAAAACTTCAACAAAAGAGGATGAACTCTAATGACTTTCAAGGTCAAGGGTCACGGTCATTGTGGACTTTGGCTAACAATCCTTGTCAATAGCATACAATTACAAGACAATTGAAGCAATTATTCTAAAAACATCAAACCTTCCAAATGTCCAATGGAGAGGATGAACCCTATTAACTGTCAAGGGCACTATGGACTTGATTGAAAAATCATTTTGCTGATAGAATACAACATATAGTTGTGAGGGGATGTTACGCTTGTGTTGCCTTTATTCTAATTGAACTGAAGCAAGCCAAGTTCTACACTTGTTTTGCCTTTTTTCAAATCCTTGAGTTTAATTTTCATCTACATTCAAAATTCTTTATGCGCTTTCATTCTACCTACCTGAGATCTGATTCTGCTGTCCCTGTCTATGTCCTCCTCCTCAGAATCCTCTCCTCCTTCCTCCATAAAGTCCTCCACTTCCTTATCCATACAAGCAAGGTCAAGGTCAGAAAACGCCAGGAATGGATTGTAACTGTTAGAGAACCTACGCTCCCCCGGGCTTTTATCCTCACTTCCCTGACTTGTCCCTGCTGGAGAGTCATCATTATCTTTACTCGATCCTGCTTTAGGATTATCACTATCCTTACTTGACCCTGCTAGTGGAATCTCACTTTCCTTACTTGACCCTGCAGGGGGATCCTCACAACTACTTAACTCCATTTTTGTATTGACTTCCATTCCTTCTGCAGAATCATCCACTGTGTTTTCCATTTTGATACGTTTCAAAGTTTCGCCACTGTTGTTGTCTACCTCACCGTCATTTTTCCTCTTCTTCATCTTGACGACCTGAGAGTCTACAGACGGACTATCTGTACCCCCAACAGTGTATAACTTCTCTTCACATCTCTCCAGTCTCTCAGCACACGCCCATAACCAATTAACATTCACAAGCTTCACATACTTATGTTTCTGTGCCGTTTTTACTTTCACAGTTCCTAGTTTAGCTGCCACAACATGTGTTGTTGCACCACTGTTGTCAGCGTTTTTCCTTTTGGGAACAAAGTCTTTCTGCACAGTGGCACCCAGATTTCTTGCTACCTGATAAGCCCTGGAATTTTCAGGAGGTTGATTAGTGGGTATGACGCCACTGAATAAAATATTTGTTCCTTTCAGCACTTTTCGCTTCACATATGGTATAATAAATTTCATATCAGGTTTTTGACTTGAGTATACACTTTTTGACTTTGCTTGGTCCCAGAAATTGTAGAAAGCTTCATGGATCCTTTTCAGAACATCTTCTAAATATAACAAATAGTCATCTTCATCCACCCATTCTATCAACTCTTCCATTTCTTCTTCTTTATCTACCTTTGATTTTGTTGCACTGCTGTCAGATTTCGTAACGCTTTTTTCAGTTTTCGTTACAATACTGTCAGTTTCTGTAATCGGTACATTGTTGTCACTTTTCGTAACACTATTATCAGTTTTTGATACATTGTTGTCTGTTATTGTAACATTGAATTCAGTTTTTGTAACACTGCTATCACTTTTTGCTACACTACTTTCAACTTCCATACTTTGCTTTGTTTCACTTTTGTCTGTATCACTTTTCTCTTCATTAGCACTATCAATCGTCTGTGAATCTCCAATCTTACTTTCTGAGCCTTTCTCACCACCCACGCTGCTTCCATTATCTGTAATGCATGTCTTCTGCTCTGCAGAAGACTTATTTCCATTTTCCCGGCATACACTTGCATTGTCATTTAGGGCATCATGGCCATGTATTTCTGTGCTTCCCGATACTTTTTCTGTGAGATTTATTGAGGAGTTGTTCTGGTTACTTGAACTGTCTTCACTGACTTCACTTTTACTGCTTTTATCTTCATTTTGGTTTGTGTTTGCACTTTTTTCTTGCCTATCTTCACCATTTCTTGTCTCTAAATCAGCTTTCTTGTCCAACTTTTCAGACTCAGTATTAATAACTGGTTTAACACACTCATCAGAATTGCTCTGCTTATCCTCAGCAGAATTTGACCGTGACAATGTACGCACAACTTTATGTTTTACAGGCTCCGCGTCACGTTCTGTTTTGTCCAATCCTGGCGGAGCGTTGATATCGGCTGTCCCTTGGAAGAATCTGTATGGTTTTACGTGTATGAGGTTGGGGGAGAAGTTCCATACGTCTTCTCTATCGTCTATGATACAGACCATAGAATCACCACATGGAAACAAAGCTCTATAAAATATAATGAGAAGGTCATAAAAATCTTGAACGAAAAGACAATCATTACCATGTTTACAGAAAGGAAAGTAAAACCGAGACAAAGAGATTTTTTCATAAAAATGAAGTAGATACATGTACAGAATTCCAAACAGAATCAATGAAATGAAAAAAAAATTAATTGAAAGGGGCTGATAAGATAAGACGTAAAATCTGCCCTAAAAAGTGGAATTTTGAAAATGGAGATTTTAAGAAAAATTGTTCGTTAAATTAATACAAATACAGTATCCCATCAAACTCTGAAGTTATTTTAGATCTATTACGCATTATATTGCTAATATTTGGGTCAAAACTTGTCTTTTTCCCATAGAAATCAATAGAATTTAGAAAATGGAAAAGTTTTTTTGAACATTGTTCCCCCCGGAGATACAGAAAGCCACTAATATTGGAGGTGTATATCCATGATACAAATTTTCTGGAAAAGTGGGGTTCTGTATCTCCGGGGGGAACACTACCCCAGAGACGAAAAACCAAAAAAGGAAGGGGGGTGCATTTGTTAAAGAATTGATCTTTAACAGTCAGGGGTCAAACTTAAAAAAGTTATAACTTGCCCAAGTAACTGGATTTTAGTATTTATAACTTAAACGAGTTATAACAGCAAACTTTGAACCTCAATATCTCCTCTGAGCATTTTTCTTATGAACTGAGCATTTGTAACTTAATAGATATTAAATTGGACAACCTCCTGGTATATCTCACTATCCAGCGCATGCTCTGGAAGTCTGGCGCAAGGCTCTCAAAAATAGGGTTCTCTAGGGAATATTTCTGTAATTAAATCCTATTTACCAGCAACAGACAATTTAATTCCCAAGAAAATTAGGTCAGAAACATAGTAAAGACCTAGATGCATCTTCTGAATGTGAATATTAACAATGAATCACAATGCTTTGAATATAAAACATGTTTAAATCAAAAACACTGTTATAACTTGTTTATATTATTGGAGAAATTCTGAGGAAAATCTGCTTTTTTATTTGTAACTTATACAAGTTATAGACTCATGAACATAACTTGTACAAGTTATTACTGATGCAAGTTAATCAACTTCAAGAAGTTATTACTCATATAAGTTTGACCACTGACTGTTTAAGATCATTAAATATGGAAAATTTGACTATTTTCCCTCCTTAATCCATCAAAAAATGTGTTCTAAATACGATCGAATGAAATGTACAACGATTAGGAGCGAAATAAGCAGGAGCGATATGGATTTCTCCGCTAATGTGTATTTCGCAATAAAAAGCTTCCATTATAGCCATTACATACAAAATAAGACGTTTTTTGAGTTCCGGATTTCATTATTTACCGATTAGAGGAAATAGAACTTTCGAAATGTATTTCTCTGATAAACAATGTAGATGTATTTGATATCTTTTAGTTAATATTTATTCATTTCAGGCAAAATATTCTAAAATTTCTACGTTTATGGTCGATATTATCAGTTTTATTACCCGAGTACCCCCTGCCTCTTTGGACCTTCATTTTAGAATCTTGGGAGTATTTCATCGAAAAGTAAAACATACAAAAAGTCTTCAAATACATTTTATTTCAATAATGATTATCTTTTGTCTGCATATGTACCGTCATGTGGAAGAAACACGGCACGAGATTTAGGGCTAAAAACGGCCCTTATCTTATCAGCTCCTTAGGCCATATAAAAAAACAAGAGCCCCAGGGGGCACAACGCTCACCTGATACCCATGCACGCTCTAACTGACATACTGACATTGAATACTGATAGTGCCAGTACCAGGATTTTAGCCCACAACCTTTCTAAAAAGATTTTTGCCGGATGCAGAGAAGTGTTTTTTTTTCAGACAACCTTTAAAGGTACAAAAAAGAAAAAAATAGTCACATTTCAAAACAATAACTTTTTTACTGATTTGAAAAAAAAAACGGATAAAGTGGTCCAACATCATATGCCCAGCTAGTATAGTTCAATTATGCAACATCAAAAATAAAATCATATTGTAAAATTCCACATAAATGTGCAGCAGAAAAAGAATAAAACAATGAAATGATTTCACAAATTAAGTTTATTTAAAATTGAACACAAAACCTTTCATTATTGATAGCTAGCATGCCAGAAATTATAAAGCCTGTGTTTGTGAAACGAGAATGCCCCCGGCGGCATCTTTGTTAGTATAAACACCATTTTCTGTTAAGTATGTGAGAGGTCAGGGTCAGCGTAATATTGGTATCAATGGAAAGATCTTGTCACAAGGAATACACATGTACAATATGAAAGCCCTATCACTATAACCATTCAATAGTTATGCCCAATGTTAAAGTTTTTGAGAAGTACGTGAAAGGTCAAGGTTATGGTCATGAGGTCAAAAATTTTGGTAAATACACATGTGAAATATGAAACCTCTATCACCAGCTTCCATTCAAAAGTTATGCCCAATGTTAAAGTTTTTTGGAAAACAGACAGACAAACAGACAGACGGACAGGCCAAAAACTTTATGCTCCCGAATCTTTTATTCCAGGGGCATAAAAAACTAAGATTTTTCGGGTTTGCCTTTATTCACTGAAATCTATGAATTATGCTTTTGAATAGTATTGATTTCATCTCAAATACATGAAACGTACAGTTAAAATCGTTTTGATCCAATATTCATCAATTCAAGTGAGTTGTGCAGAAATTGTGCCAGTTTGTTTGTTTTCCAAAAAAGCAGTGTATGTTGTATCAAACCTCATGACCCAGTGAAGCCACTTGAACAAATAATTTTAAGTAAATATGCTGAAATGCGACGCTTCTTGCCTATGCATATTTCAACAGGCGAGGAGCGTCGCATTTCAGCATACGCTGTTCAACAACTCAAGTGGTTTCTCTAAGGTTTCGCAGTTTGAAACAAATTAAAAGGCCCATGAAATTGTTAAGCTTGTCCAACTAGCAGACCTACGACATCGTTATTTACTGTTAACTAATTGTTTTACCTCATCATAGGTCTGTTACACTGGCAAGTTGTTAGCAGAGAGAGTTCATGAAATGTATCGGTTGCATTGGATTTGCCGACAAGAAGTTATTTGGTCTGATAAAAACTCATTATGTATCTATTATTTGAACAGATAAAAATTCCCAAATGTCTTAACACAGGATCCTGTCGTTTTATGAGAGAAAATGTTTTATTATTCACAACCTCAGGCCTCTGTGTTCCTCTTAGAAATATTATACATACAAGATGACGAACACAGTGGCTTAAGGTTGTGAATAATAATTTATTTTCTCTATTAAAACAACAGCTTCTGTGGTCCAACATTTCATTGGAAGATTTCAGGAACTCTGAACGGAATTATTTATTTTTAAGAATTTCAGATATTAAATGTCCTATGCATTCTCAAAATCCAGAGGAAGAGATTACTCATTAGATGTTCCTTCAAGAAATCAGTCCGTAAATTACTTCATCTAAGAGAGTCTAAGACAGAGGAAATTCGAGCAAACTTTATACATGATAACAAGTATATGCAAGTGTTCCAAGTACATGAATGATAACCATTATGAACGTTGTTCATAGCTCAAACCATACTCGCTGCTTTAACATACCTACATGTAATTCCGTCATCAGGAAGAACTCATTCTTCATACGTACAGTCACAGAGTGGAACGAACTGGATAACCATCAAGTGCTGTCAAGGACTGTGGAAGGCTTTAGATTCAGCCTGAAGCGCGATTAAGTAAGTTTATGCGCTCTCTCATTCCGTTGATCACAAGCCAGTATTGGTAATTCAACGTACCCATACAGATACAGATACAGATTATGAAAGTGTTCCAAGTATAAAAATCTATTCCGTTTGCACTGTATCTCCTGAAATATATCGCAGTACTGCTTTGCGGTTTGTATTGCAATGAAGCGCCTAGCGGAATACGATGCGCCTTGGGGACGAAGATGAATTAATGCATATCTAGGTCATTGTCCTGTCAAATAGTTCCGATTATTTTCTTATTATTTTCAACAATTGGTGGAAAATACACACAATGTTTATCTTCAATTGTCTTCCCGTGATTGTTTACTAGATAGATGAAATAAAATTTTGAATATAGTTTTAAAGTGTGTGAGACATCTACATGTGTGGAAGAATACGTGTGAAAATGGGTCCTCAGATCATAAAATTCGAATAATTCCGGTCCGGAACCAGGTGCATGGCTTTGAAAAAATATTAAAAAAGTTGTGTACTTTTAATCTTTACGGCATTTTTTTTTTTTGTGATTCAAATAAAATTTCTTCATTCAAAAGTAGTATCAATGTGTATAACCCGGTGCGATTTGAGAATTTCTTTTCTTTTTTGGTAAGAAAACATACATTATACCTATGTACAATCTTAAAAAATATTCCTTAAAAATCCAAAAGTGGATATCTGGACAAAATTCTTTCACTTGTAGGGTACCATGCATGAGTACCTCATACCTACAAATTGTCATGACAATCTGAAGAGTGGTTATAGAAAAGAAGCAGAAAATGTATGAAAATCACCCCCCCCCCCCTTCCTTTTTACATAAGAAAAAAATTCATAAAAAATCAAAAAAATAAAATTTAAGCATAAAATACATATCAAAGCATTAAGTAAGTTAAATATGATAAATATGTAGTAAATGAGTGTGTAAAATCATACACTTATTGAGTTATTTAAAGAAAAAGTGCAAAAATGTGCATTTCTGACTAAGTCCGAAAAGACGTCAAAAAAGCGTCAAAAATTAGTTGTCGGATTTTAACGAAATGAACAAACTTGAATCATACATCCTTCTAGATCACATAGATACAATTAGTTTTTCAATCCATTCAGTGGAACTGGAGAAGAAGATTTTTGAAGAGGGGTGCCCTCCGGGGCCTATTTGACCCCGCCCTGGATCCACCCCTGAAGGGATCGAGCCGAAATGAACAAACTTGGTAGAGGACCTTTAGTACTTCATGCATACCAAGTTTCATCAAAATCCCTTCAGCCGTTCTTGAGAAGAAGTTGAAAATGTTAAAAGTTTACGATGGACGGACGACGGACGACGGACGCTGGACGCCACACTATGACAATAGCTCACTTGAGCCTTTGGCTCAGGTGAGCTAATAAAAAGGGGAAAAAATTTTGTTGGGGTCCTGCCAGGGTTTGAAGCCACTCCCCATGGGTCCATTGGGCATGGAAAACATACATTATACCTATGTACAATCTTAAAAAATATTCCTTAAAAATCCAAAAGTGGATATCTGGACAAAATTCTTTCACTTGTAGGGTACCATGCATGAGTACCTCATACCTACAAATTGTCATGACAATCTGAAGAGTGGTTATAGAAAAGAAGCAGAAAATGTATGAAAATCACCCCCCCCTTCCTTTTTACATAAGAAAAAAATTCATAAAAAATCAAAAAAATAAAATTTAAGCATAAAATACATATCAAAGCATTAAGTATGTTAAATATGATAAATATGTAGTAAATGAGTGTGTAAAATCATACACTTATTGAGTTATTTAAAGAAAAAGTGCAAAAATGTGCATTTCTGACTAAGTCCGAAAAGACGTCAAAAACGCGTCAAAAATTAGTTGTCGGATTTTAACGAAATGAACAAACTTGAATCATACATCCTTCTAGATCACATAGATACAATTAGTTTTTCAATCCATTCAGTGGAACTGGAGAAGAAGATTTTTGAAGAGGGGTACCCTCCGGGGCCTATTTGACCCCGCCCTGGATCCACCCCTGAAGGGATCGAGCCGAAATGAACAAACTTGGTAGAGGACCTTTAGTACTTCATGCATACCAAGTTTCATCAAAATCCCTTCAGCCGTTCTTGAGAAGAAGTTGAAAATGTTAAAAGTTTACGACGGACGGACGGACGGACGACGGACGACGGACGCCACACTATGACAATAGCTCACTTGAGCCTTTGGCTCAGGTGAGCTAAAAATCCTGGTTTTCAGACACCGCCGCACGCTCAAAATTCCTCCCGATGAGACGTTTTTATCGTGGGAAGGGAAAAAAAATAGCCGCCGCCCGCCAGATTTCTCATGCTGATAAATATAATTTTCTATTAATAGAACAGGGATTTCTGTACAAACGAAAAGTAGAAATGTCTGTTTCAGTACAGCGCTTTACGTTTTAACGGCGCTTGTCGGTTTTGTTAAGACTTTACACGACCAAGACGCTTAGGTGCTCTGACTTCTGTGGAGGGAAATACTGTACTTTGTTATTGTACACAAGATGCAAAATGGCGACCAGGGGGGGGGGGGGGGGGCGGGGAGGAACGAATGATTGTCAGCTTGAAGATGAATTTTAAAGGCAACACAGTCGTGCCGTGGATTATATTGCCATTGGAATCGAACTATTCAGTGACACAGTTATGTGAGAAACTATTTTCGGGGGAATTATGAGAAGAGTTGAGTATGGTGAACATTTACAACAAATATAGTCACTATAGATCACAGTCTCTATAATATCTGAATAAAAAATTGTACTTAAGTAGTTTTCGGAAAATAAAAACAAAAAATAAAAACCATACCTACCTACCCATATTTTTTAGATCAATTATCTGAGAACCAGAAAATTTTTTTTGCATGGCCTTATAGAGGGAATCTTAATTTGAAAATCAAGAGCAGCATTTTCATGTAAATTAATGTTAGTCATGAAAATATAATAATAATACAGGTAATAACTATGATGTTCAAAAGATAGTAAGGTATTTTACATTTTACTTTATGTGTACTTGTTTTAGCAGGATACATATTTTAACAAAGTTACTACTGTTGAGAGTGTGTTAATTCAAGTCTAAGCTGAATCATTTAACACTCACAAATTATATAGGAAAATACACCAAGAGCGCTAATTCATGATTACACCAACATGTTTGTTTACCCATTTTAATCTTTTTCCACTAAAATATCGTGGTGCTAAAATAAGTACATGCACATTATCTTTATGTCAAACAAACACAACCTATAACATAAAAAGGTCTCTAGAACAAAAACAATCCGATGTACATGCAGAAATAACTTACTTCAAGTTGGCAGTTTTTGAATTCTGGTTAAAGCATTCATCCCTAGACAGAATTCTATGAGAGAAATATTTTCCATCTGGATCAAGAAAATTTGCGATAATATGGGCATACATCCTGGATCCAAAGGTACAAATGTGTAACTCATACAGCTTGGATACTTTCTCCAGGAATGCCTGTGTGCCGGGCCGTAGTTTTGTATGGAACCAGGGAGTTGTATTACCATGACGTATCTGGAAATGGTACACATCCTGAAAATTGAGACAAAATACAACATTCATTGTACTAAACATAGAGCCATCAGAGATGACAGCGCTCATCTCGATGGCAACATTGTCATATGACCAGCGTCTGTACCTATATTGCACAAAGTATTTCCAGATGCATCACCCACACAAGTTTGGTTGATGAAGAAATTAAAGAAATGAAGATTCTAATTCTAATATGACTTGATTCTTTTCCCTATTAAAACAACAGACGCGAGCCAAGCTCTATTCTCCAACATAGGCCCTATAGCGATAAGCCACGCCTACCCATTTTCTGAAAGCAGATAAACCGGCAGGAACTGTTTTTTACCAAGAATCGACTGGTCATCATTAGAATAGAAATAAAAAATGACAAGCCGGGCTCTAATACATGTGTATCTCATAATGCCCTTGCGTCCTCAGCCAATCACATTTATCACCTCGCCGCTAACTCGGCTCAGTAATAAATGTGATTGGCTGAGGACGCCGGGGCATTATGAGACAATAGAGCCCGGCTTGTCAATTTTTTATTTCTTAATTTTACCATATCTGGTCAATCAAGCATGGAATATAGGTCAGACAAAGCATCTGTATAGTGCATTGCAGTAAGCATCCTCAGATACATCACCCACACAAGTTTTTTTTATTGATCTAGGACTTAAAATAGGCCGGAAATGGACCTGTCCCATTTAACTTAACCTGATTGCTCAAGTGTAATATAATTATATTCTTTGTTTTATTCTCTCAATTGTACACAGCAGAAAATGCCCACTATATAAACTTACTTTGAGTTTTGGTGGTATGTCATCATTTGTAGTGTGGATAAGAGTTTGATCCAGGTCAACAAGAAGCACCAATTTCCGGTTCTTAAGTAAATTTTCTTCATCTGCTTTACCTAGCTCTAATGCTTGCTAAAACATAAATATGGGGACATTAACACTTTTCTAACATGTGATACAAATATGCTTCTCTGTACATATCCATATATATATAAATTATAGCATGCATTTTAAGATACTGAATTTTTTCCTCGTTTTCTTTTTATCTTTTGCGCTGAAGGATAAATGTTGTACAATGGAATGATTTTCACAGGGAATATGCATGTGAAATATGAAAGCAATATAAATGAATAAAATTTCTTCAAAAATCAATTGGCCAATTAAAAAAATTTGGACCAATAGTGAAACAAACAAACAGGTAAAAAATACGGGGATTTATTGCTGGTCCCAGTTGCTTGATGGTACTTTGCCATATTTGATCCCTTTACATGACCCATAGTACCATTAAGCAACTGGGAAACGTGATAAACCTCTGTAGTCAAAAAGCTATACATCCTCAAATCTCTGATGGTAAAAAAAAAAAAATTCTAGCAATATATGCATGTACAGCATTATAGTTTTATAGATATAATACTAGCAATGCCAGCTTACGCGCTAACGCGATCGGAAAACGTGAAAAATAGCTAGTCGATATTTTAAAATCGACTTTTTATGGTCATAGCATGAATTGATCGTAATGATTTATATACCATCGGAAAGATAATTAAATGAAGAATCCAGTGATATGTGTTTTGTATACATTTGTTTTTAAAAATATATTCTTTTCATGAGTTGAAGTTTGAAATACCGCTTAAAAACGCCGACCTCGCTAAGCGCGTATCGGCGGACCGATTTTTTTTACACAGGTAGTTTTCAAATACAAAGCCGACAGGTAAGCAGGTGGGTACCACTTAAACAAGCCTGCAAAGCCTGCAGACGCCTGCAATAAAAAGTACAAGCCTGCAGGTTTTTGGATGGTCGTATACTATTGATACTTACATGGTTCGAAAGGTGATGGTCTCTGGTATTCAAATATGTAATTTTTATAAAGATTTGATTATATTTTTAGAAGAAACTTGAGTTTAAAGACTGGTTAGTTTTATGCCTGCAGATAAGATTACCATCACTGTACACAGTATACATGGACAGTGTTGTTTTCACAACAATTATCATGCCTGCAGATAATATTACCTGTAATGTTTTCATAGCAATAATACCACAATTTGCAGTATATTGGATTGTTTGAACAGAGGAGGAAAAAGTCAAAAAGAAGGAAAACAATTAGCTATAGATCCCTAACACAACCGTCAAGCCGAGGAGGAAAAAGACTATACATGTATAGACTTTAGGATGTTTTTTTTTAGTTTTGAATGATATACCTCTGTAATGAAATAATTGAATTTGGATCAGGTTGAGGATCCATGAGAGTCATTTTATCCTTTTCCTTTGATAAAACATGTTTTGCTATTGATAAATGAAGTCCACAAAGTTCCAAACTGAGATTTTACATAGTAATGAGTTTTTTATCCAAACCCCGCAATCATCTACGAAAGATCTCTTGTCAGTCTGTTCGTATTAATCATCAGTGGTCGACAATGAAGATCACATTTTCATTTCTTTCAGATTTTCACCACTGTTACTCTCAGTTAAAATTTTCAATGTTTGATTTAAATCTAAAAATTTACCATTTAAAGAATTAGTATCAGGTTTTCTGAAGGGTTGGCACACAAAAATTGGTTCCTCAGAGTCATTGTCTGTTTGTTCGTCCATGGCATGTGTATCATTCAATTGGTCTAAATGTGTCACATGTACATCGTCAGTCTTGTCTGAAGTTGCTATTGGGAGAAATTCTGACACATCATAGATATTAAGAACATTTCGTTTTGAAGATTTTTTCTAAAAGCAAAACAAAATTATTTGGTGTCCAAGTTCCGTTTCCAGAAAAAGAATCACAGGTTGACCAAAGAATGGAAAAGGGTTCTATACTTTTTTTTTTTTCTTTTTGGAGATTCTTGGAGAAAATGTGCGGTTCAAAATACCAAAAGAGTTGTCAAAAATTCCATTAACTGTGGGATAAAATGGCCTAATAGATCTACCAATAACAGAAGATGCTGCATGAATGGTATAAGCCGTAGAAAAGGAATTTTTTCAGAACAGGCTCGCACTGATTCGTCCATTGCATACTTGCCATAATTTTTCGGAGTTTTGTAATTGCAAAGAGGGACAAAAAGGGGGACAAATCATCAAAAAGCGGGACAAATATAACGCCAATGAAGGACCCTTTAAGGAAGTTGAACGAATCAGATATTGCAATCGAAAATTGGACTAGAGCATTGCCCTATGCAAACGAAAGAACGTCAGAGAAAAACGATTCGGGGATTAAAAACGACACTGCACAAACGTACTTTGATTAGTATTGAGAGTTTTTTATGTGATAATAATAAAGAGCATATTATGATAACTTTAGAGCGTTCCGTGGCTGCCGTATTTTGGCATAGGCGACAGAAATTTAACTCTTAGTTTTACGGATCCGCCGACCCTAATTTTACCACAATTTGGAAAAAATAAAATGAACTGATTGTACAATTTTTTCTTCCGCTCATCCAAATTATAAGTTTTAACTTTTCATTCTCACTTAATCTTTATCGTACAAGTCTTTAAGAGAATGTGGCTTTGAAAACATGATAAACAGGCTGAATTAAAAGATCATGATCGTGGCACAAAACATGAAATGTTGAATTTTATTGATTTTTATTTTATTTTGATTTCCTCCTCCTACCCTATTTTGAAAAAAATAAAATCCGTAAAACTAAAATTAAATTTCTGTCGCCTTATGTAAATGGAATCACTCCAACATCGTATGCATGTAGCTATTGCTTTATTAATTTTAATTCAATGTTCGAATTTTTTCGTGAGCGAAAAAAAAAAAAACCAAGAAGATAAAGCCTTCATGCATGTATTTAGCGACGTTTGTGGGACAGCCGACCTTTTATCAACCTATATTACTATCAAAACATAGATCGATAACCGGCTGATTACTGTACATAATTGGTAAGGTTTAAATAAACAAGTTTAAGAAAAGACGAGACAACACAAAATAATCAATATTACGCCGAAAATCTTTTTTTTTTTTTTTTTGATGGAACGTCCAAAAATCGGGATTTTCCGTCCCGGCCGGGACACAATATTTCGGTCGAAAATGCGGGACATTTTTTTTTCCCGGGCAGGACATTGGCAGTATGCCATTGTCCCACTTACGAGTGCAATTGTGAGAGTCTATGTAAAAAGATCGATGTTCAATCATTTCAAGGCAAGTCCTATACCCTAACTGGGATGAAAGATTTTCATCGTTTTGAACACCGAGAGATAAGGCATTAAAAAGACGATTGCCGTCTCTGGTTGTCTCCACTCCACAGCCAAAAAGTCAGAATGTGAGCCTAAAACTTAGATGCCGTTTGATCTACTGCCAAAGACTCAGAAGACTGAGAGGATTGTGGAGACTGAAAATTTTTAGGCAAAAATCTCATAAAAATTGACTGACGCTAATTGTATGAATAAAATACATGAGTTGTATATTTATCTTGTCCATTGTATTCTTACATAGACGATTCAACCGCCTGCAGAGCACAATTTCTTCAAATCATTTGTGAAAATGTATTTTCCTGTCATCCGACAGACAACTTTATCCTTTCTGTCAATACACATGATACTCTTTTCACATGTTTTACACGCACACAAAATCATAATTTTGTACACTTATCAACCCAAGACAGACGGTAAACCAATATTGTATTTGAGTGAAAAAAAGGAAATCCAGGCTGCACAGTGCTCAATGACCTCTTTATAATTCTCTTCTTTTTTTTCCTTTTTTTTTTTCTTTTTTTTTGTTACAATTTAATCATGCTAAAATGCATTATTCTCATTGAAAGACTTCAAGCCATTTCTCAAGAAACGTAACACACAAGACAATTAATCTATTTGCCATGTAGAAAACAAGAGCAATAAAATCATACTGGACAGGTGATAATTACTATGTAAACAATGCTTGATCTACCTGTGACATATGTTTGCAGGCGCTGTACAGCAGGCGTTAAAAAGTAGACAACTTTATCATTTATTTTCTAATAAAGTATATAAAATATCGGAATGAAAATTACATATCTGAATACTAGAGACCATCACCTATCCAACCATGTAAGTATCAATAGTATACGACCATCCAAAAACCTGCAGGCTTGTACTTTTTTATTGCAGGCGTCTGCAGGCTTTGCAGGCTTGTTTAAGTGTGACCGCCGATCCGATGGGTACCACTTAAACAAGCCTGCAAAGCCTGCAGACGCCTGCAATAAAAAGTACAAGCCTGCAGGTTTTTGGATGGTCGTATACTATTGATACTTACATGGTTCGAAAGGTGATGGTCTCTGGTATTCAAATATGTAATTTTTATAAAGATTTGATTATATTTTTAGAAGAAACTTGAGTTTAAAGACTGGTTAGTTTTATGCCTGCAGATAAGATTACCATCACTGTACACAGTATACATGGACAGTGTTGTTTTCACAACAATTATCATGCCTGCAGATAATATTACCTGTAATGTTTTCATAGCAATAATACCACAATTTGCAGTATATTGGATTGTTTGAACAGAGGAGGAAAAAGTCAAAAAGAAGGAAAACAATTAGCTATAGATCCCTAACACAACCGTCAAGCCGAGGAGGAAAAAGACTATACATGTATAGACTTTAGGATGTTTTTTTTTAGTTTTGAATGATATACCTCTGTAATGAAATAATTGAATTTGGATCAGGTTGAGGATCCATGAGAGTCATTTTATCCTTTTCCTTTGATAAAACATGTTTTGCTATTGATAAATGAAGTCCACAAAGTTCCAAACTGAGATTTTACATAGTAATGAGTTTTTTATCCAAACCCCGCAATCATCTACGAAAGATCTCTTGTCAGTCTGTTCGTATTAATCATCAGTGGTCGACAATGAAGATCACATTTTCATTTCTTTCAGATTTTCACCACTGTTACTCTCAGTTAAAATTTTCAATGTTTGATTTAAATCTAAAAATTTACCATTTAAAGAATTAGTATCAGGTTTTCTGAAGGGTTGGCACACAAAAATTGGTTCCTCAGAGTCATTGTCTGTTTGTTCGTCCATGGCATGTGTATCATTCAATTGGTCTAAATGTGTCACATGTACATCGTCAGTCTTGTCTGAAGTTGCTATTGGGAGAAATTCTGACACATCATAGATATTAAGAACATTTCGTTTTGAAGATTTTTTCTAAAAGCAAAACAAAATTATTTGGTGTCCAAGTTCCGTTTCCAGAAAAAGAATCACAGGTTGACCAAAGAATGGAAAAGGGTTCTATACTTTTTTTTTTTCTTTTTGGAGATTCTTGGAGAAAATGTGCGGTTCAAAATACCAAAAGAGTTGTCAAAAATTCCATTAACTGTGGGATAAAATGGCCTAATAGATCTACCAATAACAGAAGATGCTGCATGAATGGTATAAGCCGTAGAAAAGGAATTTTTTCAGAACAGGCTCGCACTGATTCGTCCATTGCATACTTGCCATAATTTTTCGGAGTTTTGTAATTGCAAAGAGGGACAAAAAGGGGGACAAATCATCAAAAAGCGGGACAAATATAACGCCAATGAAGGACCCTTTAAGGAAGTTGAACGAATCAGATATTGCAATCGAAAATTGGACTAGAGCATTGCCCTATGCAAACGAAAGAACGTCAGAGAAAAACGATTCGGGGATTAAAAACGACACTGCACAAACGTACTTTGATTAGTATTGAGAGTTTTTTATGTGATAATAATAAAGAGCATATTATGATAACTTTAGAGCGTTCCGTGGCTGCCGTATTTTGGCATAGGCGACAGAAATTTAACTCTTAGTTTTACGGATCCGCCGACCCTAATTTTACCACAATTTGGAAAAAATAAAATGAACTGATTGTACAATTTTTTCTTCCGCTCATCCAAATTATAAGTTTTAACTTTTCATTCTCACTTAATCTTTATCGTACAAGTCTTTAAGAGAATGTGGCTTTGAAAACATGATAAACAGGCTGAATTAAAAGATCATGATCGTGGCACAAAACATGAAATGTTGAATTTTATTGATTTTTATTTTATTTTGATTTCCTCCTCCTACCCTATTTTGAAAAAAATAAAATCCGTAAAACTAAAATTAAATTTCTGTCGCCTTATGTAAATGGAATCACTCCAACATCGTATGCATGTAGCTATTGCTTTATTAATTTTAATTCAATGTTCGAATTTTTTCGTGAGCGAAAAAAAAAAAAAACCAAGAAGATAAAGCCTTCATGCATGTATTTAGCGACGTTTGTGGGACAGCCGACCTTTTATCAACCTATATTACTATCAAAACATAGATCGATAACCGGCTGATTACTGTACATAATTGGTAAGGTTTAAATAAACAAGTTTAAGAAAAGACGAGACAACACAAAATAATCAATATTACGCCGAAAATCTTTTTTTTTTTTTTTTTGATGGAACGTCCAAAAATCGGGATTTTCCGTCCCGGCCGGGACACAATATTTCGGTCGAAAATGCGGGACATTTTTTTTTCCCGGGCAGGACATTGGCAGTATGCCATTGTCCCACTTACGAGTGCAATTGTGAGAGTCTATGTAAAAAGATCGATGTTCAATCATTTCAAGGCAAGTCCTATACCCTAACTGGGATGAAAGATTTTCATCGTTTTGAACACCGAGAGATAAGGCATTAAAAAGACGATTGCCGTCTCTGGTTGTCTCCACTCCACAGCCAAAAAGTCAGAATGTGAGCCTAAAACTTAGATGCCGTTTGATCTACTGCCAAAGACTCAGAAGACTGAGAGGATTGTGGAGAATAAAGTATATAAAATATCGGAATGAAAATTACATATCTGAATACTAGAGACCATCACCTATCCAACCATGTAAGTATCAATAGTATACGACCATCCAAAAACCTGCAGGCTTGTACTTTTTTATTGCAGGCGTCTGCAGGCTTTGCAGGCTTGTTTAAGTGTGACCGCCGATCCGATGGGTACCACTTAAACAAGCCTGCAAAGCCTGCAGACGCCTGCAATAAAAAGTACAAGCCTGCAGGTTTTTGGATGGTCGTATACTATTGATACTTACATGGTTCGAAAGGTGATGGTCTCTGGTATTCAAATATGTAATTTTTATAAAGATTTGATTATATTTTTAGAAGAAACTTGAGTTTAAAGACTGGTTAGTTTTATGCCTGCAGATAAGATTACCATCACTGTACACAGTATACATGGACAGTGTTGTTTTCACAACAATTATCATGCCTGCAGATAATATTACCTGTAATGTTTTCATAGCAATAATACCACAATTTGCAGTATATTGGATTGTTTGAACAGAGGAGGAAAAAGTCAAAAAGAAGGAAAACAATTAGCTATAGATCCCTAACACAACCGTCAAGCCGAGGAGGAAAAAGACTATACATGTATAGACTTTAGGATGTTTTTTTTTAGTTTTGAATGATATACCTCTGTAATGAAATAATTGAATTTGGATCAGGTTGAGGATCCATGAGAGTCATTTTATCCTTTTCCTTTGATAAAACATGTTTTGCTATTGATAAATGAAGTCCACAAAGTTCCAAACTGAGATTTTACATAGTAATGAGTTTTTTATCCAAACCCCGCAATCATCTACGAAAGATCTCTTGTCAGTCTGTTCGTATTAATCATCAGTGGTCGACAATGAAGATCACATTTTCATTTCTTTCAGATTTTCACCACTGTTACTCTCAGTTAAAATTTTCAATGTTTGATTTAAATCTAAAAATTTACCATTTAAAGAATTAGTATCAGGTTTTCTGAAGGGTTGGCACACAAAAATTGGTTCCTCAGAGTCATTGTCTGTTTGTTCGTCCATGGCATGTGTATCATTCAATTGGTCTAAATGTGTCACATGTACATCGTCAGTCTTGTCTGAAGTTGCTATTGGGAGAAATTCTGACACATCATAGATATTAAGAACATTTCGTTTTGAAGATTTTTTCTAAAAGCAAAACAAAATTATTTGGTGTCCAAGTTCCGTTTCCAGAAAAAGAATCACAGGTTGACCAAAGAATGGAAAAGGGTTCTATACTTTTTTTTTTTCTTTTTGGAGATTCTTGGAGAAAATGTGCGGTTCAAAATACCAAAAGAGTTGTCAAAAATTCCATTAACTGTGGGATAAAATGGCCTAATAGATCTACCAATAACAGAAGATGCTGCATGAATGGTATAAGCCGTAGAAAAGGAATTTTTTCAGAACAGGCTCGCACTGATTCGTCCATTGCATACTTGCCATAATTTTTCGGAGTTTTGTAATTGCAAAGAGGGACAAAAAGGGGGACAAATCATCAAAAAGCGGGACAAATATAACGCCAATGAAGGACCCTTTAAGGAAGTTGAACGAATCAGATATTGCAATCGAAAATTGGACTAGAGCATTGCCCTATGCAAACGAAAGAACGTCAGAGAAAAACGATTCGGGGATTAAAAACGACACTGCACAAACGTACTTTGATTAGTATTGAGAGTTTTTTATGTGATAATAATAAAGAGCATATTATGATAACTTTAGAGCGTTCCGTGGCTGCCGTATTTTGGCATAGGCGACAGAAATTTAACTCTTAGTTTTACGGATCCGCCGACCCTAATTTTACCACAATTTGGAAAAAATAAAATGAACTGATTGTACAATTTTTTCTTCCGCTCATCCAAATTATAAGTTTTAACTTTTCATTCTCACTTAATCTTTATCGTACAAGTCTTTAAGAGAATGTGGCTTTGAAAACATGATAAACAGGCTGAATTAAAAGATCATGATCGTGGCACAAAACATGAAATGTTGAATTTTATTGATTTTTATTTTATTTTGATTTCCTCCTCCTACCCTATTTTGAAAAAAATAAAATCCGTAAAACTAAAATTAAATTTCTGTCGCCTTATGTAAATGGAATCACTCCAACATCGTATGCATGTAGCTATTGCTTTATTAATTTTAATTCAATGTTCGAATTTTTTCGTGAGCGAAAAAAAAAAAAACCAAGAAGATAAAGCCTTCATGCATGTATTTAGCGACGTTTGTGGGACAGCCGACCTTTTATCAACCTATATTACTATCAAAACATAGATCGATAACCGGCTGATTACTGTACATAATTGGTAAGGTTTAAATAAACAAGTTTAAGAAAAGACGAGACAACACAAAATAATCAATATTACGCCGAAAATCTTTTTTTTTTTTTTTTTGATGGAACGTCCAAAAATCGGGATTTTCCGTCCCGGCCGGGACACAATATTTCGGTCGAAAATGCGGGACATTTTTTTTTCCCGGGCAGGACATTGGCAGTATGCCATTGTCCCACTTACGAGTGCAATTGTGAGAGTCTATGTAAAAAGATCGATGTTCAATCATTTCAAGGCAAGTCCTATACCCTAACTGGGATGAAAGATTTTCATCGTTTTGAACACCGAGAGATAAGGCATTAAAAAGACGATTGCCGTCTCTGGTTGTCTCCACTCCACAGCCAAAAAGTCAGAATGTGAGCCTAAAACTTAGATGCCGTTTGATCTACTGCCAAAGACTCAGAAGACTGAGAGGATTGTGGAGACTGAAAATTTTTAGGCAAAAATCTCATAAAAATTGACTGACGCTAATTGTATGAATAAAATACATGAGTTGTATATTTATCTTGTCCATTGTATTCTTACATAGACGATTCAACCGCCTGCAGAGCACAATTTCTTCAAATCATTTGTGAAAATGTATTTTCCTGTCATCCGACAGACAACTTTATCCTTTCTGTCAATACACATGATACTCTTTTCACATGTTTTACACGCACACAAAATCATAATTTTGTACACTTATCAACCCAAGACAGACGGTAAACCAATATTGTATTTGAGTGAAAAAAAGGAAATCCAGGCTGCACAGTGCTCAATGACCTCTTTATAATTCTCTTCTTTTTTTTCCTTTTTTTTTTCTTTTTTTTTGTTACAATTTAATCATGCTAAAATGCATTATTCTCATTGAAAGACTTCAAGCCATTTCTCAAGAAACGTAACACACAAGACAATTAATCTATTTGCCATGTAGAAAACAAGAGCAATAAAATCATACTGGACAGGTGATAATTACTATGTAAACAATGCTTGATCTACCTGTGACATATGTTTGCAGGCGCTGTACAGCAGGCGTTAAAAAGTAGACAACTTTATCATTTATTTTCTAATAAAGTATATAAAATATCGGAATGAAAATTACATATCTGAATACTAGAGACCATCACCTATCCAACCATGTAAGTATCAATAGTATACGACCATCCAAAAACCTGCAGGCTTGTACTTTTTTATTGCAGGCGTCTGCAGGCTTTGCAGGCTTGTTTAAGTGTGACCGAAGCAGGTAACTAATTAGCTTGAAATTTGGCACCCAATCAGGTGAAAGATCAAACTTTACTGCCTAATTTGAAGAAAATTAATCAGTTGATTAATAGCGAAGTTATGTAATATTAAAAATATTAAACCAACTGTATGGAAATCCATCGGTAAGTACATTTTCCTTCACCATTAAGTAGACAGAAGAAGTCTTTCTGAACATTTTGATATATAACACATTAAAATCGATGAAGATTTAACCCTCCGGCTTTTTAATTGAAATCGTCCACCCGCACCTAATTTCATGTTTGTGACGGCGCCCCGCCGCGCCATGTTTGTTATTGTTTACATTGGACGGCGGTCTTTTCTATAACTATGTTTTGCTCCTATAAAAACCAATATATCTAGGTTTATTAAATGGGTCCTGAAGTGTAATTACATGTTTTCATAGATATGAAATAACAAGAAATAAATGTTTAAAACTTTTACGTTGTTGTTAGCAAACCCCGACTAGGTCGTCCTATTACTCCGCGTAATTTTGCAGTTTATTGTCATTAAATAAGCAAATTACAACTTATCTAGTAATTTAACATTTAATTTAATTGAATTAACAAAAGAATTAATAACTGAAATATTTCAAAATTCAATTTGATAAGGGAATTTTGAATATTTTGATAGACAGGAAACGATAGCGTGGGTTCAGACGCCATGTTGGATTTTCATTGAATTTCAACAAAGATTAACAAAATTGCTGCATTTTATTGTGTTTACATCAACAATTATGTTGTACGACACATGTTTAATATATTAATAAATGAAATGAAGAAATAAATAGTAAGCCGATAGATTTTCTTCATTGAATTCACGCTTATTTCATACCCCCCCCCCCCTTTCCGCGGTCTGGCCAATTTCCTTTCGCCTGATAGGCAATTCGATATGACAATTTCATTCATTTTTATTTCTAGGAATAAAGAATAAGATTACTACATTGTTTAATGCACAGGAATAATTGACCGATCTAAGTATCTGTCTGTTTACGGCTATTTTTCTCGGAAGTTTTTTTTTTTTAATCTCTCTGCCCCCCCCCCCCCCCCCCCCCTCCTTTCCGCGATCTGGCCTATTTCTTTTGATCTGATAGGTATTTCGTTAGGACAATTTTATAAGATGATTACGTTGTTAAATGCACAGGAATGATTTATCGATCTAAGTATTTGTCTGTTCACGGCTATCTTTCTTCAAGTTTTTTTTTTTTTTCTCTGCAAGTTTCTTTCCTATGATTTTTTCTCAATAATATTACACTCTTATTTTTCTGCGTTTCTTTTTTTTTCTTTCTTTCTCGCTATCCTTTTCTTTCTTTCTTTTGTCTCTTTTACTGCTTTTGGTCTTTCTTCTACTATCTATCTTACAAAGTTTCTTTCTTATTTTTTTCCTTCTTTCGCTCTTTCTTTTTCCTCTATCTTTCTTTTTTCTGTCTTCCTTCATTCTTTCCATCCTTTCATTCGTTCTTTTTTTTCTTTTTTTTTGTTATTCCCTTTTCTATCAATCTTTGCTCTTTCTTTCATCTTATTTTGGTTTCTTTTTCATTTTTCTTTCTTTCTTTCTGTCTTTCTTTCTTTTTCTGTCTTTCTTTCTTTTTCTGTCTTTGTCTTTCTTTCTTTCTTTCTTTCTTTCTTTCTTTCATTCATTCATTCTTTCATTCTTTCATTCTTTCTTTCTTTCTTCATCTTTCTTTCTTTCTTTCTTTCTTTCCATAACCATGATAACAGTAAATTGAACAAATTTAATGTTTTCTTCTCATTTACAGGTTGATTTACCATGCAGTTTGCATACTGATCGTATGTTGTACAGATTTCACCATGGCTATATATCCAGGACCTTATTGTGAAGCAGTATGTTTGACCAAAGATAGACTGAAGGACTGTAAGAACTTGCAATTTTTGCCAGATGAACAATTCACAAATGGATTAGTAAATGAACTAAAGCTGTTTTTCAATGATGATGAAGAATTGTTATTATGTGTACAAAGACTGAATGCAAATTTTGAAGGAGTGAATCTATATCATAGTATATGCTTAGATGCTTTAAAAGATTATATCATTGTAAAATATATATCTATATGTATGTATATCAAAGTTTAAATAATATCTTGTGCATTTCTCAAAGCAGTGCATAGCATTATGGATTATGATATTAATGTTGACATTGATCATGTTGATGTTTTATCTCGAAGATAATTTGTATTATTTATAGACTAATAACTATATTTATTAATACATGTGTTGTAACAATGTCTTATTTATTCACACAAAATTGAATAAAATGAAATACACAAAGAATGTTGAAAGAATCCTTCATGTTTGTGAAAATACAAAGCGTACCATCGAGAAAGGACAAAAAAGTACCACAAATAGGACATAAATCTTCATTTCATGCTATAACCATACATCTAAGACAAAATCTAACATCAGAAATGAATTTAGCACACCATTTTACATTGATGTACCAAGTTTGGTATTGATATCTTGAAAATTGAATTATTTATGACTAAAAGTATCAAAATTTCTTTGTTTTTCGGTTCCGCGAGCTGGCATTGCTGTATAAGGCAATAATAGGAAGAAATTTTTCCGAAATTCACCCCAAATTTTCGAACTTCAAAATTTCATAACTTTTTTTCTAATGAAGATATCTTAAAAAGGAAAACTGTTCCAGAAAGCTTGCAATGAGCTCTATCTAATGATTTATGTTTTATAACATATTTCTGAACTTTGAAAAATCACCTGGCATTGCTAATAATACCTCTTTACTGATGATAAGTTCAGGTATATTGTGGACCATAGCCACTGAGGCACTGACTGGTTCCTTCCTCGTACCAGAGACACCAGCATCCCTGTAAAATACAGTCACAATTAATCATATTGCAATTGCTTGCAACATCTAGGAAACAAATTGCAGTGATAGTCCCATTAATTTGAAAGATGGCCTATTGAATTGGAAGTCTGTGTACTTTGATAAGAAACGGCCCTTTGAAACTATACAAACACAATAACATGGAAAATGGACCATTCACAGAATTTCCTTCCCGATTACTAAATACAGTGTCAATGGTTATGGCAATGTGAACTTTGAACCCTGTATTGACAAACTTATCATATATAGTATCATACATACTTTCTGAGGTCTGCCCCGCAATCAGCACACATATCCTTCATCACCACAGGGTGGCTACATGGAAGCATCTTTAGTAATACTGTCCTGAAAATCAAGGAAAACTCAAAGTCAAAAGAGCGAGTCTGTCAAGTATACATGACAGAGTGAAAGTGGGTGATTTTAACAAAATGCTTTCAGATGAAGCCATGTGTATGTTTTAATTGGATAAAAAATGTTAAACATGGTTAAAGGGGTAGGGCCACGAAACCCCTAAATCGGAGCCCTCCTTTTTTCTCTAGAAATAAATTTCATGAGAAATACTTGATATCTTTCATTAAAATACACGAATGTTTACCGGTTTTTATGACAAGAAAAAATCACCAAACAAGGTGCCATTTAACTGTAATGACGTCATGAAGTGACTTCATTTTGACGTTATCAACAAAATATAGCGAAAATTGCTGGGAATTTTGTCTTTTGTGAAGGAATTCAATGTGGCCGCATGTGTTAACTGAGATAAAACGTTCATGACAAAAGGATAAAATGACAATCTTTCACATATAATTTTTTCATTTAATTAATGCATGCGGCCATTGCTAATTTAAAAGAAGTATGTAGTACAATGTATTTGAATCAATTTCGCAGAATTATGACCTATATTGGTGTTTTCAAAGGCTAAAAGCTATTGATAAACGCAATGTTTACAAAGATAGATTTGTGATTCAGTAGGGAACATTTCAAATTCACAGGTAAAAATTGTATGCACATGTAGTACAATGTTCATAATCATGTAATTAGGGCCAATATCCGGCTAAATTGTTGCCCTACCCTTTTGAGTAAAATATGATAAAGCAATCATAATCGGTAAAATCGGACACACCGACAGATTCTACATGTTCTAACAAATTATCAATTATGTTTCTAAATCAATTTCCCATCAATATATAAAGCCCTATCTTAAGTCTGATATCATCTTTCAGACTAAAAATCAAAGAATTATGACTTAGTACCCAAAGCTAATATTGTCATGATTGTGATACATGTACCTGTCATACGGTATCATCCAGTATGTATCTTATTGAGAGCATAGTGTATCATTACAGCCCTAAAACATAGGGTCATCAGAGATGACAGCACTCACCTCGACGGCACCTGTATGAAATAAACCGCCCTGACTCTACCGGTAGGCATTATATTTTCTATTTTCCAGGCGGATTCCGTGTACTCTCCCTATATGGCACACATTATAACATAAGGCGGTTTTCGCCCGGTATATGGCTCGAAATATTTAAATGAGGATGCCTAAGATTAGGCGGTTTTCGCCTTGACCTAGGCAAACTGTGCCTAATATTACAATAAGGCGGAATACGCCTTATTAGGCGGAATATGCCTTTCATCATATTATTCACTACAGAGAGAAGGCGGATTCCGCCTATCAAGCACTTACACATACAACCCTCTTTGTATTACATTTGGTTCTTTAAATATCTTGAGGGTAAAACTGGGAATCCTAAATTACACATGCATGTGTATTATCCTTTTCTGAAGTACAACTCAGGGATAGAAAAAGGTTCAGAAAAGAATAAAAATACTTTTTTATCATCTTTGTTCAACATGTTCTATATTGCTTTATTCCTTTCAATTTTTTTTATGTTCAGATAGTGAGTTTTAATTAAATAACTTATAATGTTAACATAATGATCATTGTCCCATGAGATGATGACCAGCATCTGTACCTACATTGCACGAAGTATTTCCAGATGCATCATCTATATAAGTTTGGTTGATAAAACAGGGTTTTTTACCCTTTTATTCCAGGGGCCTGGGCCTTCAAAATTGGGAAAAATAGCGACATTTGGTAGAAATTGGGAATAAAATTATACAAATAAATTGAGAAAACAAGCAAAAATTTGCTTCTTATGAAGACGAATAAACGCATATAGATACCTGTAGTACCAAGAATATTATATTTCAGATAGTGTACATTGTATTACAGTAAAACAGATAAATTATAAATGTATTTTCAGTAATTTCAAAGGGGTTTTATACTTTTTTAATTGGAATTTTTTTTTTTTTTTTTCAAATTGGGAATTTTAAGCTCAGAAATTGGGAAAAATGCCTGTTTTTCAGCATTGGGAATGGGGCCGAATTTCGGCCCTGGAGAACCCCTAAAAAAATCCCTGTAAAAAAATTAAAGAAGGCTGGTAATGAAGATTCTTATTTTAAAATGATTTTGAAAATACCCGTAGAACCAAAACTTTTCAAATCACATAGATTAAAATAGTATGATTCTCGGTGACATCCCCCGGTGCGCGACATTTAACGGGGCAGAACGGGGTTAAAGGATGGTGTGATTTAGTAACTTAGATGCAAAATTTTGTTTTGAATTCTGCATTTAAAAATATACAAAATTGTCAAAAAATTTTGAAAACAATTTCCTTCAAAGTACTTGAAAAGGGCAACTGTCCAGAAACTGTTACTGTGCAGAAACTGTTTTGACACCAGTAAGTAGCAACAAGCACGCTCGCTAGAGGGCGCAACGTGACATTGATTCAGTATGTCCGCCAAAAACGTCTCGACTCGCCTCGGTATCTTTTACGGGCCGTTATGGATAAACCTAGCAGTTTTTGTTCCGAAAAACCTATGACATCAAAGCTTGATACTTTGACCCTTTGGTATATGAATAAATAAGGGGATTTCCAAGTCATTTACATATCGCGGGAAGGAATTGAAATATTCAGAGCTGTCAAAATTCGTGATAACGATCGTATACCGGGTACTGAGCGGGATTAAATGATTGCATATTTATCCATAATAATAATTCATAAAGATTTTCCATGGTATATACCCGTATTCACATCAAACTTCGCCGATTTCCATCACAAGTCAGTATCAAGAACGATAACTCTATTTTGTACAACAATATACGTTTCAATTTACGCATGTACAATCAAGCGAAAACAGCTTCTACTTCGAGTAATTTATTTCTGAATAAAGTTAAGAAAATGTATAACATATAAAAGCGTGGATCTAGTGGGGTCTGATGAAGGGGAAGTCAAGAAATGTGCAAAAAAATTATGATTTTCCCATCAATTTTTTTTTTCTCAAAACCATATACTGGACCCCTCCCCCCCCCCCCCCCCCATCTGACTGGATCCACATTCTACATCAAATATGAATTGATAATTAATGCTCCAAATATTAACTTTTGTAACATTCTTGGAGTTTATTCATTTTTTATTAGTGATGATATAAATACATGTACCATGTATACTTCATTTCTTACATTAAAACTTAACCCTATATTCAGGATGTAGCTAAGTAAAAATGTTTCTGTCACTCTGTGCAAATTGAACACAGGTCTTACAACAATATTAGTGTACTATATACCTGAAGTACTAATTTTAATAGAGATAAATCTGACCTAGATAGGGAATGGGATACCCTGGTCCTGTAATAATATTTACCACATAAACGTGTAATTGTAAATGCTGACTTTTCCACTTCTCACTTTATAAAAGACTTTGTACATCTGGATTTTTATCTTAGATCTATCTGTTCATGGCATTAGTTATCCTCCTTGGATTAACTACATGCATTAATGGTCTGTGGGGTTAAGCCTTGGAAATGGGGGTATGGTAGAGGGGGGGGGGGGTATGGTAGAGGGGGGGGGGGGGGGGGTTGGGCAGTGATTACTAGGAGTTTTATTTACAGATAAATTTAGCAAGTTTTGTACCATGATATAACAATTCTTAAAATATTTGGAGTGATTAATCTGAAGTTTTTTTAAGGGAAAGGGCTGATGATAGATCTAAATACATTCATCACACCAAATTAAAACATCTCCTTTTGTCGGTTTAGGATAATTAGGTAAATGCATCTATCTCTCACTGTTATTTTTTTACATTAAACACAATAACATCTTTGTGTGTGAGAAGAGGAGCCCAGAGCTCAGTTCAAGCAATGTCTTAGATATAATATTGAAACAATAGGGAATATTTCCTTGTAGGATATGTACCAATATTCAGCATGTGAAAGTTGTTCAAATTAAAACCATACATTAAATATGTGTAGAATTTTCTTTCTTTTTTTCTCAAAATTCTCACAATGTATATAAGGTTCATGTTCAAGATCGACAATTTACTTATTATCTTATAGACATTAAGAACAATTCTTGGTTTTATTTTCTAATGTTCACTGGGTGGCTGAGAAATTAAGTATGATTATATGCATTAGGTAGCTAGATCTACATGTTTTACAGCTTATTTCAAACATGGTACTATTAATGACGCCAATGGTTCTCCTGTATATCTGTCCGACTGTTGATTTGACCATGTGGATAGCTTTTGATTTGTAAATATAACTTGTCTTTGTAAATATAACTTGTCTATTATCTTCAAATGTTTTCCTTTTTTGTTATATTGGTAAATCCATGTGATAAATGTATTTTTAACAAAGTATTATGACAAATCAAGTCATAATTTGCAAATTTTCGCAATGCAAATATAGGGGGTAACCATCTTTAAGTCTAAATTACAGCTATTTGGTCAATGATAGAAATGAACTCTTGTCATTTTTGAAATCAGCATACCTGAAATAGGTTAAAATGAACAAAATATAGTCCATAATCAGCATCCCTGTAAAGAAAATGAGTTGTGACGTTTTTTCTATAAAAGTTGTGCATTTTCATTTTAAATTAGGTTGCGGGGTGGGTATGTTAAATGTCAAATAACTTTTTACATATAAAAGATACAATAAAACAGATTACAGATTTGAACTCAGCATACTTTTTTCATATAAGAAAAGTAATATTGATGAAAAAAATTATTTATTTATAAAACCCGTGGTTGTTGCTACAGTAAGTGTGCTATTGAATTTGAGAACACTGTATCTGAAAAAAATAGTTAAAAATCAGGTAGGGTATAATGACAGGGAAAATATAATGACAGGTATGACAGGGAAATAGGTTTTTGGTGTATAGACTCTATGGATAGAATTTACTCTGACAATATTTTAACCAAATATCGTGAGACTTTATACATAAAACAAAGTAAACATAGATAACAACATCGAAAAAAAATAGTGAATCAAGCATTGAACTATTGTGTTATTTCACTAGTTTACCCCGAGGGAATAAAATCAGCATCAGTAGCAAGGACCTCAGAGACTGTGCCCACCATAGTTGATTTCAGCTTCAATCCCTTTGTGACAGCTGTTTCATATAAGGCTAATAATGCTCCTCTTCCAACCTTTGATCCTGATTTCACTTTCCATCGACTTATTTTGATTGATTTGTCACCTGGAGCTCGGACTTCCACCTCCGAAGTCTCCATCTTGAAATCCGCGGCTTAGCGGAAGTGAACAATGTCGCTAGACATATCGGTGAGCAATCTTGTTCGACTTAGCGCCGATTCGGCCTTTCACTTCTATTTCTATGTCGATTTATAATCTTGTATTTAAAGCGAGAAAAATTCAAAACTCAGAATTTGATACATTCGTCGTTTTTTACATTTCTGCACGACTATAGTGACGTGTGTTGCTAACAAGAAGGAGACGCTTACTCACGGGCACCTGCTCTCATCTGCATGGATTTAATTTTGGATTATGATTTTGGGTTTTTTTCGATTTGAAAATTTCATAACCTAGAAATGTCCTTTCCTATGAACTGTTTTTGATGATTCTTATCTATGGGATAGTACTGAACGATTCTAGCTTGGTTGCCACTCTGGCAATCTTGGGCAACTCTTTTTAAAGGGGGAAATTCAAAATGGCCGCCAAATGCCTTCCACCAATAGGTGAAATTAAATTCGTCCTTCAAATATTAACTGTGGCACATCAAATCAGGGGTTTTAAGGGTCAACAAACCCATTTCCGATGTCATTTTTACAATTTGAGTTCATTCAGGACTAAAATTCAAGATGGCCGCCACATTTCAACCTCATTATGGTTCAATGTGAACATTTCAATAAAACGTTCGTGTAACACATCTTGTTTGAAGTTGCAATCGTCCTGGAATACATTTATTTTGCTGTTTTGGTTGTTTTCAGATAACACATGCTTCTGGAACAACTCTTCTTGTTAGGGGAAATTCAAAATGACCACCAAATAGTCTCCTACTATTGTGTAAAATGTAAGAATTACTTGATATATCAAGTGTAGCACATCTAATTAGGGGTGTTAAGGGCCAAGAAATCCATATCTGGTGTCATTTTGCTTATTAGTTCATTAAAGGCTAAACATAAAATGACTCCTCACTTCAATATTCACATTTCGTTACGAATAAATGTGGTGCATCTTATTTGTGATCCCAAAGGTGGTATAATCCATGTGCAATTTCCTTTTGTCGATATGAGCTTACACATGCTCTTTTTACATAGATTGCACATTCTCACACCGTAAAAGTTTTATTATAAAGATAAAAAATAAATTGCAAATATATATTGTATATTTTAAGAAAGGGGGATAAGAGTCGACATGAAGCAAGAATCTACATCATAGGGCTATGAATTGTTAAAACATCATGTCAAATACTTCAGTGATTGTCCTATTTGAAAGTCTGCAAAAAGAATTCAAAGGAGCAAAGTTCTTCCAGGATTTCTGCATGACCTGTATTTCTGTATTCTTGACATAGATAATTTTCCCTGTCACTGTTCTTTTGACTTATGCTCTTGTTCTGTTTTAGATTAATTTCAAGCTGGTCACACTGACTACGTCTTACTCTTCAACCAAATACTCTCTGTGTTGTAAGAAAACATTTGGAATGAAAACCTGTTTAATATATGATACAGAAACAACCTTCAAACCGAACGGAACACTGATATGAACACTGCTTATGGCGTGTTCATATCAGTGCTTATGAGATATGAATGCTTATGAGTTTGAATGCTTATGAATTTGTATGCTTATGAGATATGAACACTGCTTATGGCGTGTTCATATCTCAGTTGATACGCTATGCCAGAGCAAGTACCAAATATACGGATTTTGTTCTGAGAGCTAGGCGTCTTTCAGATAAGCTTCTCAGTCAGGGATATGTTTGTGACCGACTAACATCGTCACTGAGGAAGTTCTACGGTCGATATGGGGAACTCGTCATACACTATGATGTCCCACTATCCAGAATGGTGGATGATATTCTGTCATAGACCATTTGAACCATCCAACCAAAGATTGTACTCTATATCTTCCAAAATGGAAGTAACCGGATGTGACAGTTCTACCGAATTGAAGCGACGGGTGTTGCATGCAAGCAGGAGATGCTTACTCTTCCTGGGCACCTGGTCTCACTCTCATATCGGGAGTTCGCTTCTTTTCATATGGTGGAGGTTTTTGTTTTTGTTTGCTTTGGTTCCTGTTTTGTCCTGATTTTGTATGCCTTCGGTTTCTGATTTTTTGAATTATCGATTTTGTACTGTAGACAGGGATATGGTCATTATCCATATTTGTCATCCAAGACAATTACTTTCAAGATAGATTTCACCCACTTGAGTTTTACATGCGAAAACATACGTAGTACCATTTCATCTTACCACAGTTGAAGACTCGTCAGATTCATTTTTGAATCAATGTAGAGAAAACGGAGGGAATCTCCTACCAGAAGTAAAAATTATCCTTAGATGTAATCATAGCAGATCAAACTTAACTGACCTTATGAAGAGAAAGGAGATTGCTAAGTAAACCCTTTCACTATTGGGGTGCCTTCTTTTCATAGAAGAATATATTCTATGCACAAGAAATGCATGATTCGGACAAAGAATGCTCATTAGTGGTACTTCCAGCCAAAATGATTCAAAGAAGCATATATAATTAATGTTGCTTTGCCAAATTTGAAGACATTCTATTCTTACAAAGTTCCATTTTAAGAATGAATAGCTAGGATAGAGATGCAAAGTTCAGAGTTTCATTGTAAAATGGTACATGTCATCATTAATGTTATACATAAATATAGTAGATAGCTCAACTCAAAATAAATTACACCGAAGGACTGTTGTAAAGAAAACACCAAACACTTTCTATTGCATTCTTGCTGATTGGAAGAAAACTATGAAGGTTAAGCAAAGAAATTGCCATTATGGTCAAAAGAGCCAAAATGCCAAGTTACCTCGAGTTTACTTCCTTACTCTAGAATCCCTGCGTCAAAAAAAGTGGTCTTATATCAACATGATCAATAGGGAAACGTTATTTTTGTCTTTTGAATACCATTTTAATCAAACAAATGACATGTTTATCTTTGCATTACATTTTGACGAATCCTAGTCTGTTAAACCTGTTCAAAACCATCCAATCTTGTATGTCACTCTTATTCATTTTTCATTATATAGTAATTAAGTCTTATGAAATACTAGCTTGTGATATTTCTTTTTAGAAAAATACAATATTCACACACATTTATTACGTTTAATTACTTATTGTTTCTTCCGTATCATTCTTAGTAACCAACTACGGTGGTAATCTTGAAATAAGCATATATAAGCTCAAATCATAGCAAGATTCCTGCGAAGGAATACTCCGACCCTCAAATTACTAATACGATGAGTTGTCCTTACTTTTTCTTAGAAAAAAAATTAAATTAAAATACCGGTAAATGTTTTTGCATTGAGGCTGAAATTTGGCTACCATTTTGAAGTTTTCAGCCTTAAATAAACCCATATTGAGATAATGACACAAGATATCAATTGTATGGCCCTTGAAACCACTGAATAGATGCACCGCATATTAAGTAATCATTACATTTTACTCAGTGGTAGGGGACCATTTTGGCGGACATTTTGAATTTCCCCCGATGAAAAAAGTTATCCTACAAGTATGTGTGAACTGGAAACAACCAAAACAGCAAAATAAATGTATCCTAGGACCATTGCAACCACAAATAAGATGTGTTACACGAACGTATTATTGAAATATTCACATTGTACCATAACGAGGTTGAAATTTGGTGGCCATCTTGAATTTTTAGTTCTGAATGAACTCAAATTGTAAAAATGACATCGGAAATGGGTTTGTTGACCCTCAAAACCCCTGATTTTATGTGCCACACTCAACATTTAAAGAAAAAAAATAACTTCATCTATTGGTGGAAGGCATTTGGCGGCCATTTTGAATTTCCGTCGATAAAAAAAGTTGTTCAGTACTATCCCATGGATGAAAATCACCAAAAAAAGTTCATAGGAAAGAACATTTCTAGGTCGGCCACAGGTTATATAAGGCTGTCAAATCGACTACTTTTATTTACTATCAGTGTGTCTCTCATTGTGTTTTCGCTCTCTACGTTTTCGCATTAGGATATTTCAGTAACTTACTTGTGCTGTGCACAACCGGATCCTGTTGGTTATCCCCTCCCCTCTAAATATAAGACATGTCTGGTCCATGCAGCAAAGGGGTGGGTGCGGTAACCTGCTATTTCGGTCCTATTTTCAAATTTTATCATATATCCATAATATTGTAGTTTATAAAAGGTCAAATATATGGCGAATCCAAATCAGGAAAGCCTGTTTTGATATCGCAGTTCTATACTGAATAATGCGTCGCCCAAAACGTCTATAAACATTGAAATCATTGAAAATATCAATAAATGAGCGAAATTCCGTGGGCGAGGCCTGGATAATAGATGGATTTTGAAGATTTGAGTGTAAAATTAAAAACGATGATTTTCCTTTGTTTTGCGTCATTCAGGGCAAATGACGTCAGAACGAGATGTTACGAGGGCTCAAAATTATGACGTCGTATTTTCTCAAACATTGAATATTGCAAAAAGTGATAATTCATAATTTGTTTATCAAAAGCATTTTTCGTCGAAATTATAGGGCCGATATGAGGGGCTAGCGCACCTAGTCCTTTGTCTGTTCTTGAATGATGCTATTGAATTCGAGGACGTTTGGCATAGTATCATTGCTTTCAATTAACATAGATCTTTGTGGAGAATTATGTCCGCAAATACTTTTAATGTGTACATGCGCTTTCACATGCTTATTGTTTTGGTTGTTGCTTTGAGTTTGTAATCATCTTTAAAATCTTAAATTGAAAGTCGAATTATGCACAATGTCCAATATATATATATAAGGTTGACAATAACGTCTCATTCAGATTTACATGTAGGACCAAGCTACTTTAGAGAAACTGTGAATGGTTACCTTTGCCAAGGTGCCTATGTCACTTTTATTGTATTTTATTGAATATCCTGCTTACCAACAACACTCACCACTTTAGTGGTGCAGAAAAACGTTTAAGACAACAAAAGTATCAAACTCGATGTTTTGGATGGATATCACCAAAGATCTTTCTAGAATGAGGATAGTTAAATGTTATAAAGTTTTATACTTTTATTGTATTGATCGTCCAAAAATGTTAAAGTATGTCGTTTACAAAAGTATACACTATGTTTAGCGGTTTCTCGGTTAAAGTAGCCCTGATTAATTCTGAGAAGCCGTTGGGGATGACAAGTCAGTACTGCACAAGGTGATCGACATCGTCTTTGATGGATGCGACTGTGAAGCACAATAGTTTTAGAACACTTTGAGTATTGATCCAGACAGGTCAGAATGTGGGGGGGGGATACAAGCTCTGTACAGATACAACGACTCGGGACTTTTTGCGGATCTGAACTCAGACATATTTGGAGGAGAAGTACTTGAAGGGCAATCAAGGGTCAATCAAGTGCGTAATTTACCACAAAAATAAATCGAAAGTACACCAAAACTATATGAAATTGAATGTAGATTCCTAAAACACAATTTCAATGGATATTTAAGTTTGTTCAAAACTACATGCAAACTAAAAGAATTGAAAAAGTACTGTAGAAGTTTTACTTTGTGAGATGTATTTAACAGTTTAAAAAGACTCAAACAGACATATTTGGAGGAGAAGTACTTGAAGGGCCTGTTATGGAGTCCTGTCGTAAGTCAGTCTTAATTGATCAGTGCAATTCCTTAGAATGCGATGGTACAAGGTTGTAGATTGGTCAAGTACCAAGCCAAGTGTCCGTTTGGTGACAACAGGATCATATCCACGGTATATACAAGGCGTTTGATGAAGTTGCATAGCCAGATCTTGCTTGAAAAAAAACAGGTTGCATGCGCACAATTCTGATTTGATTCATCTTACAGATTATTACTCAGAAAAGTTTCTTTTTTATGACATGCATTCGATGCTCAATTTGGTGCTCTATTGTGAGTGCTGTTGAGATTATCGCCAGGATCTCCTTTATCTCATTTGTGTCACACTTATGCCCTTCGCCGTGTGGAGCTCGTAAAAATGTTCCCCGCGAGAGGTTTGCAAGTGTTTTAATTGCTTTTCCCTGACATGGTCGCCATAGCACTTTCTATATAGGCACAACCTCAGACAGTGCATGTTTTGCAGATATTGTTTTCATTTTCGTGCGTTAACATCGACGGCGGTTGCGGCTAACCTAACATGGGATTCTTACTCCTCCCGGGCACCTGGTCCCACCTCTAGTTTGCAAGGGGTCCGTCGATGCTCAATTTCGTGCTCTGTTGTGAGTGCTGTTGAGATTGTCAGGATCTTCTTTATCTCATTTATTTGTAATAAGCAATGGAACCGGAAGAAAGTATATAGTAAAACCACTGATATCATTATGTTTTATAACATAATTAGCAAATAATTATTTAATGGTAAAGGATGTTTTTCTCATATTACATCTGCTAATCTTATGAGATGTCAATATAATAGAAAATCTTAAGAAATGCATAATTCATATTTCATATTCATAATGTATAAGATCTTTCTTAGATAACATAATCAAGTTTTCATTGGTAATTAATCAGCGTGGTAAAATACACATTTAATTCAATTGTTCAAACCATCTCAACATTGGTAAGAAAAGTGACATTTTTCAATTGTATTTACATTAATACAAAGAGTTTGTTTAAAAAGAATGAAACATTCGAAATACACTTAATTTAAAATACGAATGAATTGATATATGACATAGATGGATCCTTTGACATATGACATATGTTGATAAATATGACATAGATGGATCCTTTCATTGTTGAATTGAGCAAGTTGAATTCCCTTATCTTATTTGTTGCAATTCATTTTCATGTTCCACCTTTGCTTGGATTGTTTGATGGTTGATTGATCGTGAAGTATGAAGAAGTATATATGGTATCCTTGGGTTATGTGTAAGTTTTGATCGAATGATGTTCGTCATTTCTGTCTTGCTGGAGATATTTTCCTTTAGTTACTTCTTCATCAAATCTGACTCATCCCTTCACAGAATCATGATGTATCTATTTTCAAATCATTAAACGAACATCATCCTTAACTTGTAGAATACAATTTGAGCGACTGACTACTTCCGTGATGCACAGATTTGTGAAAATGATTTACGTCAGACTGTTCAAAGTAAATTCTGTGGATATAAATTGATCTAATGACTAGTTCCTTGATGCACATATTTATGAAAACGATTTAATAGTACGCCAAACTGTCTGTGGATATAACTTAGGCGACCGACTAGTTCCTGGATTCCCACATATCAAATAATTTACGTCATACTGGCGTAAAGTCTATCCTGACGTAGTTCATTTATGCCATCTACAATCTCTGTCATCTGCAAGTAAGAACGTTCTACCTATAGTACGTACGCTATAACAATGGTCCTGTCTGATAGGTGGAATGTATAAGCAGAAGTAGGCTTTCTGTTTCTAGTTTAAATAAGCTTTAGATAAACAATACTGTGAGAGGATATTGTATTACTAATTATTAGCTCTTTCACAGTCGATATAAATTAACAGATAAAAGTGTAAATACCGTTTCTCTGATCTTCCTTATGTCAGCACGTGTTTGATTGAGCCTATAGAAATAAAACAAAGTATTTTGATAGTCAGTATCACAAGTCATATCATGTGAACTCAATTTTATGCGTTGAAATTCAAAATGGATTCATTTTATTACCGTTACAAGCCTAAATTTACATCTGAAATCCATCTCTAATTGGTAAAATTCTATATAAGAAATTGAAATGGCATTAATGAGATACCTTGCCATCAATTGAACTAACTGCCTTTAGATCAGCCTCAGTTGAATTTTGTATGCCTTCGGTTTCTGATTTTCTGAATTATCGATTTTGTACTGTAGACAGGGATATGGTCATTATCCATATTTGTCATTACTAAGATGAGCTAAATTTATACCATGCCAACAAATTCGTTTCATAATGTCAAAGGGGATAAAGAAGGGTTACACACACTTGATACGATACGATATAAAGCGCAGTGACTGTACCTTCCATCCATAGATGACATGGTGTTTTGTATCTGACCTAATGACGAGCCTTGCCTATGATCCTTCTCCTTCAGTAAGGCATTCCTCACCACCAACTGCATCTCCTCTTCAGTATGACTACGCACCACCCTTAACTTCATATAATACAAATATTACATGATAAAAAGTTGAGCAGATATATTAGATGTTTCTAGAACAATGTTAGAAAGCATTCAAGAAATGTTTTCTTTTAAGTTGATAATAAGTCTAATACATGCTTTAAAAAGTGAAAAAACCTTACACTCTCACCCTTCTACTTTAACTTATTAGAAGGACTTGAATACATTCTCGAGATAGTCTCGAATAAAAGAAGGTTCAACGCATTTGTCACATATTTTTTGTTAGTATTATCCCCCAATGATTGTTAATATAATGGTATAAAACTTATCCAAATCAATTTCACTTCGTCATAATTTGAAACTTACATTGTCAAGAATAGCTTTCTGAAGGGTTTCATTGGCTTCATCCGCAGCGCGTAGCCTATAAATATTGAAAACATGTGATGTAATCAAAAAAAGTAATCAAAAGATGAAAGAACCAATTTTATACAAAGTGATTTGAGAAAATCATTTTCCACATTGGTCTTCCTAAATTTGTTTGTTGCCATTGATTTAATTTGTGTCTGTTTTGACTATTTTCCCGTTTTGTACATTTTTGTTCTTGTGTGTCTCGTTGTTTCCTTGTTGTTTACTGTTTATCTTTTTTGTCTGGTTTTCATTAATTGTTGCAATCTTGAGGATGTTTCAGCTGTGAGCAGTGCAGGATGGTTTCCATACACGCATGTTTTGTGTGTGGCCATTGTCATCTGGTCTTAATTATTCCTGATTAGGTCCTCACCTATCATTCATGTCCTGTAGAGTGTCCTCTATGTTTTGCAGTCTTTCTCCCTCTTCTGCAGGCTTTACCTATTCAATGAGAAGTATATAATCTAAATTATACCTTCTTTCTTTTCCTTCAAAACAGGCTAGGCCTTCCAAAATATATTTCAATGTATTTATGGTTGTGAACGTAATTATGCTTATAGATATGTATAGAAACAAAGGGACAAAGTGATGATACATAAGCAATCCACATTTCCATATACATTAAGACAAGAAATCGTTTTATCGAATGCAGTGCTTCATTCATTTATTTTAATCTTATTTCAAAGATAGACATGAATTGAAAATTAAATATGAGATATAATATTGTTTTACCTTTAAGATGCGCCCTCTATCTTGTCCTCCCGGTGGGAATCTAAAATGAGCAAAATAAAGTGTGATTGTATATCATCGATCATCTTCCCCCTTAAATGTTTTTATATAAATCCAATTCACATTTGTTTTAAATTTCAGTATTGGTAAAAGATGATTAACTTACCTGTCATCGTCGTCACCAGGTAGAAATAGGTTTTTCATTGGGTCACTAAATGGACCCGAGGACTGAAATAATAACAAAAGAAGAATCATTTCAATTTTTAAAGAATGGTCTTTGAAGACGTGTAACATTTCATATGAATTTTTATGTTAACAATTTATGCAATAAATCTTATTTTTAAGGTTTAAAATGATTTGAATGATTGGCATATTTATCTACCTATATAATGGGCTTGAAGTTGTTGATTCATGATTTATTCAAGGCAGACATTAATACAGACTTTTTTATTTGCTGTTTTACATGAGAGATAGTGATAGAGAACACAATTTTCTGTATGAATTACTCAAGGATTAAATATAAAAAAAACCCGATTTTTTAACGCTGCAAGTTGTTTTTAATTATGTTATTCATCATTTTGAAGTGAAGCCAAGGTATTTAATAGATTTAGTAAACAGAAACAAGCATCATACCTTTTGAGATTCAGGACCTTGAGAATTCAACCTGAAAAGAGGATCAAATTTCTTCAATAACAATGATATCACAAGATCAAATATTCATTCTACGACAAGCTCTTTGGAATACGCCACTCTATCAAGTTACTAAAGGACTGCCTTTTCTTCTTAAAAAGTTCACGTTTTTCGGTGCCGGCTCCTATGGAGAACGCTGATGTAGATCGGTTAGAATTTTCCTCTTTTCTGACAAAATTGATATATCACAACATTGTAGTATATTTGAATTTATGATTTAATTATGATGCGGTAACCGTCAAAAGATTGTGAAAATGTTGCATAGGGAAGATTTATAATTTTGCAAAAACTAGGGGCACAAAGAAAGAGTACGTTTTATAAGTGTCATACCTAAAGTATAAAGTCTGTATTGCCCATTCCATCCGACTGACTTTACCTTCCACTTCCTTGGCATCTTGTTCTTTTCTGTGTTGCTTTAGAATGCAATAAATTATTTCTATATTACATTAGGCATGTAATAGAATTTAGTGAGGAGCATGATGAAAATTTTATACCTCATACATCTTTGTTTATGTTAAAAAAAATATCGCTAAGGGGATATAATAAAAGCATATCAGATCCCTCTTTCCAGAATGATCAGTGACATTCTGGATTGTGATTGAATGGCTGTCATCATCACCAAACAAGACTTACCTTATGTGTACACCAATATGTACATCAAGACAATCACCGAATTTGACAAGTTTCCATGGAACTGTTGTGATGCAACAGTGTTGCATGCAATTAGGAGACGCTGACTCTCGCCGAGCACCTGGTCTCACTTTGGAATTTTATTAATTCAGAGGTTCGCAGCCGTTTCAATGGAAATTCTAATTATTTTCCTTGCCTTCTCGACGTTGAGACTGGATAACTGATCGGTATTTCTTTAATGTTTATTCTGTTTAATTAACAATTCAGTTGAATTCGATATAAGAAATCACGAGAAACGTTTGCTATACTGATCAGATCAAGATCTTTTTAAGATGATTTCGAACTAGAGGACATAAAACGAAAGTGACATGAACAAAATTGAAATCGATATATTAGTAGGCAAGATTGTATAGAAATGAGTTAAAGAAGATCTACGACAATCCCAACAGCACTCACTATAGAGCACAAAATTGAGCATCGACGGACCCCTAGCAAGCCAGAGGTGAGACCAGGTGCCCGGGAGGAGTAAGCATCCCTTGAAGCATTCACTAATTAACAAGACATGCAAGTATTAAAAATTGGTGATAATACATTAAGCGTTCAAACAATAGACAAACAGAAACAATTTTCAACTTATTGTTCATTGAAAATAATGAAACTATATTATTTTCCAGATTTCATCAGCATATATTTTCTAAAGTGAAAATTATTCATAATCTATGTAAACAAAATTCACTTACGTATTCCCAGAGCTGGCGTTTCAATAACTCATCATTTTTTATTGTGTCATTCAATCTGCCAAAGACAATGGTGGTAAACCTTTACATAATCATATGTTGTAAGACAAAATAAAAATTTCATGATAATAATAGTGACATTTGCTAAACATAGGCTTAATACTTGGTAAAATATTGACAAGTAATTGGCTGTGACAATACCTTCTTCCGAATGCTTCAAAATGTTTCTCCAATCCCCTTACTCCGGCGTCTTCTGTGTTTTCACGTCTCAAACTTTGAAGCTGTCAATGTAAATATTTGACCATGTAACACGTTAACATTTTGGAAAAAAACGAAATGTTACTGTAAATATGCTCTATTACGTCAGTTGAGGAGGGTTTTGACATGCATTTGTCTATTGGATAATTGAATATTGATATCATTGTATCATTTGGGTTTAATTGGATAGGGCTTTAATTACATTGGAACAGATCAATTATTTGAAAGATAAAATACTATATATAAAGAACACCATAATATTTAAAATTTAAACTATGTATTATCGATAAAGTTATTTGAATGTTTGACTCTTTACACAATGTTCGCAAATTCAAAATTGAAAAAAAGTTACTAAATCAATAAAGTGCTTTCAACAGCAAAAACACGTGTTAATTCATGAATATATGAATTGTCATGTAAATGAATGGTCATTACAAAAAGGACCTAGATTTTGAGGGCAATTTCTTATCCTCTTGATGTTGATTGTGGACACTGCCCTTCACCTGAGTTGGAACATCTTTTTTTATTGACAATTTAGGGAAAACAGGGAATTAGAACACAAGGAGTCGTGATTACTTTGACAACAAACAGATACTAGTACCTGTAATATCACTTGTTTCTGTAGCTGCTCTTCTCTTGTAGCTAAAGAGCTTATCCTGTTAATGGAAAAGGGATAGTAATTACTTGCCCATCGAATGAAACTTTAGTACGTCATATTGAGCTATTGAATAATATCAGTCGCAAAGTTTGGAAATTTAAAAAAAGTTTCATGTTACAATTAGATTGATCTCCCGTGATTTTTAAGGACTTCTTTTTATATAAGTTTTACCTTGCATCCATATCAAGGATCGTATTTTCAATCTGTGTAAGATATTTGGACAAAGTCTCTTCCACTTCAGGGATCACCTGTGCAATAGAAGATTAAATTATTTAATCATGCAAGACCCAAAAGTATTTTCAAAATAGTTCCGTTTATATTACAATGAAGAGCCAACGAGTAAATGTACAAAGAGAACACAATAAAATTAAGATAAAATACTCCAAGGAAAAGTCTGACAATTTTGAAAAAAAAGAATCAAAGTCATAGACTAAGAAGCAAAGAAAAAGAATTGCCATTTAAAGAACACAATTTGATGAGTTAAATCAGTAATCAATAATACCATAGGTTTGATTGGAGACGGGCTCTTCTCCCTTTGACCCTTTTCTTCTTCTTCATCTTCTATTGGCTGAGCAGTCAAATCCTTGTCCCCTTCCTCAGAAACTTCTGTCTTGTCTGTTTTTGGCTTGGAATCCAGGCTACAAAGGTATTAGATATGGAGGTGTTAGCATTTTATAAATCTTTAGCCATTGTGTTACGAATTAAAATACACGAAACGTGCATGTCTGGTTCATCATTTAAGATCAGATAAATTTACATCATGGACCAGACATGCACGTTTCGGGTACTTAACCCTCGTCAGTGATCCTCAGTCTAAATAATGTAATATGGCCAAAAAAAGTGAAATTATTATTTCCAAAATGTACCGAAAGATGAAGCAGAATGGGTGGGATATGATGCTACAGGACCCACGTTTTAGGTGCACCAAATGCGTATTTCATGTATTTTCAGTGATACTCGAGGAAAAAAAACCCAGGAAATCAAAGTAATATGAAATTATTAAAAGCAATAGTCTAGACTTGACCTAAAATGTTTCAAATTTTCCTACTCACAACTTGAGTACAAGGTCCATACGTTCTGCCAATTTTTGCAGTGTATTGTTCATCTTTTCATTCTCAGGCTTGGGCTAAAATACAATCATATATATATGAGCTGAATTCATGAATGGTGTGCTCCGATTTTTGAGTTTTTGTAATAATTATTAATGAATTCAGTGGTAAATTTTGTAAAATACGTAATATTTCAAACTCCCTTCAATGCCAAAAACTTTTCATCTACTTACACAAAATGTTTTAAGGAATACATTATTTACACAGAACCACTTAAAAATATGCCTGGGGGCTTTTTTCTTTTACACCAAATCACTTATCTATATATTTTTCATTCAATATTTACCGTAGCTTGTTGATAAAAAGACGGCGCACTCTGTACATTCTGATACTTTTCTATCAATGGTGTTCTGAAAGTATCAACAAAACAATAAAAGTGATGTATTCGAACAGTGCTAAGAAAATTTGAAATAAAAGTACTTTTGAAAACCAGAATCTTGTATCAAGCGCTAAACTATTGGGTTTTCAATCCAAATGTAGACTAAACGTATTGAAACGTGTTTTTTAAATCTATGAAATTCAAAAAGCGCGTTCAAAATTGTTTGGAATAACAAAATCTCCAGAACAAAACATTTCAAAACATAACTATAGTAAAGTGGCTTGCATTCACTTACCTCCTCGTTTGCATTCGAGCTATAGATGGAGTTATTGTTGGTCCCTATTGAATAGATATCAGAATTTTAATGCAATGAAACGTCCACAAATATGATATTTTCACAACTTCATGCAAGTTAATGTAGATCATATATAAGGATTTTAATAATGATACATGTATTTGTTTATAACAATTTTGAAAATAAATATTTACATATCCATAAGTTTAAACGAATGATCACTTTCATTTGAATCGAAAACATATAAATCTCAACATTGCTCCCTATGTGTTTAATAAAAAAGTGAAAAACAAATGCACCCGTCGGTATCTTTGTCAGTTTTAAGACCATTTTTGTTAAGTAGGTCGAACTCAATAAACAAGATATATGCCAAAGGTCAAGGTCACAAAGTCAAAAATGTTGGTATCAATGCAAAAAAAGACTTGTCACAAGGAATACACATGTGAAATATGAAAGCTCCATCACCTTCCATTCAAAAAATATGGTCAACGTGAAAGTAGTTCAAAGGCCAAGATCAAGGGATCAAAATATTTTGTATCAATTAAAGAACTTCACATTGAAATATGAAAACTGTATTACCTACCGTTCAAACGTTATGGACAATGTTAAAGTTTTTGCAATGGATAAACAAACAGACAGTCAGAGAAACATACAGACAGGTCAAAAACTATATGCCCTCGAATCTTTGATTCCTTCCGGGGGCATAAAAATCTTACTCAAACATGAGAGATTTGAGAGATAGAAATGTTAATTTACTTCTTTTATACTATCATGCACCTATCTCAATTAGTCTCTGAATAATGTTTCGAACAAAAAAACATATTATGGTATGCATTAAAATCTTCACGGTCATTTTTAGCCTGAGGACGATCTGTAGGATGAATACAAAAGTAATATTTGCTTATGGAAAAAAAATACCTCGCCTCCTTTCTTCTCTCTGAAATTAGAAATATTCAATTTAAAACTTGCAGTTGAAAAATGTCATTTTTTTCATAATTGAATTTTAGTGTATGTTGTTTATTCATTTTGTTTGATTTACGAGATAAATTGGATATACTACTGTATTCTAATTCTTTTAATTCTACATTATAACGATTCTAATTATTGAAAAGTTGTAGTGGATACGAGATATTAATTTAGAAAAGGAAAATTAGAATTTTGAAACGGGGAACATAATAAGGTTATCATGATAATGTCATATAGTTCGTTCTAAATTGACGACAAAATATTATTACACTAATCATTTATTGTCTTCAACTACATAACAATATCAATTGTTCAGATAATCACCTATTTTCTAAAGCAAGGAGTCTGTCTTCCGTTATCATAATTCTGTCCAGCATGTCTGATGATTGTACCTGAAAGTTGAATCCATACACTTCTTCAATTTCTTTTCTTTATTTCTATTGTAGAACATATCATTGGATGTAATGTTTTATGTAAAATTAAAAAAACAGGAAGTGTACATGAGATTTTCTACTTCTGAGATGCCCGAAGAAAAATGATGAAGTAATTGTTATGTTGATGTCAAGCCTACCTCGCGTGTTGTAGTGATAAAATTCCCCTGCAATAGCTGTCTCTCTATACTGAAGAAAACCACAATTAGCATTATAAAACTTCGTATTTTGAACGAAAGAAAAATAGTTTATCATTGGATGATCATTTGAAGAAATGAAATCCTTTGTTCTTTTAATTTAGAATAAAATCTACACAGGATTATGTAGACTAGACAATGTGCATTTTCAAGAAATAGATATGAAAAGAAAAGCAGTATGTCCTATTCATTGGAAAAATAACAAACGCCGAATAAAATAAATCATTTGAATGAATGAAATGAATTATTGTTTTTTATTTGTGGAATACATTGTATCTTCCTTTCGGGCTTTGTAATAAAGTATGTAGACTTCTAGATTTAAATTTAGCAAATTAATGAGAGCATGAAGCAAAAGCTCACATTTAAACGATCATTACATACTTTTCAAGAGATTCTTCAATTTTTCTCATTCTTGCAGAGTCAACACGTGGTGCTTGTGGTTGTGGTACGGGTACAGGAGGAGGTGGTGGTGGGGCCGGTCGCCTCGGGACCGGAGTAATCGGTGTACCCCGCTAAAAAGTAAAATTTTGTAGCAAAGTGAATTTTCAAATATGAAAGATTAAAATGTTTCTTTGATATTGTGATTTAATGAACTGGTGAATTTTGCATTTATGTTATGATTAACCTTTTGTTTAGTTTTGTAAACATCGAAAAAGTACCCATTAGTTATTCAGTCTCAAAGTCGAGAACCTTTGTATGAATCTCTTTATCGACATAATTATAAAATATATTGTCACGAAGAAAAAAGTAACTTTTTGTTACATTTTGTTAAGTTGTGTTAACTATCTGAAATTCATATTTTTACTTTATCAATCTAATTTTTGAATCTTTAAAATAACTTTTATGATAAATTTTATATTTAAATATATTTGAATTTTGAACTAATTTTCTCGATTTGCATTTTGAAATTTAAACTTTTTGAATTTTATTTTTGGCAGTTTTCTTTAATCTTTAAATTAGACCCGAGGCATGACAATTAATTAGTTAGTCTACGATTTCTTTAGATTTCACAATTCTTTAGATATGTCCCCAAGCCACAAATCACCTTTTCCTAAGAAATCTTCGGACACTCTGAGAAATTGTTTGCTCAGGTGTACCCAACATAATGGTTGCGCAACTCATTGATGTCAATCTAAAATTGGTCTTTTGTTAAGAAATTACTCGGACCGACTAATTGTTTATTTAATTATTTAAATGACCACGGTCCGAGCCATCCATACTCCGCGTGATAATTCAAAATTATATTCCTACGCGTGGATCTCAGAAATTTCATTGGCTAGTTCTTAGAAAGTACCAAAAAAAAGTAGATCACCTGGGAAGAAGTCCGCGTCCATAGCGTCACTTTCCATGTGCGCTACGTAATAAATGGACGAAACTTAATTTCGGACTTTCTTCAATTTTTACAGGTAAATATGGCGATATTACTCTTATATCAATACATCAATTTACCTATCTATTCAAAAAGTTAATTTTTGAATTATATTCATTAGTATCATGTTTATGTGATGCATGTGGTCTTGCCATATTTATGAATTGTCTTGAATCTTAATTTGTGCAGTGATATTGATATTTTTGTATAAAATGTTACTTTCATTTTTGGGTTGAGATAAGTTTGTATGACCTTTAATAATCAGTATGTTGATTGATGTATCATACTGTAGGTTTAAACTGTACCCATGAAATGATCCCTTTATGACATAATAGCGTGTCCTTGACCTTGATTTTTGCATTTGACCTTGATATCCGTACTTGTCATTGATTTTGTATTTGTCTTTGACCTTTAATTTTCGTATTTGACCTTGATTTTGGTATTTGACCTTGAACTTTATTTGTTGCTTATTCAAACCATGTTAACTTTGAAAATTGTAATGTATGTGAGAAAAGTTGGGTGTGAAAATTTATGGTGAAATTGTGTTATGTATATTTTGTATACTAAATGACAGACTTTTCATGTGCGCTTCGCAATAAATGGACGAAACTTAATTTCGGACTTTCTTCAATTTTTACAGAGAGCCAATCAAGATGTAGCAACCTCCAGCCAATCCGTGGTTTTTAGCTGAGAGGGGTGCAAAACCCCGACCAAAAGGGACTTATTCTAAATCCCGTGGGAAGACTAGTTGTCATGTGCTCACTTTAATTTATTCAGAATTGAAAGTTAGCAAATGACAATATTACCACAACGCAAATAGCTATTTCCATCTACATGAATCGCCAATCTTTAACATAAAACAGCCAGGGGCATCACTGATTTCAGTACTCTTTCAGAAATTACTAACATCAGTAATTTTGATTTTGACTTTACTTGCTGCTTTACCTCCAAATGACTGAATTCCGTACTTTTTGCGCGCATTCTTATTTCTCGAAATTCATTCCTGCGCATTTTCATTTTATGAGTTCATTGGGTGAAGAATGGAAAGTACTACAAATCCATGGAATTAGATTTCCCTAAATAGTGTAGTAAAGGCAATTAAATGGACAAACTTTTTAATATGACGAGATTCAGTCATTTTTTATGTGACTGATTTCTATCATTTTGCAAAATGAATATCTTTAATAGTGTTTAATTACAAAGGAAATCGAAAAATAAATGATTAGTATCAGTCATTTCCAAAGAGGACTGAAATCAGTGATGCACCTGACTTAAACATATATTATTATTTGACTTTGAAAAGTTCTAAGTTTGATAACTTGTTTCCAACCCCTTTGATATTATTATCAATAATGAAATATGTTTAATCTATATAAGATATATTATTATTATCTAGGCAAATTCTACCTGGAGATTTTGTATTAATTCTTCTAATCTCTTCATATTCTGTTGGCGCTCTATCTCCTCTGTCCTACGCATGTTTTCAAACCTTGAGTAAAATAAATTACTTGATGTTCACTTTATTATACAACTAGTAAAATCTTACTTCGTTACGAATGGAATCAATTAACATTTTTACATCACGATATCTTATTAAGATACTTACTTGATTTCAAGTTGTTCTAAGCCGGTTGTGAGTTTTTGCTCAATACTTTTTTCTTCCGAATCCTGAAATTTCAAGCGATTATTAGGTTAATAGTTGTTCTTTTTTCATATAAATGTTCTCGCTTCCAGAATAAGGAAAATGCTCATTTAAACAAACACTTTTCTATACAAATTTAGATGAAAAATAAAACACCGCTAAAGACGGTATGGCCGGATTGCAAAGTAAGTTTTTGTCACCAACTGGGTCAAGGTCACTAAGTCAAATATTACAGCATACATTGAAAGGTCTCGTCATGGGCAACCTATATGTATAATATAAAGTTTCTACTGCATACAGTTCCTTAGATTTTGCTTAAACCAGGAACTTTAACCAAAATCTTTCACTAGGTCAAAGTTCAAGGTCAAGGTCACTAGGTCAATTGTTACGGCATAAATTGAAAGATCTCGTCATGGGCAACATTCATGTATAATATAAAGTTTCTACTGCATACAGTTCCATAGATTTTGCTTAAACCAGGAACTTTAACCAAAATCTTAAACTAGGTCAAAGTCCAAGGTCAAGGTTACTAGGTCAAATGTTACGGCATAAATTGAAAGGTCTTGTCATGGGCAACCTTCATGTATAATATAAAGTTTCTACTGCATATAGTTCCTTAGATTTTGCCTCAACCAGAAACTTTAACCAAAATGTTGACGGAAGACGGACAGACGGACGGACAGACGGACGGGCAGACGGATATCGTCAATCTATAGACCGGAATTGCTTTGCAATCCGAACAATGAATCGATATATCTATCTACACTTTTATCAATATTGAAATAAATGTTATATTGTTACAGTAATAATTTCAATGCACCATATGCGCATTTAAACGAAAATAGAATTTAATCAGTGATGCGATACAGAAAAAATCGTAATTAATATATACCTGTTCCAGAGAAGAAATTCATTCATGTACAAAATATTATGTAGAAATGCATCGTTAGGAGTTAAATTTTGGGCCTGCCAATAACTTATAAATCATTTAATCATACCTGCTATCATACAATTTTGCAACTTCAACGTAAACAATGTAACATAAGAATTAGGTGATATACTAAAATGTTAAAACATACGTCATCCACATCCAAAAAAAAAAAAAGGAACAGGGCACCGTTGCAGCATTTAAAGAAAAGCACCTAACCACCCAGTGCAAAAACAAAGAAGGGACAAGCACAACGAGAGACATCAAAAGTACAGGAATATTTAAACAATGTACATAAAAGACGACATCACAACGAAATGATCAACACATTAGACTCCACAAACACCAACGAAATGTGGACATACGACACAAAACAACTAGAAGTTGTAAATAAGTTCAACTACCTTGGAATGTTATTTAATTTTAATGGTAAATTTAATGTAACACAGAAGCATGTGGCTGACCAGGGTAGGAAGGCATCATTCGCGATATCTAAAACATTAAATGATTTCTCTTTTAATACGGAGACACAATGTTCCATATTTGATACATATGTAAATAGTATTTTAAGCTACAGTTCGGAAATATGGGGGTTTCATAGAGCTGACGAAGTAGAAAAAGTACATTTAGCTTTCTGTAAAAAAGTTTTAGGAGTTAAACAGAGTACTGCTAGCTGTCTAGTTTACAATGAGTTAGGAAGATTACCACTACAAGAGTACAGAAAACTAAGGATATTTAAGTATTGGTTAAAACTAAGGAATACAGATAATTGCATACTGAAAGAGTGTTACAATGATATGATACAAAATAATGACAATTGGATTACGCAAATCAAAAAAGAACTTGAAAAGTTAGGGTTGAGCAATCTTTGGAACTCGAATAATGTAACAGCTTTGCAATGCTTTAATATGATTAAACAACGTGTAACCGATATAACCCAACAAAACATACTAGAAAAAATCAGAAACTCTTCCCATGGTCATTTATACCAACATTTAATAGATAACTTTTCTTTGCAATACTATCTTACAAAACCTTTGAGCCCTCTATGTAAAAAGTATTTAGCCCGAATAAGACTTTCATCGCATAATCTTAATATTGAAAAAGGCCGATACACTAACCAAAATAGAAGTGATAGACTATGTACTCTTTGTAATAGTGGAGATATTGAAGACGAATTCCATTTCATATTAAAATGCCCTTTCTACAATAATTTAAGGAAAACTTTCATTAAACGATATTATTTTAGTAGACCAAGCGTTTTCAAACTCACTCAATTATTAAGCGTCAACAATGTGAAAGAATTATGTAACCTAGGAAAATATTTAATAAATGCCTTTAATTTAAGGTCCGAATATATTTGACCGCGGCTACTCTCCACCTTTATCAATAACATCATGTCTGTATCTTCATTTAATGTTTATTTACAACTGTCATTGATTGATCCTAGGAGTATCCTTTTATTTCAGCACAAGTATGACTTTCATTTGTTTAATTTATACTTTGAATTCCATTATGATGTCTGTGAGTTTGTATGCTGAGCTTATATAAGTACATAATGTATTTACATCTCTTTACATTACATGCACTTGTGGTATCATATATTATCATGCACATTATTTAAGATTTATTGCAATATTTTTTCCATATTCTTATATGCATTGTACATGTATACCGATAAGCTGTATGGCTTAAGGAATAAATAATTGAAATTGAATTGAGACCAATGAGCAACCGTTGCCAATTAAGCAGGGTTATCCGGCAACTGATGTAGTTAATAGTTATTAGGATTATGTGCGCACAGCCATCCAGCTTGGCCGGTTATCAGAAGTACTCGGTACACATCTAGTGGGACACTTTAGCGGTCCAGCTATAAAGCGTTGTGCAGGGAGGATTTGAGCCGACGAATGTGCGACTCTCAATTAATTTTAGTATTTTACAGTTGGTTGGAAAATAGAATGATTCCCTGTTTTAATCTCTTCATGGTTCCTTATTTCCTTTCGTGGGTTAACAATATATATTAATCTTCATTACAATGCCTTGATTATCGGCAGTTTGCACTAACAAGAATTTTAAATAAGTTAGAATGTATCACTCGTTAACAGCATCTTGAATTAATCAATTTAGTAAATAGATAAGCGCAAAGTCATGTTGTACCTCAGCCTTGAAATCCTGTAGAAGTCGATCGTGTGTTTGCTTCCTAACAGTATATGAACAAGTAACAAAAATTGTATAAAAATATAAAATGATCCCTCATTCTATATCTGATTATTATCTGTTACAATAATAAGTTTTAATTTTAAATCAAGAAAGTGAGCCTTCTACTAATTTCTTAAAGTTGTGTTATTACTATTCACGTGAAAATAAATTTACATGTTCGGTTTTTTCTGTTGATATTTCACATACAATTTCGGTATAGGATTTAAAAACATGAATATACTTACAATTCAGATCTGTGAAATATAAATAGAAAATACATTAGTTGGGGCATGAGACAATCAATATATAAGACAAACTGTCATTTTACTTTGAGATTTTTGTGGAGCTCTTAGTAAAAGAAATTACAATACAAAATGTCAATTGGCAAATCTATATCTCCTACCTAAGTAACTTTCGCTGTTCTGATTTCCATGAATCTACGCTAAAACCGGACGAGTCTTGAGTTTGCTTTGAACCTTGGTGCTTCTCACTTATGTTCATCTGACAAGAAAATTGAAATCAGTTACAGTCAAATGGTTCATAATAATGTCATTTCGTACCAAAAATGAACTAGTAGACAAACATTTTATAAATTGAAGATTTGAAAATCAAAAACGATTTTGAGAAACAAGCCAATAAACAGATCGATTATCAAAGTAATCAAAAACTGGTAGGAAATTAACACGTCGCTTCAAGGCTTTTCTTATAAAACCATCCACACTAGTACTAAATGCTAAACCATGTAAATTATTTCATAGTCAAGATGATTTAAAGCATTACAATTTCATAATAAGAAATCGTTTTGTAAATAAAATACAATTTTCTATTTATACGTAATCGTTTTGTAAAAGATGGACACATAGAATAAGGTTTACCTGTCTTTGGAGAGTCATCAGTTCTTCTCGTAACTGATCAATTCTAGGAGAAAGAAAATAGCATGTAATGGTACTTAATAAGATGAAACAAATATGCATTATGTATCTATACCTTTTAGTGGAGGTACTGCCAGGGAAGAGGGGTCACACATAGGATTTTGAGAAAATAATACGTTAAAGTTAACGTAAAATAGGGAGAGGAAATCAGCATTTTTGGCAACTTATGAAAGAGTTCGTTCCCCCAATAACCCACCTAGATCTGCGCAACGTATCATTTCTAATCATTTATGATGTCTTCACTGACTTATACTTTCATAATTTTCACTGAAACGTAGATAGTGGACAATTTCGAAAACGGAGACATATATTTTTTTTCTTGAAGCCATACTACATCTGCAACAGTATTTTTCATTATATAAGAAAAAAAACCCCATGTTTAGCAATTTCAACCTTCAGTATGATAAAAACCATTAATATATCATCTGATTTGTCAGTTTTAATAACAACATGACTTACTTTTCAGACATAGAGAGAACTCCCCAGTTTCCACCTGATTTTCCCTTGGAGAAATCGTCGTCAAGTACAAGATGAAGAGAATGATCTCTTGCCCAGCGCTGTGTCTCACCAATTTCTGATTAGATAAGAATAAATTAAAATCTATTAATAAGTCGAATTGCAACACTCGTTGGAAAAGATAATACCATATACAAGTATATGCTTCCTTTGATATGTTGTGATAATAGATTTTCTATTATTTTATTCCCATTCAGATGAATTTATGTGTAGAAAAAAAGCTTGCACTCACAATCATTGTATTTCATTTATTTCTCTCTTTTTTCATTTAACCAATAGATGATCATTCGCACCAAGCAGAATAAAGGTGCATTGTAGTTGTATTTGTTTTAATCCAACCATTGTTTTTGTAATTTAGCAGATGACCATATCAAGTTGACAACATTTGTTAGATGGTTTGTTGTTTGATGATATGGTAGTTGGTAGACATGTGTTCCGTTTTGGAGTTTGTTGATATGGTAGTAAGTAGACATATGTTCCGTTTTGGAGTTTGTTGATATGGTAGTTGGTAGAAAGACATGTGTTTCGTTTTGGAGTTTGTTGATATGGTAGTTAGTAGACATATGTTCCGTTTTGGAGTTTGTTGATAAGTTAGTTGGTAAACATGTGTTCCGTTTCAGAGTTTGATGATATGGTAGTTGGTAGACATGTGTTCCGTTTCGGAGTTTAATGATTTGGTATCAGGTAGACATGTGTTCCGTTTCGGAGTTTGATGATATGGTAGTTGGTAGACATGTGTTCCGTTTTGGAGTTTGTTGATATGGTAGTTGGTAGACATGTGTTCCGTTTCGGAGTTTGATGATATGGTAGTTGGTAGACATGTGTTCCGTTTTGGAGTTTGTTGATATGGTAGTTGATAGACATGTGTTCCGTTTTGGAGTTTGATGATTTGGTAGTTGGTGATCGTCTTGCCTGGTATCCTTTCTTATCCCGTGTGTTTTCCGCTGTGATCATTGCATTATTGTCTTTTAGGAGGTCTTCTCCTTCTGCTTTAAGTGATGTAGTGCCTGCAGTAAGTCTTGCAATCTCTGTGTAAATGTGTATATCGATTTTCATTGCAATTACCATAATCCAAAATTATAAATTAAAAACGGTATATACAGTTAACCTACTTTTTGAAGCTTCTTTTTCCTGATCAGATATTGGGCAGCAGCACTTCCGAAATACGAACAGTGCAAACCGATACAGATAGATGAAGAAGCCTATCGGCATTGGAAGAAACGGCTTTTGTGAGAATTCGTAAATAACAGTGCATCTCTGGAAGTGAGCATATTTATCTGTTTCAGCTTCAATCCGCATAAACGTGTTGCTAAAAAGATACAATTGATCAGTGTATGTGACTGAATATAGAAAGCGCAATAACTTTAGTTTAAAAAATCATTTTGTAACATGCTGCAATTTGGAAAATGACGTAGCGCCTCATTAATTAGGTTATGGGAATTGATTTCATGATGAACGACTTCTCTGCAGCGTTCACTCCACCAAAATGAATCCCGCAAAAATAAGTACACGTAGAGTAAATGAAAGATTATGCAAACAAATGCGAAAACTGACGACCAAACAAATGAACTGATTGAAATATCGATAAATTTGTTCCTTAGTTTTTCTTCAAATTCTTTGTAAAACTGTTAACCAGCTAACAAACAAAACAAAACGAAGAGTCGATTCAAGAGAAAAGGACCTTTACAAAGGAAGGATGGAACCATGTGCACGAAAAAAAAAAACTGTAAGGAAGGAATTCCAGATCTTCAAAGTCAGTTTGGAAGAGAAAGCCAAACCGAAAAAAATTCCAGTCATAGATCTTTATTGACGATTGGTGACCACAAGAGCTTCTTTCAGTTTTAACATGTACTACATGAAGTTTCCCCATTTCGATCTTGATCATTACTGATGAGACAATATTATTTGTTGAAATGAGCATATGGTGATATGAGAACATATACTTCAATATTTGAATTTGAAGACGTATAACATTGCTAGTCATGGCCAAAGGGGAACAATCTTTGAGCTTGTACATGTTTTATGGATGAGAGCTTATAGTAGATTTTTTTTAAGAGTATGATACAGAAGGATGTTGTTAGCAAAGAATTTGTCTGGTCCATGCTGCAAAATCTGTTCTTAAATAATGCTGTTGAACATGAAAACGTTAAACATTGGTTCAACAATCTTCCTCTTTAACAACATTCAAGAACAGGGAAGGGAAGGGCATGACCACCCTGCACTCACCCAGCGAAACAAACCCACAAGAAAGTGACACATAAATGACATCAGGCAAAACTACATATCGCAAAAAAGACACAACAATATTCACTAGAACATCATACAAAACAATCGAAACAGACGTACTGAAACATCAAACATTAATGACAACATAAAAGGAAGGAGAGCAATGTGCTCTCGGTGCCGACTTTCAAGTTCAGGAGTGAGTGTTTTTTTTCCAGTAAAATTAGTTAAAACATTTATGGTTCCTTTCCTATTTCCAAAATACTTTCAAATTGATGCCACAGAAACAAAATCAAGATAAACTCTTAAAATAATACAAATATTCAAATAACTTAAACAAAAACTCAGTTGTAATAAAATCAGTTACGTAAATTACCTGAACAGAGCAATGAGTACATTCAGCAGTAGGATATTGGACAATAGTGCATAAACTCCCAAGAAAATGTTGACAAATATTCTGCCGTACTCTGTTGGACAAACAAGATCGGCTCCTGTGTTATACGCTTGTGCTGTGGCACTGCATCCAACTGGTTCTCCTGTTAAAGAAAAGGGAATTATCTCCAGCATGACCACCATGCATTCTCCTAGCGAATCAACCCACAAGAAAGAACGTTTACATCGGTAGATGCTTTTTTCATTGGGTTTGGTTTGAACGTAAATTTGGATTACAAAAAAGTGTTCTACAAGATCACTTGGATCTTAAAAAAAATGTTCTTAATAAAATGCAGGGTTAACGTTAGCTCTTGTCTTACTCATTTGAAATATAAACATATCTCTGAGGAAAAAGCTTACCTTCTAATTCATCAAGATTCATCTCTCCGTACAAAGGCCAATAGCCCATTCTCAGAACATTCAGGAAAAGATAGCCGTCTACTGTTGAATTTGGTATCAATATAGCATAGGCCGTGACGGCATATGCCAGAAGAGGTAAAAACAGGATCACAGAATAATAACTGAGATCAGCCATGATCTGAAAGATTCAATTTTATTTAAATTATGAATGTGTAAAAGTCAAACTCAAAACCAAAATTAAAAATCACAAACAATACACATACGAAACCACCGTCAACAGCAAAACCAAAAGAAAACATAAAAAAAACATTCTGAAATTCATTAATGACCAAACGATAATGACCGATGGAGATGAGATAAGATCCCCAGGGAGAGGAAGCATGTTAAACGTCTTCCAATACAACAGCATCATTTAAGAACAGATAAATTTGCAGCATGGACCAGCCATGCTTATTTACTTTTACCATTTGATCTTTTCTAATAGTACTAAAACTATGGTATACAAATTTGTGTGTTTGTGTCAGGGCATTTATTTGCCATCTACACATTAAGTTTAAACATGAACTCATTTATGAAATGAAAGAATATCGCATAGACATCATTAATTTGATAGTTCATTTTCAAGTTCTCGGAATCGACCGTTAAAACCTTGATTTTACACATCAGACTACGGACACCAGGTACCTTGGCAAACTTTTGAATTATTTAAGAAATAAAAAATGACAAACCGGGCTCTATTGTCTCATAATGCCCGAGCGTCCTCAGCCAATCACATTTATTACCGAGCCGCGTCAGCGGCGATGTGATAAATGTGATTGGCTGAGGACGCGAGGGCATTATGAGACAATAGAGCCCGGCTTGTCATTTTTTATTTCTATTCTTATGATGACCATCGATTCTTGGTAAAAACCAGTTCCTGCCGGTTTATCTGCTTTCAGAAAATGGGTAGGCGTGGCTTATTGCTATAGGGCCTATATTGGAGAATAGAGCCCGGCTCGTGTCTGTTGTCTTAATAGGGAAAAAGAATAAAGTCATATTAGAATATGTCATAATTAATTGAAGGTTTTAAGTGCTGTTTCCGGTGCTGCGTGTGTGACTTCACAATGGACAGCATCGCCAAAGTATGTGATGTCCGTAGGCCAGCTATCAAATGAAACATCACGGAAATCGTCTATCATCGATTAATGATGAATACAAACTTATATTACGTAAATATTGAATATCATTGTAAATTACCATTTTCCATATCATGAGTATCTTCGGACCAAGATGTCTGTTCACAGAGCAATGATAGAGGATCCGGATGTAGAAAGATGACAGTGTAATGCCATATAGAATCTTAGTGACCTCAATTCCATCCCTCCATACGTCATATCCGGCGTACGGGATTCGTGTTCCTATACCTACCATAAATAGCACCATGGTGAAAACGTCAAATTTACTCATGTTACTTCTGAAGTACTTATTCACCGAGCCATGACTGCCGACCTTTAAAATAGAGTTAAGTGATGTCATCAGCACAATTCTTCATCTTCAATGATCACAGGAACTGTTTGAGTGATTGCTCACATAAAGATAGGTGTATATTCTTAGAAATCTTTGCTAACGGGTATAATTCTCAAAGAGCGATAGTTAATTACGAGTAGCTAGCTGTTTGTAATGATTCTTTTTAATTTTGCAGATTTGAATGCCATGTAACCCTATCAGTGAATGAAGTCAACCCTTAAACCCAAAATCAATATCTTTAACTCAAAATCAATCGGGATTTTTGAAAAATACCGGTATGAAATGAATCAAAGATATGGCATCTAAATTATATCAGTAGCATGTTCATACAAAAAATATGCATGTGAACAGTAAAAATAAAACTTTTGTGTAAACGTTTAACATAATGAAAAACATATACCTGTCGGATTTCCTCGACAATGCGGCCAAACAGCCAGGCGTACATGACTATTTCCAGAGCAGTGAGATATTCATCGAATTCTGATAGCATAAACCAGCTGAACAAACCAAGAAATATCAAATGGGTACACTAAAAGAATGAAAAAAATAGACGTACCTGTTATAATGGAACATGCAAATTTGATACTTTGGCATTTAATTAAAAATCACTGATGAGGATTTACTGTCTTAAACACGTGAATGGTGCATTAAAATTGGTTTGAAGTTTTCTTTAAGAAGAAAAAGAGTTGGAACACTGCCATTGTTCTTTCTCATTGTCATTTAACTGTGTCTCAATTATACACTTTACACTCGTTTCAACTCACCAGGTAATTGACAAAAATCGTTCGAGGAGCAAAAAAGAAGTTCTTTATAATCCTCAAAGCTCGATTAGAATCCTGAAAACATAATTATCAATATAATTACATAGAATGAGATAAATAAATACATCATAACGTAAAAAGAAGCTTAATATTAACATCGAAGAAGTACCAGAAAAACCATACCGTGTAGCAGGAAAACCATACCGTCATTTATATTATCATTTATTCAGTATTAGCTGACAATTCCAAATTTATTTGCTTAATCAGTTTTACAATCTTTGGTTATAACTAGTTACCGTATTCTCTAGTTCTGTGTTATTTGTAAGGTTCTTTAGACAAGATATCTGACAGTAGAATTGGAACGCTTTATATTTTAATGTATTTTATTTGCCTACTGAATTTTTGCTTTTTCACATGGACGTTGTTCAATGATTTGTAGAAAACCTAAGTAATATGTTGATTAAAGTACCATACATAAGTAGGAGGCTGAATTGTGGAAAATCTTATTTTCTTACAAAAGTCCCAGGGGTAAATTCCTATCCATTTCAGTGTCCCAGTCCCCCTCTTGAAATAAAATGATACTAGTTTTTTTTTATTTAGATGAACATGTGAGGCAAATACCTTTCGTTGAGGAGTATCTTGCTTTGCACTTTTACCAGAGGTATCTCGTGAAAATTCCTTTAACGATAAAAAAACATATTTTTAGCAATTTGGCATTTTGATCATTTTAACTACTGATTAAAATAAAAGTGAAAATTCTGGATTCTTTCTTAAGAAATTTTAACATATATATTCCGTTTGATTGAATTGAAATGGTACCTCGTCCGGGAGATAAGTCGCCCATTTCATATCAAGTACAAATTGACATTCCCTCGTAGATATGAACGTTCGATTCTTCGTATCATATGCTATATTCAGACAGCTATCATTTCCCCAATCTGCGATTGGAACTCGGAGATACTCTCTAGTTTTCTTTGAGTCCAGTTTGGAGAGCTCGGTCAAAAATTTGACGGCTAAAGAGGTGAACACCCTGAAAATTTAAAATAATGAGTAAATTACAAAGAGCTCATAAATATTGCTGTTATGAAAAATGTGGCCAAAATAGGCTATGTATTGAAAAAAATATGATTGAAATATCTCAGTATACAGAGGCACAATTATATATTAATTCGAAAGTGAGAACTCAAGGAGAGCAAAGGGATGCTTACTCTGCGCTCTCTAACAACATGTTTCTGGCTTCTTTACTTGTCTGCTTTTTGGACAGCTGATATAACAATCCATATGCTATCAAAGCTGCTGGTAGACGATCCTACAATACAATCAGGAATGGTGAGCGATGGGAACTTTAATTAATCTGCAATACTTTCATAATAAATGTTGCAAGTAAAGACAAATAAGGATGTTGCTAGTTCTTTGAAAGAATTCAAATCAGATACGAAATGAAAGCAGCATCATCTCTGTCCTCATGATTTCACAACAACAAGGTGATTTCATAACAAAACAAACCCTCTACCTTTAAATCCCGCCAAAGAAATCTCGCCAGATCCGTGTAGTTCATAAGTACGGCGTAGATGAACAAGAATTTCAGGTAACTTTTTTCGTCTTCGTATTTCCCGTCAGTATCCTCTATAGACGACATACCTAAGTGCAAAATACAATAATGGAATTGTTTATTTTATTTTATCAAAGAATGGAGGGGATCTCCAACCAGACCCTGTTGCAGTACCAACACCAAAACACCAAAACACCCGGTGCGAAAACACAAAGACAAAGACGAGCACACCAAGAGACGAAAAAGAGACATACGACATATAAACATCAAACACAAAAGACTACACATGAACCAACTCAAATATCAATGGGTAACCGGTCGCCGACTTTGGACGGCTATTTGCCACATAAGAAGCAAATGGTGTGGTTATCCTAAAAGTAATTCATTGAACAATCAATAAAGCATTATATTGTATCATAAAAGAATGGAGGGGATCCCAAACAACACTCGGTTGTAGCACCCATAGCAAAACTCCTAATCACCGAATGCAAAAACACAGAGCAGACATCATTAATATCATGACTATATAGACTTCACTATAAGTTCGCATATTGTATAGAGTACGTTGGAACCCTTCCGCATTATCAATACAAACACTTATTTTCTGTTACAGTGTGGAGCAGTTAAACTCGTTCCCCATGACAACGGATGTTTTTAAGTGTATTAATTACTTCTTTCCAGCTCTGTCGCCTGAAAGAAGCTTTGTTTTGGCACTTTATCAATTTGACATCATACGTTTTATTTGGCTATTTCGGAAAGTTGTTATTTCATCCAAAAATATTATCGAAATTAAAGGAGGTTTATATCTGAGCACCAATGCTATTTTGGACATAGATTTTATTTGGATATGCTACTGAATCGACCCTACAGGAAATAAGGAACCGCTTGCTCTCTGTAAAACAAAGTAAATACACAAATTTAAATTCAAAACATATAACCAGAGGGCGCTGGTGAAATGAATTTGGGCGGCTTATGAAAACCACTTTGGCTGGAAGCATCACTGATGAGAATTTAATATTCGAAACACGTGTCTGGTGCATTATAATTTGAATTTTTTTCTTCAAGAAGGTATAGAGTTGGAACCCTTCTGCATAATTATTGTATGTACCTCTGATGTTGATAGGATACCGTATCAAACTGAAAATTATCTTCTCCACCTTTTCTAAGATATCAACCTGTAAAGAATGAAAGAAAGTAAAATATACTTAAATTCAGTTGATGAATCTTTAAAAGATACTCTAAAACAGAAAATGAGGTAGTTTTTCTATTCAGATTTTCTTTCTTTTCAGAACTCACAGTAGTGTTCCTGTCCTTTAATGGAAGAAGTTCATGTATAGGCGAACCTTCCTCTATCTGTAAAAAAGAAGGGTATTTCTCATTCGATGCTATAAATGTTTTTTTTTTTCTCAAAAGAGGTTTTGTTCTCATTGATGTTTATTACCTATTTGTTGATAGTCGTCTGCTAAGAAAAAGAGGAAAGACTCAATCATAATCAAATGCACCAAAATAAACAAAAAGAGACATATTAAAAAGATATAAACAGGGTTTTCCTGTACATCCCAAGAACACGTATCTCACTTCTATGGGCGAGTTTAACATTTTTCTTATGCAAAAGACAAGATGTTTGAAGATAAGTTTGATGAATTTGGTGTCACTTGGTACTGTGATCCTTGGAATAGCATTTAATAGATTTTCGCTTTCCAGACACTTATCATAAAAGAAAACATATACATGTGTATACTGTAGAGACAACAAAGGACAATTTTATCTGTATCAAATGGTGCCTCATCCATATACAGTTTACATTATTTTTTGACATTTTTGCAGTTGCAAATATCCTCTTATGTAAGGTGGCTTCACTTGAAAGAAAATAAACGTAACATTCTTGATATGCAAAAAAGCTTCTAAAATGTAGATCAAAGAAAATATCTAGGCTTTCAAACAGACTATGTTCTGTTGACTCAATTGTTAAACGTCTTCAAATTAAGGAGGTATTGAACACTTGGACGCCAAATTCAATTTTTCGAAAAAAAAAATTAAAATTATATATTCCCCTTCTGTCCTTGATTATATATATATATGCAAACTTACATTTGATTCTATCCACAGAAAATTTTCTATGAGACTTTGAAATATGCATTAATCGACGTTTTCGTGAATTTCTTGATGATATGGCATAATATTGAAAGTGTCATTCTAGTTTTCGTAAAGCTATCGGAAATTAATTTTGATTTAACTTCCAAAAGCTTCATAAATGTATCGCACCTACATGTTGAAAAGATGAGATGAATTGTGTTGAACTGACGGGAAATACGAAGACGAAAAAAGTTACCTGAAATTCTTGTTCATCTACTGTCGCTCAAAAAATTGCGATTTCTAGCCAATTGACTGTAGTTGATACTTAATTATTAGGGATCCTGTGGATGAATCTTCGTCAAAAACTAATAAAATTATCAGCAATATCCAGAGATGGTTTCATGACTAAATGAGAAAAATTGAATTTTGGATAAAATATTCTTTCAAAAATCGTCCATTTTTCAATGAAGTGACATTCGCTTTCCTGTAATGTTAATTTGTCAACAAATTCACTGTAATGAAATTAAATTTTCTATTTTATACATGCAAAGTTTCAATGCGATACGTTCGGTATTAATCTTTTATTTCATTTTGAATGCGAAGGTTTTGACTCCATTTTCCCCGATAACGTCGAAATGACGTCGTGGTTTGCTCGTGGATAAAACTCCCATAATTTTGAAATAGCCATAATTTCTTCAAATGACGCCTGAAATTATTCAAACTTCATCAGGATACTCAAATGTGTTTGTTATACCCTTGTCAGTATCTCTATATAAAATCCCCATAGGAAAAATGCCTATAAATTCGAAAATTTGACCAAGCGGTCAATATTTACATCAATATTGGCCCTAGGGCAATATTTCAAAAAATATTGACCGATAAACGGTACATCGTTTGTGACGTCACATCATTGATGACGCTATTAGCTCTACCTATTTTTCCGCGCTCTTTCTCTTATAGAAGAAAATGAACGTAAACATGCCGGGCTAATCGGTTCGTTGCTGCAGTATTGATGTAAGGTATAACAAAACAATTATTAACTGGGAATTTGGGCAATATATGATTTGTTGGACCTTCAGACAAAATATAGCCCTCGGCCTTCGGCCTCGGGCAATATTTTATCTTCAGGTCCAACAAATCATATATTGCCCTCATTCCCAGTCAATAATTGTATAATATCAATCAGCGTATCAAATGTTTTCAGGAAGTTAAATCTGTACTTTTCATAGGAAGTGAGAAAACAAATAATGCCGCCGCCATCTTGGTGTTCAAACCCTCCATAAATAACATCATATAAGAACAGATAAATTTGCAGCATGGACCAGACATGCACGTGTCGGGTACTTAAACTTCGTCAGTGATCTTCAACCTAAATAATGTAATATGACCAAAGAGTGTGAAAGTGATTATGTCGCACATGAACCGAATGACGTAGCAGGATGGCTGGGATATGATGCTACATGACCAAGGTTTTAGAAATTTCAAGAAATTTCGATAACAGAGATTTTCGAACGCTTTGAAGAAACGATCAACCGAAGTTGATCGGACTTGGCTACATGTGCCCTCGGGGACTCCTTGTTCACCTGCAGTGACACTCAACAAGTGGTACAAGTGTTAGCCCTTGCCAATTTTCTAGAATGAACAGCAAATGTTAATACCGATCTGTACAGTTGGCGATGACGGGAGGTACTGAAGAAGGATTCGAAGCTATAACGCTTGGAGGCTAGAAGACGGAAGGTGTCCACATCTCCTTGACTCAGACTCCTAAAAAGCTCGTCATCCATCTTCATTGGCTGAGGATATAATGATTATTTGTTGTATCAAGGATAGAAGCAATCTTGATTATTCATCGATAATTCAAGAAATGAATCATCGTTATTGTGGATTATGACTATTTCATCGTTTGTTTCAAATGATCAATCCAAAGGAGGCAGATGGAAGATTTTTGATTTAAGGCTGTATAGATTAACTATTGGTTTCTTCTTCATTTTAAATTGTTCAAGATAACTTTAAAAAAAATTTCATTTCCTAATTTTCAGAATTATTTAGGACTGGTTGTTTTATTCAAAATTGATTATAAAAAGAAACCTGCTGTTAAACGTAAAAACATTGATATTTAAAAATGTATGGAAGTCATAGGAAAATATTTATGCTGGAAAACTTGTTTTGATGAAAACAAGATGTTAACCTGTGTGATAGGCTCCTCTAAAACATCTTCAGCTGTTGTTGATATGTCCGTGTCTTCTTTATTGACACGATTCCACTTCAGGGATAATCTCAAAATACTTAAAACGTCAGGCCTCTTTGCTATATAGAAGTAAAGAAAATGAATAAAGTTGAGGAAATGTAATATCAAAAAGTTAATATTTGACAGAAATAATCTTGCTTTGGATTCAGTTCTTGGTTCATTTTTTTTCTTTTTCAATTTAGACATATGATTGGAAAATGTTCAGAAAGATAAAATTCACATGGGATTCCTCCATTCGTCTAATACGTTATGGCTTAAGTTTTTTCACATAAATCATTTTTAATTTCTGAAATTTTACCTAAATCTTATCAAACAATTTGAGTTAAATGTTGCATTCCATAGTCTAATATCTAATCTTCTCATTGAAATAGAAATATTAAAATTGGTTTAACCTGTTCTGCTCTTCAGAAGAAAGTCCATCATTCGACATTCGTTTCCAGCAAGAAACATTTCCTCTTCAATGTAAACAGGGCTGATCAAATGTTTATTCCTAATTATGAAATAAATAAATGATTCATAAATGAATTTGCAGTATTTCGCTTAAACATAAGTAAATAACAATAAATGGAACTTGAAATAACCGATTAGATTATGTTGTCGTGTATATTATTTCTTCATATCCAAAGAGTTCAAGTTCCAAACAAAAAACAAAAAAAACAGATTCATAGTCAAAGTTATGATGCGAGTTTCGTATTTGAAATTGAAAATAAGTTAACAGCACTCCGTGACCTCTACTACATTAAAATAAGTTTCCAAACCTAGACTGATCTGCTCCTGGACCCTCTTCTTCATCAACAGTCTTCAAAGAAAGATTGAAATACAAAAGATTAACGAATAAACAGGATATTCCGCTTCTTTACATACGTTACAGAAATCCTGAGCTGTTTACTCTTATCTATGGAAACCTTGAACGGACATGCGTTTTGCTAATTTGCTCTTTGCTCTTTTTTTTCTGTTTTGCTCTTTGCTTATTTCTCATTGTTATATACGGATACTCGTTCCGAGGATAGCCAGTCTGACTGTCATCAATAATTGACCAATCATATTCGTTTACTGGCATATTCAGGAGATATAATATAGGAGAAGAATGTTTTTTGCTCTTTGCGTTTTGCTCTTTGTGTTTTGCCCTTTGCTTTTTGTGCTTTACTCTAAGCAGGACTTTCCTTTTACATTAATAGGCAATGTAAGCGGACAATTAATTTAAAAAAAGGAAAAGTATGTCCTTTAATCAATAAATACCTGAAATTCAAAAATAAGACTTGGAGTGCCAAATTAAATACATCATTTTTCGTCTTTTAATCATTTAAACTATCACTGAAGTGGATATACATTGCCAAACATGCATGTCTGAAGCACAGAGTTTAAAACATTTCTGTCCAGAAGGATGGCATTGTCCTCTGTAAGCAGATTTGGAAACTTCGTTCTCATGCTTTTTATAATCTTATTTTTCATTTCTCTTTCTGTTAAATTAGTTAGATTAATTTGAAAGACATCCATTGTTTATTTTCATTTTGCACACCATTTGCTACTAACGTGGCAGATGGCCGTCCAAAATCGGTACCGTTTGCCCATTGGTCTTTTTGGTTTATGTATGGTATTTTGTGTTTAGTGTGTAGATGTCGTGTTTGCTGTTCCTTGTCCCTTTTGAGTCTGTACAGAACAGAACAGAACTTTAATACACTCAAGATTAGCTGCATATGTTTTCTCTGTAATTTTGCTAGGGGCGTTTTAATGTTTTGCTGTCAGTGCTGCAACCGGGTCTTGTTGGAAATCCCTTCCTTAATTGTGAAGTCATTGATACCTGGTTTTAGAATGTAATTATATTATAATAAGATTGTTTTACATATACATGTTCATCGTACCTTGTAAAAATGAACAATTGGAATACGAAACTTGTCAGCAACATTTGTCACCTGATCCATGGATGGAAAGACAGGGAACACAATAGGAAATAGTCGGTTTTCTGGTCATTAAAAGAAATCAAACGTACTGTTTTATATAAGTTGTAAAATGTATGTTGAGACTGTAAGTTAGATTATCAAATATACTGAAATATAATTATGATAAATTTTCAAAAGAAAAACATCTGTTGAACGGTTGAAAAGATATTTTGTTGTTGCTGTTTTCCTTTCGAAATCGTGTTCAATACAATTAAAATCATTGGATCAACTAATCAAACATAAGCATAGGAGTGAATTATTCAATGATTTACATCCTTTGCGAAATATCATCTACAAAAACCTATTCTCAACCCTCACCTGACAGTACTTCAAACAGTTTGTCCATAATAGAATCATTTGTGACCTCCATTCCCTCCGCGGTGGGCGGGGGTTTTATGATCTTGACCAGATGTCTCCGCCTTAAAAGTTCCAGAACACACTCGGCTACCTCGGCCATATTAAGGTTTCCATCGCTCGTGTTCGGTATGCCATCAAAATATTTGGTATCTCGGAAATAGTCATCATTTCTTCATAGGACAAACATAAAATTGATATTCATCAATGTATTCACATATTGAGTCAAAGATAAAACTAGAACAGCGTTTTGGTTTTTTTTTTCAACATAAACTATTATCTGAAATTTCGTGGTAGATAATTTTCATAAATTACGAAGCTCTGATAGAATAAAACCAAATTATTATGTACAAACTATGTCTACGTTTTTGCTAAAATTTGAGCTTCATTTATTAGAATTATTTCGAATTCTGAGAGATATGTCTTTGCAATGAAAACGGTTTAAAAGAATGTTCTTTAAGAACTTCCCATTGTGCCCGAAGAACTTTCTCAAAACTTACAAAGCTAGTCTATTTTACAAGTACATATTGTCATTGGAGAAGCAAATTTTAATCCAAATTTCCGTTATAACGTACAAGTTTTCATTCATGTCTGCTACCAATGCGTCTTTAGTCTCTATATTGACGTCCTGAAGGTAATATACCAGGAAATCAGCAAGGCCGTATGTATCCTTGAGGACAAAAATCAAACGAATTAAGATGGCTCAAGATATATATATGAACCATTTCCATTTAATAAGTGCAGCAAAAGCAAATTCCAAGAAGATGCTTCTTCGGTAAATTACTGTACATGGTTTTCTATGTTTGACATCGAACCCTTCAAGTTGTAGAATCTTTACAGCAAGCTCGTGTTGTTAATAAAAAAAGGGGGGGGGGGGTATCGAATATGATTCGGTTGCATTGCAGAATGAAAATATCTGAGGACAATATGTCTGTCTTTTTATATGCCAACAACAAGTGGTTAATGACGATGTATAAATGATGGCAACATATTTCTCATAATTTAAGTCCTAAGTCGGCACCGGTTGCCCATTGACCTCAATGGTTTATATGTAGTCCTTTGTGTTTGATGTTTCTGTGTTGTGCGTTGACGTTACTTGTCCCTTATGCGTCTCTTTCCGTGCTTGTCTTCTTTGTGTTTTTGCATTGGGTGTTTTGGGGTTTTGCTGTGGGTGCTACAACCGGGTGTTGTTGGAGATCCCCTCCTTTGTTTCATAATTTAAATTCTCTTTTAAGATTGAACTCTTTATATGTTTAATCATGTATTGTTATCGAGGATATGGAAAATATATTCTGCAAGCAATAAGAATGTATAAATGTGTAAAGACAGAGTAATGTTACCTTGAAAACGACGACTTTAATATCTGATCTAATAGCATCTACAGCTAATTGGAGTGTGTAATAGTTCCCATAACGGACATGTACAGCTGAGGGTTTGTACAGAATATCTATTAGGAAGAAAATAATTCATCTCATTGCAAAGAACAAAACTGTTTTTGGACATTTAACTATCACATACCTCTATCTAAGATATACGTGATTCACGATCTTCTCCTAATTATCAATAATGAGATATGTTTTTATTGTTATAATTTCAGTGAAGCTATCAGTTTTAGTCCAACTAACTTTCGTATGTGGGTAACAACAACTCAAAATTTAGGTATTTGACGTTTTGACGTATTTATATCTCTGTAAATACGTGATGAAACATTTGGAGCACATTCATTTTGTACACTGGACAAAAATCTCCTCATACATAATTACGAATTGTATTTTGTACGTTTTCAAAACAAGCAGAAAACAAAAAGAGACTGTATTCCATAATAATTGACGATATATTGGACAAGAGTACCCATTTCAAACAAGGAGGCAACGCTCTATTGTAACAGTTAAAAGAATAAGTACTAAAATTATAATTGTACTTTTATTGTCATATTCCCTCTACCATAACGTACCGAATCTGGTACCATGAAGACTCTGAAGCACGTGATCCTCTATCCTTTGACCTTTCTTCTCTGCTGCCATGGTATCCAGGTTGAAGTCGTATGTTGACACCAGATGTCGCTTGCAGACTATTTCAAATATATCGTCTGCAGTTTCTTCAAGTTTGTCTGTGTGTCGTTTAAACATCGTCATAAACCTGGCAAACACATTGTTTAGATTAAGGATCACTGACGAGGGTTAAGTACACGAAACGTGCATGTCTCGTCCGTGCTGCAAATTTATCTGTTCTTAAATGATGCTATTGAATTTCAAGAGCTAACATTCTGTAACTGTTTGATTCGTTTGATCATATTTTAGAGATTTTTTTGTGTGTTTTTGTGGTCATCTGACTATGAGGAGGTTGATTTACACCACAATTGTACGTTCTTCAAGACCTCTGGGTAATCGGAAAAGTGGGAGGATAGTGCGCAGTAATCCAGGATAACCACACCTTCTGCTTTTTTCCGTAGCAGATGGCCGTCCTAAGTCGGTACCGGTTGCCCATTCGTCTCGTTTGTTTATGTGTTGTCCTTTGTGTTGATGTTTTCTGTGTTGTGCGTTGACGTTCCTTGTCCTTTATGCATCTCTTTCTGTGCTTGACTGCTTTGTGTTTTTGCATTGGCTGTTTTGGGGTTTTGCTGTGGGTGCTGCAACCTGGTGTTGTTGGAGATCCCCTATTTTGTTGAATTTGAATATGTTCAATTAGGGTCCAAAACCATTTGATTTTTATGGGAGGGAGGGAGCATGAAGACTTTGCAAAAAATATCCGGATGTAATTCAAGGGGAAAAAATTTTCCGGCCAGAGGATACGGCAAAAAGAAATTTCCGGATCATGAAATTGTCCCCTTCCCCTCTCCCAACCTTTCCACATGCCCGGTAACACACTTTTTTGTGTGTCATAAACTAAGTACAAATAAAACTGAAACAAACTTTATTAAAAGGAACAAAATTTAATATTCATTAGCACCATATAGCCTGTCTGCATTGAGTATCATTTAAGTGAAAGATTATAGGTTTAATATGTCATTCCTGAAATTAAAAAAAACTGATATGCTAGCAATATTGCCTTAATAAATTACTCTTCCTTCCATGCATCTGTTTGATATTTAATATGGCCGAAAAACGCTGAATGAATAAAACTTAAATAAGTAATTTTCAACATTGGAAAATTGAAAAAAAAATCCGGTCCGAAGGGCCAGCGAAAAAAAACCAGCTCTTAAATTGGTTGAAAAAAAAATTCCGACTTGCAAAAGTCAAAAAAATTGTATTCTATGTCTTCCGAAATGGAAGTAACCGGATATGACAGTTCTACCGAATTGAAGCGGCGGGTGTTCCATGCAAGCAGGAGATGCTTACTCTTCCTGGGCACCTGGTCTCACTCCCATATCGGGGGTTCGCTTCTTTTCATGTGGTGGAGGTTAATGTTTGTTTGCTTTGGTTCCTCTTTTATCCTTACTATATTACATTGTTTAGATTTGAGGATCACTGACGAGGGTTAAGTACCCGAAACGTGCATGTCTGGTCGATGTTGCCAATTTATCTGTTCTTAAATGATGCTATTCAATTTGAAGACGTTTACATTTATACCACTTGGTGAGTGTCACTGCTGGTGGACCAGGAGTCCTCGAGGGCACATGTAGCCAAGTTCTATCAATTTCGGTTGATCGTTTCTTCAACGCATTTTAAAGTTTTTGATATCAAAATTTCTTGAAATTTCTAAAACGTGGGTCCTGTAGCATCATATCTCACCCATTCTGCTACGTCTTTCGGTATGCTTTTTTCGACATAGTAAGTTTCATACCTTTTTGGCATATTACATTGTTTAGATTTGAGGATCACTGACGAGGGTTAAGTACCCGAAACGTGCATGTCTGGTCCATGTTGCCAATTTATCTGTTCTTAAATGATGCTATTCAATTTGAAGACGTTTACATTTGTATGCCTTCGGTTTCTGATTTTCTGAATTATCGATTTTGTGCTGTATACAGGGATATGGTCATTATCCATATTTGTCATTCCTGTCACCTCATCCCCCCCCCCCCCCCCCCACACACACACGCCAATAAAAATGAAATTGTTGCTCCCTTACAACTTTTAGAATAGGTCAACAGATGATCAACCACTCATATATTCGTTAATTCATTCCTAAATATACGTTTTAGGCTAATTCATTACGCTTTATGATGAATGAACGATAACTACATTAGTATATGAAATACTACCTTTATTACAGCCCTACCCTTCATCTCTCAGTATTTTCTCTCGTGTGGGTTTTCTGTCCCTTGACTGTATGAACTCCCTCTCCGCTCGCCCTACGATGTCAGCTAGTCCTCCTGTACCCTATTGAATGTTAACAATCTTTACTACACATTTTCACACTTTTCCAAAATTACATATCATGATTAGAATTTGAATTTGTGTTCTGAAGGTCAATTACATACTAATTGTTTTAACACAGTAATATACATAAACAAACTTGAATCGATTCATTACTTTGCTTATGTTACATGTATCATAATTTTCTTAACATGCTTTAGAAGCTCCAAATTTATGGGAGATATCAGGCCATTTCATATGCAATATCTTTTTCTTACTGGTTTTACAACTTTGAAGACGTTAAACACTTCTAAGTTGAAATATCGAAATATCTATTCGTCTTATAGTACAATATGCATTGTCATCAATCTCACCCTGTACACAATGATTGGTATCTCCTGTCTGGCAATGGCCAACATCAATTTGAGAGTCTTTGGTCCTCCCTCAATCACGATCAACACGTTTGGCACTGAGTCATTTGGCAACTGTCTCTCTTCAAAGTTTAACAAAGCATCAACAGTAAAATAGAAAAACTCAAGAAATATTCTTCTGTAAATAAGATATCTTGAGCATTTCACATTTTGGTAACATATTGAAAAACTATTTGAAATCTGGGGACACTCTATTGGCAGATAAAATCATATTAATCATATCAGATGTTTCATATTCCTCTTTGGCACTATTAGCTGATACCCAAACGCTGTTGTGACGTCATCTCATGATGGAAGCTTACAATTGTTTATTGTTTTCGTTCAACATCTTAGCACAATCCCTCCAATGCTATTTTGGTCATAGATTTCATTTAACTTTGCAATTAAATCTACCCCACGCAAGATTTGGAGCAGCGCACTCTCTGCAAAGTATATCCACAAATTTAAATTGAAAAAATAAAACTAGAGGGCGCTACTATAATACATTTGTTTGTGTCAGAAAATCACTTTGGCATTTTAAAATACATATCACTGATGAGGATTCATTGACCAAAACACGTGTCTGGTGCATTAATATTGGTTAGAAATTTTCTTCAAGAAGGTAAACAGTTGAAACACGTCCGTATTCTTCTAAGGAATGATTGTCTCTAAATTGTGCGTATCGGAAAAAGACAAATCAATTAAAAACATATAAGACACAACAACATTAAAAAATATATTTGCTAATTGCTTTTTTAACAGAAATTACATTGAACCTTCACAATCACGGTGAGTAATCTCGCAACGCAGAACAATATGTTTTTCTATGAGTTTTATCCAAAATAAGAGAATCACATCTTTTTATAGAGATGAAAAAACAATCGGCGTGATCCATGTAGATGAAAGTGAAAATAGAATGCCAATCGTTTCTTCAAGCGCATTTGAAAATTTCTGTTAACAAAATTGTCTCAAATTTCTAAAACCTGCGTCCTGCAGCATCATATCCCAACCATCTTGCTACGTCTTTCGGTATATTTAGGACATAATTTTCACAGATTTTGGCCATATTACATTGTTTAGATTGAGGATAACTGACGAGGGTTAAATACCCGATACGTGCATGTCTGGTCCATGCTGTAAATTTATCTGCTCTAAAATGATGCTAACTAATTTGAAGACGTTAAACATTTTATGCGTTGTTAAAAGCTGATATTCACCTTATTTTGAATACAACTCATAGCTAAGTCATTCTTCAAGTGTGGATCCAGAGGGGGGTGGGGGGTGTCCGGACCCCCCTGGAATTTTCGAAACATAGCTCTTTTTTTTAATTAATATACATATTTCATAAGATTAAGTCCCAATTCCCCTTTTGTTGTCATAATATTTGAAAAATATATCATGAATTAGAAATATTTCATTTTGATAATATTTTGCCGTCAGCATTTAAAAAAATTTCTCTGGCTCGCTACCGCTCGCCAGAATTTATGACATACATGTACGTTGTTTTCAGATGCACTTTCTTATATACAGCACATTTACATAACACCTAGGTCAATAAACAAGGGCACTAAGAAGACGAAAAGAAACTGAAAAGGACACGAATAGTGAATTTTATTCCAATCCTCGGAAAAAAATTCGCTGGCTCGATCGCTATCGCTCGCCATTTGTTGTAATCACATAATAGAACTGACAATCAATAATCAAGCACTATGATGTGAAAATTCAAGATTTTAAGCTTTCTGCTCGCCGTTGCTCTCCATGCAGTCACCTGTGTTAATAATAATTAGAAACAGAACTGACAAACATCAATCAATAACTTTATTTTCTCGCGGTTTTTTTTTTGCTCTTTAAAAAATTCGGACTTTAGGACCCCCCCCCCTGAAAAAAATTCCTTGATCCGCCCATGTTCTTACATGCATCACATTCTCCTTTTTGCTATAAATGATCAATATTGCACAAAATATAAAAAACCTATTGTTCTGCGTTGCTAGATTACCCATCGGAACAATGAAGTAGGTCACACATTAATTTAAGGGAAGGATTTAAGGAATGATTCTGACCTTAAGATCAACGATTTTATAACACCAGCGCCATCTATTTTGATACATACCCGACGAAGCCTGAACAGTTTTAGATAGCATCTGGTATATTTTAATTTCATCCTCCTCATTATGTTTATCTGTAGGATTTACGAAGATGAAATGGGAATTGAAATTATCTATTGGACTTTGCTCCGACTTCCCGTGGAGCAAATCAGTCATTGAAGTTCCTCTTGTCTGAAACAGAAGTTAAGTCGAATTATCTTATTTACGACTTAAAGAAGATCCTGACGATAATTTCAACAGCACTTACAATAGAGCACCACACTAAATTTACAGTATGGACCAGACATGGACGTTCCGGGTACTAAACCTTCGTCAGTGATCCTCAGTCTAAACAATGTAAAATGGCCAAAAAGTATGAAAATTATTATGTCCAAAAATGTACCAAAAGACGTAGCAGAATGGTTGGGATATGATGCTACAGGACCCACGTTTTAGAAATTTCAAGAAATTTTGTAACATAAAATTTCAAATGCGTTGAAGAGACAGACGATCAACCGAAGTTGATCGAACTTGGCTACATGTGCCCTCGGGGACTCTTGGTCCACCAGCAGTGACACTCACCAAGTAGTTCAAATGTTAAACGTCTTCAAATTCAATTGCATCATTTAAGACCTGATTTTACAGCATGGACCAGACATGCACGTTTCGGGTACTAAACCCTCGTCAATGATCCTCAGTCGAAACAATGTAAAATGGCCAAAAAGTATGAAAATTATTATGTCCAAAAATGTACCTAAAGACGTAGCAGAATGGTTTGGATATGATGCTACAGGACCCATGTTTTAGAAATTTCAAGAAATTTTGTAACAGAAAATTTCAAATGCGTTGAAGAGACAGAAAGAACAACTGCGTATAAGGCTGTTATGTTAACTTTTCGTTTGGGCGCTTCCCTAACGTATTTTTTTTTCTATTTCTGCATCAAATTTATTTAATTTTATTTATTTATACATCTTTTTTTCTATCGAATTTATTCAGAGTGGCGCTCCGTACAGTTATTTTTGGTCAATCGGTCATTGGGCACAAGTGTGGGTAACACTACGACAGAAAGGAGAAGGGCCACTAACCGTGATTTACGGCCCTGTATTTAGTGACTTTTTAAAAATATATAATTTTGAATCATTTTTATGTAAATCTATCTATCAACATCGGTATTTGTCAACAGTAAAAAGTTTGCGAAACTTTGCGCTCCATGACGTCATTTATGACGTCAGAAACTGGTGACGGTACGGTAATATCCGTATTTTTCGTTAATTTTCATACATTCTTTGCAGTTTTTCGCTAACAACACAGGCGGGTACGTTCCTAATTTTTATTTTAGATAAACAATTTTGACATATTCTCAATATAAACGAATTTTCATTTACGTACCTACTTGTGCTCTATATGAAAACCTTTAAAATGTTACGATATTTTACTTTTAACCATCTGATTGCAGTAGGGGTCACAGGAGTCGTTTTACCGATCGCTGCGTGTCCTTAAGTAGTTTCGGTGCACAAATTCCTCTTATTTGTTTCTTGGCGGATTTTGACAAGTTTTGTTTTGATGAAACCGGGAAAAGAAATTTAAGTTTAACGATTAAACGATATATTGGGTAAGATATATCAAAAGTTTGGTATCTTTAATTATCTTTGATTATAAGGATTTTTCTCCATTTTTTTAAACTTTCGTACTTTGCAGCGAAAAGTCTTCATTTGGAAACTTTGAGCGAGTTAATTTTAGTTTCAACCCTGCTTTGTTCAAAGATGTATCCATTATACAAAATACTTCACACATTATCGAGAATGAGCGAGTTGAATGACGTTCATTTATTGAACTGGATTGTCAAAATTTTAAACACCTCCGTTTACGAAATGAATCCTCCCCATAGGGAATTATGTTTATATCATAAATCAAATGTTGGCCTCTCGGTTTAAACACGCCGTTTACGTTTATCTTTCCCTCTGATTTTATAACGAACATGGAACTAGAAATGAATATTTGCGTAAAAAGCACAATATTTGGGATGGGGGGAGGCAAAACTGTTACCAGTAAAGGATGACAGGTCAGTCTATATACTAGCAAGTATAGTCCAAGAACAGGCATGTTGCTTGTTGTATGTTTGATCCTAAATTTGATTTAAACATATTTTATTTTCCAAACATGAAAATGGAAATGGTCAAAAGTTATACCAACATTATAAACGCCCTCTCCCTGAAGTACGTGATTTTGAACTTTAAAGTGACCTTGACCTTCATTGGATGCCGAGTTTCATCATGCTATACAATTCCGACAAAATTTAAAAGATGCCTGATGTGTATCAAGTTTATTTGTTCTAGCGAAATATATGTATATGAAAGTATGACCTAAAGACAGACGGACGCCGTGCAAAGTGATCTCTTTTTGTCGCTTTTGCGTTTCAGACGACATGAAAAGAAAAGGTCGATGAATAATGCTTGACCATTACACAATAATGTTACATTGTTGATTGTTTTTTCAGCACATTATTTTGTAAACTTCTTTATTTTGATTTTATTTCGATGAATTCACAGGTGTGTAAGGAAAACAAATGAAAATAAACGAATCATGGGATTAATCTTCCTTGTACCAAGTCGAATGCTGGGTGCATGGAAAGAGGGTTTTCTCGATCGACTCGGGGTTACTAGTTTTATTAGGTCTTCCGACTTCCGTCGGAAGACCTATTGTTTTCGTAACCGTGGAAAATTGGATCAGCGATTTCTCAAGAACCCTGTAAGCTAGGACAATGAAAGTTCTCCAACGTTACGTTTGGAGTAAAAGCTAGATTGGTCTTTTTTATTTTTGGTCTCTGTTATTTTTTTTATCATGTTTTTTAGTAGATTCAAATATTTGACGGGAGCGTCGAATTACTCAAAAGGACCGAAAATTTCATGTTTTGCTATTTGTAAGCTTAAATATCTCGTATTTTGCTATCTACAATTTCCATTCTTTTTGAAAGTCGACAGCTATGCAAGATATTAAATGCTAGATGCACACTGTAACGATTTATTACGATGACGTCCTTCACCGTCCTTCATATTTCCAAATTCAGAAGTTCATAGGAGGAAGACACTTTTTTGCTTATAATAGTAAACAAAAATTAAGCTTATGAAGTTTCCTAAAAATTTCAATATTATGATTTTTTATCCATATATCTGTCTTATTTAGTCTTTCTGATTTTTCCTATCTCTTACTGTTGAAAAGATATGAGCATCGAAATTTTGAGTTGGGTATTTCGATACACCTTCACGCCAACAGATCGGGCGCACACTAAAATTGGTAGTCCGAGTCCGACTCGAGAAAAGCAGTGTTGAGATTTTCAAATTCCGATTTCACGGCAATGATGAATATGCATTTCATAAATACATTTCGATATACACAATTTGATTTTAAAACAGTTGATTAATTTAGAAGAGATCAGCTACAAACCAGAATTTACACACAAAAAGTGGTAGTTTGATTCCGATTTCTAACCTACAAACCTGTTTCTAAACTTCAATAACTATATTTTGAACATCAAGTTTAATTTCTAATTCTAGCAAACGTTCGAACATAATTTTCGGTTGGTTTATTTACAAATTGATGAACAATTTCTCCAACATTCTTCCCTCCCCTCGTTTTTCGAAAACAGTTCTGTTTATATTGAACGATGTCGCCATGATGGAAATTCAAAATAAACTTTGAAAAAAGTTAAGGGGGGGGGGGGTCCAAATTTGAACCTGCACAGCGAGAACCTCATGGTATTTATATATATATATATTGAACGTAACTTGTTATTATCATTTCTCTTCTCAAGAAAATTGGTTCTACAGCTACGAGCTCGCCTTTTTTATGGGGGAAGGGGGCAGGAAGAATTTGCAAAAAAAAAAAAAAAATCCCGGCTCTGAAAAATGCTGAAAAAAATATTCCGGCCCAAAGGGCCGACAATTTTTTTCCCGGACCATGCAAAAGTAAGGATACATTGCATGATATGGAAATTTTTGCTGGCCCTTTGTGCCAGACAATTTAAAGTCAAAAAATTAATTAATATAAACACAAACTGTTCACATAGCTGTATCTACCAGAGACCTAATACGCATAGGCACAAAAATCTAGAAAAGGTTCTATTTAAACATCATACAATCTGTCTGAAATTCGCTAATTGCAAAGAGACATCTGAAGGAACGGTTATTAACTCATACTCTGTAACAGCGGGGAGTTTAACTTACACAGACATTCACAACATTTGACAATTTGTTTAAATCCGGCCCGAAGAACCGGCGAAAATTTTTCTCTGACTCTGGTAATGGCTGATAAAAATTGGCCTGCTCAGAAAATTGCTGAAAAAATTTACCGGCTGGCAATAGAATTCCTGCCCCCCCCCCCCCCCCCCCCCCCAAAAAAAAAAATCAAATGGTTGCTCACCAACAATTATCGGTTTGAAAATTTAATGTTACTGCTATTTGAAAACTTAAATATATAATATAAATACATGTAATGTGACATCCTTCATATTTCCAAACCAAAAATTGTATAGGAAGACACTCTTGTTGCAACCGCAACAAGAAACCTTTCTAGTTCCATATCTTTTCATTTTTTATTTATTTATTTATTTATTTATTTATTTATTTATTTATTTATTTGGTTTCTTTTTCAAGCTCCTGTTCAACTTATTTCCTGTTTGCTTTCGTAGAGAATATATCCATGTAGATATGAAATTCAGAATTTAATAGTGAAAAGTGAGGACAGTTAAAGGTCATAATAAATAAAGGATATATACATGTACTTTCCGATCGCAGAGTTACTTCGGTAACCAACAACAAAAAGACGGAAATTCAAACTAAATACGTATGCTTGTCACTGACAAATATAATTGTTCATACCGACACTTTAATTAAAAACATCCCATGTTATCGATAAAAACAATAAAGAATAATAAATTCTACAGATTCGTGAAGACGGAGATTTCACAGGCGTACATTTGTACGCAAAAACGTTCATATTTTTTTCGCAAAAAAAAAGAAGAGAAAGAGATAAATATACCCCGCCATTGCCCCAAAATGTGGGGTCTACATAAAGGACATAATAAATGATAAAAGTGATATCAGTGATTTAGTCCAAAAACACTCAATAATGATCGTTTTTATTTTTTTTTAGTTTTCTCGGGCTTAGAAATTCGCGCTAACAATGTGCGCATGGTCGATTTCAGACAGATGATGTCCCTAGTTTTATTATTTTTAATTTAAAAAAAGAATACAACATTAATTTTATGTTCATATCGGCATATCGGATATTTCATTGATCTTAGATACGTTTCGTGCTCTTGATCCCTTTTAAATGCGGCTCAAATACGCTCAATAACACCTAATTTGCTTCACTTTCTCAAAATTTTCTCTGACCGATCCCCTATCCCCCAACAATGAAAGAGGGAAACTTACTTCCATATTGTCCCTTACTTTGGCTTTACAAGTCATCCTAAAAAAAAAGAATGTGACCCTTGTATTTGAGGTTCTGGGTCCGCTCCTGTGGTTGGCGACTAGGCGTCGACATCGAAAACACCCTAGCTATATTTACGTCCATGTCAGATAATATTCAGGGATTTTCCCACCCTTTTCGGGCCGTTATTCGGCCCCATTCCCAATGAAAAATAGTACCCTTTTTCGCCCATTGTGGCTCTAAAATTTCCCAATCACATATAGATGGAATTATCACTGAAATCAGTGAAAATTACGGGTTCAAAAGTAGCAAACTTACTGTTGATTTGATATAGTGTTGTAAGTATAAGAAATTAATTCATATTTAAAACGAAAAAGATGTATATAGAATAGTTCTTATGTGATGGATCTCAATCCCTCTCTCTCAACTTCCTGTGAAGCCCTCTCGGCGAAAAAAAAAACCAAACAAACAAAAAAACAAAAAAACAAAACAAAACAAAAAACAAAAAAATGACGGTCACACCCGCTTACAGCTTGCCCTTTCTCCCCCCTTTTTTTTCAGAATTTGGTTATGCGAATGCGTAATGAACCTTACTATCTCCTTTGTCCTAAATTGCATAGTTTTGAATTTATTGTAAGAGCAGTCTATAACAAAAACATTGATGACATAAGTTCCCGTCCGGACTCTCAATCCTTCTGCATCGTGTTGCAATTCATCCCAATAAAAAGTTGTATGTGCATCCGGCTTTTGAGTTTCTGGATCCGCTCCTAAATCTGATTTGGACTTGTAACCTGACCTCATTAAAGTCAGAGAAAATTCTAACTTGCTTATTCTGAAAAGCATATAATGACAGCCCCCTTCATAAGCTGGAAGCTGGCGAAAAGTCACCACCTACTGTGAGAAAAGCCGTCGCCTACTTTCTGTTGTAAAGGTATTAAACATGTCAAAATCAAGAATTTTCTTTTTCTATGTATCTTCCTTCAGAGTATCCATCTACTTTCAAATTTATTGAGATCCCTGCCCCTTCCCCTACAAAAAAGTGCATGTGTCAAATGTGTATATATGTAACCGCTTTCCATAAGAATCTAGAATTCAAAGATGAATAATTTGACGCGACGTCATTTGAGAGCGAAGATACAGTTTCATTGCGATTCAGATGCTTCTGATATCTCTCGGAGATCTTTTCTCGATTTATTTAACACTGAAATCCAAATACATTCTTTAAAAACATTATACGTATCAACTTTATCCTCTGAATTAATTTGACTGCAACAAAAATAGAGCAGTTATACTTTTAGTGTAGAGTTTTACTTGTTGTAAATTGTCATTTTACGTCATGACGTCATGGTGAAAGAAGGCGCATTTTGACGTTTCACAATGCCAACTTCGCCGGGTCATGAAACGCTTACCTTTTGTCAGATTTTCATAATGCTTACATTTTTAGAAACTAGAAATGTTGTATTTTATATACGTAAATTTTCTTCAAAAACGGCAAGAGGGCCGATTTTGATGGTTAGTGGCCCTTCTCCTTTGGATGGGCTTTGGACTTCCTTTTTGGTCCTACCTACTAGGAAACATATGCTTACATAAGGTTTGTAACATGATACATGTGATATACGAAGATATAATAAGTGCAGCGCATTTTTACAGCGCCACCTACAATACATTCTAAATGCCTTCCGCACTTGCACTGGAGATAGTTCGTTTGATTAGTTGTCCTTTGTGTTTTTTATGGAGCGTGTGACATTGTCTCCGTCTTTTTGTCCTATTATCTTTATTAGTTTTAAAAGTTCTGATTTGATTTTTTTCCAAAATTCGTAAGCCTTTCGATTATGTTTTTAAAAACTGATTTCGGCTTTTGTGTTTCACTTCCATTAAATGATTGTTCCATTTTGATTCATTTTGGCTTGAAGGAACACTAATGAAGACATGCGTGCGTGGTGCATTGCATTCAGAAAAGTATGTCTAGGAGGCTAGAAGATACTATTAACTGTTTGATATATTATATCACATAAAGATAAGGTAGTAGGAAGAATTCAGAAATTAGTATCTTACCGATGTTTTTTCCCTCTCCGCGATATCAATGGAAGCAGCCTGGAAAATGACAAAAATAGAAAAAAAGTAATCTTTTCTGTGAAATTCATTTTTATCTTTGTTAATTTTATAAATTGAAACTAAACAAGAGGAATGAATGGAACTTACCGTTGCAGGTCTGCTTTTCAATGGGTTGTCTGGGTCACAAAACAACTGTAAAAAGACAATAATTCAAATCGTCATAGTTTTATATTCATTTACATTCAGAGTTATATTTTTGGCTATCAAGCGCGAGGATTGTCATTCAAAATAACTAGATGGTGCTACTGTAATGAAATTTGGCTGTGTCTAAAATCACTTTGGCTTGAAGCGTCACTGATGAGGTTTTAACATCTGTGTCCGGTGCATAATAAATTGGTTTGAAATTTTCTTCAAGACGGTACAGAGTTGAACACTTCCGAATTATCAATTAGGCAGTTGATTTGCCTTGCAATGCAAGGGTGACACGACAACCGAGTGTTGTTGGAGATCCCCTCCTTTCTTTCATGAATAAAGTTTAATACTTACATTCTTGTCCTTGAGGTTTTCAATAGAAGCTATTCCTATGGAAACCAAGTCAGGATCTGGTAGAACTTTCCTGTTGACGTCAGTGGAGTCTGGATCAACTCCACCTCCCACAATCCAGGCATCTGGGGCAAAAAGCAAAACCAATGTAAGACAACTCAGATTTAGATGTGTCTATAAAGTCTTTAAGATAAAGATATCAATGACATCAATCATCTCGACCCCTTTGACTTTCCTTGAATATGACTTTATTTTCTTTTTGTTCAATATGTTGGAAGGCATTATGAGAGATAGAGAAAGAGATATCTACATAAGCTTTTTGTTCGTGCCTTTGATTTTCAAGGTTTTTGTCTTCCCAAATTTACCTGAGTTAAAGCTCCTTTCAATATATATTTATACAAATAGGTATACGTATACATGGGTCTTAATGCTATACTTTTGTTACACATTAGATTAAAACAAATGAACATATTAAGAACCTGCTGATTTCGCAGTCTGTCTCAGGAGTTTTCGAAATCTCTGTATTGTATCTGTTTGTACTGACGTCAAGGATTCTAGGCCAATGTTGACCATGATTACCAAATTTGGCTTCTTTAGTGTCCAAGCTCTTTGTGTCAGTTCCCTTAAGACGCCGTCTTTTCCTTTCTCTGTCACTTCAATGTACTGCGATGAAATGAATGAATTACTTTCAAAAATGATAAAAGATTAATTCTCTACTTATTGAAAAAAAAAATTTATATGAAATTATCCTCCAAAAGTATTCCAATACTCATAATAACAAAAAATCGTATGTTTAAAAGACAAAAGGTCATAGTACAAGGCATGATGTTTGGCACATATGCAATGTTAAAAAGTTGTTTTACGAACCATTTGTTGTTTTTGTAGTTCCAGATTCACAGTTGAGTTATCTATAACACCTGCGTCTGTAACGATGTTCCTGAACTGACCAACCATCCGTAGAGCCTAAACGTTAAATATTACTCACTTAATCTATCAAATTCTTTACTTTTAAATTTCCTTCTAGAGACATTAAGCGAAATTCAAAACTTCGAGATAAAAAAATATCATTAACATTTGTTTTTATTCATCATAATCTAAAGGTCATTAGATCATGTTAAATTGAGTTAAATGTACATACTGAAGCTCTATCCCTGAAGCTATAACACCTTGACAACATGTCCTCCAGGAAATCTGGAGCATCAAGATCAACATCAAAGTCTTTCTCTCCTTCATCCGCCTCACCGATCGATACAGAAAAGATGTTTTTCAGATTACTTTCTGGTGATACTGTTTAAAAGGAAATGTACAAATAACTGATTTTTGAAACGATCTGAAGATCAATCCAATCAGCTTAAACAGTTAAAACTTCTCCATGTTTTGGAATGGGTACAAAAAGAACTTGAAATGTTACACGTCAGAATGAAATAAAATTATTCAGATTACAACAAAAGTTTGAATCTTTTTGATATTGTATTCTCAATCTCAGCTATAGACCAAAACAACCAAGATGACAAGCATTTAAGACACGTACGAAATTTGAAAATTTTAAACGTTTCAAGACTGGACTTTGTACATGATTTAAGAACATCCCCTAAAATCAAACCGTTTATGTCTGCGTCTGGCAAGTACACCCATTACCTATTTGACACACAGGATTTCCGTCATTTTTACAGTTTGAGATGTATGGACAGACTTTATGTAGAATGATGAGTTCCTCTTTCGGCGCGTCAATGTCCACTATGTCCGGCAGGTCCGGGATGTCAAGGTCCACTATATCATGGCAGATAAAACCATGCATGCTAAGTACGTCCCTCAGCTCTGTTAGCTTCTCCCAGTCGTCGTCTCCGTTAATCCGTTTGTGTATACATATCACAACATTAGGTCCAACTCTAGACTTGGCAAGCGGAGGAATCTTAGACAATTCAGTACCTAAAGCAGAAATAGTATACTTTGGAAAATACAGAATAATCTTATTTTCCGTTATACACAAGAAACATGAAGAAATAGAGCAGCCTTCTTAATAAACATAAAAAAACAAATTTGGAGCACTAGTAATGTTTTTAAGATATCTTTAAACCTAAAACAAAGTCAAAGTAGACGGAATAAAAAAAGATTTTGTACTAACTGGGATTCAATATTTGATAAAAAAAATCAATGGACAAAATTGTCAATATTGAAATATATGTTCTATAGTACCAATTTTATTGTATTAGACACGTATCTCGGAATTTTGAATCTTCTTCAGTAGTACTTCATGCCAAATAGCTTAAATTATTCCTGGCGCCATCAACAATACAGAGTTTTAATTTCCTCTAGCCAAAATGAGCGGCTCCAAAGTTTGTGTAGGGTTTATTCAGAAGCGTATTTAAGTGACAAATATGGCCAAAAATCGTTGGAGGGTAGGCGCAAGAAGCTAAATTCTAAACATGACCGAAAAAAATATGCCGAAAGACATGCAATTTGGTTACTGACCATACGGTTTGCTTCCAAAATTGGACAATCGATATCATAAAGCAGTATTGCACTTATCTCATAGGAAAAGAAGGATATATCCATAACATAATTAAAGAATATTCTCAATTGTAGAAAAAGGTATGCAATATCTTAAACACCCACCTAGTACTGAATACTGTTTTGATAGTGCCAGTTCATCCCGCATTATCCACAGTATTTCCTTACATAGGCTCCTTACATCTTCCTCCTCATACTCAGGTGTTTCAAACAGGATGTTTATCAGATGTGGAACCAGGAAGTCATGCTGGATTAACCTCCTCTGGTGTTCCTCCGACTCTGCTATGTTCTTGAACGTTTTGAGAAGAAATTCTGCAACAGGAATTGTGAGATGAAAAACCGTTTAAGATGGCATGATGAAACACAGATAGAGAAATTTCGCAAGGGTTTATTTATGTCATTAAGACAGCAGTATTCTAGTGTTACTTGCCCATTGGTCTCGATGGTTTATGTGTGGTTTTTGTGTTTGGTGTTTTAGTGCCGGGGTTGTTGTTCCTTGTACCTTTTATGTCTCTTGTTGTGTATGTCTTCTCTGTGTTTTTGCACGGGGTATTTTGGTGTTTGCTGTTGTTGCTGAAACCGGGTCTTGTTGGCAATCCCCTCCTTTTTTATGCGAATGATGATATCCATATGATGTTATCCGATACTAGTATCTAGTGTGTATAGAATAAGATAAAGATGCATTTAATGACTCTTTCATCCACATAGAATCATACCTGAAAAAAAGTCAATAATATACATTCGCATGCAGATACCTTAATTCTTCCCTTGCCGTTTCCAGCCTATGATAATGGGATATGAATTTGAATAGAAATGGCATCATACCTGCTAGGATACCATCACTCTCTTCTTGTAGTAGTTCCACGTACGTATCAAAGTACACTAGAAGGTTCGTCTCTTTTAGTATGGTGGTGAATCCGGACATCAGCTCTAGAACTATACACAGAAGTAGAAGGAACAATTATCAAATTGATATTGTTGGCAGGAATACCAGAATCATCTAACATAATGAATGTGAAAATGAGTGAAGGAACCCGATGGCGATTTTAAAATAATGAAGTAATGAAGCGAGCACGATACCATTACTTACTTTATGAAAAAACGAAAACTTTCATAAAAAAGTATAAAAAAGTACAAAAATATATTCCGATAAAAAATCATCTACATGTTTTTTTTTTGTCCCTTAATTTCTTTCGAATGATATGAAGCAATAAGTATGTACCTTCAAGCATATGGGAAGCAGATATTCCATCTGGCAGCTCCTCTGTTCCACAAATCATATCCACCACTTCTCCGTAATGGTCGACGAAATTTCTGTTTTTCCGTTTCATCTTTTTTCTTTTCTCTTGTCTCTTAGCAACAATTAGTTTATTACAATCTTCTTCTTCGGACATGCGTAGGTAGAGCTCTAGGTAGTACATCCATTCTTCGTGGTATTTTGTTGCTTCTGGTTCGTCAAGGTCTTCTGGATCTAAGGGAAGCAGTCTGTCCATCACTTTAACGGTAACATCCAAGAATTCATGTCTAAGCCTTGTTTCTCTCATGGCGTCATGTTCAAGTTTCACCATGGACATCAAGAAACGCCTGAAGGTTGTTACGGTTTCCATGTTCTTGTCCTTTATAAAAGAAACCATCATATAAGATCTTGAGAGATCGGGAATGATTGAGGGAGGAAGGCGATGAGTATGGAATGGTTCATTCTCAATACTTTTGATAGACCAAACTCTAGATGGTTTTACGGATCATGGAGGATCAGAATGGAAGCAAAGATATGTTGTTATCTGAGTAATATCGCTCAGATTTCCCTTAAAAATACCCTTTTAAATGATCATGTGTGAAAAAGTCAAAACTGTAAATTTTCAAAGCAAATAAATTAATAAATGAAATAAAAAAAGATAAGAAGGTAAATAAATGAACATATCAATGAATAATTTAATTCATGTTCCTACCACGTCAAGCTTGCCGAGCCTCGATTTAACTGCTCTCATGAAACCTTTCTTGGTCCGAAGTCCGGCGGCAAAGTTCTGCCTATTTACAACGAAAGACGTCAAAATTTGAATTACTGTTCTAAATATCATATCTGCAAACTCCTTCGTCGCTTTTTCAGACGATTTTCCATTTTCATAATCAATGAAGAGGTCACATAGTTTGTCGATTCTTCCAAATGTCAGGTACTTGTCCTCCACCGTTGCATAGTCTTGAAGTGTTTTCTCTATGCCACGATCTGCCTGCTCTTGGAGACTTCCAGATATCTTCAGCAAATCGTCCAGTTTCTGGGCTTTTTCTTTGTCCCCCATCGTCTATTAAAAGTAAGTTTTGTCCGTTCCGAACTGCTAAAACAATAAGATCATTTTATCATTCATGACTTTTGGGACATCAAAATTGAATGGCAGTTATTTGAATTAATCGATGATTTCAATTTTTTACGTCACTAATCTTACCCAAACTTTTAACAAGGATGAAAAATGCGATCAGGCAAATCAAAACATGTATTATCAACATATTATTTGATATTGAATAGTAATTTTACTATAAATTTACCTTGTTGCACACGGCAATAGTACATTACCTTATAGACGCTATTTATTGTTCATTGCAATCGACCATCTTCGATTTTTTAACTCTCCATAAATCAGGAAAATGAGAAAATTCCCCATCGTGACTTGAATCGACCAGAAATCTTATGGTCCACCATTAAATGATTGTTAAGATTGTACAGTTATAGTTATCAATATAGAATACGTCACAATGTTGATAGGGATTTAATTAGTGGTTTCTTTTGTTCTACTAAAGAATTCTGTATTTGTGACATGAGCCAAGTAATGTACATTTACGTCTATGACTTCCTGTGAACTTGTCGTGCGCATGCCATCTTTACAGATTTAAATGTCCTGTCTTTAAGTTCTTATATTATTCGAATACTCTACTAAATAGTGATTGTAGTATACATCTAGTTATCTAGTTTCTTCATTGAATTTATTCTGGATAGCGCCGCTTACAGTGCATATCTTTTTTGGTGATTTTCTTGTTCAAGGTTATCATACCAGTGCAAAGGAGCGAATCCCCCCTTTTGTTTTTGAATAATAAGAAGAGAGATAAAATGAGCTTTCAGCTTCCATTTTGGTCCCACTTACTTAGATACTATACTGTCATTAGATATGTAATATGATAACTGTGAAATCTGTACATGTATTTATAAATGTTTAAACTTTACAAGCACGGGATGTTTTAACAGCGTCATCTAAAGTGCATTCCGTATTTGCACTGGACTCTGGAGCTTGTTCATTAAAATTGGACGGCGGGCGCGGCTAGCCAACAGGGGATGCTTACTCCTCCCGGGCACCTGGTCCCACCTATAGCTTGCTAGGAGTCCGTCGATGCTCAATTTTGTGCTCTGTTGTGAGTGTTGTTGAGATTGTCGTCAGGATCTTCTTTAACTCATTGGAATCTGATTTCGGCGTTTGTGTTTGACTTAAATTCACTGATAAAGCAGTTACCTTGAATGAAAAAAATCTTTACGTGATTATCATACATATTTCATAATTTTCATTTTATTTTGTTTCTGATTTTTAAAATTGTATAAGTGTTTCATCCATCGTCCCTTGTTCGGTCTCTTTTGTGTCGCTGTGTTTCTATCTTGTACTAGCAGATTGCGCTAGTAATCATTAGGGGTAAATGGAATTGCTTTTTTCTTCATGGTTGCGCCACTTAAAACGATTTTTGGAAATTTTCTTGCCCTGGTTCTGATACCAGGGCCATTGTGCGACCCATGCACTCCCTTGTTTTTAAGTAATACAGCAAGAGAAATCAAAATAAGCTTCTTTTTCAGTTCTACTGGCTTAGATACTATAACTTGCATTAAATATGTAACATGATTTATGCAATATTTCAATAAATAAAAATTATGTTTAAACTTTACTAATTAATACAGAGCGTTATTTAACAGCACCTACAATACATTCCTTACCTGCACTGGATTCTCGAGATTTTTCATTTATCTAAGATAAGTTCTCCTTTGTGTTTCTATGGTTCTGCGTCTCTGATATAGTTTTTTTTTTTTTTTTTTTTTTTGTTCCTGTTTACATCTTTTTTAAATCTGTTTACAAGCCTTTTTAATGTAATTTTTAGGTTTCTAGTTTTGTGTTGGACTTTCATTCACTGCATGACTCTGAACTCCTACAATAACGCTGAATGAAATTTTATGAATTGGCATGCATGGAGCACTGATTGTCCAAGCAAAGTGTGTTAATTTTGGTTAAGTCCTCTTCTGGATGTGTCTCAAAGGTGGGAACGATAGGTCCTGTGTATGACCTTGACCTTTGATATTCTGCAGTGAGTAATAAGAAGAAATAATATACATGTACAGGTCTATGTGTGTGGATATATGGTAAATATATACATGCATACCTTAATTACACCATAGTTCTGCTTATTGAAGATTAAATAGATCTGTAATTGACCTTGAACTTTATCTTATAAATGTGCATGCTATATCATGGCATTCTAAATTGTCTGGAAAGTAAAATATATTTCCAAGTTTTAAGGGAAAAAAACTCAGCAAAAATAAAAACAGAACAAAGAAAACAAAACTGACCTCTTGATGTAAGACAAGTTATGAACAATGTACAATGAATAATGGATGAAATCTACCTAAATGTTTTGCTTTTTGAAAAAAATTACAAAAAGAATCACAAATGATTTTGCTCATTTCTTACACTTAAAACTTTGTCCAGAAAGAAGAATGGGACAGACATTTACAGGAATGGACATGGACATAATACATGTATATGCCTCTACTATATCATATATAATTAGTACATACTTTATATTTTAAACGTAGTATTAAAAGGAATTTAAGGAAATTTCATGCAATCTTGAATTCAAATAATACAACATGCACTCGCCATGCAGGTTTTTGATAGTATTATGGCAATTTCAAAAAATGATAAAGGTCAAGGCTACTAAGCCATAAGTCATGGTATCTAATGAAAGCTTGGTCATGGGGAATCTAAGAGTGAAATATCAATGCCCTATCCCTTATATTTTAAATTAAGTCAAAGGTCAAGGTCACTAGGTCAAAAGTCATGGTATCAAATGAAATCCCTGGTCATGAGGAATCTAAGTTCTAACCCTTATAGTCCAAAAGTCAAAGGTCCAGGTAACTAGGTCATGAGTCATTTTATTAAATGATCAGGAATTGTTGCCGATTTTGCTTATTTCTGATTGGTGGAGACGCTGTTTGATAGAGTGTACCTCAGAGTGAGTTGACCGCTAAAGCTCCAAAGCGGTCTATTCGGGATTAGCATGTGCGTAACCAGCACGTGCGTTGATTTTTGTAGTGTTAGATCTTTGACTTTGTGTATCATTACCATGCAATTGTTAATAAAATCCTGATAATTTAATAAAGCAGTTATTGACTTTTGAGTAGACCGAAATCAAAAGTCAATAACTGCTTTGACCTCGGTCAACCAATACCTGACCAGGTCTGTATAGTCACAAGTAGACCTCATCAAAAGCCAATAATTGTATAGTATCAAATGAAAGCTCTGGTCAAGAGGAATCTACATGTGAAATACCAAAGCCTTACGAAGTACATGAGATATAGACCAGGTTAAAATTTTTCAAAAGTAGGTCAAACTTCAAGGACAAGGTCACTAGGTCAATAGCCAAGGTCCCAAATAAAAGGTCTGTTCATGAGGTATCCACATATGAAATATCAAAGCCCTATCTCTAATACTTCACGAAATATAGGCTGGTTAAAGTTTTGCCCACGCAACCGACGACTTTGACGCTGACGATCAGGCTATTACATTAGCTCCCCGGACATTCGTCATGGCTCGCTTAAAAATTCATGCACCATTACTTGGTTTCATTTCTATGTACACATCTACAGTATGGGTAATGCACAAGAACATCTCCATTTGACTCCCAATTTTTGTAGTTTGAATATAGGTTTTGAAGACATTACTTCATAGAGAGAAGTTTATATATTTTGTAAATTGTCATAAATCTTGACAAACAACATAACCAGTAATCTTGAGTACATTGTACCTTCCAAGTTTCATTAGTTCTCACTTAGATTTCATGAGATGAATATTTGATAAGTTTACATCAGGTTATGAAATAAGCTGAGATTTGAACTAGTAAGCTAGTTACATACAAAAACATGATAACGAAAGACTGGTATGTGGCCATTCTGAATAACATTGGGCCTCATTTTCAGTGACTGTTACTGTAGCCTATTTACACTTTTTTCTAACATACACTATACATTTAATGAATAAAATATAATACAGGAAGAAAATAATAATATATCTTTCTCATATATTTAATATCACAGACAACACAATAACTTTGTACAACAAAATAAATGGAATTAAATCTTTAAACAAAAGTTTTATTTTTCATTATCATATCATAACATTTATTTTAAAAAAAACCACTTATGCAGTTTAAAAATAAATACTTAATAGTACGTATACTGTAATGTTTTTTATGAATAATCATTAAAGTCATCATATACTTCAAAAAGTATAATAATTTTCTCTTTCAGATTAGCTCCAAAAATTAACTATTACTTAATTGATTTGTAGAATGGCATAGATAATATTCTGGAGCGGGACATGTTTTTAAGTTACATAAGGCATGTAAGGTGTCATGAGATACCTCAATATTCATGGCAGTATTGTTTGTGTTAAAAAGAGTTTGCTGGACGGAAATAATGATTTCAAGTTATGGGTACTTTCACTTTTGGTTTGACCGGTGGATATTGCCATTTTGTAATCTCTCGATGATTTTTGACTGTTCTACAGGTTCTGTACTGTCAAATTTATCCTCCTTGGTATCGAACGCCCACGACAGGTATGAAACAAGGTCCTTCATGTCCAGATCTGGGTCGGCAACCATGATGGCTCGCTTAAGGTCATCTACTGATACAGGGCTGTCAACACAAAAATTATCATTATTACAATTTCTTTTGTTTTTCATAAACAATAGTACAAGATTCATCATATTGTATACTGTATGTTACCCTAATTATAAATGAAATAAATCAACATCTGCAATTTTCCTATTAAATTGCAGAACTATTTATCCATATAGAAAAAGAATGAATCATAATTAATGCACTATTTTGGGTCTTATAAATTCCTCAGACAGGTATGTGACAACTTCCAATCAGTATGTATTAAGCAGAAATAAATGATTTCAGTCACTTTGATGTAATTCATTTAGCTGTACTTCTCAAAATAACAGGCGATTCCGTTCCATTATTTCAGTTGGCTTAATGAAGATTCAGTCTATAATTTCTTTCATCTCTGTTTTTATTATTCAATAATGACACCGAAGCACCATTTCAATTTCAATTATTTCATAGAAAATATTAAAGTCTTGAATAAGATTCTTCTCTAAATATACACGTATTTTGTAAGCAATTTTCAGATTAATAACTTTTACTTTTTCCTTTGTACTAGTATTTTCTATTCTTTCTTTTGCAAATTTTTAAGGTCAATGTCTATTTAATCTTCTGATTTTTTCCTGAAAATTTTTAAGCCATAAAAGACAAACATTTAGTATATGACTTACTTTGAGTCTAACTATAAAAGACAAACATGTAGTATATGACTTACTTTGAGTCTAACTATAAAGGACAAACATGTAGTATATGACTTACTTTGAATCTAACTGCTGTTTAATCTCCTCTGTGTACTTGATTTTTTCTTGTTTCATATATTCTCTGACTTCATCCAGGAAGGGACCTGTTTTACCCTCATCGTCCTGTAGGTAAGGATCATAATAATAATATATTCTTACAAAGTACATACAGAAAATAAAAAAAGATACAGGAGCCAAAAGCAATAAAAATATATATTTTTGTCTTAGATATGACATTTATAAACTCTTTATGCAGTCATTTCAGCGACAGATATATAATTGGCATTCAGTCTTTTCTTAGAATTATCTCCCCTTTCAAACAGTATCTGACATAAACTTATTACCATATGCATGTATGTAAACTTATGAAAAATTTTTAGGGAAATGTTTCTTAAAACTAAGGATATTTTTTATTTCTTCATACTATTGCTGCTTTATTGAATATTTGATTTAATGGGAAATAATTCTGCACTCTCAAAGTCTCAATAGAGTCACATACCTCTTTGAAGACCTCCTTATAATCGACCTCGTCTGATTCCTTGTTATCAAGTTCCACCTCCCCAGCCTTCATCATGGCCTCTAAGCTCTCCTCCGTAATGGCCGGGAATATCGTCTGTATACCGTTACGAAGCTCCGCCTTTATTATGGTCCCGGGATTACCCTTGTCCACATCTATTTTAGTCAACTCGTTCATTAACAGTTCAATCTTTGCCATCTGAGAGTGGTATACTTCTTCATCAACCTTTGGGGGAAACAAGAGAATTTATCGTAAAAATACATGTATCAACTATCCCTACTGTGTGAATATAGAGGTGGTATGGAAATTACATTAGCAGGAAGAGGTGTGATTCAAACTCATAGTCTATGAGTACATATGTAAACTGCTCTAAGAAAATTCTTTTAACATTTCGATGTCAACAAACTCTAACCAAAGTCTTCGAGAACAGAATACAGTTTCTTATTTTTCTATATCACTAGAAATATAAAGTAACTATGCATAATTAAAGCACTTACATTTCCCTCAAGTACTCCCCAGAACTGGCCGATGCTCTCATCATGTGAGTATCTCTGACACGCGTCGTGTAAATTATAACCCCACTCTACTCTCATCTGCTCCATAGCAAACCGTCTGTGTAGGTACTCGTCCAGGAAATCTCCCATTACATCCCGTACTCCGTCTTGCTTCTGTAATATGTTAGGATAAAAATAGTGCTTCTGTAATGTATAGGGTAAGAATAGTGTGTGAAAAAACATAAACCAACTCTTATCTTCTCAACTCCCTATGCTGTAATCCCCTGATTTATGAGGCGCTCATTATACATTTCCTGTTTTAAGTGAAGATCACAGTATATAGAGACAGAATCCCATTTGTACATTTTTGTACTGAAAAATAAGTTCAGGTATAATCAAGGAATTTCCTACAATAATTGAAGCATTACTTACACTGGCATCATGAGCTGCTTTTTCCCTCCAAATATCTCTGACAAGCAATGAGCAGTCACGTTTACCAAGTCTACGATTTCTGACTGGGCCCTCATATCTCAGGTATTTAGGTACTGTGGGTCCTGTACCCTGTAGATATGCATAAGAAAGTCTATATCAGTACATGATTTTACATTTCCTCCAAATGGAAGTGTTGTTTTGATGCATAATATCAAATCAAATTAAGTTCATCATCATTTTGCTTCAGTTCATCAACAAATATTTAAGTAAACTTATTCAATTAATGTTTCTGACATACATGTAGATCCAAAATGTACAGCATGAAACTTAGGTATTAAATATACAACCAAACAGAAAAGATTGAATTATAATTGACGTGATTTTTGTCTCTTTAACATTGGTTTTTTAAAGAACTTAACGACTTAAAACTTTTTTTTTACATCAGAAATTATTACACATGGGAGTCAACATAGATTATCTATTAGATAACACTATCAGAGTTCCATACAGACCTGTCCATCAAAGTATTCAGCTCCGCCCACATCACCTGGACCTCCAGCTGCTATCTCCCCTAACAACACATCTACAAGGTCATTGGATGATTTGCCCTGAGACAGTTCCGCCCAACGTGTAGCTCCGCCTGTAACAAAGTCTGAACACCTCTCCCAGTCTGGTCTGAAGTCAAACAGAACAATACATTTAGAGGCTATACATGTATAATAAAGTAAACACTGGGAATTATATGATGCCAATAGAATTTTATACAGCAGGTTGTTATTAACCTCCTTAAAAGTAATGTCATATTGTAATGCTCCTTTTTAAGGTTACATATGTTACACAAAATTTTATCTATCATTTTTCAGGGAGACTCATAAATGCTACTTAAGGATACAGGGTTTTGTGAAGTACTATTTAGTTAAATGTTAGTTATCTTGTTACAGTCTGTGCAGCTGATTTCCTCACTATTCAAGGCAAATCATAATGTCTCCTTCCCTCAACCCAAAACCTTAGTAATATATGTCTTCTTCTCTCAACCCAAAACCTAAGTAACATATCTTATTGGAATAATGGACATTTCCCTTATGAAATGTTCACCGTGAAATGCTATCTAAGGCTACACAATTGATTTTAGGCTGCATTGATGTCCAGTGATGTCTGCACAGCCAATCCCAGCCCTATCACTGAGTTAGTTCCCTTACCCCCATGGTATGGACATTGGTCTATGGTCTTAGTCTGACATGTATGTAACTGAAGTCTTAAAAGGCCACATTTAATTTAAAAGGCATTCGACCATAGGAGCCTTGTGGAAAATTTGACACTGGTATTTCTAACCAAATGTCCAATGGACTTAAAACAATGTTTTGTATAGACTGGTATCATTACAAATTTACCTTGGAGTAGCTGTTCTCTTCATTCCTTCTAGCTCCATGTAAAATTCATCTCTCTGTTTTGTTACTTGTTTTTGTACATCTAGGAGAGCACTGTAATACAAATAAGAGAGAATGTAAATATAGAAAATGATATAAAACATTGCTTAACTTAGACACGAAAATACTTTGGCTTTTTTGGCATTTGTTTATCAAGCTCAGTATTATTAGTGATTTCAAGGTCAAAGAAAGGCTATTTTTCATGACAAATTTTAAATCCATTGATCATTCTTACTCATGCTCTGCTTTTAGCTTCATAAAGTCATCTTTGGTTGTTTCAGAAGATTCTAATAAAGTCTGAAATAAAAACACAAATAACATATAACAAAACATGAATATAACAAACTCTATCAGATTATGTGTAAATACATAACTGGTAATATCCTAACATTATTCAATACATTCACTAGGTTACAAGTATTCATGTATTATCAGAAATGATAACAAAAATTTGCCTTTGTTTTTGAGCAATTTATATGAGAAGAAGGATAAATATTGCAGAGAGATCAATCCCTCTCCCAACTTCATTCTTGGAGGCACACACATAAGAACATAAATGAATGTAGTATCTACATAACATGCTACAATTTCATAGGTTAGGTAGGTTGCAAAGAGATATGATAAGTAAAATGTTTAAATACATACATTATATTTAGCCTCAAGAGTTTCAAAGTCTCTCCTGGGTATGACATCATAGTAGTTTGTGATCATGTCATTCAGCCTCTTTGTGGCATTCTTCTCATCCTCACGGGCTTGTCTGTTAGGAGGAAAACTTGGACTTACTACTAAGTATTTCTATGACATTTTTCTAATTTCAAATGTATGTAGTACAATAAAGCAATAGGTCACATAAGCCATCATCATAAGATTTTTCATACCACAGACAGAATTTTTCATAATTTTACCAAAGCGATTCTAAGTTCATAAAACTTCTAACGACATGCCACATACAAATGTATCTTTCTTTAATCATACCAAAATGAGCTAGATTTTCTAATGGTTATACAAACATGAGCCAGAACCAACATGAGCCAGATTTTCTCATGGTCATTCCAACATGAGCCATGTATTCTCATAATTCAGACATGATTCTAGTGTTCAAAGAAAAAAGCTGAAGGGGGGTCTGGGGGTCCTTCCCCAGCGGGGTGTATAGGGGCAAGGCCCCCGGCCGAAAACGACAATTTTCATCATTAAAGACCCTTCAGAACAGCTTTCTTGGGGCAAAAAATACAGCTTTAAAGTGTTGTTATATTGAAACGAAAATATAATTATATTGATTTTTCTTGTACTTTTTGAGAGGGCTAGGGGTTCACTATCGACGCTCTCATTTCCATGGATTCTTGAGTGATAATGCCAGAGTCAAGGGCCTTTACGTCTACCTCTCCCCTCTGGATGACCGACCATATGCTTTTAGACATTTCTCTTAAGTTCAAATACAAAAAAAAACCTGACGAAAGTTCGATCCGGTTAGCAAGGAACGTCGCGAATTTCCTTGGCTCCGTGTTTCGGATGAATACTAATCGTTCATTGGTCGAATGGTTGCCTATTGACCAATTAGAAATCACGACACATCACAAAACGGCAAAAGTAAAACATCGATTCTATAACGGATTTGTCAAATTCCGGAATTTACGAAAGAGCGGAAATTATAAAAACGAGCGGAATTTACCAATTCTCGAAGCGGAATTCTGCTTTAAAGCGGAGAAAAACCATGTCTGATAATTAAACCAATATGTAGTACAGTCCTCTCTAGGGAAGTTTATATAATGAATAATGATAAACACTCAGAGCCCACAATTTTCAGCCTCTCTGCCTTTATGAAGTGAAAAAACACGATTTTCACTTGATAAAGGCAGAGAGGTCGAAAATTTGTGGAGTTTGAGTGTTTATTATAACATCAGGAGTCAGGTTTTTAACAACTACACCAACCTGAGCCAGATTTTCTAAATCTATACCAACCTGAGCCAGATTTTATAAAAGTATACCAACCTGAGCCAGATTTTGAGCATGACAGGGTCGTCTTGTGGTTCTCCAGTATCGCCCTCCTTGGATGCCAGTAAATCGTCTTTCTGATCTCTCATGTCCGTGATCTCCTGTAGTAATATCTTTTTCTGATCGAGTTCATCTTTATATCGTTCAAATTGTTCCTTTAATTCATCGTGTAACTTGTCCACTTGAGCTTCTAAATCTAACTTCTCATTATTCATACTTTGAATTTTTTCTAAAAGTCGCTTGTTTTCTTCTCTCAAGTCCTTCATTTCTACAAACAGAAAGAAAGATATGCTGTGATGTTAAAAGATTTCTTCGCTTGTTTGTCCATATCTAAACGAGGCATTTTAAACTTTCTTACAATTATTTATTTATATATTTTCATTGTTTAAATATCCCTTATCTTAAATGTCACTTTATATTTCTATTTTGCAGTAAATCATAGCTTTTCTTTTTTTTATAATAAGCAAACAGACAGTGGGAACTGGAAAATATATAGTACATGTAGATTGAAATATTTCATCCAGAGGGAAGGGATGATACAAATAAAAACACAAACACTTGAATACACAAATTTTTAGCCCCTTGGCCTTTATCAAGTGTAAAAAACGACAATGTATAATAAGACTAGGTAAAATCCATCTTTGCCTCTCTGGCGTTCACAGCAAAAAAAAAAAAAAAGCCATGAACACCAGAGAAGCAAAGATGAATGGTCTTATTAGACATTGTCATTTTTTACAATTGAAATTGGCCAAGGGGCCGAAAATTTGTGTATTTGAGTGTTTGTGTTTTTATTTGGAAAATATGTATGTTTTAAATTTCTGCAGCAAATCAAGCAACTTCACATTACATGTACTATAAAGCCTTCTTATCATATGAAATTTTAATGACAAACTGACCTTGTTTTTCCTCCTCCCTTATTGCCATGATCTTTTGATCACACTGTTCAGACACTGTTACCAACATTTGCTGTAAAAAAAATCAATGTTCTAAATTTCACAAAAAAATAAAAAAAAAAAAACAAAAGTGAGTGTTGTGTGCAAAATTCCTTCACAATGCATGTATTTTGAATATTGATTGCTTTATTTATGAAAATAATGTAATTTGATGATGACTTGAAATTAATGTTTATTCCCGTGCCATATCCAAATCTTGATACGTTCATGATTTTAAAAGCTTACAAGTGATTTACATGATTAAATCAGAAATATATTTAATTACAAATATCCAATTTCCATTTTCAAGAAATTAAAAAAATTATTTGTAATACTTCTTCATATCAGAACATACATGTATTTTTAAAACCTTATTTTCTAGATTATTCATACCAAATATGAAATTTAGTAATCATAATATTTGGTAGATACATAAATCTCCATGTTTATCAAAATATTATAATTAGTAATTTAAGATACATGTACAAGTTCTATGCTGATATAACCTTGAGAGGTTCCAGGTCCCTGATGTACTGTCTCTGGTACGCTAACATCATCTCATACTCATTCTTAATGCCAGATAATAATGGTTTATAAGTCTTAAAATCCTCTATCAGGTATTCAAATACTTCTCTATGGGCCTGAAATGAAGTATCATTTAATATGAAATACATGTATTGAATCTGATTATTCAGAAACTCTTTGATGAAAACTTATATATGCTCGTATATTGATCCTTTAAACTGATCTCTTCATTTCAGTAACTTCGATATTTGCTTCATGTCTAAATTACATATATTAAGATTTTTCAGTTATTGGGGGATTAAGAAGTAAAATGTATGTGTAGAACGGGGGGAGAGAATTTCACCATGTTCACTCTGTAGCACAAATTCTTATGAGATTCTCAAAACCTAGTCTTAACAATGTCATCAAATCTTGTACATAAAATTTACCTGCAATCGTAGATCATTAGCACAAACTTCTGTCACGCCCAATGCGCGTAACTCCTTTTTGAGATACCCCTCCAGCTGGTCCAGAAATCTTGGTTTGGGTATCATGTTAGGTTTACCTGTTGATTCCTCATCATACAGTACCAAGCTCTTGTTTTTGGACAACATGAGTGTTGTGGATGGCACAGCATGGCCACTTGCGTGAGCTGGCCATGTGTCAACTTCACCTGATTTGGTGTCCACATAGGGCTAAAAAGGAAAATAAGAATAGTTGAACAAATAAGAAATGGAAATGATAGTTTTCTAGTTCAGTATTTTGGATATTATCAGATGATCAGTCTCTTTTCATTTCAACTTTAATTTCAATACCTCAACTTTATATCAAATTTCAAATAAAACATTAATCATTACAGACTTGACTGATGTATTACCCTGAGAGATCTGGGATTTGGTAGAGGATGTGTCTTATCATTAAGTTTGTATGTAGGACCTGTTAGTCCTTCAAACTTCTGATCTCCTCTTGGTGTGATGCCTCTGGCTCTGAAAGAAGAAACATCGTTATTATATAAAAGGCAAAGGAAGCAACATGTACATGATGTAGTATCATTAACAAAATATGACATAATAGAACAGATGTTGCAAAAAAATTATAGCTATGAAAGTTTATAAGCAAAGGATAGACTTTTTTTAACTATGCAATTGTCAATTTTTGCACATGATAAAGGTCAGGGGCCCAAAAGTACCTTTGTATCTCATGGTGGGGTTTTTTCTTCTTCTTCTTTAATTTTTATTATTATTTATAATTCTCTACTATAAAAGTCCAATTGTCCAAGCTTTTATCTTTCAAATTGTTTTTCATTATTGAAACAATACCAAACGATATTTGTTCTTCTTCCTCCTCCTTGAAGTGCATTATCTAAGTGCTCAAGAACTATTTATCTCCATACCAATTGAGGGATCACCAACATCCCACCTGCTAACAGACTTTTACATGTCATAATGAATGCATGGCCTGTCAATCTCTGATTTCATGAACCATTTAAGTATGATGTCATAATTCATTGGTCCCCAAGCAGGTGCTATGTTGTACAGTTCGCAATCCCTCAATCAAACATATCTGCTCAGCCCAATGACAATTAATGAGATTGTTTTTATTGGTATTTAGCTGAAAAGTGCCTTCTTCTACTTCTTATTCTTCAGTGACCACCTTCAACACAATGAAGATTATACCACTTTGGCAAATCTATTAGCAAATTCGATCATTGGCAAATCTATCAATGTCTATTGGCAAATTTGCCTTCATCATGTCGTCCAATAAGCAAATTTAATATAAGAATTATCTTTCGTAAATCGCACGATGTTAAGAACACTCGGCAATCGAGGGCCTAACATTATTGAAAGAAAGAAAGGAAAGTAAATAAAACCGCATTGTGGAATTGATCTACTCCCTTCATTGTAACAATAGAGAGAAACAAATATTCCACATATCTCGGATTTCCTCTGTCCTCTGATCATAGATCAACCATTTGGACCTGACAAAAGTATGTGACATACCCAGCGAGAGGCGGAAGCCTTGCTACCATCATCCGACCATCCATAGTTAGGATTTTAAATGTTTAAAAAGACTTAAATGCTTTTAACCAAACATGATAGAAATTTCAGAAAATGGCGCCTATGTTGCCAAGGAAGCTTCCCTCGCTTTATTTACTTCCGGTTTTTATTCTGCTCTGCTGTTTCGTCGTATTCTGCTTTGTTTTTATTTTAATTTTGAATTTGTGAATTTTGTTAAATATTGCACTTTTTCATTTTATCACATAATGATTATTTAGGTAAATTAAGAGCATGCATTTTGCCATAAACAACGAAGATTGCAATTTGTTACTACACTTAAGTATCGACGTCCCGCTGAAGACCGCGGTAAGCTACATCGGCCTAAAGCACAACCCACTTCAGACATCGGATAATCGAAAGGGGTGGTGCTTTACCTTCAGTTTTATGGGAATTGATACGTTTTGATAGATATTGATTTTTCCTACATTTAACTTGTAAACCGCAGAGGCCGTAATGATTAACCGACCTCACCAGAGCAAGAAATTAATTTTGATAGCTTGAGACGTTTACACCTTTAAACGTTATGAACTCCATGGCAAATCAATACCAAATCATGTCCCATCAATAGTCAGTCAGTGTATCGGACACTAGAAAAATTACAATACAAAAGAGTCCTTGATATAATTTCAATGGATAAAATATAATAAAATATAAAATAATAAAAAATTATTATAACATAGAGCTCATTTTAATTAAATTCCTATTTTAAGATGGGGAAAATGGCACAAGAAATAATCCCCCCTTTTTTCTCTTAGTTAAATGATATGATTTATTCTTTCTTCTTTTCACCTAAAATGGTTTCCATTCTGCTAAAAAAAAAAGATTAAACAGAAAAAATAAAAATCACGTGGTACAAATATAGTAAAATCATGGCGGAGACTGCTGAGAGTACAATCGGATTTTAATTATAAGATTAATGATTAACAAATAGAAATTCAGAAGGTTAGAGACTGGTTTCCTCTAGTTTTCATATTCATAGTTCATACATGTATCTTGTCACTTAATTTGATATGACTTACTAGTTTTGTAGATGTTAGAAAGGACGGCGGTGGGGGACGTGCCAGTCTCTAACCTTCTGAATTTCTATTTGTTAATCATTAATCATATAATTTTATTAACGGTACAACTTAAATGAACTCTTTTCTAACTTATTTACGTTCGATAACGGTACGCAGTTTTAGCGGTTTTATGTAACGTCGTTTTGACGCTTTACGCATTGTTGATTGTTATGTGTGACGTCATACCTTGTTCATTTTACGCTGGGCTTTGTTTACCAGCAGTTATGGATATTACGTAGAATTCTTTTGTACTCGTGCTTTTCCACTTGATAAAGGCCGAGTGGCCGAAAATTTGTGGATATAGAGTGTTCATTGTTATTTATTATATTAAACTTCCCTACGGAGGACACTACTTCATTCTATAAAATTAATAAATATAGAATGTAGGAACATCATCATATAGAGAGTCAAATCATAACTAAAATCTTCCCCATTAATCCCTTTCCTCTCTAACGCGCATTATATAAAAATAAATGCATCAGCCATTGTAATTTATTTCTGCATAAACACACAAAATAAAACACTTATTCTATAAATAAACAACAAGTTTTGTTAAAAGAAACATGCTTACAAAGAGTTAGTTTTAACTATAAAAATGTTTTTTTACAAGTTCTAACACAATCGCTGATATGATGGAAACTGCAGATTTTATGTTTTTACAAGAACACTGGCTTTTTAACTTTCAACTACCCATGCTAAATGAAATCTGCGAAAATGTTCTAAGCATCGGGAAGTCAGTAGACGACAGTAACCCCATAACAACTGTACGTGAACCAAGAGGCTATGGTGGTGTCGGTATTTTATGGAACATACGTCACGACCACAACGTCACTGTCTTGAATAATGGTTGTCACAGGATACAGTGCATATCGATAAAAAAGACAACACGCCCCTTCTACTTGTCTTCGTTTGTTTATCAACAAGTCAGGTCAAGGTCACAATGTAGAGTTTATTGATTGTATCGACAAACTACGTGAAGTCACTGAGAAATACATGGACTCTCACAATATTATAAATGGCGGCGACTTCAATGAATCTTTAAATGACATAAATCGCAACAATAGGAGGATCGAATATATAAACAGTTTTATCATGGATTACGAATTTACAGTTAGCAAATTAGGACCCACAATCATACATGTTAACGGAAGGGACTGTTCAGAGATAGACTTCTTTTTAGTTCTGGAGTCTCATTCACTAAGTGTACGTAGAAGCTGGAAATAAGACACGTTAGCGTCAAATTCTTCAGATCATCATCCAATCTCATGTGAAGTCACGACTACTCACCACACAGCCAATAACGACGCAAACTCAACACTACGAAGTGACATAAATGTAAAGGTCAACTGGAAGAAAATAAATACAGATGAATACAAGGTCAAGGTCACCGAAAAATTGAAAGATTTTCCTCAAGAAGTAGAGAACAGCTGTGATATCATTGTAGTAAAAAATATTGATCGATTGCACAAGACTCTTTATGAAACCACACATCAATACAGTGCACCCTGCCGTAAAAAAGGACGAAAACAGAAACTCTCCGTTTGATGATATGATATGATTAAGAAAACTATAGTGGGCTTTAAACAAGCTCATTGGCAATACAAACAGGCGATGGATGTTGGTAATGTCACAGAAGAAATCATAAAGGAACGAAAGAGTGCTAAACATAAACTTCGCTCCGAAAATCGACAGGAACATGCAAGGAAGAAAGCGGAACAAAGGAACAAAATTATGGAAGCAAGACAATATGACGCAAACACCTTCTATAGCATTATCAGAATGCAGCGTACTACCTTGAATAATCACATCATGGAACTTAATGTAGGAAATGAAATTCGGATCTATACATGCAACAGAGTACATTACTATGGGTATTACACAACCTGTCTTTTATGGTGATATGATCAACAAAATAAAAAGGATCAAAGGTAGGCAGCATAACCATCGAAAATGCGTCAGAATCATCAAATGCCTTTTATACCGTGGATATGATCCTAATGTCACCAGTCGGACACTAGGCTTGGTACTTGACCAATCTACAGTCTTGTACAAGCGCATCCTTGAGACTTGCACTCTGACTGACTGCGACGACGGGACTCCATGACGGGCCCTGTCCAAACTTCTTTAGAGAAGACAGGGCCCCGACCACCTGTCCTCTCTGAATATCAGTCGGACTCCTCGGGTGATTACAAACATGAGCTCGCTACAGCCGGCAGAGCACGGACTGTATTACGCATGCCCTCTTTTTATATCCATTTACATATTCATCTGTGTCTCTGGGGCCTCTGCGTCTCGCGGTCTTGTTTGTGTGATGTCATCTTACAGTGAGGAGGTTGTTTTACACCACAATTGTACGTTCTTCGAGACCTCTGGGTAATTGGAGAAGTGAGAGGGTTGTGCGCACGTAATCCAGGATAACCACACCATTTGCTGCTTGCGTGACAGATGGCCGTCCAAAGTCGGCACCGGTTACCCATTGGTTTCGTCGGTTTATGTGTAGTCTTTTGTGTTTGATGTTTACATGTCGTTTGTCTCTTTTCCGTCTCGTGCTGTACTCGTCTTTTGTGTTTTTGCATCGGGTGTTTTGGTGTTTTACTGTTGATGCTGCAACGGGGTCTTGTTGGAGATCTCCTCCCTTCTTTTTACAATGGTCATAACATGATGCAGGGATGGGTGGATCATTTTTTGAAACTCTCGGACTCGAACAACGAAACGGCCACAAGCTCGAGTTACGACACAAGTTACAGACAACAGGTTGATGATGATTTTGACTTGATACACGATATTTGCAGTGGAAACACAGTCAACGGAATCTCTGTCACTACTAAGGACATCAGTGATGCTATTGGATATTTTTCAAGTTAACGTACTTCGGACTTCGCACTTTAGGGGTCATATTAAAAGAAATCAGGCGCGATAAGAAACCTAAAATCTGAACACCCATGGACGAAATGACAAAGGACACCTTTCAATATGCATTTATACAAATGAAGACAAATAAATTATTAACGCAGAGTACTCTAAGTTCATTGGAATAGAATATATATATTGCGTTAGTGAGAAAGTCTCTTCGAAATGCGATGTCCGAAGTCTGAAGTCCGCGAGCGTGAAGAATGTCTATTAAGAAACTCCATTGCGGCAAAGCTCCTGATGCCTATGATATAATGTCATTTAGATGAAAGATCATGTTTCTTTTATGTAATATTTACAATGCCATATTTAATCTTCAACTGTACCCGAAATACTGAAAATTGGCACAATATCACCTGTATTCAAAAAGAGGGAAAAGCGCTCTGAATCAAAGAACTAAAGAGGTATCACCGTATTACCTGTCCTTGGCAAACATCTAGAAATAGTTGTCAGAGACCACCTCCGTATCGTATTAGACCCACAACAAAACCTGTTGCAAAGAGGATTTACTGCAGGGTCCTCTCCGTTAAACTGCGCTCTACTAATGGAGGAGTTTATCAGGGAATGTCAAGATATAGATTTACAACCTTTTCTGGCACTATTGGATGTCAAATCTGCCTTTGACGTAGTAAGACAGCATAACTTATTTAGAAAACTGTACATTTCATGAGTACAAGGATCCCTATGGAATATCATCTACAGTCTTCAAATAGTGGGAAGGTCAGCGCTCATGCACATTCAATGTTACACAAGGTGTAAAACAAGGCGGGATTTAAGTGCCGATTTATACAAATTGTACGTAAACGACCTTCTTTAAAATCTGATCTCGGAAAGTAACATAGGCAGACATATTGGCGATATCCCCTGAAACGCATCTACATGCGCAGACGACATGTCATCCACAAGCTCAGATAAAAATCAACTACAGCAACTCTGCAACATGGCGAAAGACTATAGTGAAATGGAGCACTACCAACTCCAATCTACAAAGAGTGTTGTGCTACCGACCAACAAAAAAAAGGATCTGGGAAGACTCAACAAGAAACATGCACCTGGAAAATTGGAGACACTTCCATGCCTATAGTCGATAATGCTGTGCATGTTGGTGTGAAAAGGACGTCTAAACCTACAGCCAGAGGAGCAATAGAAGAAAACATATTAAACATTTAAGAACAGATAAATTGGCAGCATGGACCAGACATGCACGTTTCGGGTACTTAACCCTCGTCAGTGATCCTCAAATCTAAACAATGTAATATGCCAAAAAAGTATGAAAGTTACTGTGTCGAAAAAGCGTACCGAAAGACGTAGCAGGATGGGTGGGATATGATGCTGCAGGACCCACTTTTTAGAAATTTCAAGAAATTTTGATAACAGCAATTTTAGAATGCGTTGAAGTATCGATCAACCGAAATTGATCGAACTTGGCTACATGTGCCCTCGGGGACTCCTGGTCCACCAGCAGTGACACTCACCAAGTGGTGTAAATGTTAAACGTCTTCAAATTGAAAAGCTAGAAAGACTATGTACAGTCTTATGTCTTCAGGTCTTCATGGAAACAACGGTCTGGACCCAGGTTCATGCATTCATCTACTGAAAGTATGTGTCATACCAGTATTGCTGTATGGTCTTGAAATCCAGATCTCTTCAGAAAATGAGTGAAAAGCTCTTGACAACATGCTGTAACGTACGCTGAAACAAATACTTTCACTACCAACAAATACAGCTGATCCAGCACAATACATAGTTCCTGGTATTCTACCTCCTGAGGGAAGTATCCATATTCGTGCATTAACTTTCTTTGCCAATATATGTAGGTTACCCGATGATTCTTTAGAAAAAAGGATAGCGACACGTCAACTCGCAATCAAAGATGCGGTAATCAATAGCTGGTTCGTACAAATTCAGAAGATATTAGTCAAATATGATCTACGAAATGCACATCAGATGCTTCAAGATCCTCCTTCAAAAAGCAATTGGCGTGGAACTGTACTGCAGCATACAAGTACTGGACCCAAAGACTCACACATTGTGCAGAACAATATACTTCACTCAAATTTATTGATGCAAATTCGTATAAACCAGGAAGAGTACATTCTCTGTTCCATGATGTCACAAACAGTAGAGCCGTTGCTCGTTATGCAGTGAAAATAAGTGTAATATGGCCAAAGAGTGAGAAAGTTATTATGTCCAAAATATACCGAAAGACGTACGCAGCAGGATGGGCGTGATATAATGCTACAGGACCCACATTGTAGAAATGTCAAGAAATTTTGATAACAAAAATTTTCGAATGCGTTGAAGAAACCATCAACCGAAGTTGATCGAACTTGGCTACATGTGCCCTCGGGGACTCCTAGTCCACCGGCAGTGACACTCACAAAGTGGTACAACTGTTAAACGTCTTCAGCAAAGGAGGGGATCTCCATCAACACCAGACTGCAGCACCCACAGCAAAACTCCAAAACACTCAATGCAAAAAACACAGAGCAGACAAGCACGGAAAGGGACGCAAAAGGGACAAGGAACGTCAACGCACAACACAGAAACATCACACTCAAAGGACTACACATAAACCAACGAGACCAATGGACAACCGGTTCCGACTTAGAACGGTCATCTGCCACGGAAATAGCAGATGGTGTGGTTATCCTGGATTACGTGCGCACAACCCTCCCACTTTTCCGATTACCCAGAGGTCTCGAAGAACGTACAAATGTGGTGTAAAATAACCTCCTCACTGTCAGATGACCACACACAAAGAAGACCGCAAAACGCAGGGGCCCAAGCAACACAGATGAATATGTAAATGGATATAAAAAGAGGTCGTACGTAATACAATCCGTGCTCTGCCGCCGCGAGCTCATGTATGTTATCACCCGAGGAGTCCGACTGACATTCAGAGAGGACAGGTGGTCGGGGCCCTGTCTTCTCTAAAGAGGTTTGGACATGGCCCTCATGGAGTCCCGTCGTCACAGTCAGTCAGAGTGCAAGTTTTAAGAATGCGCTGGTACAAGACTGTAGATTGGCCAAGTACCAAGCCTAGTGTCCCTCTGGTGACATTAGGATCATGTCCACGGTATAAAAGGCGTTTGATGATTCTGACGCATTTTCGATAGTTATGTTGTCTATTTTTGATCATTCTTATATTGTTAATTATGTAAACATAAATTGCAGGTTGTGAAATACCCAAAGTAATATACTTTGTTGCCTGTATTGGTCCGAATTTCAAAAGAAGAAAATTTCCAGAATGTCTCTACTAGTTTATGAAAGCGAAAGCCTTGTCCGAAAAATTTCTGGGTAATTTGTAAATTTCTACTATGAAAATCCAAAACATCAGTACATGCTCTAGCATTCCGGATGAGCTGTGAAATGTAGATACCATAGGGCGGTAATCTAGGAACATCACCGTCAAGCCAGGGGAAATAAATAATGTAATATGGCCAAAGAGTGAGAAAGTTATTATGTCCAAAATGTACCGAAAGACGTAGCAGGATGGGTAGGATATGATGCAACAGGACCCATGTTTTAGAAATTGCAAGAAATTTTGATAACAGAAATTTTCGAATGCGTTGAAGAAATAATCAATCGAAGTTGATCGAACTTGGCTACAAAAAGTTGTAACAAAATCATTTGACCCCTGTGCACGAGTGCCGCGAATTCATGTGCGTGTGACTCCTGACGGGACAGATTCAGTGACGTCTCAGATTGACTCTGTCGATGTTTACGTTTCTCGTCTCTTCGTATCTTCCTTAGAACCCACCGATGGGAATCACGATATCATTTGAATGCAGTTTTAACTAAAGACAACATTTTGTCTTCACGGAATTCAGTGACTAACCTTGTTAACTTTTGAGAGACTTGCGCTTGTAAACTACGATCGGCTGGCGAATCATTTTTGAAACTGTACCTTCGATATGCATGCATAATGACGATTGGAGACGAATGAGAAAATAGTTTAAATAGAAAGACTCGTTTATTAAGAAAACATTTACTTGATAATATATTGCGAAATTTCTGCTTACCCATTATTGATATTAAGTCTTGCTTAAGGAGCTCTATAATCGTTTGACGTCATCATATTCCCGGCGTCAATACTGGTTCGAATGGTGTCGGTCTTCAAACTCCTCTAATTTGCTTGTTTCTTGACGGATTTCAACAAGTTTGGTATCGATAGAACCAGAAAGTTATCATCTACAATCTGAGTGTTATATATATATATAATCAAATGCATCGTTAAATCTATATATTAAAAAATATCCCGTAAGTGAGACACCCTTGCTGACTACCGTAAACGTATTATTTTTATAACGTCATCATCGGAAATTCAACCTTGTGTTGCTTGGCAATAAAATCAAGTAGAAAAACAAGTTTAATGATCAAACAGGATATTTCTTTGAGATTTTAGCGATATAATAGATAAAATATTTCAAGTTGTCACTGCTGGTGGACCAGGAGTCCCCGAGGGCACATGTAGCCAAGTTCGATCAATTTCGGTTGATCGTTTCTTCAACGCATTCTCAATTTCTGGTATCAAAATTTCTTGGAATTTCTAAAAAGTGGGTCCTGTAGCATCATACCCCACCCATCCTGCTACGTCTTTCGGTATACTTTTCGACATAGTATCTTTCATACTCTTTGGCATATTACATTGTTTAGATTTAGGATCACTGATGAGGGTTTAGTACCCGAAACGTGCATGTCTGGTCCACGTTGCCAATTTATCTGTTTTTAAATGATGCTATTCAATTTGAAGACGTTTAAATTTATACTACTTGGTGAGTGTCACTGCTGGTGGACCAGGAGTCCCCGAGGGCACATGTAGCCAAGTTCGATCAATTTCGGTTGATCGTTTCTTCAACGCATTCTAAATTTCTGGTATCAAAATTTCTTGGAATTTCTAAAAAGTGGGTCCTGTAGCATCATACCCCTACCATCCTGCTACGTCTTTCTGTATACTTTTCGACATAGTGACTTTCATACTCTTTGGCATATTACATTGTTTAGATTTAGGATCACTAATGAGGGTTTAGTACCCGAAACGTGCATGTCTGGTCCACGTTGCCAATTTATCTGTTTTTAAATGATGCTATTCAATTTGAAGACGTTTACATTGCTATCTCTTATTATCTTAGGTAATACGAATTTTTCTACAATTTTTTTCAACTATCGTACTATGCAGCGAGATGTTATCGAATAAAGTTTCATTATTTAAAAACTTTGAGCGAGTGAATTTTAGTTTTAACCCTGCTTTGTTCAAAGATATATCTATTTTACAGATAAGTGCACGTATTATCGAGAACGAGGGAGGTTAGTGACGTCCACTGATTGACCTTGAACGTCAAAATGTTTAAAAACGCTTCCGTTTACTTTTTCTATTTCTCTTATTCATATTGCCGTATCTCCGACACCCGGCGATCGTTGTATTTTAAAAAAAACCCGCTTATTTTACATTCTTAACGCCTTTTAGAATATAACTATATCTAGAAATGTCATCTTCTGTGTTAATTATTTCAGAATCGCCCCCTTTTTTAAACATTATGGAGAACCCTAACCCCCCCCCCCCTTTTTTTTAAATCGTTACTATGACAACCAAGTATTTTGAATCAGGATGAACGAAAACATGTACTTTTTATAATTTTTTTGAAGAACAGAGTTTGTCGTTGAGAAATATGTAAAAGAAAATAACTTCTGACAAAGACTTCTTATCATTTTGATGACAAATAAGGGTACAGGGTACTTTTTCTTTAAATTTTAATTTTGGGTGGGGGATGCACAAAATGTACTTTTCGGGAACAGTTTTAGCTGTTATACTCTTTGAAAGCATTATCTATAAAGAAATAGACATATTTGATGATATCATGGTGAAACTAATCACAAGAATGGTTTTAATGTGAAATTATTATCCCTATATCATGTATTTATCTATCAAAATTCACTGTTTTGCGACAGATCTCGGAATTGCTTTACACATGTATATTCAGAGGACCACAAGTCAATCAAATGAACGATAATATGTAATGTTAATTACAAATATAAATCATCAGACATGAATGTCAAATAAACAGAATAATTTTTTTTTTTTGCTCTGACAAAGAATTCTTGGACTATTGTGCCACCTTAATGGCACTATTTCTTGAAGTTATAGCCGCTTCCTAGTAATGCTATCAAACACAGCGGGAAATTCAAACTTAAGATTTGTAGTTTACCGACTGAAACGACAAATGATGAATGTAAATATAAGAAATGAATGTTTTTAGATGGTTGGTATGGGGAATTTATATAATCATCAACCATAACGGGAATTTATATAACCTTTTGGATTTTGATAAACTCATGACGCCCTACCGGGCGTCATTCAATTTATCAAAATCCATATGGTAATATAAATTCCCCTTATTGCACCTCGGACTAGTTTCTTACCATAGGATTGCGTATATCACGTCACGTGATTGCCTCCTATGAGGCCATAGCCTACCCCATCATCTTGATATAAGGCAATGGCGGCCTGACTCGAGGCGAGGAAAACAAGATGGCTACCTTTTACATAAAGTAGACAACAAATTGGATCATGTAAGACACAAACACAGACAAGAAGACACTAATTTACTAGTAACTAAATTAATGGTTTTAGAATTACATCTTCCTTTCTTAATTCAAAATAATACAACCAATGCTTCATTTATCATCTTTTCCTTTGTAGACCTGTTGATCGTATATAATGTTACGTTTCCGCGGTCAAATTAGGTTTCTTACGTTATGCTTGTGGGCGGTAAATGCTGATTTTACGGTCATAAACTGAGTTTTTCCGGCGATGCGTTAGCGGAACCAAAATAAAAAAACCCCGGACGTTTGCACCGTAAAATCAGCATGGTCCATGCTGTAAATTTATCTGCACTAAAATGATGCTAATGAATTTGAAGACGTTAAACATTTAACACCCGCAAACATAAAGTCTGTATCTATTTATTCCCATTCTAATGCAATCTATACGTGTGTTTTTGTAAATGCAAGGCGAAATGTGACGTTAGCAACGTCAAAGCATAGTGCGTTCTCGCATTATAATGTTGACGTCACTGATGTAAAGGTGACGTCAGAGGCAAGCGAATGCGCGCCAAATGACAAGATGAGCGTTTATATTTTGAAATGATCATTCACTTTTATTTCAATTGTACATAGAAATTGTTCTCGATGCAATAAATGCGTTATTAGGTTTATATCTGATATACAAGTATAGTCAAGAACGGCAAGTTGAGAGAATTGTTAAAAAGGGTCCCAAATACAGAGAAAGTATGTCCTTTACATGGAACCAAAATTTCAAAATTATCATGGACTCTTGTGAAGACGTTGGGCAAAGAAAGAGGATGTACAGCTCGACACCCTTTCCGAATGGATAAAATCCATCAGAGGGTTACTTTTATCTAGAATTACCCGCTTAAAATCAACTGTGAACACCAGATTCGAGTCTATATTTAAAGACCCTGATATTATCACAGAACTTACCTACCTCCAAGAACATTATGTCATCACACCAGCGGACAAAGCCTCAAATGATTACACATTTACTTGCAAATAGTACTATTTCGACAGTCTAGTTAAAGAGTTGGGTTTAAATTCGACACCTGGAAATCCCACTTACACCCCAACAACCTTTCTGCCTCTGAAATAATAGATAACCACAAATCAGCTCTTGCTTCCTTTGGCTTCCACACTACCAATTTAGATTTAGATTTACCATACTTATACTGCATACCTAAAATGCATAAGAATCCGTACAAACAACGTTTCATCGCTGGTTCCTCAAAATGTTCTACCAAATCTGTATCGATCTTACTCACCAAAGTTTTATCTGAAATCAAATCTAGGCTTCAAATATATTGTTCGACAGTATATTCTCGCAGTGGTATCAACCAGATGTGGATATTAAGGAATTCGAAGGAACTTTTATAACATCTGAAATCCACTCATTATAGAAGAGTCCATTCGATCAAAGCCTTTGAATTTTCGACACTTTACACTACAATTCCACATTCTAAATTGAAAGAAAGACTCGCAAAAATTATAAGTAATGCGTTTACAAGTAAGAACGGTAATCGCAAATACAAATTTATTGTTGTGAACTAAGACAAAACCTACTTTGTAAAAGAAAAGTTCGATTCTGAAAATAAGTACACTGAAATAGATTTTATTCAGATGTTAAACTTTTTGATCGACAACATTTTTGTGGTGTTTGGAGGAAAGGTCTTCCAGCAAATTGTCGAAATTCCAATGGGGACCAATTGTGCCCCACTCCTTGCCGACATCTTCCTTTACTCGTACGAAGCTGAATTCATTTAATCTTTGGTCTCTGAAGGGAAAAGATACTTAGCTTCTGACTTCAACTTCACTTACAGATACACAGACGATGTGTTGTCCATCAATAATCCAAAATTTGCGGATTACCTGAGCAGTATCTATCCTTCAGAGCTTGAAGTCAAAGAAACTACAGAGACAAATAATTCAGCATCCTATTTGGACATAATGTTGTCCTACGACACTGATGGTCACATGAACACCTCACACTATGACAAACGTGACGACTTCAATTTCAGCATTACAAACTTTCCTTCTCTGAGTAGCAACATCCCTTCATCGCCAGCTTATGGTGTGTTCATATCTCAGTTGATACGCTATGCCAGAGCAAAAGAAGGGAGGAGATCTCCAACAAGACCCCGTTGCAGCATCAACAGCAAAACACCCGATGCAAAAACACAAAAGACGAGTGCAGCACGAGACGGAAAAGAGACACACGACATGCAAAAATCAAACACAAAAGACTACACATAAACCGACGAGACCAATGGGCAACCGGTGCCGACTTTGGACGGCCATTTGTCACGCAAGTAGCAAATGGTGTGGTTATCCTGGATTACGTGCGCACAACCCTCTCACTTCTCCAATTACCCAGAGGTCTCGAAGAACGTACAGTTGTGGTGTAAAACAACCTCCTCACTGTAAGATGACATCACACAAACAAGACCGCGAAAGGTAGAGGCCCCAGAAACACAGATGAATATGTAAATGGATATAAAAAGAGGACATGCGTAATACAGTCCGTGCTCTGCCGGCTATACTAAATATACGGATTTTGTTCTGAGAGCTAGGCGTCTTTAAGATAAGCTTCTCAGTCAGGGATATGTTTGTGACCGACTAACATCGTCACTGAGGAAGTTCTACGGTCGATATGGGGAACTCGTCATACACTATGATGTCCCACTCTCCAGAATGGTGGATGATATTCTGTCATAGACCATTTGAACCATCCAACCAAAGATTGTACTCTATGTCTTCCCAAATGGAAGTAACCGGATGTGACAGTTCTACCGAATGGAAGCGGCGGGTCCGTCGATGCTTAATTTTGTGCTCTATTGTGAGTGCTGTTGAGATTATCGTCAGGATCTTCTTTAACTCATTTGTGTCACACTTATGCCCTTTGCCGTGTGGAGCTCGTAAAAAAGTTCCCCGCGAGGGGTCTGACAGTAAGTGTTTTGAATATATTTCCCTGACATTCTCGCCATAGCACTTTCTATATAGACATAAGGTCAGAGAGTGCATGGATTTTAGATATTGGTTTCATTTTCTTGCTTAAACATCGACGGTGGGTGCGGCTAGCCAACAGGGGATGCTTACTCCTCCCGGGCACCTGGTCCCACCTCTAGCTTGCTAGGGATCCGTCGATGCTTAATTTTGTGCTCTATTGTGAGTGCTGTTGAGATTATCGTCAGGATCTTCTTTAACTCATTTGCATGCAAGCAGGATATGCTTACTCTTCCTGGGCACCTGGTCTCACTCCCATATCGGGAGTTCGCTTCTTTTCGTGTGGTGGAGGCTTTTGTTTGTTTTCTTTGGTTCCTATTTCATCCTGATTTTGTATGCCTTCGGTTTCTGATTTTCTGAATTATCGATTTTGTGTTGTATACAGGGATATGGTCATTATCCATATTTGACATACCATAGAAATACAGAGGGGTAAGCTGTGATCATAGTCACACCCATTGTCACAGCTTACCAGAATGTCTTTACAAGTTTGTGAAAACGAAAACCTTGACCTAAAAGCTTCTTGGTTATTTGTTAATTTCTATTATGAAAATCCAAAACATCAGTACATGCTCTAGCCTACCGGACGAGCTGCGAAATGTAGATACCATAAGACGGTAATCTAGGAACATCACCGTCAAGCCAGGGAAAATTTACTATGTTGAAACCAAAGTCTTCTCTTTTGTCATACACACTTGTATAAATCTCTCCATTAACAATTTTTATATTCAGGTCCAAAAATGATGTTTCTGTCTGCGTTTGTAACGTTTGCCTTGTTTAGAGTCAGTTCCTGTGGGTAAATAACATTTTTATACTTTTCAAAGACAGGATTGTCGATAGTAAGAATATCATCTAGGTACCTAGAATTACCATTTAAACATTTCACATCATCATGTTTTCTTTGTTTTTGAAGATTTCTGTGATAGTCGGTTTAAGAGCTCTACAGAGCTCATGTTATTTGTTATTTATGTACAAATTGCCGACTCTAAATAAAAATTACTTTTCTTTACTTTCGGGATATGCTACCTGGATCATTGGTTTTTCAATTTCAATTATTTATTCATGTTGGCATACATAAAAATACAAGTAACAATTTAAACAAAGTTCAAACAAAACAAAACAAAATTAAAACTAACAACATGATTATATTTCAATTTATATTGAAATGCCATGCCCGTAAGGGCCCATTTTGGTCAATAAACTATCTAATCCATAGTATAGAAGTAGAACAGTAGAATAACAATGAACTGGCTAAGGGAAAAGTTTTGCAATTTTACATGCATGTTCATGCATATGAGGCGCCGTTTTACTATTTATTCCCTATTTTTTTTATATCACAAATTCGATTTTTTTATATCAGAAATTCCGTCATATTTTGTGATATCAAAAAATCGATTTTTTGATATCACAAATTCTATTTTGTGATATTAAATAAATCGAATTTTTGATATCAAAAATTCGAATTTGTGATATCACAAATTCAAATTTGTGATATCGCAAAACGGAATTTCTGATATCAAAAAATCGATTTTTTGATATTACAAAATATGACGGAATTTGTGATATCAAAATTGCAAATTTAAATTTTCGGCCTTTATCAAGTGAAAAACACGATTATAAAAGTATCCATAACTGCTTGTAAACAAAGCCCAGCGTAAAATCAATACGCTGGGCTTTGTTTACCAGCAGTTATAGATATTATGTAGAGATCTTTTATATTCGTGTTTTCCACTTGATAAAGGCCGAGTGGCCGAAAAATTGTGGATATTGAGTGCTTAGTGTTATTTATTATAGATTTTAATGAAAGCTGGCGTGCGTTGATGGCTTTGCCATGTGTCATATTAAGAAATGAATCTCATATTTTTCTCTTGATGCAGGTATCACCCGAAAAATTGGACAGAAAACTTTTGCATAAACGCGTTACGCGCATTGATGCAGTTTTCTATCCAATTTTTCGGGTGATACCTGCATCAACAGAAAAAAAATATGAGATTCATTTCTTAATTCAGATGTGGATTAAGTTAGTTGATATTTCTAATGAGAAAAAAAAATCTCAAATTTTCCATTTTGAAATTTCAACTTTTTCAGGGTAGATTTTACGTCTTATTCTAACAGCTCCTTTAACGTAGCCCGCGGGGAAGTTTTCGTCACAATCAAATGTGTACGCAGGTTTCACCCTCGAATTTTTTTATGTGCACATCTATGCTATGACGTCATAAACCTTACTTGATCGTAGCGTCACGTTACGTTGCGCGACATATATCGTTAGGGCGCAAATAATGGCTTTTTTTAATACTTATATTTTCTAGTAAGCGTAGCGAGCCGAAATTTTTAAACATAAACTTTACATTGAGTCTAAATTCAGTCAAATTGAATGTATTTAGACACGCTTGCAATTAGAACCGGAAACTTTGAGGGATGTTTGGTTATATTTTGACTATTTCTAATGAATGATATATGAATGCAATTTTTTCTTCAAATATATTGGAAATTAATGTTCTTTCATCCATCCTCCTCCATCCTTATTTAATTTTTTATTGCACCATATAGACGGAAGGAGAAGGCTTTACTTTTTTTATTGTTTTTATTCACCACAACTTGTATGCTGACATAAAAAATGAACATATCTTCTATAGATAATGATTATATTGCATATACATGTAAGACATTGCATGAAATATACAAGGCTTAACGGTATTGTATATAATTTGGTTTCATCTCAGGATTATACAAGAGTATAATTATCCTTAATATTTCTATCGTGATAAAAAATTATTGAAATTCAAAAGCTGTCGTGATTAGTTTTCAAAAATCAAATTTAAAGTTTCCCATCTGCTTTTAATTCGTTTACTCTTTTGTTCTGACACAAGGTCTATAGGATCTGGTGAAGGCTTTACTTTTGATCAGTCTTTTTCTCGCTCTCCTTCTTGCTTGTTTCTCAGTGTGCACAATCGGGGAAAGCGGTGGTGTGTGTGTGGGGGGGGGGGGTTGTCCGACAGAAAAGGAGGAGGGGCTGCCTTATAAAATAAAATTAATCTTCACAATACTTTTTATATTATATTCAAAGCGGTGATTTACTTTCAGAATTAGGAACACATAGTGTCTGAAAGTTCGATTATTACGTAAGACAAAGATTTGTATATATCAGAAAGCAGAGCGAACCGGAATTGTTTTGTAAGGGGACGACCAATTTGATCCTGGGGGGAGGGGGCGCTAGCAAATATTTTTCGGGTCAGATTATTTATTTTCCAGTAACTAAAGATCAGAATATTTATTTTTAACCTGTAACAATCCTGACAAGCAAAAAAAAAAAGGTCATACTTAGGAGTCAAGGTCAGTGTTAAAAATTTGCCAAAGAGACTACATATGTACAAGTTGTTTGTTTGTTTGGATTTTCATTTTATTTATTTATTCATTTATTAATTTATTTATTTTTTGTTATCGGAAAAAAGATACTGTACTGCCTTCTTGAGGAATTCCTGAACTCGGAGAAATGCAAATTTCATTTTAATAATATATATAACGACAATCGAGGCGGCTGAACGTAATGATAGAAAACGAGCATGAAATGAAAATCACAATGTATATCTTATATGGACCGCCCCTCCCCAACCCTTTTCCGATATTATAAAGTATATGTACATATAAACAAGAGGGAATTTTTTGTATACCCCACCAAAAGATATCGGATTAAATAGTAATGAGCATGTCTGTTCCGTATGATGTTTTCAAATATTTGAAGAAAAAAAATGTCATGTACGGAGAATTTTATTTTTACATTAAGAAATAAGGTCTAGTTCGAATACAGCCCATTTAATTGTTGATTAATTATCTTTAAAAAAAGGTGTTTCTGGATGTTTTAAAGAAGACCGTTACAGAGAATCAAATATTCCGCATACTCCTTGACGTCATGTTGACATATGCGATCTGAACACGCTGTGACTTTGACGTTGCGAGTAAAATTGACGCCGAAGCCACGCAAAACAAATTTTCAATCTTAAATTGCAAAAAATCTGCCGAGAAGACCCATCCATGTTTTTATATATTCGAATTTAGTTCATTCTCTTCTTTTACATGTAAGAAGGGCTTTAAGGACCTCCACAACTTAATGGAGAAAATGATAATGAAGCAAGCCGTGTTTTGCCTTTTGAATGAGTGCGGATTTTTGAATAATAAGTATCAAAATGGCGATAAAAATTGCAAATTTCCTCTTAGAGACACAATAATCCGGAGAAATACAATACTCAACCTGGCAACAATATTTTTGATCTCCCTTTTCACCCTCCTTGGTCAATTTTCTAGATTAAAATTATTTTAGTTCAGAAAATGCATATTTTCGAATAAGAACGTCAATGCCGTCTTTGAGGCTTAAAATCTCGAAAAACTTCGTGAAATAGTTACATGAAAATTTTATCAAAGATTGATCAAATCTTATATTTCATGTAGACAAATTTTCAGGCTATGTTTTCTCGCAAAATTTTACGTGCCGTAACGCCGCGATGTACCTTAAATAATACATTTTTTTATCTTTCATCAATTTATTAACACATTGATTTTTGTAACAGTGATACTGGTATCTATTTGTCATCCTAATTCATGGTAATAACTTCAAGCTATTGAGTACATATTTATTTACAGTACGTTATAATTTTACCGTCAACTATGAAACATAATTCTATTGGTTAAATATTTCCATATCATCCAATCAAACTAAAGCTTGTATAGTCGTTCGGGACCGTTAGGGTTCATCCGGGCAACGGAAAGAAAGAAGAAAAAATGGCCACTACTTGTGGCTCAAGCTCTACTGAATCTTTAAATTCCAGTGAACACGACATCTCTGATCGTTTTAAACTGTTGTACCCGGCGGTAAACGAAGATGAGACACCGCTACCTCGATCCTGGAGTTCAAAAGATAAATACAATTACATCGGACTGTCACAAAACAATCTGCGAGTACATTACAAAGGTGAGATCGATAGATTTTGTCCTCGTTTCGTCATAGTAATAAAAAATAGGATCTATATACCTCTGTAAATTTAATCTTTATCAAACTAGAAAAAATAATGTATTTAGATATTGCATTCATGAAGTCTGTGCTCGCCATTTATCTTTGGCGATGATAATCAAAGAAACTTGACCAGTTGTTATAGGAGATTTCTTTGTTTTGATGTTATTTTTAGCTCTTGAATCAGCTGATTTCACATCAAGGTAACACAAAGAACAAGTCATTTGACTGTGAATGCTATGACTTTATCAGGTTGGGGAAAACTTCAGATCGAGCTATAATAGTTCGATCGGGCTATAATAGATCCATGTAGCTATCATAAAACTATTTTTTCTTAAGAAAAAAATTAAAAATTGATGATAATTAAATTTTGTTTACAAGTCGCACTAGTACTGATAAAATACTACAACTTTTGTATAGAAACCCCTATTGAAATACCAACAGATAAGGAGATAAGGAACCTCAAATTTTTCGTTTTTTCAAAATCTTGTTGCTCATCATCGGTCCATATTTGAATATATGTGCCTTGTTAAAATTATTGATATATATCGAGTACAAATTGAATCAGTGAATATTTTTCAAAAATTTTGATTTTAGTTAAATTTTGTATTGAAAAATGTTATAAGGCAATAGCTTGTTCTAGCTATTATAGCCTGATCAAGCTATAATAGCTCGATTTGAAGTTTTCCCCAACCTGTTTATGTTTACATAGTGAGAATACAATCTCTTGCTTTGAGCATGGTCCAGTTTGTTTAAAACCATGACATATGTCAGTATCATTAAGTTTTTCCTTTTGTCAGCTTTCAACATTTTTGTTCTAAAACTTGATAACAATGATAATTTATTTTTCAAAAGATGTTGCAAACTTCCTTCCTCAAGTAACATGCATCTTTAATTTCAATTAAGTAAAAACCACCAAAATGAAAAAAAAAAATTTAATTCTCTTTCCATTCATTTGTGCCTTCATTCATTCATTCATTCATCTGTGCCTTTCACCTTTCATTCATTTGTTCATCACTTGCCATAACTATCACAATTATTTAAAAATATGATTAATTGATTTAATTTAATCATGTCAATTATTTATCATGGATCATTTCATTCAAATTTCACAGTTGGTCATTTGTGTGATCATTTGGTGAGTTGTCCTAAATAAAGTGGTTCTTAATGCACCCAGTGATTTTTCTCACTTTTGGGGTAAGGGGATCAGGGTTGTTGCATGGGGAAAAATATGTGCGTGAACTACTCAAAAGGAGATTCTTTGAATAAATCAAGATTCTTTCAAAAACTGTAATATAACTGGAATGGCTTCATGTAAAAAGAACCATACCTGTATTCTATTTTGACTTTGATTTTGTTGAATTTTACATACTGTTTTAAGGTATTCAATGGGTAATGCAGTGTTTGGGAAGACAAACTTGCTCAATGGGACTATGGCCCCATCCACTTGGACTTCAATCATGTCATTGTCAATGGGCCATTCTCAAAATCAATGGGCCATCTTTCTTCACGAAAGGGTCATTCCAAAAACGTACAATTTTCGAAAAGCTTTTCATACAACGTATGTATAATACATGTACATCAGATGTTAGCACATTTTTAGTTGTGAAATTCCCAATTTTACCATTTCCAATGAATAATTTACAGACATATCACAGAACAGCCAAGATCAAACTTTCAGCCACCTATCCTGTATTTTTTGTGTCCATGTATGGGAAGGTTCATGTTCAGCTTTGTTGATATAAGCAGATAAAAGAAGAGGGGGGGGGGGGGAGGTTGACTGCAATTGACATTCCTGTACAAATTTTATTGCTTCAATTTGAACCCATTGACTGACCACTTATTTCACGGACTTGAAACCAAATATGAACATCATGGAATAATGCACATGAGGGTGCAGTGAGTTGCCGATTTTATGGATAATTTTTTATCAGAATGGGACTATGGCGCAGGGTGCATGGCCTTCTCAATCACTGGTAATGAGAAGAAATTGGGGTACCAATTTATGGAATCCTGACACCTAAAATCACTGCATAGATATAATGTAAAAATTAATCATGTTCATAGAATTTTTTTTACCAGTTTAGATATTAAAGGCCTGTTTTTTTTTACCGAGTGGTAATTTATATGCACACCTGAGTGATCTAAGCTTGGTAAGCATAATAAACGCGGCATCTACTGACCAGTGATATTCCTAGAGACACAAGCGGTGTGTGACATCAAAGACATACCGACAGGTATACTTGATAATGCTAATTAGATATACCACAATTTTACCTATTTGAAGCTGTCAATCAAAAATTGAGAGAGTTATAAAGGATACTTAGGACCAATCAGATTGCGATTAGAGATGTTAGATGGCATAAGGACATGTAATGTTAAGAGCTGTAATCTGCCCAGTTTTTACTTGTGACACCAGCTCAACCAGTATTATTTTAAATGTGTCCTGTACATGAAGTTATTTCATTTCAAGTATCTTAATCAAATATAATAGTTTTATTGACATAATTATGAGAAATAACCTATATTTTTACGTAGAAGTGAGGGTAGGGGTATTTTTATGATAAATGATACGAGTGAAATGTAGAAAATTGTCTAACAATCGATTGCTTTTGTTGATTGAAATGTCAAAATGAAATACTATAAGATTCAATAAGAAATATCTTGCTGAAAAATTATTTTCTCCAAATATTATACCAAACACGTGGCCAGAGATACATAATCGAACACTCACTCTCACTTATATTGTACAATTAACAACACTGCCGTTATAAAAATAGTTTGAATCAGCTTTTTTAGCTCACCTGAGCCAACGGCTCAAGTGAGCTATTGTCATAGTGTTGCGTCCGTCGTCCGTCGTCGTCGTAAACTTTTCACATTTTAAACTTCTTCTCCAGAATGGCTGAAGGGATTTTGATGAAACTTGGTAGGTATGAAGTACTCATGGTCCCCTACAAGTGTTGTTGTTTTTCGTCCGGATCCGTCAACAGGTGGCGCCACCACAGCCAATAGTAGGTCACGGGGGGTACCCTCCTATGACAAACTTCTTCTTCAGAACCGAAGCATGTATCGACAAACCGAAAGCATCAGGATGATCTAGAGAGATGTCTTCAGAAGTGTTGTTATTTTTGGTTCCACTTCGAAGTCAAATTTTTGACGCGTTTTTGACGTCTTTTCGGACTTAGTCAGAAATGCACATTTTTGCACTATTTCTTTAAATAACTCAATAAGTGTATGATTTTACACACTCATTTACTGCATATTTATCATATTTAACTTACTTAATGCTTTGATATGTATTTTAGGCTTAAATTTTATTTTTAGCTCACCTGAGCCATAGGCTCAAGTGAGCTATTGTCATAGTGTTGCGTCCGTCGTCTGTCGTCGTCCGTCGTCGTCCGTCGTCGTCGTAAACTTTTCACATTTTAAACTTCTTCTCCAGAACGGCTGAAGGGATTTTGATGAAACTTGGTAGGTATGAAGTACTCATGGTCCCCTACAAGTGTTGTTGTTTTTCGTCCGGATCTGTCAACAGGTGGCGCCACCACAGCCAAAAGTAGGTCACGGGGGGTACCCTCCTTTGACAAACTTCTTCTTCAGAACCGAAGCATGTATCGACAAACCAAAAGCATCAGGATGATCTAGAGAGATGTCTCAAGAAGTGTTGTTATTTTTGGTTCCACTTCGAAGTCAAATTTTTGACGCGTTTTTGACGTCTTTTCGGACTTAGTCAGAAATGCACATTTTTGCACTATTTCTTTAAATAACTCAATAAGTGTATGATTTTACACACTCATTTACTACATATTTATCATATTTAACTTACTTAATGCTTTGATATGTATTTTATGCTTAAATTTTATTTTTTGGTTTTTTTTATGAATTTTTTTCTTATGTAAAAAGGAAGGGGGGGGGGGGGTGATTTTCATACATTTTCTGCTTCTTTTCTATAACCACTCTTCAGATTGTCATGACAATTTGTAGGTATGAGGTACTCATGCATGGTACCCTACAAGTGAAAGAATTTTGTCAAGATATCCACTTTTGGATTTTTAAGGAATATTTTTTAAGATTGTACATAGGTATAATGTATGTTTTCCATGCCCAATGGACCCATGGGGAGTGGCTTCAAACCCCGGCAGGACCCCAACAAATTTTTTTTTCCCTTTTTAGCTCACCTGAGCCATAGGCTCAAGTGAGCTATTGTCATAGTGTTGCGTCCGTCGTCTGTCGTCGTCCGTCGTCGTCGTAAACTTTTCACATTTTAAACTTCTTCTCCAGAAGCTGAAGGGATTTTGATGAAACTTGGTAGGTATGAAGTACTCATGGTCCCCTACAAGTGTTGTTGTTTTTCGTCCGGATCTGTCAACAGGTGGCGCCACCACAGCCAAAAGTAGGTCACGGGGGGTACCCTCCTTTGACAAACTTCTTCTTCAGAACCGAAGCATGTATCGACAAACCAAAAGCATCAGGATGATCTAGAGAGATGTCTCAAGAAGTGTTGTTATTTTTGGTTCCACTTCGAAGTCAAATTTTTGATGCGTTTTTGACGTCTTTTCGGACTTAGTCAGAAATGCACATTTTTGCACTATTTCTTTAAATAACTCAATAAGTGTATGATTTTACACACTCATTTACTACATATTTATCATATTTAACTTACTTAATGCTTTGATATGTATTTTATGCTTAAATTTTATTTTTTGGTTTTTTTTATGAATTTTTTTCTTATGTAAAAAGGAAGGGGGGGGGGGTGATTTTCATACATTTTCTGCTTCTTTTCTATAACCACTCTTCAGATTGTCATGACAATTTGTAGGTATGAGGTACTCATGCATGGTACCCTACAAGTGAAAGAATTTTGTCAAGATATCCACTTTTGGATTTTTAAGGAATATTTTTTAAGATTGTACATAGGTATAATGTATGTTTTCTTACCAAAAATAGGAGAAAAATTCTCAAATCGCACCGGGTTATACACATTGATACTACTTTTGAATGAAGAAATTTTATTTGAATCACAAAAAAAAAAAAAAAATGCCGTAAAGATTAAAAGTACACAACGTTTTTAATATTTTTTCAAAGCCATGCACCTGGTTCCGGACCGGAATTATTCGAATTTTATGATCTGAGGACCCATTTTCACACGTATTCTTCCACACATGTAGATGTCTCACACACTTTAAACTTATATTCAAAATTTTATTTCATCTATCTAGTAAACAATCACGGGAAGACAATTCAAGATAAACATTGTGTGTATTTTCCACCAATTGTTGAAAATAATAAGAAAATAATCGGAACTATTTGACAGGACAATGACCTAGAGGTCTCACTGGGGTAAATAAATCCCTATATGTTTCTATAGTAACTTGTCAACTTTGATCGCCGATATCTCAGCTCAGAGGAAAAAGAATAAAAAACGCTTTCACACATGCATAGTCAAGATTTCAAACTTTTTTCTCATATAAGTCTGCAAAAAAAGTCACGCTGCATCTTTCGAGCAATTTGGCCTTGAAAATTGAGGACGATTTTAAAAGCACCTCTCAGTTTCACCCAGTGCTCTCATACTACCCTATACATATCGCATCCTTCCACGAAATATAGTGCCTCATTCCGTATCAAGTATAGTTCATTTGATAGAATATAAAATTTCCTCAAACATGATATAAAGTTTACGCACAAAAATAGTTGTTTTCATACTTTATTTGTATTCAAAAGCGCCAGCGTTCTATCCCTTAGGAACTATATTCCCCTATTACAGGCTTCCGCGAAGGGGATTTACCCCAGTGAGACCTAGATATGCATCAATTCATCAAGGCGCATCGTATTCTGCTAGGCGCTTCATTGCAATACAAACCGCAAAGTAGTACTGCGATATATTTCAGGAGATACAGTGCAAACGGAATAGATTTTTATACTTGGAACACTTTCATAATGGTTATCATTCATGTACTTGGAACACTTGCATATACTTGTTATCTTGTATAAAGTTTGCTCGAATTTCCTCTGTCTTAGACTCTCTTAGATGAAGTAATTTACGGTCTGATTTCTTGAAGAAACGTCTAATGAGTTATCTCTTCCTCTGGATTTTGAGAATGCATAGGACATTTAATATCTGAAATTCTTGAAAATAAATAATTCCGTTCAGAGTTCCTGAAATCTTCCAATGAAATGTTGGACCACAGAAGCTGTTGTTTTAATAGAGAAAATAAATTATTATTCACAACCTGAAGCCACTGTGTTCGTCATCTTGTATGTATAATATTTCTAAGAGGAACACAGAGGCCTGAGGTTGTGAATAATAAAACATTTTCTCTCATAAAACGACAGGATCCTGTGTTAAGACATTTGGGAATTTTTATCTGTTCAAATAATAGATACATGATGAGTTTTTATCAGACCAAATAACTTCTTGTCGGCAAATCCAATGCAACCGATACATTTCATGAACTCTCTCCGCTAACAACTTGTCCGTGTAACAGACCTATGATGAGGTAAAACAATTAGTTAACAGTAAATAACGATGTCGTAGGTCTGCTACAAAAATGTAGTTGGACAAGCTTAACAATTTCATGGGCCTTTTAATTTGTTTCAAACTGCGAAACCTTAGAGAAACCACTTGAGTTGTTGAACAGCGTATGCTGAAATGCGACGCTCCTTCTCGCTTGTTGAAATATGCATAGGCAAGAAGCGTCGCATTTCAGCATATTTACTGAAAATTATTTGTTCAAGTGGCTTCACTGGGTCATGAGGTTTGATACAACATACACTGCTTTTTTGGAAAACAAACTGGCACAATTTCTGCACAACTCACTTGAATTGATGAATATTGGATCAAAACGATTTTAACTTGGGTCCCTGTAAAGTGCGAAACGAAACAAAAACGAAACGAAACGAAACAAATCTAAACGAAACGAAACAAATCGAAACGAAACAAATCGAAAGGAAACGAAACAGATCGAAACGAAACGAAACGAAACAGATCGAAACGAAACGAAACAGATCGAAACGAAACGAAACGAAACAGATCGAAACGAAACGAAACAAAACATTAAACTTAAAGAAAATGAGAAAAAGAGGAAAAATCGCCGAGAACGAATATTTCAAGACAAGATCAGCATGTAATATTGCCTTAATCCAAGAGTTCTACACTTGTAACTAGTGCCGAGAGGGTTTCTTGAAAGAGTCAAAGTTGACAATTAAAAAAAGTAAATGTCAAATGCCATTCATGTATTTAAGAGGAAGAAAAGGGAGGGGATAGAAAACCACACCATGACAACGTAATGAGATCATAAAACAGGGTGGGGGCACATTTCAGGAATTCTGGGAAAAAAATCTTATTTTTTTCAAACGAAATGTGCCCCCCCCCCCCCAGTTTTTAATTGTTCTCATTTTTCTGATAAAATTTTCAAATACACATAATGGAACAGTTCCGTTTCCTCTGCACTGGACTCCCCCTGCTAAATAATATTTTTCCGTCTATGACGAGGTTCTTCATCCCATTCACTCTCCTTTAAAATGCAATTGTGCATATACTGTATATATTATGTTTTAATCGTCAACTTTGATTCTTTAAAAAACCCTCCAGTCACAAGAACTAACGGTTGAAGGCAATAATGAGAGGGTGGACAGGGACAAAGGGAGGGGAGAGAAAGGGGGCGGGAGGAGGGAAGAAGGGGGCGAGAGGAGGGACAGATGATTGGGAGGGTAACAGTAACCCCCAAAAAATAGGAAATTACTTTTAATATAAATAATCTTGCTCTTATGCGTTCATGCACATAATCTCAATTTTAAAAATGACCACGAAATTCATCTATATAAACCTTGAAAATGTTTTCCCGATCGCTTAGCTCGCCGCAATTTTCAATTCATTTTTCAAATACTTCAGTCTCGCTTCGCTCACCTTAGTTTTTCATCTAAACAGGTCTATTTCCTTTTTCAAGGTTTAAAAAAGGAAATAACCCAAATAACTTCACTATTGCACCAATTTACACTTTAAAGTTTAAAAATTTGTCTTGACCACCCAAGACCCCCTCCCCCCACGGGGAGGGGGCGACAGGAGGAGAGTGGTATCCCTGACCCTTCAATAAGATATATAAGATAGATGAAATATTCGTTCTCGGCGATTTTTCCACTTTTTCTCATTTTCTTTAAGTTTTATGTTTTGTTTTGTTTCGTTTCGATCTGTTTCGTTTCGTTTCGTTTCGATCTGTTTCGTTTCGTTTTGTTTCATTTCGTTTCGATCTGTTTCGTTTCGTTTCGATTTGTTTCGTTTCGTTTCGATTTGTTTCGTTTCGTTTCAATTTGTTTCGTTTCGTTTCGTTTTGTTTTTGTTTCGTTTCGCACTTTACAGGTACCCTTTTAACTGTATGTTTCATGTATTTGAGATGAAATCAATACTATTCAAAAGCATAATTCATAGATTTCAGTGAATAAAGGCAAAACCGAAAAATCTTTGTTTTTTATGCCCCTGGAATAAAAGATTCGGGAGCATAAAGTTTTTGGCCTGTCCGTCTGTCTGTTTGTCTGTCTGTTTTCCGAAAAACTTTAACATTGGGCATAACTTTTGAATGGAAGCTGGTGATAGATGTTTCATATTTCACATGTGTATTTACCAAAATTTTTGACCTCATGACCATAACCTTGACCTTTCACGTACTTCTCAAAAACTTTAACATTGGGCATAACTTTTGAATGGTTATAGTGATAGGGCTTTCATATTGTACATGTGTATTCCTTGTGACAAGATCTTTCCATTGATACCAATATTACGCTGACCCTGACCTCTCACATACTTAACAGAAAATGGCGTTTATACTAACAAAGATGCCGCCAGGGGCATTCTCGTTTCACAAACACAGGCTTTATAATTTCTGGCATGCTAGCTATCAATAATGAAAGGTTTTGTGTTCAATTTTAAATAAACTTAATTTGTGAAATCATTTCATTGTTTTATTCTTTTTCTGTTGCACATTAATGTGGAATTTTACAATATGATTTTATTTTTGATGTTGCATAATTGAACTATACTAGCTGGGCATATGACGTTGGACCACTTTATCCGTTTTTTTCAAATCAGTAAAAAAGTTATTGTTTTGAAATGTGACTATTTTTTTCTTTTTTGTACTTTTAAAGGTTGTCTGAAAAAACACTTCTCTGCATCCGGCAAAAATCTTTTTAGAAAGGTTGTGGGCTAAAATCCTGGCACTGGCACTATCAGTATTCAATGTCAGTATGTCAATTAGAGCGTGCATGGGTATCAGGTGAGCGTTGTGCCCCCTGGGGCTCTTGTTTTTTAGTATATTAAATCATATTTCTTTTACATTTATCATAATTACATTTTCTAAATACTTTGTGAATGTTACCGAGGAAGTTTTTAGCATTTTTCCAAGATTGACCGGTACTTCAGTCGTCAACGTCAAGTGTTAACTTTTATTGTTAGGAGGGGTTGAATTATCAATGCCCAAAAGTAAAACGAATAATTTTTGTTGAAAATTGATCAATTTGAAACTATTAATAAGAAGTTAATTATTTGCCGAAAGCGAATCAAATGCCAATTACTAATTCTCTGTTAATTTCAAATCTTGCCTTCATCCCTACCCACCCAATCGCATTTTCATAATTGACTATTGTTCCCCCCTTTGAACATGTTGAAACACAACTCAACTTTTACAGAAAAAATACATCTTAGGTAGAAGTGGTATTGTGTTTCAAGGGGGAACAATATTTTATAAAAAATGTTCAAATTTTCATTGATTTCTACACAAAATAAGCACATTTATACTCAAATATCTCTCTATTAGAGCAATTTTACCAAAAAAATTTCTCCAGATTTTTAAGGGATTTTATCTTTTAAAATATTTCACCATCTTGATTTAAGAAATGAAGTACTTTGAAATTTCATTTTTTGGGGGCAGATTTACTCCTTATTGTTACAGGTCCTTTCTGTCATTACCTATTGAATACCTGAAAACATTTTTAGCCAAATAAAAAGTTTTTTAAATGGGGGGAAATTTCTCTGACAGGAGAGGAAAAATAATACTTCAGGGAGGGGGAATGGAGCTGAATATTGCTGATTTTTTTTCTATAGTGTAAGATGTAATGCAGAGAAAACATATAGGGGGACATCTGTCTGTGACTCTTTCAGTTTGGTCTAGTGGTCACACTTTTATATGAACTTATTTGATACAGTACACACCTGTACATAATAATTTCATTAGCTTTGTAAATTGTTGGGATAATTGAGTATGGTAATTCTCATCACCCAAAAAGTTTTGATCAAGACAACATGGACAAGGTAATCATTGATTTTGAAGAAATTGGGAAGTTTCAGCTAATACCGGTATGATGAACTTAGTACATGTAATCAAGAATGTTCTTTTTTTAACCTTTTGAAATTCTTTTGAACTAATTTTGGGGAAAAGATGCTGTTTAACCGTGTACATGGGTAATGGAACTGACTTACTGAGTAGTGCCCTAGCAACTGCCCTGAACAGACAGGCCATATACATACTCTAGTCTGTCTAGTAGTAGACACAAATATACTTTTTATAGAGGTGCTAGACTAGTATTTTTCGATTTGTGAAATTTCATGACTAAGAAAATCTTTCTCTTTTTTTTTTTGCAGGAATAGGGAAGAACCATAAAGATGCAGCAAGTGTAAGAGCTACTCACCCAATCCCTGCATCATGTGGTATATATTACTTTGAGGTGAAAATCATCAGTAAAGGAAGAGATGGGTAAGTTATATGTGTAGTCTGTACTCCAACTCGGCATAAACTATATGTTGAGACTTTAACTTCTCAAGTTTAGTGTTATACATTGTAACTACGGAACAACTATAAATACATATCTGAAATACCATTGTTTATGAAATATTTCAAAGACTGGTTCACCACAGGACATTTTCAAATATTTTTGCTGGATTTACCATATGTGATATGATCATGATGATTCAATTTCCCCCAAATCCTAAGGCTAGCCTGCAATAATACACTGTGCTCATGATACGATGCATTTTAACATGATTAATATATTTAGTGGGTATAATTTGTATTAAGATTCATAGATCATGTAGATTTTTCAGAAAAAGAGATGTAATAAGATTTAGAATAGCGCTTTGAGCACTTTTTAGCTCGCCGGGACGAAAAAGTCCGGAGAGCTAATGCCATACCCTCGGCGTTGTCATCGTTGTTGTCGTCGTCCGTAGACAAAACTTTAACCTGGGCTATATCTCTTGAACTATAAGGGGTAGGGCTTTGATATTTCACCTGTAGATACCTTGTGACGAGACCTTTCATTTGAGACCATGACCTTTGACCTAGTGACCTTGACCTTGGACTTTGACCTACTTTTCAAAAACTTTAACCTGGTTTCTTACAAAAACCTGTATAGCCGAGCTATGTAATCTTTGAATTTGATTACCCTATGTTTTAATTGTTCCTCCCCTCTTCCCTTTTCACAAAGCTTGGAACTGGTTTGTCTGTCTGTCAGTTACAAAGACTTTAATCCTAGACTATAACTTTTGAATGGTAAGTGATAGGGCTTTCATATTTCACATGTGTATTGGCAAGAGACCTTGATTTTGGAGTTTTACGAACATTTATCATGTTTAAAAAACTTTCAGTTTGACTGTAACTTTTGAATGGCTTTCACATTTGAATTCCTGACTAGAACTTATATTTGAGACCATGACTTTTAACTCATTGACCTTGGACTTTGGCTTACTTTAGATAAAATTACCAGAGCCGTATCTAGAACTACTTGAATGATGTTGCTGAGATGAGGTTGCTGTATTTTAAATATTCTTACAAAATATTGAATGAATAGGAACATTTTTGACAAAGTATTTACATTTCAACAACTATGCCGTTATATTATGGACTTATATGACATGACATTGGTTGTTGAGATCCATCAGATGCATTCACGCAGTGATGCTGAGATGGAGTTATGTACATATTTGGCTTTGGTGGTTATATAAACAGAATTGATTCATCCCTAGACTTCTCAATTATTGAACATGAAAATTGTACCTCAAACATACCTAAAATGAAAATGCTTAGTAAATAATACATATATTATTAGTTACACGGTTAGTTAGTGACCTGAAACGGAAAAATACATGGTGTGAAAAGAAAACCCGTATCGGGCGAGGAGAAAGTCGAGCCCGATACGGGTTTTCTTTTCACACCATGTTTTTTTCCGTATCAGGTCACTAACTAACCGTGTAACGAATTTATCACGTCGAAGACCTGTAACTGTATGTGTGGGGGTCTCTGTATCATACAATTCACTTAAATGTTTTCCCTTTAAGCGTATCAATTATTGAAAACAATTGTTATTGTTATTTTTTAAAATTGTTTATAAGGAATCTACCTACGAATTAACTATAAGTCTTATTTTCGTCAATTTCTGTTGATGAAGTCTGCCCAAATCTCTTGGTCGCCGCCATCTTGTTTTGCTACGTCGGCATAATCAACGTCACGTTGACGTCATAATAAACTACTCGCCCGATACGGATTTACAAGCCTGATACGGCTTTTTTCACGGCGTCATGTGACCATGATCTGACCAATCAGATTCCAACATTTTTGTCTGAGGCGTGATAATATTAGCATGCTGTTTAAACCATATGTATACATGTATTTAAAAAGTTGTACAGATTAGATACTCTGACAAATAAGGAAATGAGATCATCATGACATGCAACTGTGAGGATCAATGCAATGTATAAAGCGGTATAAAATGAAAGAAAAAATGTTCTACATTTATCTGTCTAAAAAGCTAGCACATCTTAGGACCAAGTGAAAATTAATTGTGTATAATATCATGACTGTATGGGCTTTGACCAAAATATTTTCGATCATGATAATGTGAAAGAATTCTATATAATAGTACGTGTAGTATCATCTTAGATGACTCATTAACCATTTATTATAACAACAACAAAAAACTGGACTACTTGATTCATTGCATGGAGAGACGCGCTCATTAATGTGAAAATACTAAAGAAACAATAAATACACCTATCGTTGCCTTGGTTTATCCAAGTGAGAGAATTATCGATGACTCAGTCAATTTCGATCTCAAATTGATAGTTTCAGGTTCAGTTGACTTTTTATGGATCTAGATTATCCATAGGTTGTTGATAAAAAAAAGGTTTAGGCCGGGGGGGGGGGGGATGGAGGGGCGGAGACGCTTCGATTACAGGTAGTCATTGACTCATGATACTACTTTTAAGTAAATCTGAGATGATCGTTTTTCGACCACTTTGGTCCTTACAGAGAATGGTTTTTAATACATTATTTGATTACAGTGGTTTCTTGACATTTTGACAACAATTTCGGGGAGGGGGTTTGCAATGTCGGGAAATCTCTCGATAGTTTAGGAAACTTGATGCTACCTAGAGCTGCTTTTGGATTAAGTTATCCCTACGAAATACGGCAATATATCTGTAGATGGTTCTATCTTTGTTAGATATCATCAGTTGCAAGGCCATCATGGCTATCCTGTAAAATACGCGCTAGACCATCGGATGGTCGTTATTCTAGACAAGGGATGAAGTCCCGAAACAATAAATTACAGAGCATTGGTTATAAAAAGTATGTTATATTTGTACCATATTCAATTCCTGCCAATTTGTAATTATAGCAAACATTTGAGTTTGACTTAATCCTTATATTAGAGTGATTGTGTTCTAGTTCTGGAACAGATGTAATGTAAATATTGGCTTTGTTTCTTTATGACTCAGTGTGATGTGGTTCATCATCTATCTGTATTATGTAACAGTGAAGGTTCATCATCTATCTGTATTATGTAACAGTGAAGGTTCATCATCTATCTGTATTATGTAACAGTGAAGGTTCATCATCTATCTGTATTATGTAACAGTGAAGGTTCATCATCTATCTGTATTATGTAACAGTGAAGGTTCATCATCTATCTGTATTATGTAACAGTGAAGGTTCATCATCTATCTGTATTATGTAACAGTGAAGGTTCATCATCTATCTGTATTATGTAACAGTGAAGGTTCATCATCTATCTGTATTATGTAACAGTGAAGGTTCATCATCTATCTGTATTATGTAACAGTGAAGGTTCATCATCTATCTGTATTATGTAACAGTGAAGGTTCATCATCTATCTGTATTATGTAACAGTGAAGGTTCATCATCTATCTGTATTATGTAACAGTGAAGGTTCATCATCTATCTGTATTATGTAACAGTGAAGGTTCATCATCTATCTGTATTATGTAACAGTGAAGGTTCATCATCTATCTGTATTATGTAACAGTGAAGGTTCATCATCTATCTGTATTATGTAACAGTGAAGGTTCATCATCTATCTGTATTATGTAACAGTGAAGGTTCATCATCTATCTGTATTATGTAACAGTGAAGGTTCATCATCTATCTGTATTATGTAACAGTGAAGGTTCATCATCTATCTGTATTATGTAACAGTGAAGGTTCATCATCTATCTGTATTATGTAACAGTGAAGGTTCATCATCTATCTGTATTATGTAACAGTGAAGGTTCATCATCTATCTGTATTATGTAACAGTGAAGGTTCATCATCTATCTGTATTATGTAACAGTGAAGGTTCATCATCTATCTGTATTATGTAACAGTGAAGGTTCATCATCTATCTGTATTATGTAACAGTGAAGGTTCATCATCTATCTGTATTATGTAACAGTGAAGGTTCATCATCTATCTGTATTATGTAACAGTGAAGGTTCATCATCTATCTGTATTATGTAACAGTGAAGGTTCATCATCTATCTGTATTATGTAACAGTGAAGGTTCATCATCTATCTGTATTATGTAACAGTGAAGGTTCATCATCTATCTGTATTATGTAACAGTGAAGGTTCATCATCTATCTGTATTATGTAACAGTGAAGGTTCATCATCTATCTGTATTATGTAACAGTGAAGGTTCATCATCTATCTGTATTATGTAACAGTGAAGTAACAAGCTGCTTACTAATCGATCATAGAATCACTCGGACGTGAGCAAAATCTTGGCCAAGCTCAGTTCTTCACATTCTACATCAATATGGCTACGCCCCTGAAAACTCAAAAACATGTAGAATGGTCACACTTGCATTCATTTATTTGTATTTAGCTTTAAAATAGCTTTTTAGACCGACATTACGTATCCCCAGGCCAGTTTCAATTCAACCATTTGATAGTCACAATAAATTATGACAGACCCCCGCTTCCTATGGCTACGTCCCTGAATATTAAGGTAATTTACCCACATCAAGTAAACTTTTATTAATCATAATGCATGTTTAAATGTTGTTTGTTAAAAGGAATCGTTATCGGCACTATCCCAGCTGCAAAATGCCAAAGGTTGAATTTTTGATAAATTAAAAAACAATCTGTGTTTATGATTTATAGGAATAAAATTCTTATTCAGTTGTCAAAATGATTTAAACATAATAAAGGAAGCAAAATACTTGACATACATAGCGCTTACTGGAAGTACTGATAAAATCTTTGTGCGCCGATCTAGAAGTTTGTCAGTAATTCTTACCAAAGCTTTCCCATTGACACTAATGACTAATAACACTGACTAGAACATCTCCGGCATCCTTTTCGGTCGGACTGGTAAGCCCTAACAACCCCCCCCCCTCTTCCTCCACCTCGTTAAAACAATCTAGTTTCGCGCCTGGTACTGTCGGTATTCTCAAACTGACAGGTACATCTTACATGACCTTTGTCTTGGCGGTCTGTCACATGCAATGTAGGACAGCGATAAGTATGTTGCGTACCCCCTTTGCCTATTCCATTTTCCCCGGCAGTCAGCTTTTGAACTGAAAATGTACCCCCTCCCCCCCCCCCTTTTTTTTTTAATTTACTGACCGAAAAAGGGAATGATACACTAACAGTATACAATTCGTCCCCTTTCGCAGATCACTATGATAAACGTAAGTGTAGAACACAGTAATTATGGCAAAAGAAAGCTGCAATTTGATATCAAATGTCAATTAGGAGGGATATACATATTATTAGAAGTACATATCATCTTAGTACACGCACAGTGATGGACACAGGGGGGATATTTGGTTAAAAAAAGGACTTCTGCAGTTTCCGCCTCAGATGGGAAAAATATCCGCAAGATGAGAGAGGAGGGAGGGCACCAATTTTATTAAATTCCCAAATATTTTGAAGTAAGTGGTCCAGTAAAGTGTTCAGTTTAAATTTCCCTTTGTAAGGTTTGAAATCAGATACTAATAGATTGGCTTTAGTACACCCTATACCACTACAGTAACAATCAGTAGACTGTTAACCTTTGTTGGTTTTATAGTACATCGTAACCTTCATATTGGCTCGAGGAATACAGACAATAACAGAGTGTACATTCACCAGTGATATAGATGTACACGTCAGGTCTGAGGGCGATAAGTAGGTCAGTCCTTGTATTGACCATGTCCGTGTGGTGTGTGGGTGTTACAAAGATAATCCTACAGTCCGACCAATTTAAATATTGATAGGTCACACTTAGGTATGGAATGACCAATTGAACCCTCTCGTAAATATAAACATGACTTGACAAAAAGGTTAAAGTAGACTTGAGTTTTCAAAAATGAGAGGAAAATGTGACTTGCCAAAAAGTATACTTTATTTCTCGAAACGAAACGAAAGGGGGGGAGGGGTGTTGCTCGATTTTTGCGACTGATCTCCGAGTTAAATTTTTTGTCAGCTCATATGATGATTATATGTTAGTGCTTATATATTGAAAATTAATTGTTGAATAGTAATTCCTCGAGTCAAAGCAACAAAATTGCCGCGATCAAATTATTAATTTCAAAGGAGATTAGAAAAGAAGGGGAAGGGGGGGGGGGTTGTCTACTGATAAATTCATGTCGAAATTTTGATATGAAATGGTTTTGGAAGCTGACCTGATGGCCTTTTGGTCTTTTTCTGTCTGTCCGTCTGTCCGTCCATCTCAAACTAGTCTCACTCTCATTGTTAATGACTATAGCTATCATGATGTTGAGTTTGTTGGATCCATGCTTGTTTTTTATTGGTCATCATTTGAATGATATATCATTATGTTGGCTTCCACTATCTCCCTAGCCTTGTAAATAATGTATGATTGTGGCAAAACATCCCATCAGGAATTGTCTACATAGGACCTATATATATAAATGCTACATAGGACCTACATAAATGATGTATATAATATATTTTGTAATTGACCATTATTCTACGTAGGACCTACATAAATGTTACATAGAACCTACATAAATGATGTATATAATATATTTTGTAATTGACCATTACAGGTATATGGGGATTGGTTTGTCTGCCCAGGGAGTCAACATGAACAGACTGCCAGGTATGTATATTACTATACAGGGACACTGTGGACATCAGTGTAATTAGGTCTTCCGACTTCCGTCGGAAGACCTATTGTTTTCGTAACCGTGGAAAATTGGATCAGCGATTTCTCAAGAACCCTGTAAGCTAGGACAATGAAAGTTCTCCAACGTTACGTTTGGAGCAAAAGCTAGATTGGTCTTTTTTATTTTTGGTCTCTGTTATTTTTTTATCATGTTTTTTAGTAGATTCAAATATTTGACGGGAGCGTCGAATTACTCAAAAGGACCGAAAATTTCATGTTTTGCTATTTGTAAGCTTAAATATCTCGTATTTTGCTATCTACAATTTCCATTCTTTTTGAAAGTCGACAGCCATGCAAGATATGAAATGCTAGATGCACACTGTAACGATTTATTACGATGACGTCCTTCACCGTCCTTCATATTTCCAAATTCAGAAGTTCATAGGAGGAAGACACTTTTTTGCTTATAATAGTAAACAAAAATTAAGCTTATGAAGTTTCCTAAAAATTTCAATATTATTATTTTTTATCCATATATCTGTCTTATTTAGTCTTTCTGATTTTTCCTATCTCTTACTGTTGAAAAGATATGAGCATCGAAATTTTGAGTTGGGTATTTCGATACACCTTCACGCCAACAGATCGGGCGCACACTAAAATTGGTAGTCGGAGTCCGACTTGAGAAAAGCAGTGTTGAGATTTTCAAATTCCGATTTCACGGCAATGATGAATATGCATTTCATAAATACATTTCGATATACACAATTTGATTTTAAAACAGTTGATTAATTTAGAAGAGATCAGCTACAAACCAGAATTTACACACAAAAAGTGGTAGTTTGATTCCGATTTCTAACCTACAAACCTGTTTCTAAACTTCAATAATTATATTTTGAACATCAAGTTTAATTTCTAATTCTAGCAAACGTTCGAACATAATTTTCGGTTGGTTTATTTACAAATTGATGAACAATTTCTCCAACATTCTTCCCTCCCCTCGTTTTTCGAAAACAGTTCTGTTTATATTGAACGATGTCGCCATGATGGAAATTCAAAATAAACTTTGAAAAAAGGGAAGGGGGGGGTCCAAATTTGAACCTGCACAGCGAGACCCTCATGGTATTTATATATATATATTGAACGTAACTTGTTATTACCATTTCTCTTCTCAAGAAAATTGGTTCTACAGCTACGAGCTCGCCTATTTTATGGGTGAAGGGGGCAGGAAGAATTTGCAAAAAAAAAAAAAAAAAAAAATCCCGGCTCTGAAAAATGCTGAAAAAAATATTCCGGCCCAAAGGGCCGGCATTTTTTTTTTCCCGGACCATGCAAAAGTAAGGATACATTGCATGATATGGAAATTTTTGCTGGCCCTTTGTGCCAGACAATTTAAAGTCAAAAAATTAATTAATATAAATACAAACTGTTCACATAGCTGTATCTACCAGAGACCTAATACGCATAGGCACAAAAATCTAGAAAAGGTTCTATTTAAACATCATACAATCTGTCTGAAATTCGCTAATTGCAAAGAGACATCTGAAGGAACGGTTATTAACTCATACTCTGTAACAGCGGGGAGTTTAACTTACACAGACATTCACAACATTTGACAATTTGTTTAAATCCGGCCCGAAGAACCGGCGAAAATTTTTCTCCGACTCTGGTAATGGCTGAAAAAAAATGGCCTGCTCAGAAAATTGCTGAAAAAATTTTACCGGCTGGCAATAGAATTCCTGCCCCCCCCCCCCCCCCCCCCCCCCAAAAAAATCAAATGGTTGCTCACCAAAAATTATCGGTTTGAAAATTTAATGTTACTGCTATTTGAAAACTTAAATATATAATATAAATACATGTAATGTGACGTCCTTCATATTTCCAAACCAAAAATTGTATAGGAGGAAGACACTCTTGTTGCAACCGCAACAAGAAACCTTTCTAGTATTAGATTACCTGTTGTAGCGAAAGTGTCAGTTGTATAGTATGATCAAGTTCTTGACAATAAATTCTCATTCCCTGCATATACATGATATATTAGTTCTTCCTCATATACAAATGTATTGGGAACTTATAAAGTACTAATGTACCAATGACCATTGTCACCAAAGTACATGTAGCTCATAATTAACATACTGTACTATTAGGTTATTGAACAGTGTTATATATACTGTAGTCAGTATGGATAATTACTGTAGGAGTCCTGTAACATCTTTGAATTTGATATTCTCTTAAAATTCAGCTGCATTTCTTTTATGCAAAATCTCAAAACCGATCTTTTAAATATACTGTTCAAAAAAGTTTAGAATCACACCACTATTTCCCTATTACCTCTAGCCAATTTGCATCCTTTTCAATGCACTCTCGATATTTAATGAATAATTAATTATAAATTTTACTCATCTGACTAAATAGGGAAAGTGTAGCCTTGTACAAATCTGAATATCAATAGTCCATTTTCCAGAAAATATCTATGACAGTTTTAAACCTTGATTTTATATGTACAGACACCAGACATCACATCATTTGGCAAAATTTTCAATTGTGACGTCAAATCTGATCGCACTGTCTTGAAGCACCTTGATCCGTTGTCATGCTTTCTATTGTGACGTCACAATGAAAATATCGCCAAATTTTGTGATGTCTGGTGTCTGTCCGCCTTATGAATCTATTGGAAAATCAACTATTGTTTGATAATTACCTTCCTGGAAACCACAAATGATTTACAAGAAAATGGAACTTTTGAAAATCGACATTTGAAAATGACAAAATCTGTCACATTTTTCAATTTCCAAGCATTTTCCAGGATTGAATTTTTGAATCAAATGGATTCTGTATTTGAGTCAATTCATGTTTTGTCTATGCATTGTAAGAGTTTGTTCTTGCATACATCTCTTTTTTGTCATAATCTTTGAATCAAAACAGCATACCCCTTTGCTGCATGTATACGGAAAACGGTAGTGTGATTCTATATTTTTTTTAGTAGTATATTTGATGGAAGTTCTATCTTTCTCCTCAGAAATGTATTTATTTTAATGTTTAATAGGGTGGGACAAGAACTCATATGGTTACCATGGTGATGACGGCCATTCCTTTAGTTCCTCTGGTAACGGACAGCCATACGGACCTACATTTACAACAGGAGATGTGATTGGTTGTTGTGTAAACCTGATTGACAGCTCCTGCTTCTATACAAAAAATGGTGTTAACTTGGGTTAGTAGTACATCACTCTTTACTTGACATATTTGATGAGGAATATATATATACTAACTTTATTCATTCTCTCTTTTATATTTTGCTCTCTTCTGGATATTCCATTTGACATGGTTGATCAAAGATGAAAAATTGAATAGTCATTTATGAAACGTTAATACATGTATAGTCATTTACAAAGGTCATGGTTACTTTTTATTGGCTTCAAATATCATAAGCATTGTGAATTATGAGTGAGCAAACATAGACAGATTCATTTGAGGCATTACATTCTATTCATTAAGTTAGGCACAATATGTTTTCATTTACTTTTCTTATTTTCCCAGGCATTGCCTTCACAGACTTACCAGTAAGTAATTATACCAAGAAATTTAATTATCTTTAGTTGTCTCCCTTCACAATACTGGTGCTGTGACATGTCAGTGACCTTTGATCAAATGATCTTGATTTGGTTTATTTTGTATGGTACATGTAATTACGGAACAACAGACTATTTGCTGTTATTTAATCAATAATTTCATCCTCATGTCTTTGTGTTCAATATATATTTCATATTTCACAATAAACCTTTCACCCTTTGTACATGCATAACCTATATACATTTAAATAGTCCGTGTTCCTAAGCAACCCACCAGTAGTTGACATTCTTAATTCACATTTCAAAGATTCTGATATAGTATAGTAAATTAAGTATCTAATGTCTCAAATTAACGTAATTTTGGCAATATAACATTTTGATGTAAGTACCATGATAAACTCTTTATGACATACATGTAAATGTATTTTATGATTTAGGCTAACCTGTACCCTACAGTGGGTTTACAGACTCCTGGTGAGGTAGTGGAAGCCAACTTTGGACAGCTACCTTTTGTCTTTGATATAGAAGATTATATGAAGGTAAGATAACAGTAATAAAAAAAAAACATCATTTTAAAAACATGGATGAAAAAATGTATTACAAAAAACACATGTGTAATATGAATCATCCAAATTACTCAAATTTTGAGACAATGATACAACAGTGACTGAACTTCCTGCAATGAACAAGCTTCATTCTCATAAAAGAAATTTTGATAAGAACATAAATGGGAGATTTTGGTATTTATGTAGATTAAATAAGTATTTATATAGATTAAATAAGAGTTATCTTTCCTTTGGTGTTTAACATTCTATGATATTGATTTTTGCTTTTTTATAGGAATGGCACATGAAGACCAAGTTAACTATAGAGAGATTCCCGGTGTCAGATAAAAAAGGAGAATGGCAAACAGCTTTACAAAGGTCAGGGTCATGATATATTAGTGCATCACATGATAAATCCTCGGAATTTCATTGGTTAAGCACGCGGGGACTATGAGAGAATAGTGCCCGGCACCCGGGCACTATTACTTTTTGCTTAACAGAGTTACGTCCCTTAGGAAGTATTATGACGTCATGAACAATGCATGAATGTAAATAGCAATAAGGGAAGTAGGGGGAAAGAAAGAACACTTTTCTTTGATATCTCGAGAAAATTGTAATTGCTTAATTAATTAATTGATTGATTGTACAGTCATGTGATGCACTAAACCCATTAATGCCCGTTTGTGTGGGTACTATTCTCTCATAGTGTCGCTGACGCTCGGGCACTATTCCTTCCAAAAGCAACACTATGAGAGAATAGTACCAACACAAACGGGCATTAATAGGTAAATGGTACACAGATTGTCAATTAACAACAGATTGGGTCAAATAGATTTATACGTTTATAGGTACCCATCTGATCATTAAAATTGTCAGTCACTAAAATGCAGTACAATTTGACAATAGTACAATTACTCAATTCTTGACATATATATAAGCATTCAATATCCATGAAATACAACTACTCCATGAGATTTACATTCTACATCTAGACAGGGATGTGACAATACATGTAATTAAAGAATTATTACTATCAAATGGTAACTAAGAATTATTACTATCAAATGGTAACTAAGACTAGTCCTACTATTTTGACATTAAATGAACAGAAGGCTGATTTACTTATTTGAATTTCATTTCTTTTCTTGTTGATATACATGTACATGTATCTAGTGCATCATTGATTACTTGACATGAAGTTCTCTATCTTACAGGATAGTGTCCACATACCTGGTGCATCATGGGTATTGTGCCACTGCCGAAGCCTTCACAAAATCTACAGGACAATCGTTTGAGGAGGAAGTCTCCTCTATCAAAAGTCGACAAAGTAAGGAAAAGACAGAATAGTCAAGCTTGAATATATTTACATGTTTAAAAAAGGAAGTCCCCACCGGTGAGCCGGTTGGGGACTAAAGATAATACATTGCCTGTTTGAGAATCATGGTCTAAATATTAACTTTAAGGCTTGACCTGCAAAGCCCAGAGGGGAGTATCAGTTTCCTCCTAGATTTATCAAAATAAAGGCTGAATTGAGTATAAATCTTGCTCTATAGGAATCTTGAAGATAGCTCTATCGGGGTAATGTTTATTGTTTACATGTATAATAACTTTAAGCTGAAAGAAACTAATCTAATTAACATCTGCATTATTCTACATTGTTTATTTGAAAAAAAATGTGTGTATGAAAAAAAAGTCGGAGGCATACAATTCCAAATTGTGAATTAATTGCTTGTGATTTTTAAGTTGTTTTGGAGTAAATGGATGAATTCACAGGATTAATCTATAAGATGATTAGGGCCTAGCCTATGGGTACCAACTAGAGTATTGAGTTGACAAATAAAAGAAAGAAATATATAGAAAAGAAAGTAATGACATTGGATTGGTCAACTCTGTTTTGCTTTGTAGCTAATGCATTATATTTCAATTGAATTTAGTGCAACTTTATTTAAATGTGCTTTAATCATGGATATAAATATGACTATCATTTATACACTCTTTGTAATCGGTTTCAGGAATACAGAAGTTAGTGTTAAGGGGTAGAATGGGTGAAGCTATAGAGACCACACAGCAAATCTATCCAGGACTTCTTGACAGGAACTTAAATTTACTCTTTATGTTAAAGTGTAGACAGTTTATAGAGATGGTGAATGGTACAGACACTGAGGTACGAGGACCGGCTATACGTAGCCCTAAGTCTCGTCATGGAAGCGGAAGTAATCGCTCTAGTCCTAACATGAGTCCAGTTCACCACTCTAATTCATATTCACAAAGAAATGCTTCCTTAGGATCACGGGGTAACAGTCCTAATCGACCTATAGGAGTCAAAGGTCATAGTTCAGGTTCAAATTCACAAACTGTGCAAAACTCTACCGGGCACCAATTAAACAATCAGACAAATAACAGTGATCTTAAAACGATATCAGAAGAGGAAATGAACACTGCTAATCTTGCAATAAACGGCTCGTCAGATTCTCGCCTTATAGAGGACGATGATGTAGAAATGTTAGATGGTATCGTACCGGAGGGCAAGGTCGTTACTAACGGAACCTCAGATGGAATGTATATGAATGGATGTAATCATTATGATTCTAGGAATGAAGATATGGGTATGTAAAAGTTATGTCATATACAAATTGATAATTGAAACAGTTTGACTTACATGTAAAATTACTAGAACTTTTTTTTGAAAATCATCAGTCTGTTGATCATGAAGGTCACATTTTATAGCAAGCGAATGTGTCATAGAACGAGTGTTGGTGGTGTGGGCATTGGTTGTGTGTACAAATCTTTAACCTGAGCTGCATGCCATAAACAATAAGAGATATGGTTTGATATTTCACAGGTAAATGCTGCCTGAACAGAGCTTTCTTTTTATACCATGACTTTTTCCCTTGTGACCTTGACCTTAAGATTTGATCTATTTTGGAAATCTTTGATCTGGTTTATATTTCTTGAACTACAAGGAGTATGACTTAGCTATTTGATGCATGTGTAGATTCTTTCATTTGATGCCTTGACTTTGAGCTTGAAGTTTGACCTATCTTTTGAACTGTATAGGATAAAGCGGGATATTTTACATATGGATTCTCATAACCAGACCTTGTCCGAAAGCCTCGTTTTCTACCACACTGCATCCCATTTGTAGAAAACAGGATTTTGGGACAAGGTTCTCAGTAAGTTTTGAAGCAGACATGTAGAAGGAGAAAATTTAACATTTAGTGAAAGATTTTATTTTACTGTATGTTGTACCATCTTTCCAGAATTTAAGTTGGCAGAGATTATGCTTTAAAAGGTGGCGGCAAATGGTAAGCTTGTATTGAGAGCCACAAGGAAAGTACTATACTACTTAGTATTTATAAAGTGTTTGGGTCAGTCACTGGCATGGAATCAAAGCTTAAATAAGTAAAATTTACCTTCTTATTCAAGGATTCAATGAATTATGTAAACATTACAGATATAGATGCCCCTGTAGGTAAACGACAACTATGTGGGGGAAGTCAAGCTGCTATAGAAAAAATGCTACAGTTTGGTAAGGAGTTACAGGCAATGAGTCAACGGCTTAAACGGCAGTTTGGCAAGAGTGAAAGCAACAAAAAAGCACTTCAGGTATGCTATTAGAGGATTAGCTAAAAACTGTATGTGCAGCTTGCACCAGAAACCATAAAATTGCAATTTGGCCCATATGATTGTGAAAAGATTACATGTATTGTTAAAATTATGATCATTCGATGGGTCTCGTTCTTTGTAAATGTTGATACAAGACGTTTTTTCAACATGTAAGCATTCATTTTCTAAAGACGTATCATAAGTTACGACTAAACCATGTAAACAAGATCTATTAAACGGTATAAATTGAATTCAAAGTTGCTCCAGGTAAAGAAGAAAATATGTTTTTTTTTTTTAGTTTGTATTGTGAGTTGCTGGGACTGTAGTCTCCTAACCATTGGGGCTATTTGTTCATGTCGTACAATATATGCATACTTTTAAAAATCTAGTTATCAAGACACATACATGTATTTCATAACAGAATGAATTGTGAGGTCAAAGAATAGTAGTTTTAAGTGAAATACAATATTAAATTACTTTTTCTTGCACTGGCTAACAATAATTCAATATGCTGTTACAAACTTCAGGATGCCTTCAGTCTTCTAGCATACTCTGATCCCTGGAGTAGCCCAATGGGCTTCCAACTAGATCCTGTACAGAGGGAACCAGTATGTGCTGCATTAAATAGCGCTATATTAGGTAATTATGTCTTCACATATCACATTCCTGTTTTACTTGTATTTAAATTAACAAGATTTTTAAAAAATCTAAGAATTATTGGGAAATATTAAATAAATTTAAGGTTATAAGAAAACATAGATGAAAAAGAACATATTTTGCAGGTACATTTACATGTATATGAAATTTTAGAAAAGTAAGCATTTGAAATAGAACTGAGAAAACTTTGCCCATAAACATCCTTTCTGAGTTCTCAATGATACTTGATGGAAACAAAGGGCTGAAAACATTCTAGATTTTGCTTGCCCCTGGCCTTTTGAAAAAAGGAAAATATGAAAAGGAAAAAAAAAACAACAGCTATTTGTACCCTGATAAATATTGTAGTAAGAAATTATTACCTATTGTGAATCTTAAAGTCATGTTCTGATCTAGCTACATGTATTTCATCCTTGATTATAAAGGTAGTACAGAGATGGCTATCATTTAAATTGTGTAAATTTTTGTTTCAGAATCGTTTGGCCTTCCTCGTCAGCCCCCTCTGGAAATAGTCATTGCTCAATCTACCCAGTGTATGAAGCTCATGTCCAAGGCTGGTATAGGGGCATGTGCCTTCACCAGTACCTCAGACTACCTTCATTGATATCTGGTCTACCGTAGTACCAAATATGGAGTTCTCAATATGGTCGTTATATCCCGCTCTCTCAATGACGAATGGGGAAGAAGGGATATTGGATTAATAATATGGAACATAGAATGATATTATGGAGCGAAAGTTATCGATTTATAATGTTACAAGGAATTGAGCACAATATTGGATTTGTCTATTCTGTCTTTCATTTGTTAGAGTTATGCCTCTTTGTTAGAAGTACTCCATCTGAAACAGTCGAAGAAAATAGTGATATATTTTATTTATAAGGGCCCTTATGATGGATGCCAATAGTAGTCACTATGTCTGTCTTTCAAATTGTCTGTCCATCCATCCATCTGTCTGTCTGTCGAAAATTTTCACATTTGCTGAAACGTCTTGACTGGAAGACATAGAGCTCTCATATTTGGCATGTGTATTCCGTCTAATCTTCAAGACCAGATTTTTGTGTCAATTTTAAAAATTCTGATCATGTGATTTTGACTGTGACCTTTGACCCATCAACATTGGCTATAACAAAATCAACATATTTGGCATCTTTACATCTTGCGTCTAATATGCATATTTACATTAAAGGTTTGACTGTAACCAACATTAAATACATTTATTTAGATATTCCAGCAGGGGCCTTTTCTGATTTTATCAGTTTTTGAGTTGAAAAGATAATAGTGATTTATATACATGAACATGTATGTATACTTCATTTCCAGCTGTAAGATTGTTTAATTTGTGTTTCAAATTTATTTTGTTTTACATCCTTTAGAACCTAATAAAAATTATTTTGTTTTACATCCTTTAGAACCTAATAAAACACATTCAGTACCCAGTTATATTTAAAGCTGTGTTTCTAAAAAAAAAAAAGTGTTTATATGTAATATTACATTTTCATAAGTCAAATGAAATAAATTGTTTAAAATGTCTGTAACAACTAAGTCCCATTTTAGAGCAAAAACATAACTGATCCCTCCCTCATTCCTTGGAACAGAAATTTGCAAGCAAGACTGATCTCAGTATTTTTCATATATTGACATGGTAAGTTCACCTGATAACCTTTATAAAGAAGATGAAATTCAGAATGATATTTACATAAGATCATATCTATTGATGGATCAGTGTCATCAATTATAGTACTCAATCTTGTGAAGATGCACATTTAATTCCATGATAAGAATTGGTAAGTAAGAAAGGCGGATACTTTGTGATATATAGTCAAATCTAAATCAAGTTGACATATACAAAAATGAAGTTATATTATTGTAGAATTTTTAGGGTTGATCATTACAATTGTTGTTTATTTGTACATATCTCTTATAAAGGAATTGGTTAACATCATAGAGTAGAATGTTTATTAAAAAGACATGATTTTTAAGATGCAAGAGCAGTTATGTGTATGTTTGCATATGGGAATGTGTGAAAGGTCTGACTTAATATTTATAAAATCTTCAAAGAACGTTTGAAAATGACCTCGTTTTAATTTGCTTGTTTTTTATCAGGTGTCAATATTGTGAAAGGTACATTAAAATTCAAGGTGTGATACAAATTTGAATAAACATATTTATATCCAAACAGACTTATTGATTTCTTGTAAGATTTCTATCTCAGAATATGCAGAATTGAGCTGTCTGTTAGTTTGTCTGTCCATCGCAATAAACCCTGGTCATGGGATCTTTTGGATTTTACTTTAAGTTCTTTTGAAGGCATTTGTATACCAGTGTGTTCTCAGTTTCATTTCAAATGCAAGAATCCTGTTAGCTTAAACTGGAGTTTATGCTATTCAGTTTGACAGTATCATTAAGGTTGACCTTGCAACATTCACAATATAATGGAAGGCATCACAAAACAGATCTCAACAATGTAAGTTCAGAAATAGATACTGTTTATCTGATTGGGGGGGGGGGGTTCCTTTAAGTTGTGCCTTTGGTATTTAGATTCACTGAGATAAACATTGAAGCCATGAGGTCAACCACAAAAGTAGTAAAGGTTTATACACAACAAATGATTCTATGTATACAGTAGGTCTTGATTAAGAAAATGGGGTGCAGTTAAATGTGAAGTTCTGCAAAGTGTTACACAAGTTTTTGTGCATGACATGATGTTAATAATGATTCATGATGTAGATTTTGAGAAATTACAAACTAACTTTGTTAGCCTTGTCTGAATGTATCGATACAGACCTTTACTTGGCATATCAAAAGTCTGTTAACGTTATGAGTTGTTCACCAATCATGTGACAGACTTGATAGCCTAACCTATCTCGTGGCTATTCAAATATAACTCGGAGTTCTGGGACAAGTATATGTAGACATTTAGCAGTTGAAGTTCTGGAAAAAGGATATTTGATCATCTGTCATGAAATGTCATTTTGACTTGACAAGTGTGAACAAGTTACAAATTCAGATTCTTTATTGGCAGAACATGATACAAGGAAAATTCACGTGAAATTTCCTGAGCTATTGGATATTTGCAAGTAACTACTTTTAAAAAAGTAAAAACTATAAAACACGTTTTAATCTATTTAAATTTACCTGTTACTGATTCAGAAATAATTACAAAAAAGATAATTATTTAGTCCCCCCAATATCTCATTTGAAACTGGAAAGGACATAACATCCTTGTATTTTAAAAGCAATTTCAACATCATTCACCTATACAATTATACTTATTTTAACCAAACAAGGCAGGCATAAAGGCGTACTTAAAAGAGGTAATATCACTTCTGTAGGAGTGTCACACCTTGGACTTTGCACTTTCATCTACTTAAAAAAAAATTCCCTATCATTACCTTGATTCCATCAATTCTAAAACGAAGAACAGCAGATATAGCTTACATGATAGGTGTGGTAGGCTGACAAGGAAACGCCTCCTTCTGGTCGTTAGTCCAAACACTTGCTGTTTGAATACAGGTCACATGGTAGACTTAAAATTGCTGTGTAACTTTTCAATATTTTTTCATGGTTGTGTATGATCTTCGATTCATAGATTTTGAATGTGTGATTTTGCTAATTATTGTTGTAGGATTCTAAATCTGGATGTTTTGCAATATGAAAATGTGCAATAAAAGAACTCTTTGTTTTGTATCGAGTTGGACTGCATTTACCTAATCCTGTACATTTGACTGAAATTTCATAAAGCATAGCAGTTCAAAACGAAGAGCAGTATTTGAATATGTGTATGAAGAAAGATTATTCTTTTTTGAAATTTTGCAAGAACTATGAAACTTAAGAAAATGGAGTGCTTGATACTGAAACAAAATGATTATAGGATATGAGGGATAAATATATTTATAAGGATAACATATGTAAGAGAATGGGCCATAAAGGAAGATGAACCGGTTAATACTCTTTCCGAATGGATAAGGTCAGTCGTAGCGGTGCCTAGATCCTATGACAAATATGGTCAATGACCATATCCCAAAACACAGTACAAAATCGATAATTCAGAAAATCAAAACCGAAGGCATACAAAATAAGGATTAAACAGGAACCAAAGCAAGCAAACAAAAACCTCCACCACATGAAGAGAAGCGAACTCCCAATATGGGAGTGAGACCAGGTGCCCATGAGGAGTCAGCATCTCCTGCTTGTATGAAACACCCATCGCTTCAATTCGGCAGAACCATCATATACAGTTACTTCCATTTCGGAAGATACTATTAGTTACACGGTTAGTTAGTGACCTGATACGGAAAAATACATGGTGTGAAAAGAAAACCCGTATCGGGCGAGGCGAAAGCCGAGCCCGATACGGGTTTTCTTTTCACACCATGTATTTTTCCGTATCAGGTCACTAACTAACCGTGTAACGAATTTATCACGTCGAAGACCTCTTACTGTATGTGTGGGGGTCTCTGTATCATACAATTCACGACGTCATAATAAACTACTCGCCCGATACGGATTTACAAGCCTGATACGGCTTTTTTCACGGCGTCATGTGACCATGATCTGACCAATCAGATTCCAACATTTTTGTCTGAGGCGTGATAAAAGTATATTCTGTGGTTGGATGGTTCAAATGGTCTAAGGCAGAATATCATCCACCATTCTGGATAATGGGCCATCATAGTGTATGACGAGTTCCCCGTATCGACCGTAGAACTTCCTCAGTGACGAAGCTAGTCGATCACAAGGGTATCCCTGACTGAGAAGCTTGTCTGAAAGACGCCTACCTCTCAGAACAAAATCTGTATATTTGGTATTTGCTCTGGCATAACGTATTAATTGAAATATGAACACGCCATAAGCAGGCGATGATGGGATGTTGCTACTAAGAAAAGGAAAGTTTGTGATGCTGATACTGGAGTCGTTACGTTTGTCATAGAGTGAGGTGTTCATGTGACCATCAGTGTCGCAGGACATCATTATGTCCAAAAAGGATGCTGAAATATTTGTCTCTGTAGTCTTTTTTTACTTCAAGCTCAATATCCATAAAGTACGACCCACTCTGAGCACCAAATTCAAGTCTGTTTTCCAAGAACTTGATGTAACCAGAGAACTTTCCCTTCTCCAAGAACATTATGTCATTACTCCAGCAAATAAAGCTGTTAACAAATACTAATTAACATGTAAAAAGAATCACTTCGACAGTCTGAAAAAGAATTAGACATATATTCAACACAGAGGAATCCTACCCATGCTCCTACTATTTTTATGCCCCCGGAATCACAGATTCGGGGGCATATAGTTTTTGGCCTGTCCGTCTGTTTGTCTGTCTGTTTGTCTGTTTGTCCGAAAAAACTTTAACATTGGGCATAACTTTTGAATGGAAGGTGATAGAGCTTTCATATTTCACATGTGTATTCCTTGTGACAAGACCTTTCCACTGATACCAACATTTTTGACCTTGTGACCTTGACCTTGACCTTTGACCTACTTTTCAAAAACTTTAATATGAGGCATAACTTTTGAATGGTAAGTGATAGGGCTTTAATATTTCACATGTGTGTTCCTTGTGAGAAGACCTTTCCATTTATACCAAAATTTTTGACCTCGTGACCTTGACCTTGATCTTTGACCTACTTTTCAAAAACTTTAACATTGGGCATAACTTTTGAATGGTAAGTGATTGGGCTTTCATATTTCACATGTTTGTTCCTTGTGACAAGACCTTTCCATTGATACCAAAAGTTTTGACCTCGTGACCTTGACTTTGACCTTTGACCCAATTTTCAAAAACTTTAACATAGGGCATAACTTTTGAGTGGTAAGTGATAGGGCTTTCATATTTCACATGTGTGTTCATTGTGACAAGACCTTTCCATTCATACTAAAATTGTTGACCTTGACCTTTCACATACTTAACAGAAAATGAAGTTTATACTAACAAAGATGCCACCGGGGGCATTCGTGTTTCACAAACACAGGCTTTATTTTCTTTCCAGTTGTGGCCACGACACTAATAAATTGGACTTGGAATTACCTAACTTGTATTCCAAAATTGAACAAATCACCATCCCTCCAATGTTATTTTGAACATAGATTTTACTTGGATATGCTACTGAATCGACCCTACAGGAATTTTGGAGCCGCGCACTCTCTGTAAAGTAAATGCAGAAATTTAAGGAGGGTTTGAACACCAAGATGGCGGCGGCATTATTTGTTTTCTCGCATCCTAGGAAAAGTACAGTCTTAACTCCCTTAAAACATTTGATACTCTGATTGATACACACATTTGAGTATCCTGATGAAGTTTGAAAAATTTCCGGCGTCATTTGAAGAAATCATGGCGATTTTCGAAATTTAGGACTTTGGGAGTTATATCCATGAGCAAACCACGACGTCATTTCGACGTTATCGGGAAAAAATGGCATCACAAACCTTCGCATTCAAAATGCAATAGAAACATTATTACTAAACGTATTGCATTGAAACTTAGCATGTATAAAATAGAAAATTAAATCTTCATCACAGTGTATTCGTTGACAAATTTACGTAACAGGAAAGCGGATGTCACTTCATTGAAAATGGACGATTTTGGAAGGAAAAAATGGAAAATATAAAGCCTTGTAATATTTTAATCCTAAATTCAATTTTTCCCATTCAATCATGAAATCATCCCTGGACATTCTTGATAATTTTGTAGTTTTTGACAAAGATTCATCCACAAGATTCCTGATAATTAACTAGCAACTACAGTAAATTGGCTCGAAATTGCAAATTTTTAGCGACAGTGTCATCTTTTATTCAAGTATCATGCCTGTGTTTAAAACACAATTCATTTTATCTCTTCCATATGTAAGTGCAATATATTTATGGATATTTTGGAAGTGAAATCAAAATTAATTTCCAATAGCTTTACGAGAACTGGAATGGCACTATCAATATTTTGACGTCATCAAGAAATTCACGAAAACGTCGATTAATGCATATTTCAAAGTCTCGTAGAAAAAATTCCTGTGGATAGAATTAAATGTAAGTTTGCATAGTCAAGGACAAACATGAATTATATAATTTCAGAAATTTTTAGAAAAATTGAATTTGGCGTCCAAGTGTTCAATACCTCCTTAAATTCTAAAAATAACACAAGAAGGCGCTAGTGAAATTAATTTGGACTGCTTATGAAAAGCGCTTTGGCTGGAAGCATCACTGATGAGAATTTGATATTCGAAACACGTGTTTGGTACATAAAAATTGGTTTGAAATTTTGTTCAAGGAGGTATAGAATTGGAACCCTTACGCATCATAAAAACAACGCTTTATAACTGGATTGTCAAAATGCTACACTAAATCTTATTTAGAAATCATAACAATCTCCAAAAATACTGTAAAACAGTTTACTCTATGAACTAAATATCAACTAAGTATGGATATTAAAAAAATCAAACGAAATTTAAGAACACATGAATTTTGAATTTCAATTATGTATTTTCGATCAAATCATTCGATTTTTCTACTCTACCGCTAACGCGTCGCCAGAAGAACTCAGTTTGCGACCGTTAAATCAGCATTTACCGTCCGCAAACATAGTTCGTCAGAAGCTAGTTATTCCCTAAGTCTTTGCTCTCTCAAAGAAGCATACCATGGAAGAAGTACCAGTCGGCGTTTATGAGTCAAAGATCCAGGGTAACATGGCACATATGTGTAAGTCTCCATTTAAAACAAGACAATCGCGAACACCCGAATGGAGGAAGGACCAGGTTACTCGGAGAGTGAGCAGAGTAAGCGTCCTATGGCTGCATGCAACACTAGAAAGAAACTCCTAACACACCTATTCAATTCTACACACAGAAAAAATCGAAACGTGCTCTCTAAGTACACCTTCTGCTATTTCCATGGCAGATGGCCGTCCTAAGTCGGCACCGGTTGCCAATTAGTCTCGTCGGTTTATGTGTAGTCATTTGTGTTTGATGTTTCTGTGTTGTGCGTTGACGTTCCTTGTCCTTTATGCGTCTCCATCTGTGCTTGTCTGCTTTGTATTTTTGCATTGAGTGTTTGTGGGTTTTGCTGTGGGTGCTGCAACCTGGTGTTGTTGGAGATCCCCTCCTTTGCTCTATAAATGATCCAAATTTGCTGATTACCCTAGCACAATATATCCGTGTGAACTAGAGTTGAAAGAATTCCACTGAAAGCATTAACTCCGCTTCATATTTTGATATCAAGTTTTGTATGTTCATCTAACAGTGAGGAGGTTATTTTACACCACAGTTGTGCGTTCTTTGAGATCTCTGGGTAATCGTGGGAGGGTCGTGCGGATATAATCCAGGATAACCACACCGTCTGCTACGTACGTGGCAGATGGCCGTCCTAAGTCGGCACCGATTGCCCATTGATCTCGTTGGTTTATGTGTAGTCATTTATGTTTGATATTTCTCTATGATTTGGCATTCCTTCTAGCATATTAAACGTCTTCAAATTGAATAGCATCATTTAATAACAGATAAATTGGCAGCATGGACCAGACATGCAGGTTTCGGGTACTTAACCCTCGTCAGTGATCCTCGAATCTAAACAATGTAATATGCCTGAAAAGTATGAAAGTTACTATGACGAAAAAGCGTACCGAAAGACGTAGCAGGATGGGTGGGATATGATGCCGCAGGACCCACGTTTTAGAAATTTCAAGATATTTTGATAACAGAAATTTAGAATGCGTTGAAGAAACGATCAACCGAAATTGATCGAACTTGGCTATATATGCCCTCGGGGACTCCTGGTCCACAAGCAGTAACACTCACCAAGTGGTATAAATGTTAAACGTCTTCAAATTGAATAGCATCATTTAATAACAGATGAATTGGCAGCATGGGCCAGGCATGCACGTTTCGGGTACTTAACCCTCGTCAGTGATCCTCAAATCATTTCCGTCTCATTCTATGCGTGTCTGCTTTGTGTATTAAGAGTGAGTGTTTGAGGGTCTTGCTATTGGTGCTCCAACAGAGTGTTGTTGGAGGTTCCTCCTTTCTTATACGTTCATTTATCCCTCTATTCTCTAGCACAACTGTGGATGCTAAGGCACATGGGTCGATGAAAACTTCAAACTAACTAGTGTGTCATATAAGGAGCTAGAGTAGCTGTAGTCATTTCCCTGTGATATGGCGTCCATCGTAGCATTTCCGTCTCTCTCTGTGCGTGTCTGCTTTGTGTTTTTACATTGGGTGTTTTGGGGTCTTGCTGTTGGTGCTGCAACTAAATGTTATTGTAGATCTCCTCCTTTCATGTTATCTTTTGAGGACGAAAATGACGACTCCAAATTCAAAGTAATAGATATGCCTTACCTATGTAGTTACATTTCATCGTTCCCTTACTAAGGCGTATTCATATCTCAATTGACGCCCTATTCAAGAACAAGCTCAAACTACGACTTCGTTCTACACACAAATCGAAAACACTTCTGAACCAAGGGTGCATTGGTGAGTGACTGACTTCATCACTGCAAAATATGAACGGACAATACAATGAAAATATTAAACGTTATAACATCTAGTTGTCCTCCACGTAGGAAGATATCCTAGGCTAGAACCATACAAAATCACCGAATTAAATAAATGACAAATACGGATAATGGCCATATCCCTGAATAATGGTTAGGTACTTCTTTGATGTCTATCATCAAAGTAACCGGATTATGACATTTTTCTGCACGGCCTAAGTGACGAGTGTTGGTAGCAAACATGAGATGCTTACTATCCCCGGGCACTTGATATCATCTCCATTAGGGGTTCACTTTTCCTTGCAGATTGTTTAAGTTTACTGTATTATTTGTTGACGAAATATTTTCTCTGTTTCTTACTCTTTGTCAATATCTTAGTCCTCAGTGTTCAACGTGTTTCTACTTTGTAATAATAGATTCTACAAAAAAAAAAAGAGTGTAAAAGATGGGAGTTTAAAAACAATTAAACAAAGAGGTTCTAAGGATACTACGCAATACATTGAGCAGAGTAAAAAAAGTGTCATCTTTTATATAAACCGATCCAATTAAAGATGATGGTTTATACTAAACGGTGATTTTCGGTCGCCTAACGTGCTGAATAATCGCATGTCAGACGAGGTCAGTTAGCTCAGTCGACCAGTTTCGCTAAGTGTAGACAAAGACAATATTTAATGGCCAAATATATGACAGCTTTGTTTTAAGTGATGAACGATCGACCGAATAATCTATACTGACTGATAGTTCACTGACATTTTTTTAAGACACGTGTACCTATAACTTGTGGATTTATCTAATCAGAGTTACTTTTTGTTAAGTCAAAGCTGTCAAACGTAATATCTTTGTTTATGTGTATTTTATGTCGTATTTGATGTTCTCTGTGTTTTTTGTGTCTTTTGAGGTGTTTGTATACTGTGTATTTTCACAAGGGGGTGTTTCAATGTCCTGCTGTGGATCGAGATCTCCACCTTTCATCTAAATGTAATTGGTAATAGTCAATGGAACGTCGGAATCAAAAAAGCAAACATTAAGCGTTGCGAAATACAGAGATGTTCAAAAGGCTTTTAAGCGTTCAAGACAATAATACTTTCAGACTTGCAATACTTTTCATTATCCGGACTGACAAGACTACTGTCTGACGAAAGTAAAACATAATTCGACATCTCTTAAATATAACCAGTAGTTAAATTGTGACACGTTGGATTTAGCAGGGATGCATTTAGTCCTTGATATAACTCTTTTTGAAAGTAAAATTTTATTGCTACTGTTTCAATGGAAATTCTAATTATTTTGTCTTGTATTCTCGTCTTTGAGACTGAATAAGTGATGGTTATTTCTTCGATATTGACAATTAGAATATCCTTTTTGATTTATTTCCAACTTATTGTGTGTGGTTTTTTGTTTTGTTTTTCAGAACCACAATAGAATTATATCATATCTTATATATGGTTTATATGGTTTAGTCTCTATAGTGTCATATACTACTATATACACATAAAAGAACGCGAATAAATCTCATAAAATAATACAAGTGATTTGGTTATCCAGATAAACAGAAGATACCATCAAATAACTCTAATATCACGAAAACCTGTTAGAGGATCTACATAAAACACAATGTTCCTAGTGGATACATCATATGCTCACTTATAAGCTTGCTGTAATACAGTGCTGTTTTAAAAAGTTCACCAGAAGTGATGTGGTTGTCCAGATTACATGCTAAAATTACGAGTAGCCACTGAGAAATAGATTTTAAATAAAATGGCACCTGGTCTCACTCTCACATCGGGAGTTCGCTTCTTTTCATATGGTGGAGGTTTTTGTTTGTTTGCTTTGGTTTCTGTTTTATCCTGATTTTGTATGCCTTCGGTTTCTAATTTTCTGGGTTATCGATTTTGTGCTGTAAACAGGGATATGGTCATTATCCATATTTGTCATAGCACCTTCCCCCAAAGTTTCCACTCTCAATTTTTATGCGTATTTTAAAAGGTCGTACCGACTTATCGATGCCACTAAAAGTGTAACTATGTACAACGCAAATAAGTACTTTGTTGTACATAAAATATGATCGTTCAAGGCGGCATAAAGTAATTGATAATTAAGGGTGTCTAATTTCCTACTTGTTACATTCCAAGATGACGTAGTCTAACCACAGGGTATTTTTATGTGGTATTGTACCTGGGTATATACTAAGATCATATAAACAGGGTATTTTCCTTAATAATTACGTGAAATTATTCAATTAATGCAATATACATCATACTTTATCCCTGGATATTAGACGGACGTGTGGCCTTTAAAATATGTGTGGATTTTGGGGAAAATACGATGTCTTTTGACTAATTCTTCAACACTCAAATTAAAGGTAAGGTTACAAATATTTTGTATATCGATTAATCAATTCATATATATATATATAAGATTATGCGAATAATGTCGGAAAGAATGTCCCTAAAATGATGTGTTTGGAAGGAAGACCGCGTGATTAAATGGGAAATTTTCAAAAGGAAATCATGACAAGTCTTCGAATGTTAAACGTCTTCATATTTAATAGCATCATTTTTAAAAGAACAGATAAATTTTCAGCATGGACCAGACAAGCACGTTTCGGATACTTAAACCTCGTCAGTGATCCTCAATCTAAACGATGTATTATGGCTAAAGAATGCGAAGGTTATTATGTCCAAAATGTACTGAAAGACGTAGCAGGATGGGCGGGATATGATGCTACAGGACACACATTCTAGAGTTTTCAAGAAATTTTGAATGTGTTGAAGAAATAATATTGCAGAATGTTATTTCATGGATGTTACACGAATACTGTTTTACAGACACACATGTGATGCAAGCAGTCTTTCATTTTCTCATCAGCAAAATTGAAGGTATTCTGCTTTTAACTTATCCTGACAGAACTAGGGCTAACTAGATTAATATGAAATTGATGAAATAAGATTATTTGTAGTAAATTGTTTTGAACTTCATAGCAAACTCCCTTCCCTTCCCCTAACGGACAGACCAATTGGGTACGAAATTACATCATTGAAGATAACTGAACGCACTCTGATGACTCACTAGCGTCATATAGTCTAATGCTTTAATCAACCAATAAGAACATAATGAGAAAGGTGATTGTGGTTACCTCGCGACAGTGGAAATAATAATACTATTCAAAACATACGTAAAGATAGAAAAAGTGCACTAAATCCTTTTCATAGAATAAAATATTTGAAATTAATTCCTATGATAATGCGGAAGTGTTCCAACTCTATACCTTCATGAAGAAAATTTCAAACCGAATTTTCTTCACCAGACACGTGTTTCGAATATTTAATTCTCATCATTGATGCTTCCAGCGGAGCCGCCAAAATTAATTTTAGTAGCGCTCTCTTGTTTCTTTTTTTGAATTTAAATTTGTACATTTGCATTTCAGAGAGTATGCGGCTCCGAATTTCCTGTTGGATCGATTCAGTAGCATATCCAATTAAAATCTGTGTTCAAAATAGCATTGTAGGGATGGTGCTAAGATGTTAACTTCCTTTTATTTCGATGATATTTTTGAATGGAATGACAAGTTTCCGAAATAGCAAAATAATACATATGATGTCAAATCGATAAACATAAAGGCCAAGACGATGCTTCTTTCAGGAGACAGAGAATAAGTATATACTAAAATTTTAATGGTTTTTTAACACTAAATAATAATATATACCGTTGTCGGGGATAATTTAGAATTGTTTAAAGATCAAAGAAGGGAGGGTATCTCCAACCACACCCGGTTGCAGCATCAACAGCAAAACACTAAAACATCCGATGCGAAAACACAAAGAAGTCAAACACAGCAAGAGACGAAAAAGAGATTAGTCAATGTATTTTCTATCAACCGAAATTACCAACTCATATACGATATTAAAAGCAACATGCATCAAATTATGTGAACCAGATATGCATTTTTGGATATTAAACCGTTATCATTGGTATTGTGAAGATTTGAAAAAAGATATCCAGAAAGAGTATCCTGTAATGATCATTTTTAAGAAACAACCGACATCAGACAAAACAACTTGGAGAAACAAGATGGGCAACAACACCAACAACGTTCTAACACAGTAAAAGTAGACACACCAAATTATGAAACATCAATGACAATACATACACAGAGGCACATCATCTTATCTAGAAAATTAGGTGAAGTATTTAAGTACAGTTCCACGTAAGAACCAGTCAGGGATGATACATGAAAATATTTTGCAGAACTTTTTTTTCCTGTTGTGAGACATATGGGTGGTACAAACAAAAATGATGAAATTCATTTCTCAAGGATCGGAAGGTGAAGCCAGATGTTCACCTCATATTGTATAAAGGATTATGAAGAGAAAATTATCCTTCTATAATTCAACCTAATTTGCTACTCCTATAACTTTCTTCATCATCCAAGTATGAGGAATATTCCTTCAGAACATTCATATGGAGGCTGATATGAACACATTGCAAAAGAAAGTTCAGCAAAAAATTTAAGGTTCTCGTCTGCCTGATCCTTACGTGGAACTGTACTTTAGGAATTATTGTTAAATGCTTTTGGTTGATCGAGGCATCAATACAACAGAACTAGGGAAAAGTGCATCATACGGGTAGCACTTGGTGCTTAGGTTTTCAATTTATTTTAACATTATTAACATACATATAACCTAAGAACAGTGTTATTCCATTTGGGTGAAATCCCTTAGTTTTCAAAAAGAAAATACTGGTAAATTTCCTGAAACAAGTGCATATACACAGTAAAACAAGGCAAACGATATTCTTTGGGAGTAACAGTCCACCAGCAGAAATGTCGACTTAGTGGTTGAAATTTTCAATATTGAAATACATGTATATGTTCTGTCGTAATAATCTAGTGCACTATATGCGCATTTTAACAAAAAATGTATTATCAGTAATGCTCACGGTCGAAAGAGAGGAACTGCAAATGTGAATATGTGAGATGAGCTAAATTTTATACATGACCAATATGCCAAAGAGCCCGCTAAAGACAGATAATAATTTTAATTTAAATAATGTCTATTTCTACGCTTTTGAGCGCCAATTAGCAGTTTTTGATATTGCGCAGCTAATTACGTTGCTTGGCTCATGCCTCCATTTTTTGTAGATACAGAAACACGTTATTATTTTAACCATTTAAACTGACGTTTACATACGTACATCAAAAGATTTGGCTTCTCTGGATTATTTAAATTGAAGCACTACATATCAGGGCTAAATATCCGAAAAAAGTGATATCTTTTATGTTTCTTTGGTATTTTTGTTGTCTATAAGTCATCTGTAATGCCGCGAAAATGATAACATTGCACAATATGCGCATTCAACAAACAATGCTTCATCAGTGATATTCGATGCAAAAAAATCCAGGAAATCAAAATAATGAATGCTGTTAGTTTAAGAGCTCATTGATGACCAAAAATAACTCAGCGCATTCAAAATTTACGTCATCAAAATTTCTTGAGATTTCTAAAACGTGGGTCCTGTAGCATCATCCCATTGATCCTGCTTTGTTTTTGGTACATTTTTGGACATGATAACTTTCACAATCTTTGGCCATATGACATTGTTTAGATTGAGGATCACTGACGAGGGTTAAGTACCCGAAACGTCTATGTCTGGTCCATACCGCAAATTTATCTGTTCTTAAATGATTTTATTGAATTTGAAGACGTTTAACATATACAATATGCGTGTAAGCAAGCTGAGGACGAAACAATACATGGTGAATATCCGGATAACTTGGAGGGTTAAATGCACATAATTCGCATAAAGGAAATGAAATGATCTCCAGCATGACCACCCTGCATTCACCCAGCGAAACAAACCCACAAGAAAGTGACACATAAATGACATTATGCAAACTACAATTCGCAAAATGACACAAGAATATTCACTAGAACATCATACAAAACAATCGTAATAGACGTACAGAAACATCAAGCATTGATGACAACAATAAAAGGACTTTGGATGGCCATCTGCTATTAATAAATGGTGTGGTTATCCGGATTACGTGTGCACAACCCTCCCACTTATCCGGAAACACAGAGTTCTCCATAAACACACAATTATTGTATAAACATCAAACTTCTCACTGTAAGGTGACATCACAAACAAGATAGTTAAAGGCAGCGGCCTCTTGTAACAGAGATTCTATGTAAATGGATCTAAAAACTCTATGGCATGCGTATAATTGAATTGCCATTTAAAGTAACCTATTTTGTATATTTATCTACATTTATTAGTTAATATCTTCAGTGTTAACTATTCTCAGAGTCTATTCCAATCTGTTCGGCGTCACTTTGATAATAAGGAAGCATGTGACACTTACACTTTGACTCTGTGGATGTTTTGTCCTTCATATTACAATTATATGAAAACGTTGTCCTTGTTGTCTCCGTCTGATTTCTTTGCTCTTTGTTCCCCGCGAGGGGTTTCAAAGTAGGTGTTTTGAATATTTTCCCTGACATGATCGCCATAGCACTTTCTATATAGAAATGGCCTCAGACAGTGCAGTTTATGTTTTTTTATTGTTTTCATTTTCGTGCATGAACATCGACGGCGGGTACGGCTAGCCAACAGGGGATGCTTACTCCTCCCGGGCACCTGGTCCCACCTCTGGCTTGCTAGGAGTCCGTCGATGCTCAATTTGATGCTCTGTTGTAAGTGCTGTTGAGATTATTGTCAGGTTTTTCTGTTTTCATTTTTGTCAAACTTATGCCCTTTGCCGTGTGGAGCTCGTAAATAGTTCCCCGCGAGGGATTTGATAGTAAGTGTTTTGAATATTTTCCCCTGACATGATCGCCATAACACTTTCTATACAGAAATGGCCTCAGACATTCTCGATGCTCAATTTGGTGCTCTGTTGTAAGTGCTGTTGAGATTGTCGTCAGGATCTTCTTTAACTCATTTGTGCATGTGTCCCTCTGGATCACTGCAACGTAAGCATACTGGGGATTTCCTACCAGATCCTTATATACAGTAGCAGATAGATTCCAACAATCACAATCTAATTTTCTCACTACAAGTTTCCTTGGAGCTAATGCGACGGGTGTTGCATGCAATCGGGATATGCTGACTCTCCCCGGGCACCTGGTCTCACTTCGGAATGTTATTCATTCCGAGGTTCACAACCGTTCCTATAGAAATTCTAATGATTTTACCTTGCCTTCTCGACTTTGAGACTGCATAACTGATAGGTACTTCTTTAATGTTTATCTAATGAAGAAAGTGATGTAAACTACAACTCAAAAGTTATCTAGAAAATAAGTCATTCCAATGATGCAAAAAGCCTGCCAAACACAGTTACTTATAGAATATGCTATTACAACATGTTACAAAGAAGTAAAAGTAAATCCCAAATGGAGATATGGATTAAGTGCCCGGGGATAGTCAGCATCTAATGTTTGCTAGCAACACCCGTCAATTTTGCCGTGCAGTAAAAAAAGTTTCATCTGTTTAAGTCGATTTCAGTGATTTGGATGGTTCTAACATAAAATATTTTCCAATATGGAGGACAACAAGATGTTATAATGTTTAATATGTTCATTTTATTGTCCAAGAAAGGAGAGGATCTCCAACAACACTCGGTTGCAGCACCAACAGGAAAACCCCTAAACACCCACTGGAAAAACACAAAGCAGACACGCACAGAATGAGACGGAAATGGTACAATGAACGCCAAATCACATATAAATATCAAACATATATGACTACATATAAACCTACGAGACCAATGGGCAATCGGTGCCGACTAAAGACGGCCATCTACCACGGCAGTAGCAGACAGTCTTGTTATCCTGGATTATCCAAAGGTCTCGAAGAACGTACAATTGTGTTGTAAAACAACCTTTCTCTGTTAGATGACCTCACAGAGACAAGACCACAATACGCAGGGGCTTAAGCAACACAGATGGATATGTAAATGGAAATAAAAAAGGGCGTACGCAATACTGTCCGTGTTCTGCCGGCTGTAACGATTTCATATATGTTATCACCCGAGGAGTCCGACCGGTATTCAGAGAGAGCATTTTTTGTAGTGACTTAGTCATTCGCTCACAAATGTACCCTCGGTTCAGAAGTTTTTCGGTTAGTCTCCATGCCATCAGAACGAAGTCGTTGTAGTTCAATTGCGATATGAATTCACCATAGGCAGGGGACGAAGGAATGTTGATTTGTGATTTTTACGTTGAAGTCTTCACGTTTGTCATATATTGTACTATGAATTTTTACTCGATGTATAAAACAATATTTATTTTCTTTCCAAAAGTTCACATTTTGTAAAAAATTGAACAACTTAGAAACGATTGTTTACCTGTACTTTAAGCTAGTTCATCCTCTATAACGTAAGAATTGATGTTGTGCATTTACCTAATATATTACATTGCATCTTGTAAAATATGATGAAAACAGTATGAAGTTTCTGAGACACATATTAATTTTCGATAAGATTTTCTAGTGAATAATCAGTACAAATCCATAAATGAAAGTCAAACACAAAACCCGAAATCATATTCCGAAAATCACAATTAGAAGGCCTACAAACTCTTGAAAACATATAAGAAAAACAAACGGAGACAACAACACAACTCCACAGAAACACAAAGGACAACTTAACAATCTCCAGAGTCCAGTGCAAGTACGGAATTCACTGTAGGTGGCGCTTTAAACACGGTGCCATGCTCATATTAAATGAAAGGTTTAAAAGTAGGTCAAAGGTCAAGGTCAATTGGTCAAAAGTCATGATACCAAATGAAATTTCTATTCATGAGGAATCTATACGTGAAACATATACACCCTATCTCTAATAGTTTAAAAGTAGGTCACAGGTCAATGTCAAGGTCACGTGATCAAAGGTCATGATATTAAATGAAATACCTGATCATCAGGAATCTACATGCTAAATATCAAATCCCTATCCCTAATAGCAAATCAGATACAGCCAGGTTAAAGTTTTTTTAAAGTAGGTTTAACTCCATAGTCAAGGTCGTTTGGTCAAAAGCCATGGTATCTAATGAAAGGCCTGGTCAGGAGGATTATGCATGCGAAATATCAAAACCATGTCCTGTATGGTTCATGAGATAAAACCCAGGTTTAATTTTTTGAAAAGTAGGTAAAACTCCAAGGTCAAGGTCGCTAGGTCAAATTTTGTTGCTGAGTTGGATTTGCCTTATCATGGTCTATCACAATGTCAATATTGTCAAGTTTCACCTTGCTGTTGCAAGCAGTTTTTCTCTCAACGGACTTCAACGCAACACCTTAACCAATACCAGACGGACTGACAGACAGACGGACGGAATACGCCATTTCGTAGACCGGACTTTGCTTGGCAGTTCGGCCAAAAATGATTGCAAGCGACTCCATCGTGAATAAATTCGATGAAGAAATTAGATGCACACTATAATTTTTAAAAAAATGCAATTCCGTTGATTCAAAAGTACGGAAGCATAGAAGGGACATGGTAAGAAAAAAATTATCTCGTGCGCACGACTTAGTAAGTCGTGCGCACGACTTTGTAACTCGTGCTCACGACTTTGTAACTCGTGCTCACGACTTAGTAACTCGTGATCACGACTTTTGTAACTCGTGCGCACGACTTAGTAACTCGTGCTCACGACTTACTAACTCGTGCGCACGACTTTGTAACTCGTGCGCACGACTTAGTAACTCGTGCTCACGACTTTGTAACTCGTGCTCACGACTTAGTAACTCGTGCGCACGACTTTTTGTCGTCATTCTATTGGTCAATTATCTCGTGCCCACGACTTTGTAACTCGTGCTCACGAGATAATCAACCAATAGAAAACTATGATCAAATAAAATTGCGACAATTGATAATGATCATGCATGTAAATTGAAATAATCTCGTCTAACAAAAGTACAGTAAACATCTAATGTTGTATTAAAAAATTACCGGCATTGTGCTCCACACAAAACGTATTTTACAGGGGCACCCCGATTTATTCTTGGAAGTACACGGAAACAACCCCCCCTCCTATGTTGAAAGTGACCTAAATGGATTCATAGCGGGAATAAAATGATGCAGTGCTCTACTCCCCTCCCCCTCCCTCATGTTGCGTCGATCAAGAGGTAAGGGGGATGTTCTCATTGAATACGGAGATTTATATGATAGTTTCTATTATTCTATTTATCTATTTATTTTTTCAACAATTTGTTTAAAATTCACTTACTGTGTATCTTGATTTCTCTCCCTATCAGTGTTTGAGACATCAACATGACTGTGTGAAATGGGTCCTTAGATAAGTAAAATTCGAATAATTCTGGACCAGAACCAGGTACATGACTTAAAAAAAAAAATGGAAACGTTGTTTACTTTGAATCTTTACGGCATTTTTGTGTGTGATTCAAATTAAATGTCTTATCATTTTAAAGTATAGTGTCAATGTGTTTGAGTTGGTGCGATTTGAGAGAATTTTTCTCCTAATTTTGGTAAGAAAGTACTTGAAAAAGTGAAGTGTGACAGACAGACAGACAGACAGACAGACAGACAGACTGCAGACCGTGATCCCTATATATATATATATTTTTGGGGGGGGGGGGGTTGTTTTGTTTTTGTGGAATTTTCCGGTATTGAATTTAGTGTTTATTCTGCAATATATACTTCAAATAAAACATATCACGTACGATGTATATGTGCAATTTTGATCTTTCAACCTGACGTCGAATTCAGCTTTCATGGGCCAGTGTTCATGAATAAGGCCACAATTAAAAAATTGTTTGTTTCCCCTCCCCCGGTCTGTTTTTTCCAAGTGACCCGGCAGGCGGGTACTTTTTTTTTTTGGTGCCAGAACTACAAGTATCAAATATGTTTAAAGTCGTTTGAATCCAAATTGCACATTACTGGACTCCTTACAGCTGCGCAGTCACAATCTGTGATATGATAAAGACTAAGAGCTGGCAGCCGGCGATTTCTCGCCTCCTACTTCGGGAAAATCGCCGCCTGCTTTCCGTAAAAAAATATCCGTTGTGTCTTAATTTCTATCGCTGGTTAAGTATGAGATGTCGATCCATTTTATTGAACAATTTAAAAAGAAGATTACGTTGTCCCGTAAAGTGTATTGTATTAAAACAAAATTGTCCCAAGATACACGATAAATATTTCCGCAACAGATGCATCGAGTGTTTCAGCGCGGCATAACGGGTCATTTTACGGCAACGTCAAGATGCACTATAGAACGATTACATCTCGATTTTTTTACGACTTGTAAATATTGAATTTGTATAGATATTGACCACGCGCAATCTGACTAGGCGGCGTTTTTCCTGACCCGGTCGGGGCGAGGGGAAACAAACAATTTTTAATCATGACCTAAACGTACTTCGTACCATATTATAAACAGAAACGTGAATGAAAGCAGATAGTTGAATAGAATATAATTTGATGGGTTTAACATATATACGAGGTGCACATACACTCCCAATTAATTTACGGATCCTGAGCGCCCAACCCCCCCCCCCCCTCCCCTCCCTCCATTTCATTTTCTTCATATTTCTTTAAAATCGTATGTGGTTTTGTGCTTATAACCGTAATGGAGGAAAATTGTGCATTTAGGATGAAAAGAATACATGTCGAAATGATGGATCCAGCCCCAACCCCCTCCCCGGCAATTTTTTTTTTTTTTTTTTTTTTTTTTTTTTTTGTATTCCTTTCGATAAAAACGAATTTTTTTAAGACTTAATTCGATCTACATTTAACGTAAAACTTATTCACAAGTGAGAAACTAGCAAAGTCGGAGTCTAGCATACAGTTTTAAGCTTCATCCCGAGCTTATACCTTACAAACAGAGAAAAACGCGGAATTGTAAAAATAGAAGGGTGGGGTGCGTTTTTGCCTGATTGAGAATCGTTATATACATCCATATTTGCATACTACCGCTATTTTCATCTGATAAAGCTTGGAAATGGTCAATGACACAGAACAAGGAAAGGAATTACAATACAAGCCCAGAAATTTCTTTTTCTGGTTGATTTTACAGATTGTTTCAGCCCTCTCTGGCCTCTCGGGAAAAAAAACATATAAATTCTAAACATACAGTATGAAGTTTTTTGCATTTAAAAGATCCTTAGATCAAAGTTGAAGGAAGACAACACAGTGTATTTAATCTAAATAACTTTATTTAGAAGAGAACAGGACAGTTTTGAAAATAGAGAACTTGCAAATGTAACGAATTTCGCCACATATTGCGTGCTTAGAACATGTAGAAATAGAGCCAATCGTGCTTCATTTTCGCTGAATTATTTCAAATGTGCTGAAACTTGGTACGTAGCAAATAAACATATTGATGAATATGACGGAACTATGAATTTGTTGAAGTTAAAAGAGGGGCACGAGGGGTAATATAAGTTCACCATACTGCTCGGCTTGACTGTCCCCTACCGATAAGAAATGCATGATACATGACTATCATGACATCGGGATTGGGGCCAACCTATGATTTAAAAAGATATGCATAAAAAAATGGAGAAATTGTCCATACTGAGAAGGGTCAGTCAAGCCCAGCATTTGACTTGGGGTACGGTATTCACCGCGTGGGATCGAAACGTATGATGTTGTGATTCCTTACGGGGAATTTTGAGATTTTTTCATCATTTAAGTGATACTGCACAAAATTTATGAGACGTTGCAGTAGGGCAATACCTAATAAGTAAGTCCATATTGTCTATAGATCTGAAAAGTCGATAGTTTTTGCAAACACTTCAAGAGTTCGTCAAAAGGAAAGATTTTCTGTTGTCGACAAACTTTTGAAGTGTTTGCAAAAACTATGAACATTTCATAAACCTAGACGATATGGATTGATTTAGTAGGCATTGCCCTACTGCAGCGGCCAATCAGTTTTGTAAAGTTTAATTTAGAAAATGAGAAAATACCAAAAAACTATGTAAGGAATCACAACACCATACGTTTCGATCCCACGCGGTGGTATTACTAGTGTTTGTTCTTTGTTAAAGTTATCTCAGTTTACGAACTCGAAAAGGGGGGGGGGGGGGTTCCGAGGGTGTCCGTGTGCTTCCAAGAATTAATCGGGGGTACTGTTGTAAAATACGTTTTGTATTGAGCACAATGCCGATAACTTATGAATACAGCATAAGAAGTTTACTGAACTTTTGATAGACGAGAGTATTTCAATATACATGCATGATCATTATCAATTATCGCCATTTTATTTGATCATAGTTTTCTATTGGTTGATTATCTCGTGAGCACGAGTTGCAAAGTCGTGGGCACGAGATAATTGACCAATAGAATGACAACAAAAAGTCGTGCACACGAGTTACTAAGTCGTGCGCACGAGTTAGTAAGTCGTGCTCACGAGTTAGTAAGTCGTGCGCACGAGTTACAAAAGTCGTGCGCACGAGTTACTAAGTCGTGAGCACGAGTTACAAAGTCGTGAGCACGAGTTACAAAGTCGTGAGCACGAGTTACAAAGTCGTGCGCACGAGTTACTAAGTCGTGCGCACGAGATAGTAAGTCGTGCGCACGAGATAGTAAGTCGTGCGCACGAGTTAGTAAGTCGTGCGCACGAGTTAGTAAGTCGTGCGCACGAGTTACAAAAGTCGTGAGCACGAGTTACAAAGTCGTGAGCACGAGTTACAAAGTCGTGCGCACGAGTTACAAAGTCGTGCGCACGAGTTACTAAGTCGTGCGCACGAGATAATTTTTTTCTCGCAATGTCCCTTCTATGCTTCCGTACAAAAGCCTAGCAAACATAATAATTTCTTGCGGAATCATATTATGAAATATAATAATGTTATCATAATACATTTCCGCAACAAATAGTACAACATTCACCAATACGCCACTGTTCTTATAAATTCTGTGTAAGTCACATTGTCTTAATTCAGAATAAGTTCTGGATTTAGGTAAAGTACATGCAGATATACGTAACATAGAACTGAGTGCAGAATAATCACATGTATGCGAGTTTATAACGATTTGTCATCTTTAATCAGGCACCAAAAATTGCAAAAACAGATTTTTTATGATTGTATTTACTGTTATTTAGTAGTCTTACTCTTTGAATTCATTCATGTTTTTGGTCAAAGAAACATTAAAAATGAAATATGAAGCAAAATAATTGAAGATATATAGCTTTCAAATGATAACGGATAAGTGAAGCAGGCATCCCCGAAGACCTTTTAAGATGAAGTTTATCAAAGAAACAGAATTTATGGATGGAATTTTGATCCCAAATAGAGGATTTTAAATACTGAATACACAAATCTACAATCAAAATTTAAATGAATAGTCTTAAGGATCGAATGGAGAGAGAAAAAGAGGTCATTATGAATTATTTATGACTATTCTCTAACTACTTTACATAGAGATTTTATAATATATGTACTATTTCGATAATATTGATTTTATACACCATTACTCACAAGCCTTGTTTACGAGACAAGCGGTCTGTATATTTAATATTTTATGAGTTGTATATTCAAATGATTCGAAAATTTTCAAATCATCGTCTAACAATAGATAAACAAATTAACCGACTTCAAAATCTAATGAGTGCAAAAGTACTGACGCACATTGTCATCCTCGTGAGTGCGTGAACATTAATTTCACATCTCCAAAAAGTTTGGCACCTTCAAGATATTCAATCAGAAGGAATTTATGATAAATACTGAATCAAGTATAACTAATTTGACAGACCTGGTTACACCTCGCATTATTTAACCCTCTGGCTGCGGTAGGGGTCATATGTGTCCTTTTACCGCTCGCTGCGGTAGGGGTCATATGTGTCCTTCTTTAGTTTTCGGCATTAAAACTCCTCTAATTCGCTTGTTTCTTGATGGATTTTGACAAATTTGGTATCAATGGAAGCAGAAAACTATCATCTACAATCTGATGGTAATAAATACCTAGTAAGATTTATCGTTAAATTTATATATGCAAAAATATCCCATAAATGAGACACCCTGACTACCGCCGTAAACGTTTCGTATATTTAACGTCATCATCGCAAATTCAACCGCGTGTTGCTTGGGAATAAAATCAAGTAGAAACATTTTAGTTAAATGATCAAACAGGATATTTCTTTGAGATTTTAGCCATATAATAGATAAAATATTTCAAGTTTGCTATCTCTAATTATCTTAGGTAATACGATTTTTCTACAATTTTGTCAACTATCGTACTTTGCAACGAAATTTTATCGAATGAAGTTTCTCTATTTGAAAACTTTGAGCGAGTGAATTTTAGTTTGAATCCTGCTTTAGTCAAAGATATATCTATTTTATGAATAACTGCACGCATTATCGAGAACGAAGGAGATGAATGACGCCACTTTATTGACTGCAACGTCAAAATGTTTAAAAACGTTTACGTATACTTTTTTCCTTTTCTCTTCTTCATATTCCCGTATCTCTAAATAGATTTATGGAACCAGATATGAAATTTTGCACAAAACATGATATTTTTTTAAACTTTGACTTGAACATTTTTTTTGCAAAACGATGACAGATGAGTCTATAACAGAAAAGGACGAATAATGATTGGCCAGGGATATTTAGAATAACACATGTTACTTGTTTATTTTTTCAACATATTTTACACTTGTTTATTTTTATTCTATTTCCATGATAATCTGTAAAATGAACATAGTTGTGTAAGGGAGAAAATCATTCATGATAGTATTCTTCCTTGTACCAGAATGAAGAAACTTCCGTCGAATGTTAGGCGGAAAGAATAATCTCCACTCAAAGTCGATTGGGGGGGGGGGGGGGGTTGTCATGCTACCGTTAAATTTTCTTAGTTTGCATACATGTAAATCAGAAATTCAGAATTTATGAGAAATGCATGGGGACAGATCAAGACTCTCTCAATTCTCTGTGGTATGTTTTCCTTTTTTGCTTAGATAGATTATTAGCATTTTATAAAGACAATTTTTATTTCGGCCTCATGATATTTTGAATAAGAAATAACAACCAAATATTGCATAGATAGGACATTGATAATTTTAGAATAACTTACCCCCAATCCAATTTCAATTTCTTCTGGAAATAAAATGGTTAAACTACATTGGTGCATGTACTCGTACATGTAATACAATCATGCATATTTAGATGAAGGGGCTCTACTACCTTTGGTAACCGAATACCAAATAACGCACGAAAATGGATGATATTCAAACTAAAGAAACTTGTAACAAATAAATTTGTTCATACCGACATTATTGTTTTAATTAATTTACGTTCCATGGTATGAAAAAATCAACATGAGTAACATTGTCAGTCCGTTTATTTGCGAATTTATATGAATTTGTGAAGACGGAGATTTTGGAGAAATCTTGTACAGATAATATATAGAATCAGGGAAAATAAGGCAAAAGGAGGAAAGGCATCTTTAGATGAAATACCTCCTAATCCGGGTCAGCAAGAACGATAACTTTTTCCCCATTAGATGTATAAAGAATAAGGTTGTCATGTTTAGAATTAGAGCAAGTCAGAAATCTCTCTCTCTCTCTCTCTCTCTCTCTCTCTCTCTCTCTCTCTCTCTCATTGAAACCTCTCTCAGAAATTGCAGTTTATCTTTTCTACATGTATTTACTTTTTTCGAAATATTGCTTATACGCGAATGTGTAATAGTCTTCCTTCTCCCTTGACCTTTAGAATTGTCTTCGAATTATGTTTTGATTTTTTAGTCATATATTGTAGCAGGAGTCTAATATACATGGATAATATAAATACCCGTCCATATCCTCATCACTTCTGGTCTCGCAAGTCATCCCAGCAAAAGTTGCACGTGCACTCGATATAGTTGAGTCTCTGGATATGCTCTTGAATCTGAATTGGACATGTTCCTGATTCTCCAGTTTAGTCATAGAAAATTATGTTTTCCTAATTCAGAAACTTATTTGATTACCCCCCCCCCCCCCCCCGCCCAATTATTAGCCGACAACAGGCGATTTGTCTCTACATCCTTTGAAAAAAACGCCGCTTATTTCTCGTTGTAAAGCATTAAAAATCACTATATCTAGAGATTTCACCTTCTTTGTAACTTCTTTCAGAAGGTCCCCCTTTTTATACATCATTGAGAACCATGTCCCCTCCCTCAACAAAAACATCCCAGGATAAAAAACCTTACATCTAAATTCTAAGTCTGACAGTTGGCATCTGCAATGGTATACTGACAACAGCATGACATGAAAAACATTAAGAGAGGGGAAGGGAAAGTGTTAAAATGTGAAAAAAAAAACTGTTTTAGTACACATAAATGATTAAAAACAAGACAAAAATTCGACATGATTGTGTTTCTAAATCACAGTCCTGAGCTCGATGTCTACAATCGCATCTTCCTTTACTTAAAGAAGCTCGATGAAGCGTACATAATTGAGGGTTGTTTTATTTATTTATTTCCTTAATTTATATTAATATTTAGCTACAAAATTAACAAGTTTACAAAGTGGTCCTATGTTAGTGTCTAGCTCCTGTGGTTCTGAGTGAGTGTAATGAAAAAAAAAAAGATAAAAATAATGCAATTCAATTATGCAATCTTAAATCATACATAGTATAATTTATGTACATTGTAATAAGTTTTGCAAAGTATGTTTGGGTACCCATAAATTTTGTCTGCATCAAAATTTCAATTTTGTTTCATTTTGAAATAATAGAAGAGTTTACATACAAAGTGGCTGGGACAGGGCTGTGTATTAGTCCGAACTAGTCCGTAATAGGTATTTTAAAATGTATATGTATTCATCATTTGAATCCTTTTTTTTTTTTTTTAAAGATTCCTGACCCCTTCTTTTCATTTCAAATCGCTATTACTTTTTTGCACTGGATAAAATCAGCAAGAAAAAAAAAGGTAATTTCAGACGTTCTTTCGAAAAGATTTGTCGAAAATAAAAAAACTATAGGATACTAGAAAACAACGGTATACATATATGACGACTTAAAAAAGTTCCATTATTTAATCGAGTATCAGTATATCCATAAAAGAGACGATAAAAGTGTGTACGAATTGACACTAATTATGTGTTGACCAGTGATTCAAAGCATAATAGAATCATACAAACAGGCTAATTCAAAATTGACCAGATAGAGTTTAAAAACATTTCCCAAACTAAAATTTATTAGACAAAGATAAGGCGGAACTATAAAGATTAAGAAGTACGAGACGATTTTTCCCTTCACTTTCATTTCGACACAAATAGAAATTAGGCAAATGATAGCGTACAAACGATGTAGTTTTTCTAAAAAGAGTGTCATTTATTTATCATTCAAATTGTGTGTATTAGATAGAACTTCACACAAACTGCAAAAAAAATCCAGGAAGTTTTGTTACTTTCGTCATAGATAGAAAACCTTAAAGACAAAATGTATAAAGTCTTCTGTCTGTAATTTTGTATTTTCTCCCCCCCCTCCCCCTTTTTTTCTTTGTTTTTTTTTTCCCTGTTTACAAATTATTTTTTTTAAAGACATAAACACAGCATACACATAATAATCGGAAATCTAGGGATGATGAATTTGTCGTTAATTGAAGTTTTAATAATATTAAAATAGGACGAAGTGATGAGAAATGCGAGATCTTTTTTACAAAATCTAGTAAGAATTTCCATGAAAATTCTGCCATCGTCTTCTAGAAGAAAGATATGAAATACATGTACTATAGTATGATTCAAAGATGAATTATTTGACTCGGCTTAATTTGAGATTGCAGATACAGTTCCTTTTTACATATTTCGTTGCGTTTCAGATGCTTTTGACATCACTCGGAAAATCTTTTCCCGTTTCATTTCCCATTGTAAATCCAAATATATTCGTAAACAACAAATTTATCTTCTGAATTTACGGAACTTAAAAGAAAAAAATCGATTTGTTAATGCTTCATCCCTGTCCTGCAGCGTGACACCTCTTTTAAACCTGGCGGGAAGGACGAACGTCGTTTTGCTGCGTGACGTCAAAATTTCTCGCAGTGACGTAACGATATTTGAACAGGGTTGTCGCAGCCAGAGGGTTAAATCTATCCTTCATTGACTTTCCTGGGAATGAAATAAGAATTTTGTAACAAAGTACATCTTTTAAGATTTTCTGAGTACCTGAATTTTGAATTTTTCCAAAATTATATTGATTATAGAAGGAACCTGGTTACTAAAATCACAATTTTTGTAAGAGATTCCATTTCCTTACAATCCATCAACAATGGTCATCATATTTAAAGATTTTGATCAGCGGATGAAAGTCAAACACAAAACCCGAAATCAGAATCCAAAAATTCGGTCTTTTCGAAATACAGAGTTACTTCCCATTTGTGCAGGTATCTGACGTCAATGCATTGTAACATCATCAAATTCTATGGAAATCAGCACGAAATTCAGGGAAACAGGGTTACATGTATGACGTTTTCAAAGGAATTTAATGACGTCACAATGCTTTTACGTCAGATACCTGCACAAATCGAACGTAGGACTGTAAAATCGAAAAGACGGAATTACAATCAAAATACAAAATGTATAACAGAATCTTCTCACAGGAAAAGAAAAAAAGGACAAACAGACGGAGAGAATAAGACAGCTTAATAGAAACACGGAAGTGTTCTAACTCTATACCTTCATGAAGAAAATTCCAAACTAATTTTTCCTGCACAAGACACGTGTTTCGAATATTACCTTCTCATCAGTGATGCTTCCAGCGGAGCCACCGAAATTCATTTCAGTTGCGCCCTCTTTAATTTTTGAATTTAGATTGGTACATTTACTTTACAGAGAGTGCGCGAAGGATTTTGATAGTCGAAATACAACAAACCTTTTTCTTCAAAATACTAAAATGTCCAAACTACATTTTTGTCTTCAAATAAATTATTCGATTGATGTGACTTGGGTATACATGTATCAGCCGTGATTATTTTAGCAATCAACTGAAATATTGCCAAAGTGTCATATAAAAAGTTCTATGGTCAAAACGAGAATTACATAGCACAAAATGACAGCTGTTTCAAGAATATCACGGTTATCTGACCTAAACATTGAGAGACAATTGAAAGACCCATACTTAGATTATGTAGGATAAGATGGAAGTGTTTTCTCGTTACATTCTTTAATAAACATCAAAGAAGTACCTATCAGATATTCACTCTCTCTCAAAGTCGAGAAGCCAAAGCAAAATCATTAGAATTCACATTGGAACTGTTGCGAACCTCGGAATTGATAAAATTCCGGAGTAAGACCAGGTGAAGAAAATTTCAAACCAATTTTAATGTAGCAGACTATAGTGTAGTAGTCACCAGAGGTACTTAATGCCAAAGTAATTTTTCAGAAATAGCCAAATCTATTTTAGTAGCGCCCCCTAGTTTGATTTTTTGAATTTTGCGTATCTACTTAGCAAAAGTTACATTGAAGGGATGGTGCTGGATGTTAACCTCCTTAAATTTCGATGATATTTTTGGATTAAATGACAAGTTTCCGAAATAGCAAAATAATATATATTGTCTAATTGATACAGGACCAAAACGATCTTCTTTCAGTCGACAGGGCTGGTAAAAAAATATTACACTTTTAATATTCAATCGCGGTGAGCTAGTTTAACTGCCCTATACTGAAAAAAGTGAGTTCAAGTAAAACACAAAATTCAAACCCGAATTCTAAATTATAATCAAGGGACGTACGAAACCAGGGAAAGTTCAAAACCAAACGGAATAACCACTAAATTCTACAGAGGAGCATACGTGAATCCCAAATAAAGATTAAATTAAGAATAAAGATTTGGTACCAAGGGAGGATAAGTATTTCCTGATTTCTACCTACATTGTTCATTTGAAGTGCGCTGAAAATGATAATTTGCTATTGATTATATCCTATTTGGTATTTTGTATGGTTCCAACCAAAATTTTCTTTTAGCAAACTGGACAAATATTAGAGTGCATCACATTTTTATCTTAGCATTCTAACATTATTTCGATGACAACCTTACAGTAGGCACCTTTATCGATAAGTTTCATTGATCATTTTCGACGCTTTACACTACAATTCCACATTCTAAATTGAAAGAAAGACTCGCAAAAATGATAAGTAATGCGTTTACAAGTAAGAACGGTAATCGCAAATACAAATTTATTATTGTTAACTATGACAAAACCTACTTTGTAAAAGAAAAGTCAGATTCTGAAAATAAGTACACTGAAACAGACATTATTCAGATGTTAAACTTTCTGATCGACAACATTTTTGTGGTGTTTGGAGGAAAGGTCTTCCAGCAAATTGTCGGAATTCCAATGGGGACCAATTGTGCCCCACTCCTTGTCGACATTTTCCTTTACTCGTACGAAGCTGAATTCATTCAATGTTTGGTCTCTGAAGGGAAAAGATACTTAGCTTCTGACTTCAACTTCACTTACAGATACATAGACGATGTGTTGTCCATCAATAATCCAAAATTCGCGGATTACCTGAGTAGTATCTATCCTTCGGAGCTTGAAGTCAAAGAAACTACAGAGACAAATAATTCAGCATCCTATTTGGACATAATGTTGTCCTACGACACTGATGGTCACATGAACAACTCACTCTATGACAAACGTGACGACTTCAATTTCAGCATTACGAACTTTCCTTTTCTGAGTAGCAACATCTCTTCATCGCCTGCTTATGGCGTGTTCATATCTCAGTTGATACGCTATGCCAGAGCAAGTACCAAATATACGGATTTTGTTCTGAGAGCTAGGCGTCTTTCAGATAAGCTTCTCAATCAGGGATATGTTTGTGACCGACTAACATCGTCACTGAGGAAGTTCTACGGTCGATATGGGAAACTCGTCATACACTATGATGTCCCTCTATCCAGAATGGTGGATGATATTCTATCATAGACCATTTGAACCATCCAACCAAAGATTGTACTCTATATCTTCCAAAGTGGAAGTAACCGGATGTGACAGTTCTACCGAATTGAAGCGACGGGTGTTGCATGCAAGCAGGAGATGCTTACTCTTCCTGGGCACCTGGTCTCACTCTCATATCGGGAGTTCGCTTCTTTTCATATGGTGGAGGTTTTTGTTTTTGTTTGCTTTGGTTCCTGTTTTATCCTGATTTTGTATGCCTTCGGTTTCTGATTTTCTGAATTATCGATTTTGTACTGTAGACAGGGATATGGTCATTATCCATATTTGTCACTGAACTGAACTTGTGTTTGAGCTGGCTTTTGAATAGCTTGTGAATTGCTGTATGAATACAGCATAGACAGGGAATGGATGAATATTACTACTCAGGAATGAAAGATTGTTATTTTGAAATTGAAGTCGTCACTTTTTCATATATTTCAATATCGTAGCATTGTCGTAAAAAATGAAATTATAATATGAAGAAGAGTTTATGCTTTCATTAGTCATTTCCATTTGTAATTCCTAAAATTTGCTGAAAATGGTAGAAATTAGAAAGCTCAACATGTTTATTGTTTCTTGCTCTTTAGGTATCGGATTTGCCAATATCTAAGCAGATTTTGCATTTTTAAATGAAAAGTCTATTTCTTTCGATAGACATGCTCTGATTTTCTCTCTATTTTTTATTAATAAAATCAAGGTTTAGGCGGTTTTTTTTTTGTGATGAATAAATGTCACAAGGTATCTAATTAGAGGTATTATCCTTCATAATCGTAAAGAAAGTAAGCCTATTATTCGTCTCTTATTTTTCAAATGAAAATAAGCCCTAAAGGTTTTCAAAAATTTAGGACCAATTAGAGTTGCGTAGTTTGTACTTAGTTCATATAAAGTAATGCTATTCTACAAAAAAAAAAGAAACCAACACAAACAAACAAATGACCTACGAAATCGATTTACGTTACGTAATAAGAAAGCGTTGATTCATCTTAAAGATTTGCATCATTAAAGTACAAAGTACATTTATGTTAAAAGTTTCCAATGTTCTTCCAATCTCTTTTAAACTAATAATATCATAGATAACACCAAATCAGCACGATTCTTTGAAAGAAATTTCAAAAGTGAAAACGAAGTAATACTTGTATTACCCAAAATGATGAATTCATGACACGAGTCAACCTCCCCTTATAATGATATCAACATTTCTGTCCAAAAAGCTTTTCGAACTGCCCATAAAATAACTATGGTACTGATGATCGTTAAAATTCCCTCCAAAACTCAGATGATGTTGAGTTTTCTCCTAATCTGGAGCTGGCTATTTGGTATAAATATGCTCTCGTGTGCAGAGTTTAATTCTTAATGTATAGTATCTATTTTCCCCTCATCACTGATGAAAAATTATTTGATAAAATGTGCATATATAGCACTGAAGGTATTATCGCAAGTGGGTCTACCGCAGAGAATGTATAAATGGGAGGTCAACACCTTTGTACCAAGCCTCAAATGCATTTTGGCCCTTTGTTTCATCCAAATCACTTTAAAATAACCTTCGCATTATTTCGAGCCGCTTACTCTTGAAATGCTTAAAATTCAGAAGTTCCACTACCGTAGTTTGGAATCTCGAGGTTTTTTTCTTGCTTGCAGCACCATTGATGAGGAAAGATATATCCCGTAAGACTACCATGCACTCACTACTGCGGAACACACACAGAGAAGACACATAAAAACTCCAACAAACAACAGAGGGCGATAAAACAAACAACAAGACCCACATAGAATGATCCAACAATCAATCAAATCAGATGGACCAAAATATGAAACAAAATGTTTTCCGAGAAATATACTAGTATACAGCTGGTGTATACACAAAATGTCTGGAGGTCTCTATGTACGATGATGCGAATAAATTGATAAATAAAATCATTATCATTTGAAAAATATATTCTGTGAATGAGCCGAAACCATATTCCAGAAATCACAATCGAAAAGACTGTCGAATTTTGGAGAAAAAAACTTTCTCATGCAAAAGGAATGGGACAAACAGACGGAGACAATGACACAAGCTCCACAGAAACACGATGAACAATCAGGTAACATGAACTGTTCTGTTTAAGAGAGTATTTCAAATTTTGAGCGTGACTTTGCTTTTTCACGATGAACTATTCATATAGCATTAGCATTTAGAACATAGAGAGGGCAAACGCTACACATACCACAATTATGATATATCATTCACAAAAGCATAAACAAAGGATTCGGATACACATTAACTTACTTTTTTTGTCATTTATTTATACTTATTTATATTTCAATGTTTACGTTTCGATACGATGTTGGTATGGCCAGAATTATTTTTCCCAAACTAAAGATAAATCAAAATAATGTATCAGTGATCTATAGTGATAAATTACGGCACGACTGTTTAATTATTTAAGGGATGTATAAAGTACACTATTTATCCCAACAGCTATCATTGTCTGCGCTGATTTGTCTCTGAGGTCGTCGTCCAGGGATTTCTGGAGGTCAGTTATAAGATTTTGAAAAAATTTTATTTATTAACAGATTTCTTTCTGAAATTTTATTTTGCTATTAATATAATAAATAATATTGATATGACTTATATAGCACGTTTTAACAAGGCCACCTACAATGAATACCGTTCTTGCACTGGAATCTGAGGATTCTTTATAAAATAGTGGTTCCTTCTTGTTACTATATATGGTCCCCGTCTATTTGGCTGGGGTTTTTCGCTGGTTTTACTGCTGGGGATCTACTAACTATCTTTGCTTAGTTTCATGTATTTTTTAGGAATTTGTATGCCTTTTGATCATGATTTTGAGATTCTGGTTTCGGTTGAATATTTGATTTTTATTCACTAATTTTTAAAATGAGTGTTTTAGGATTATGTATCAATGATACAATCGAATTATAAAAAATGTCTAGTTATTAAGAGTACTCCTAGTCAAAAACGAAAGCGACTTTTATAATCCTCAAGTAAGTCAGTTTGGTAAATCTTCTAATTTATGCTATGGAATAAACATTTTGTCCTTTATTTCCGTAGTTTAAGGCATTAGATGTATAATGAGGGATAATTGGTTCACCCATTTATTGTGTTTGGAATTCCAAACTTATGACATACTGTAGTTATAATATAGAAATTTACTGAAAATCTTCACCAATGCGTTTTTGAATAAAGTAAGTTCCTACAAGAGTTATCGGTACTCAGAGTTTACATTGAAGTCTATAAAAAACATATTTTACCATGAAATGATAAGGGCTCAAATATGGACGAATGGAAATTTTCTTTAAAAAAAATTAGTATTTATCAAATTTCACTGAAAAAATCTCAAGTTCCCCTCTGTGCTTACTATTTTGGGGTGTTTCGGTGTTTTGATACTTAATATAACTCATTAAAACTATAAAATGTGCCATATTAGACAATTTTGCCAATTCAGCAACGAGCAAAATTGCATTTTTTATGTTTTATCTAAAAATTGTCATATATCCATAAAGCTTCAAAGGACTCGGATACATAAATGCCCATTCTGTTTTCTCAAAATTACTGTAAAAGTGAAAAAAAAATACATCGAAAGCAAGAGTAAAAAGAAGGGAGGAGATCTCCAACAAGACCCCGTTGCAGCATCAACAGTAAAACACCAAAACACCCGATGCAAAAACACAAAAGACGAGTACAGCACGAGACGGAAAAGAGACACACGACATGTAAACATCAAACACAAAAGACTACACAGTTACAAAGGATTACATGTCTCTATTCATGTTTTACTATTTCGCTCCCATATCGTTACATAATTAAGTAAAGCCATACAGAATTCATTAAAGGTTGTTCAAGGTAACAAGTGAAACGTACATACCGTAATTTAAGAGTTTAACACCGTGCACATAACTAAGTGTGATAGAGTCATTTCGTTTAATGCAGCGGAACTTGTGACCTTCAAATTCGGAGGTTTTATTTATCCGGTTTATCATGGATCGATGTACTCGTTCATCATTTGTAGAAAGAAACCTTTCGTATTCAGTTAGGGAAAATACCGGATGGACATCCAAATTCGGCGCCGGATGTATGTTAAATGTCTTCAAATTCAGTAGCATCGTTTAGCATGTTTAGGAACAGATCAATTTGCAGCAGTATATTTATTGGGATGTTTATTGGTCCATTTGGGTATGGATGTTAATATGTGTCACATTTTATTTCGATATGCTACTGAATCGACCCTACAGGAAATTTGGAGCCGCGCAATCTCTGTAAAGTAAATGCAGAAATTTAAATTCTAAAAATAACACCAGAGGGCGCTAGTGGAATTAATTTGGGCTGCATTCTTATGAAAAGCACTTTGGCTGGAAGCATTACTGATGAGAATTTAATATTTGAAACACGTATCTGGTGCATAAAAATTGGTTTGAAATTTTTCTCCAAGAAGGTAAAGAGTTGGAACACTTCCGTATTATCATGATGCTATGTTCTTTGTTTTTGTCTGATGCCCATCGATTGTGTGTTACTGTGATTAGTGCAAGGTAGCCTTGCAAGAAATTTTCTTTAAAGAATAGCATGAAATAAATTCTGAACTAATGGAGTGACTTGAAAAGGCAAAGCAATAAGTATTGGATTTTCCATAGCATAGTGTTTCTACTTATGAAATATTATAGCTCTTATTTGAAATTTGTCTATTAAGTGTGAAACAGCCATTGTTATATATCAGTCTTTAAAAGATAAAGCTGTGACGTAAATAAAAAAAGATACTAGAAAATGTGAAAATAAACAGACAAACAGCCAGACAGACAGACTTAATTTTTTTCTTTTAGAGATTCCATAGTTAAATACTGGGGCCTTATAAGCAGGGTCCTCTCTATTTTGAATGAATCTTGAATCAAAACGAGGGCCTCTTTTCGTTTAGACAAGAATGATATCTCACAATACCTTTTTCAATCCAGGGGGCAATGCGCACATAATCCGTATAACCATACCGTAATTCATTTTAATATCCAATGACCGTTCATGGTCGGCTCTTGGTGAGCAATGGATTTCCTCAGTTAATGTTTAATGTGTCTGCTTTGTTTGTTTGTTTGACCGATCGATGTCGATCTTGTGTTTGTCATTGTCCTCATTTGTTAAATTGTTGAAACGATCGTTGTCGATGTTGTTTGTGTCATTGTCCTCATTTGGTTTTTTGTCCCCCGCTTTCGCGAAAGCGCGGGGACATTAAAACCGGTTCGTCTGTCCGTCCGTCCGTCTGTCCGTCTGTCCGTCAGTCACAAAAACTTTAACCTTGTGCATAACTTTAGAATGGTAAGTGATAGGGCTTTGATATTTCACATGTGTATTCCTTGTGACAAGATCTTTCCATGGATACCAAACTTTTTGACCTTGTGACCTTGACCTTGGACTTTGACCTACTTATTAAAAACTTTAACCTTGACCATAACTTTTGAATGGAAAGTGATAGGGCTTTGATATTTCACATGTGTATTCCTTGTGACAAGACCTTTCCATGGATACCAAAATTTTTTACCTTGTGACCTTGACCTTGGACTTTGACCTACTTATTAAAAACTTTAACCTTGACCATAACTTTTGAATGGAAAGTGATAGGGCTTTGATATTTCACATGTGTATTCCTTGTGACAAAACCTTTGCATGGATACCAAAATTTTTGACATTGTGACCTTGACCTTGAACTTTGACCTACTTATTAAAAACTTTAACCTTGACCATAACTTTTGAATGGAAAATGATAGGGCTTTGATATTTCACATGTGTGTTCCTTGTGACAAGACCTTTGGATGGATACCAAAATTTTTGACCTGGTGACCTTGACCTTTGAGTTCGACCTACTTATTAAAACTTTAACCTTGACCATAACTTTTGAATGGAAAGTGATAGGGCTTTGATATTTCACATGTGTATTTCTTGTGACAAGACCTTTGGATGGATACCAAAATTTTTGACCTTGTGACCTTGACCTTTGAGTTCGACCTACTTTTCAAAAAACTATAACCTTGTCCATAACTTTTTAATGGAAAATGATAGGGCTTTCACATTTTACATGTGTATTCCTTGTGATGAGACTTTTCTGTTGGTAACAACATTCTGACCTTGTGACCTTGTCCATGGAGGTTGACCCACATTTAAAAAGTTCAACCTCGACCATTTTTTTTTTGCGTATTTTACTGAAGTCATTAAGGCTTAGAATATTTATTGCAGGTAATGCCAGGATTGCGAGTTGGTCTAGTTATTACCCTCTCTATCTCCGTGGCTACAGCACAGTTAGCCCTGGATCTCTGTACCTTTAACCCCGTAGTTAATGGGTGCAGTATTCCCGGACAATTACCAGCTCCCTACAAGACGGACTTTACACCGGCTTGTAACAGACATGATATCTGTTACGCATGCGTAAGTATACAATGTTACGTTATGTTAAGGACATATCTGGCACCCAAAATTTTGAATCTTCACATCGAAGAGTATTCTGTATTTCTAAAGAACAAAGAAAGATAACTCTGATTTTCATAATAAAGTTCTTTAAAAAATATTTCAAAATAAAAGTTTTTATGTTATTTCACAGAAAGGTACATGTATGTACGGAAAGGTTTCAAATTCTTCGCTTCAATCAATTAGTAGAATATCCAATATATTATATTCAAAATATGAAGGAAAATCATGAAAAAAAGTTTTTTAAGTTATCGAGTATAATTTTGAATTTGCCATAGTTGGCAATGGAAAATGTCTGCATGAGTCTTTTTGGGAAGTATTCAGAACTTCAATGTTTCCTATGGTAACATCATCAGTGTCACTACACATCACTTTAACATACAATAAGATGAAACTGATTCAAATATAAAGGAGATATACGGGGATATATATCCTAAAACTGAATAAACAGTATATGTCAGTAATAGCATTTGAATCCATGTAGATACTAACCTGGCAAAAGTGTACCGCATTTTCTGATCTAATTGTCAGTGCGACATTCCTTTGAGTGATATATATTCTATATCATTTCATTATTTTCAAGAAACTATAAAATCACTTTACATGTAGCTTTAGCATTTTTTCCAAGCTGGTAAACTATAATGAGATTCATATGTAAGTAATAATGACAAATATGGATAATAATCCATATCCCTGTATACAGCACAAAATTGATAATTCAGAAAATCAGAAACCGAAGGTATACAAATGTTTGACGTCTTCAAATTCATTAGCATCATTTGAGAGCAGATAAATTTACAGCATGGACCAGACATGTACGTTCCACAATTGTACGTTCTTCGAGACCTTTATCGGTTTATCGGGTGATCGGAAAATTGGGAGGGTTGTGCGCAAGTAATCAAGGATAACCACACCTTCTGCTATTTCCGTAGCAGATGGCCGTCCTAAGTCGGCACCGGTTGCCTATTTGTCTCGTTGGTTTATGTGTAATCATTTGTGTTTGATGTTTCTGTGTTGTGCGTTGACGTTCCTTGTCCCTTATGCGTCTCTTTCTGTGCTTGTCAGTTTTGTGCTTTTGTATTGAGTGTTTAAGGGTTTTGCTGTGGGTGCTACAACCTGGTGTTGTTGGAGATCCCCTAATTTGTTTCAGGTATTTAACCCTAGTCAGTGATCCTCAATCTAAACAATGTAATGTGGCTAAAATCTGTGAAAATTATGTCCTAAATATAAAGAAAGACGTTGCAAGATGGCTTGGATATGATGCTATAGGACCCAGGTTTTAAAATAATTTGAGAAAATATTGTAAACAGAAATTTCCAAATGCGCTTGAAGAAACGACCGACCGAAATTGATCGAACTTGGATACATGTGCCCTCGGGGACTCCTGGTCCACCAGCAGTGACATTCACCAAGTGATACAAATGTAATTCAGGATAAAACAGGAAGCAAAGCAACTAGGTGCCCAGGAAGAGTAAGCATCTCCTGCTTAGATGCAACACCCGCCGCTTCAATTCGGTAGAACTGACACATCCGGTTACTTCCATTTCGGAAGACATAGAGTACAATCTTTGGTTTGTTGGTTCAAATAGTCTATGACAGAATATCATCCACCATTCTGGAGAGTGAAACATCTTAGTGTATGACGAGTTCCCAATATCGACCGTAGAACTTCCTCAGTGACGATGTTAGTCGGTCACAAATTTTGATTTCATTGCTAAGATTGAGGATCACTGACGAGGGTTAAGTGTTTAACGTCTTTAAATTCATTAGCATCATTTTAGGGCAGATAAATTTACAGCATGGACCAGACATGCATTTTCGGGTATTTAACCCTTGTCAGTGATCCTCAATCTAAACAATGTTATATGACCAAAATCTGTGAAAATTATGTCCTAAATATACCGAAAGACGTAGCAAGATGGCTCGGATATGATGCTACAGGACCCAGGTTTTAGAAATTTGAGAAAATTTTGTAAACAGAAATTTTGAAATGTGTTTGATGAAACGACCAACCGAAATTGATCGAACGTGGCTACATGTGCATGTCTGGTCCATGCTGAAAATTTAGCTGTTCTTAAATTATGCTTTTGAATATGAAGACGTTTAACATTGCATTCTCACAAATGTTGACAATCCTAATATGTCATTACTAAGAACTTGTTATCATTTATTCAATGGAAAAGTCAATTTGTCTTATTACAAGATATATGGGCAACAAATTAACCTACCAAGGTTGTCTTTGTTTTATCATCAAACAGAATTTGAAAAACAAACAAATCTATTTCGTCCATGCCCCTTGAACTTCGAAAAATAGATCTATGAACATACGAAGCCTAACATTCTCTATGAAGTTCATGAAGAAGCAGAATTTATCCTATTATCTTCTATTAGAAATTTTGTTGAGGTGAGACAGACTTATAATTAATTGAATTATTCATTTTCATTTGTGGTCTCGTCGGTTTATGTGTAGTCTTTTGTGTTTTATGTTTACATGTCGTGTGTCTCTTTTCCGTCTCGTGCTGTACTCGTCTTTTGTGTTTTTGCATCGGGTGTTTTTGGTGTTTTACTGTTGATGCTGCAACGGGGTCTTGTTGGAGATCTCCTCCCTTCTTTTCATATTCAATATTGAACTCTCTCTCGAGATGATAGTGATTTTTTTTCTTTTACCGTATTACCAGAAACTTTCATGAAAATCAATATATTCGTGAGTGATTAGTAAACGAAAAACAAATGTTTGTTGCGAATAGTTGCAATTGATAAGCATTATTGTATATTTCCATTAAATTTGACTTTTATAAGATGGCCGTCCTAAGTCGGCACCGGTTGCCCATTGGTCTCGTTGGTTTATATGAAGTCCTTTGTGTTTGATATTTCTGTGTTGTGCGTTGACGTTCCTTGTCCCTTTTGCGTTTCTTGCTGTGCTTGTCTGCTCTGTGTTTTTGCATTGGGTGTTGAGGAGTTTTTGCTGTGGGTGCTGCATCCTGGTGCTGATAGAGACCCCTCCTTTGTTTTACAAATAATATAATTGTAGGTGAATCAGTCTTCATTTATTTTGATCAAAGATAATTAGAAGCTCACAAGTTGTTATTCGACAAAAATTAAAAACAAAGCACAGATATTATATGTACAAATTAATCACATCACATATACATACTTGTGCGTAATTTTTTAACATCGAAAAATAGTACTCGTGAAAATAAGGACGTCGTTAGATTTGATGCTTTCGAAAAAATCTCGGTATACTGTTTTTTTTATCTTTATCATTGTTATATTGATTTTCTTAATCTATTTATCAAAAAGTACCGTATCAATATTCATATTATTTTTTTCCAAACATTTTTCACCTCAAGTCTCTTTTTTCCATAATATTGAGGGTTGTTTTCGCCTCTATTTATAATTTATAGTCAGTCTCTCGATACATCATACATGCGCAAAGGTGTTGTGTGTTCCAGATTTTAACATTCACTGTATTATTTATTTCAAGTTGACCGAATTTGCCCTCATCCCTCAAAGTATGTTTTCGTGACAAATAAAACATATGTAAATGCTGAACTTAGCAAAAATGTTTAATCAATTTCGGCATTTATTTAGAGCATAAATTAGCATCTTATTATTGTTCTGATTCACTGATACTTTACATTAATTTTATTGAATAACAAATATGGATAATGACCATATCTCCATTCACAGTACAATAGAGGAAATTTGACATTGGGATAGGATCGAAATTCGGCCCCCAAAACAAGGGAAAAAAATCATGAAAAGGGTTTGTTGGTTACAGTCAACTTGCCTAAAAAGCGATAATTTAGAAAATCATAATTCGAAGGCATATAACATTAGGATATAACAGGAACCAAATCAAACATACAAAAACCTCCGCCACATGAAAAGAAGCCAATTCCCAAATATGGGAGTAAGACCAGGTGCCCAGGAAGAATCAGCATCTCCTGCTCGGTAGAATTGTCACATCGGGAAGAAATAACTAAAGGATATTCTGCGGTTGATGGTTGAAGACTGAATATCACCAACCATTCTGGACATCGGGACATCATATTTATGACGAGTCAACCGTATCATTTCATATCAGCCAGTTATTCTCGAAAGGGGACTTTTATAAATAATCATGAAGTCATCTATATAACAAAACAATTGTGGACTTTATGGTGTGATATTTTCTTAATTAAAAATATTGGCTGGCATCGACTTTTCAAGAGTTTTCGCGGTATAGTGTTATTTAATGAAATCACTTTTCACATGTCAATTTCATGTGATGATTACTCGTCAAGTGATAGTAATAGACTCTACAATAATTTCGTATAATTCAAAATATTTGGCTGTCACCAATATTTTCAAATTAAGAAAATATTACTCCATGTTTACCTCGTAAAAAATCCATAATTGTATAAATGTTCAACGTCTTCAAATTGAATAGCATCATTTAAGAACAGATAAATTGGCAGCATGGACCAGACATGCACGTTTCGGGTACTTAACCCTCGTCAGCGATCCTTAAATCAAACAATGTAACATGTCAAAAATGTGTGAAAATTACTATGTCGAAAAAGGGTACCGCAGGACGTAGCAGGATGGATAGGATATGATGCTACAGGATCCACGTTTTTGAAATTTCAAGAAGTTTTGATAACAGAAATTTTAGAATGCGTTGAAGAAACGATCAACCGAAATTGATCGAACGTGGCTACATGTGCCCTCGGGGACTCCTTGTCCACCAGCAGCGACACTCACGAAGTGGTATAAATGTTAAACGTCTTCAAATTGAATTACCCTTTATTATAAGATATAAAGTGTTCTCATGATGATGACAGGGTATCAGGTTTATTTTGGTCTGGAAGGCCAATTCGTATGGGAATTTGTTTTAACTACGTGTTTGAATTTCTTGTATACGTGTAGTTCAATTCTAGATCCATCATTCTTCTTAAAGTTGCACTTTATTAAAATGGGTACAAGTTGGTTTGAAGGAGATTTATTCTTATTTTTAAGCAGTATAAAACGTCCTTCGTGCATTACCTTATATAATTGCAGCGGAATAAGATAAAATAATCATCGTAAAATAAAGAAGAGTTACACCGATAGTACAATTATATCATAATTTTGCATAGAAATTACTAATGCCTTCGAGAACGCATTAAAATCTTTTCGTCATTGACATTAAAATAATATTTTGTTGTTCACCCCTTGATCAATTTTATATTTCCAGAGAATGCAATTTGTGTACGCCTAAATAAAAGCATACTCCTTGAATTCCTTACGACCTCGAAAAGGTATTAAATACGATTTACCTGTAGTCCTATAAAGGTTTACCGACAAGGGATATACTTTCACGTCTGTTAGCTTAAAGTGTTGAAAACGGAATAAAACGTGTCAAAATTTTACTTTGGATTGATTGGAATCTTATCTTCTGACGAACAGGCTCTCTTTGATACTTTCAATGTGCTTTGTCTGTCGTTATACTGATTGAAAGTTATAATACTGTCTTCCCAGAATGTTCATTTTAAATGTCTAAAATCTGTTGAATGTTAAACGTCTTCAAATCCAATAGCATCATTTTAGAACAGATAAGTTTGCAGCATGTACCAGACATGTACGTTCCGGGTACTTAACCCTCGTCAGTGATCCTCAATCTAAACAATGTAATATGAATAAAGGAGTGTGAAAGTTATTATGTCCAAAAATATATCGAAAGACGAAGCAGGATTGGCCTAACTTTGATATGGCACATAGCTTCGACCTTAATTCATAAAATTTTAAAGCTAACAAAGCAAACAGCAGAAAATGTGTATTTCGATAAAAGGTCCAGAATTAACGCCTTTACCACATCAATATACATTTGTGTATGGTATGGATCCAAGTGGAACATAGATCCTTAAATAAGAATTCAATTATTATTATAGATTGACAGAAAGCGAACAGACGGTAGACACTAAATAAATTATCATAGATTATAAAATCTCACTCATTCCCTTTAAAATCACATAAAGTAAAAAAAAATACCAGACTCTTGAGATTGCTCATTAGATTTGTCATTCGTCTTTTTATGGCGATGCGTTATTGTCCAGGAAAATATTCCACTGTTTCCAATTTTTTTCATGTATTTTTCAATACTCTGTATGCCTATTAATTGTGATTTTGAGGTTTGTGTTTTACTTGTGTTCACTTAATTTGATTAGTAATGGGCATATTTGTAACGACTGTAGAGGGTGTGAACCGGAGTAAATTTACAATTATTTTTAGTAGGTTATTTATCAACATATCCATGTAAACGTCTTCATATTTCGCGACTTAACAATATAAATCTTGTCTCTTTCAATCATTTTCACCTATAAAAATATTTAATATTTGTTGATCAAATATGATTAATTTTCTACTAAATCAAGTATCGCTTCCTTTTCTAAGTTCGCTTCTACTCGTATCTTAGTTTATAGAATCGTATATAATCCCTAAAGCTAAAAGCCTGGCGGCATTAATACTTTTAAAGTACAGGTCCACGTAAGGATCACGCAGTTCAAAAACGTTAGATTTTTTGCAGAACTTTTTTCTCTTGAAATATGTTCAGATCAGCGTCGATGTGAATATTCTGAAGGCATTTTCCTCATACTTGGATGGTGAAGAAAGTTATAGGGGAAGCAAAGTTAGTTGAATTACTTAGAAAAATTTTTCCCGCCACTTTTTCCCATCATAATCCTTTATAAATTAAGGTGATTTTCTCGTTTCACCATCGCTATCATGAGAAATGAATATCATATGTTTGATTTGTACCACATAATGATAATTATACCTCTCAAAAACAGAAATAAAAACTTTTGCAAAAAAAAAGAATTGACGTATCACCCCTGCCTGGACCCATACTTTTAAAATGATTTATCATCGTTTTGTATGTTATTCACTTACATTTCATTTATGTCTCCTCCTAATTTCCAAGTTGGCAACATTAAAGACAACATGAGAATCAAGTTTGTCAAAAACAGTTATTTATTGAATCACGAATTAAAGAATAGACAAACCATACAAAGGGGGATCATCAAACATTGCTTCAAACCTTGAGATATAAAACAGATTTGATCCCTCAATAATCATGTTGTTAATCACAAGACTAATACAAGACTAATTACAAGTTTTTGTTTGTTTGTTTTGGTTCCTGTTTTGTCCTGATTTTGCATGCCTTCGGTTTCTGATTTTCTGAATTATCGATTTTGTGCTGTATACAGGGATATGGTCATTATCCATATTTGTCATAAGACTAATTACAACATACCTGTTATCAACAATGACATAAGTCATGTAAGTATAAAAAGACAATGATATTCATGATTGGGGTCCAAAATGTGCACCTTGTGAGCATAAAAACAAAAAGGTGATCAAATAGTTAAAACATGTCATCTAAACATTGGCATGATTAAATTATAATGAGAATTCAAAAGTGAACAAAAATTACATCAAGCAGAAATATGCAAAACATAAAAAGTAACTAATAGTATGATAATACTATTTTATGATTGGCACCAAGGATTGAGCTTATACATGTAATTGTAAAATTCCTGTTAAGTGATGAGATCAAGTCAATATGACTTTAGAAAAGTATATGTTATAAATAAATTGATAGCTTGATAGTAAAACTGAATTAATTAATTGACAAAAGAAACAACATTTTGAGTAAAATATGGATGGAGGGGAGGGAGGTGGAATTTGCGAAAAAGTTCTGCAAAAATTACATCGTGCTTTTTGTTCAGATTCTCTATCTAAAGTGATGATATCACCTAGCTTAATTTTGATTGGTTATTTTAATAAACCTTATCTGATTGGTTGAGTTCCTGCACACATAATTTACATTGTAAACATAGAAAGGGAACAATTCTAAAAATAACTCAGAACATCTGGTATGAAAGTATATGCCTTGTATAGGCAGATAATAGGTGTATTCATAATCTACAACAGAACATAAACAAATTAAAGGGAATTCATCAGACATAAATATAATTATTTTAAAACAATAATGTTGTTTTTATTTGCGGTTTGTGGTGTATCCATGTTTTGTCATCAAGCATTGAATACTGCATAACCTCTTTGAATAATTCCAGAATTTAGTGAGCGTTGACTTCAGAATGTAATTTTCCACTAACTTTTCCGAACTTTCCACTCGGTCATAAGAAAATATCAGAATTGATTTTTCAAAGTATTGATGTATGTGCCTCCCCTTTTAATAATGAATTTATTAATTCATCAATTGTTTCTGTAGTCTGCTCATGGACTATTCATCCCCGAGAACATCGGTCCCAATCAGTGCTTCTTTGCTTACATAAAAAGTATGAAGCTTTTGGAACTAGTATATTTCTTCATTTAGGTGTGTTCGCTCTTTTCGGTTCAATCTGATCTTGCTTCATTTATTCGTAATCCCTCTGTTTTGGCTCTGACACACACATGATTTGAATAATTTAGTAAAATGCAATTTGCTCTAATTCTGCAGTTTTCCACCAGTGTCTTTCATTTGTATGCTCATGTGAATGCTCCACTTAACATGCGTCTTTTGAGTCTTATTGCTGATACAATGACATGTTTTACTCGTTTCATATTTTTACATATTTTCATGGGTTTTTCTTTTTACCTTTTGTTGAGAATCTAAATTGTAAATTTACTGTACACCAATTGAATATATTATGCAGCAACCTTTTGATCGTAGATCAATTTGATGCATGCAGTGAATCAGATTGATGAATGAACTTATTTGAATCAATTGAACAAGGTCGTATATGAAATATCTTGTGCCATAAAAACCAAAGAATTAATGTCTTTATTCGAGGGCAGTTTGAAACAAAAGTGTTTCCGCCAACGAGGCAGCGTTTATTCATAATTTCCGATATAATAGATCCATCACATTGTATTAGAATTATTGTCATAAAGTGCCTTATTTCAGGTCATTTTCAATCACAAAGTTGAATTATTTTCATGGGAGTATATCAAATGTCTAGACATTTCGAATAACAATTGTGGTTTTTTTTTCAAAACTTTTTAAAAGAATTTGTGACCTGACAAAATAATTTAGGCAATATGTTTCTAAACATTTTATGAAAAAAAAAAACTTTTCGAAGTTGTTTCAAAAACGTATTTTTAAAGAACAAGATGCAATTTTCGTGCGAACTGCAATTTTTAAAAAATATATTAACATAGACCATGATTTTTTTGCAGTACGAATGATTAAGAATTATTCAAGGAATGTGTACACTTCATTCTCTAGACAAAATACGTCCAAATGGTACCCTAATATATTTAATGATATTTCAAACCTATCATAATCACAATATACATAATATATATTTTGGATTTGAATGCTATAGAAGATTTTACAAATTACAAACAAAATACGGGAAAATGTAATAATGATAACTATTTCAAAAATTGATATGAAATTCTTCTGTTTGGTGACGCCATTGAATTATATTGAAAATTCACGAAAGTACTTGAGTAATAAATTTATCAATTCAAGTTCTCATACTGGGAACGTATGCTCGCAATTCCTGTGAACCTGATATCACCCGGTATCAAGCAGTTCGCTTCTATTCACATTATAGATTGTTACTTTTGCTTGATGTGTGTATGTTCCTTAGTTTATAAATTCTTTACATTTCTTTCACATTTCTTTCACATATCTTTTTTAATATTTCAGGGAATGTCCAATGGTGTACCAAAAGAAGTATGTGATAAAAAGTTTTTAGTTGATATGGAATCGATATGTGCCTCCAAAACTTTGATAAGCAAGGAGTTGTGTTCAATGAGTGCTCATGTGTACTACGGGACGGTGGAAATGTTCGGTAGGCACCACTATCATCCGATTAGCCATGCGTGGTGTAAGTTACCATGGATACAACTATGTATGCCTCCTCCGATCGCTAATACTATTCATATTTTGACTTAATGTATGTTTATTTATTATACTATGTTTGATCCGGTGCTTTTTTATTACGTTTGCAAATATTTCTCTTCATGGCGACATGGTGAAAGTAGATTTTATAATGCTTGCCAGTATGATAACATATGCATGTCTCGTTAACATGGAGTGACGTTTAATAAAATAATGCTTATGATGTATTGATAATGTGATGTGTGAATTTGTATTTTACCATTGGATGCATTGTTTTATGAATGAATAAAAATGATGATAAAATAACTTTCTTTATTTCTTAAATCTTCTTCTGTGTCACGACATGGCCCTTACCGACTTTAAGTGTCGAAAATAATTTTAAGTAATCTCGGTAAATCTGCCTTGCGCAAACCGATCAAAATTATTTGATATGATTTTTCTTCTACATAACCCATAAGTACGGTGGCATAGAGGTGACATGTAGTTTTCTTTTTGAACTTGTTTCCTCGAATTTTTATGTCGTGGGAAGGAGTTATGTTTGTTTTTTGTTTTTGTTTTGCATTGTTATTTTTCAAAATAACACCTGTCTTCTCTCAAGAGGTTTGGCTAGGACTCGTCATGGAGTCCTGCCGTCACAGTAAGTCAGAGTGCAAGTCTTAAGAATGCGCTCGTACAAGACTGTAGATTGGCCAAGTACCAAGCCTAGTGTCCTTCAGGTGACATTAGGATCATATCCAAGGTATAAAAGGCGTTTGATGATTCTGACGCATTTTTGATGATTATGCGGCCTACCTTTGATCCTTCTTATTTTGTTAATTTTGTCACCATAAAATGCAGGTTGTGAAATACCCAAAGTAATATACCCTGTTGCTTGTATGGGTCCGAATTTTAAAAGAAATTGACAATAATTTTTGTAACATTTCTAGAAAGTCTTTACTAGTTTGTGCAAGCGAAAACCTTGACCTAAAAGTTTCTTCGTAATTTGTAAATTTCTACTATGAAAATGCGAAACATCAGTATATTCTCTAGCATACCGGATGAGCTGTGAAATATAGATACCATTGACGGTAATCTAGGAACATCACCGTCAAGCCAAGGAAAATTTATTATGTTGAATCCAAAATTATCTCGTTTGTCATACACACTTGTATGAATCTCTCCATTAACAATTTTGATATTTAGGTCCAAAAAATGATGTTTCTGTGTTTGTAACGTTTGCCTTGTTTAGAATCAATTCTCGTAGATAAATAAGATCTTTATACTATTCAAAAACAGGATAGTCGATAGTAAGAATAACATCCAGGCACCTAGAGGTACCAATGAAACATTTCACATCAACATGTTTTCTTTGCTTTTGAAGATTTTGGATACATTCTTTTTCATACGTGTATAAAAATAAATCTACAACAAGAGGCCCACAATTAGTACCCATAGGGAACCCTATAACCTGTTTGTAGAGATTATCACCAAATCTTGCATAAATGTTGTCCAAGAGGAAGGACAAGGCACTACACAGGTCACTACATGTCCATGATTTGTATGATTTGCATTCTGTAGCGGAGAAGAAACCCTTAGATTCAGATGTACAGATATAAGTTTTCCCTTTCGATTAAAGCACCATTTAATGAGTTTGGAAAATCGATAATTAATCCTGTCGTGAGGAAGCGTGGTGTACATATTTGAAAATTCGTATGAAGAAATCGTATGGGCTTGAAAATTTCTAGGTTTCAATTTGTCAATCACATCCCCTGAATTTTTAATAGACCAAAATAAATTGACATCATTCCTGTTAAGAACAGTTTCACAATATTTTGCTACGTGTACCTTTATCGCCGTGAGTGCTGACGTCAGATTTCTAGACAAAATTGTTGAAACTTTATCTATATAATTCAAAGAATAAAAGAGGGCGCTACTGAAATGAATTTTGGTGGCTCTGCTCACTGATGAGAATTTAATATTCAAAACAAGTGTCTGGTGCAATAAAATTGGTTTGGAATTTTCTTCATTAAGGTAAAGAGTTGGAACACTTCCGTATTATTTTCATTTAATAAAATAATCATTTTACTTACACCTCGGCAAATACAATAGTTTAGCTCCCCTCGAAAACATTATTCACCTCGTTCTTCGGACTTGGTGAATATTGTCTTCTCGGGGAGCAAAACCATTGTATTTACCATAGACGTATATCAAGATATCTGGATACACATCAGATTCTATGTATTTACCTAGGTAAAAAGTAAATAATTGTATACTATCCAAAGTCCAGTGCAAGTAGATAACTGAAACATGACGGACAACACTATCTTCATATGAATCATCTACGGGGTCCACAAAAGAATTCTGTAGTATTGTGTGTTATCAATATCAATTTATGTGGCATCTGACCAGTTCAAATCAAATCTAACAATTAAAGCTTCAAATAAACGAAATGAAGTGTACTTATAAGTGCTGTCGGACTAAGCCCAGCAAGTAACGACCTTCAACTAATTCATTATTTTTTTCAGTTTGAAGCGCAAATAAAAACTTGCTGTGGCGTATCAAATGACCTTATTTAGGTATAATCAATGAATTATTTATGTGAAGTTCATCTATCCTTTGGATTATGGATTAGTTTCTGAAAGAAATGTTTTTCTAATGTGGAATACAATGAATAATCAAGGTCAAAATGTTTATTCTTTTTCCTTGATGATAGATTAGAATTTAGTTATATTATGCAAATTTACGTTTCTATTTTTGTGAAATGAAACAAACATGTTTTAAATAAGAATGTATTTAACAAACTTTTGACTATATATTTTGACTATACATAATCTCACATGTACATGTATTATTTGAACATGATAAAATTTTAATTCCTAGTATAACTGTCATTCATATAGGAGGACACCAAAACGATGATCACCTCTGGGCACATTATATCCATTTGAACTATAGATGAAAGAGACAACCAAAAGCAATTACTCCGCTTCGCTTTTTGACGAAATTTCACTTGATCCTTCAATACATGACAACCATTACGACTTCAACATCAAAATTACGATTTTCCCTATCATTTATCCCCTACCTATGCGCCATTTGCAACTGCCAATTTTGATTGGTTAACATATTCGTATTGCTTTGGTCTCGTCATCAATTTGTGTGGGTACTATTCTCTCATAGAGTTGCTTTTGGAAGGAATAGTGCCCGAACGTCAGTGGGTATTTTATAGGTTTAGTGCATCACTTGACCTATATAGCAGTTTCAAAAGCTCAGATTTTTGTCGTCCGTATATAAAGAAGTGGCGACACCACCTACAATGCGTTACTCTCAAAGCGACGTAACACCAATAATAATAGTGCCCGGCACCTAAGCACTATTCTCTTATAGTCCCACGTGCAAGGATTTATCATGTGATGCACTAATGTATTATAACTTTCATTCATTCGGATATCAGATTTCTATTTTTTCTAAGCTTGCTAACATGTCTTTTTGTCGATACCTACATTTTCTTACTTCCTTTTGCAGTAGACAGCTTCCTCTTCTTTTTGATTGATCGAAAATATTTCCTTTTTTCCATGGTGGTCTGGGGTTATGTGCTCGTCGGTTTACAGTTTCAGCAATTGCGGTTTTGGTCAATACTGATTTTTAATTTTATCCATATTTTGCCATACACTATGATGTCCCACTCTCCAGAATGGTGGATGATATTCTGTCATAGACCATTTGAACCATCCAACCAAAGATTGTACTCTATGTCTTCCGAAATGGAAGTAACCGGATGTGACAGTTCTACCGAATTGAAGCGGCGGGTGTTGCATGCAAGCAGGAGATGCTTACTCTTCCTGGGCACCTAGTCTCATTCCCATATCGGGAGTTCGCTTCTTTTCATATGGTGGAGGATTTTGTTTGTTTGCTTTGGTTCCTGTTTTATCCTGATTTTGTATGCCTTCGGTTTCTGATTTTCTGAATTATCGATTTTGTGCTGTATACAGGGATATGGTCATTATCCATATTTATCATTGCCATTGCACTGCAAATTGATCTGTTCTAAAATGATGCTATTGAATTTGAATACGTTTAACATCCATGAACAATTTTTCGTGATCTAAATAGATTCAACCCTTGGATGTATAATTGACACTTATCAAATTGATTTTGGATAGTTTTAAATTTCAGTGGTAAACGTCTTCAAATTCAATAGCATCATTAAAGAACAGATATATTTGCAGCATTGACCAGACATGCACGCTCTGTGTACTTGACCTTTGTATTATGACCAAAATGTACCTGAACACGTAGCAGGATGGATAGGATATAATGCTGCAGGACCCACGTTTCAAGAAATTTTGATAACTAACATTTTCGAATGCGTTAAAGAAACGATCATTTTACTTTAGTGTCCATGGTTTTATTTGCCATTGAAAATGTCAAAAATAATTCTATTGTATTTTCTGTTGATTGAACACCAGAATTAATTCGAGTGTCAACACACGTTTTCCAGCTTCGCTTTTTATTTTTGCGGCACCTACTAACATCTTTTCTTTACAATTATTACTTGTCGTCTTTTAACTTGTATGAGTATGAGTAACTTCTTGCATTGTGCATTTTATACATAGCAGTTTTGACTCCCGCTTTCTCCGATACACATTGTTTGTTGCAGTCCCGCGGTTGTTTAACAATTTCACTGTTCTCGATGTCTTTTCCAGATCCAAAAGTCGGACATTTCCACTTTGTTCGCTTTATTCTGCTTGAATCTTATTATTTCATTGTCATGTCCTTTCAGATGTGACACTCAAATGTTATTTTAATGTGGTATTTCAATTAAGATTATCATAAAAAAAATATAAGGCGTTAACGCCCTTATACTATACCTACCCCCTCTTAATGTCAGTTGGACTCCTTGGGTGATTACATGCACGGACTCGCTAGCATATACTGTATTTCGTACTCCCCCTTTTTATATCCATTTACATATTCGTCTGTGTTGCTTGCCCCTGCGTTTTGCTATCCTGTTTGAGTGGTCATCTTACAGTAAGTGGGTTATTATACACAGCAGTTGTGCGTTCTTCGAGAACTGTGGGTAACCAGAAAAGTAGGAAGGTTGTGAAAATGCAATCCGGATAACTACACCATTTACTACTTGCTTGTTAGATGACAAATATGGATAATGACCATATCCCTGTATACAGCACAAAATCGGTAACTCAGAAAATCAGAAACCGAAGGCATACAAAATCAGGATAAATCAGGAACCAAAGCAAATAAACGAAAACCTCCACCACCGTCCTATTTCGGCACTGATTGCCCATTGGTCTCGTTGGTTTATGTTTATTTTGTGTTTGATATTTCCATGTCGTATGTCTCTTTTGTGTTTTCTGTTGTGCTTGTTTAGTCTGTGGTTTCTCATCGGGTGTTTTGGTGCTTTACCGTGGGTGCTGCAACCAAGCCCGGTTGGATATCCTCTCCTTTCTCCAATTGTTATCGACGGTATATTCAATTAGGCGTCTGAATACTTCCTACGTGAAAGTTGAACCCGCTCACTCTCAGCATAGTAAGTATCTGAATATCAATGCTTGACGTCTTCAAATCCAATAGTATCATAAACAACAGATAAATTTGCAACATGGACCAGACATGCACGTTTATTGGTACTTAACAATCGCCAGTGATCCTCAATGAAATGTGAAACCGAGTTTGTTGACGTAATCTCATGGTATAATCCTAATTTTTCCTAATTATCGTATCACAATCAATCCGTTTTACCGCTGAACTAGAGGTGAAAGAAACCACTGAAGCATAAATACTTTCATATCTAGATTTCATGCTATCTTTTGACGACAAACGTCTCCTGAATACTTCAATATATGACACCTCAAATTACAATTTTCCCTCCCTTTGCCCCTTCTCATGTATATTCTTTTTAGAGCAAGTTTAAACTACGACTTTTTTCGAAAGACAAAGCGACTAACCAAAATGTATTCAACATAGGTTGTTAGCGATTGCCGCCGTCACTACAAACGGACAATACCATGAAAGTTAAAAACATTTTAACTTCTAGGAATCAATAATGTTGAAAGATATTTAGGTAGGATCTATCCATAATTACAAGATTTTTTAACTTTCACCGGCTTTTACTTTTCAGGCGAGCAAATAAACATTACAGAAGTACCCATCAGTTATTCAGTCTCATAGTCGAGAAGGCAAGGCAAAATCATTAGATTTTCCACAGGAACGGTTGCGAACCTCGGAATGAACAAAATTCCGAACTGAGCCCAGGTGCCCGGGGAGAGTCAGCGTCTCCTGATTGCATGCAACACCCGTCGCAACAGCCCCATGGAAACCCGCCAAACCCGACGATTGTCCCGATGCATATCTCGACGCACATATCGGGCAAGCATGCATAGCAGGTTTGACTCCCGCTTCGCCAGTATGTGGACACCGCAGTTGCAATTCTGGTAATTATTACTTTACGCATTTATCTATAATACACTCGAAAAATATTTTTTTTCATTACATAAATTGTGCCACTCTTTGTTTGATTGTATTTATAATTGGAACATATAAAACTTATCTTTGAATAGTCATTATGAGTTTCGTTTCATTTAAAGGGAAGTGTTCCAACTCTTTATCTTCTTTAAGAAAATTTCAACCCAATTTTAATGCACTAGACATGTGTTTCTGATAGTGAAATCCGATGCTTTCAGCCAAAGTGATTTTCAGACACAGTCAAAACTCATTTCAGTAGCGCCCTCTGGTTTTATGTTTTGAGTTGCAGAGAGTGCGCGGCTCAAAATTTCCTGTTGCAGAGTTAATCAAATCGATGACCAAAATACCATTGGAGGGACGGTGCTAAGATGTTAACCTCCTTTAATTTCGATGTTAGTTTTAGATGATATGACAAGTTTCCAAAATAGCAAAATAACATATTAGATGTCAAATTGATACAGGGGCAAAACAAAGCTTCTTTTATGCAACAGAGATGGAAAGCATTAATTATTTCACTTCAAACATCAAGTCACGGGGAACAAGGGTAACAGCTCCACACTGCAATAAGAAATAAGTGTTTACAGTAATAATACGGAAGCGTTCCAACCTTTTGCCTTCTTGAGGAAAATTTAAAACCAATTTTTTAATGCACCAGAAACATGTGTCGGATAGTATCTTAATTTGTTTATCTCCGCTTGGTTCCAAACAAGTTAAACAACAAATTGTTAAATATTTATTAATGAAACACACTCAGAGCAGTTCAATTTATATATAAGAAAATAAGTCGAACGTAATCTGGATATCTACACCATCAAAAACCAAAGTCGGCACAATATGCACAAGATTGTTCTAAGTGTTCTCCCAATACACGTCTATTCTTGACCAGAACAGATAACCATCATACCATTGATGATAATGACCATATGATAGGCCTAAAGTAAAATCATATAAAGAAGATTTCAACAGTATTGACTTGGTTCAATAAAAGGGGATTCCCTTGGAACATATCATTTGCGTATCATTTGATACGCCACAGTGTGATATAGACCGCGATTAATCGAATTTAAATATGTAAATATAAATTATACATATCAAACTCATATCGATGCATTTGTATTGTACAAATGTAGATATAACAACGTAGTAACTCACCGATATGTCGTCCGAATTCAGTTTCAAGGACGCGGTATTTTTCTATATGCTCTCTGCAAAGTCAATGCTTATTCTTCCTTAAAATTGATCGTTTATTTTTTTCTCAGATTTTGATAATACCGATTGTGGTTTCCTTTTCGTTTTCACTTACACTTCCACGTGTTATCCGTCCATGTAGTTTTTATACCCGTTTGCACGTGATCACATTCGGTCTTATACGAAAAAAAAACCCCAAATATATTTGGGTAACTGGTTCATGAAGCTTGGAGACGGGGCATATGTGACTTGGTGGTTGGAGATCCCCTCCCTTCTTTAGTAAACATCCAGTTTCTATGTTTTTATATTGAACGACATCGCTTCTAATTTATTTTGAAAGTAAAAAAGTATGCATGGTAAAATAATGACTAGACATTTTTAACTTTAAACAACACCATATGCGTTTCTTGCTATCATAGATAAATGATGAATGTATAAGAAGTTTGAACTACGTGCACTAATCGAGGAAAATAGTAATCTTCCCTCCTAATTTCTCTTTGTATTTTATTTTTTGATCTCATGAAATATTAATAGATACCCATAAAAATTAGTTCGATTGTTTACATGTACTTACTCACGCGTTCATAAAGGCCCGGGAGAAGTTCCAAAGCAAGTGTCTCCTATAAATATTAAAACAAGATGATTGATACATTATTAAAAATTCTGCATAATAATATATACTTATACTTTAATTTCATGTATGTACTTACTTGCAAAAAACTATGATGATCACTCAGTCATGGAGTCAGTTTTTATTCGACTTTATATTCCATTGCTGGAAACATTTGTTTGGAATTTCAGCGAATAATCTGAAAGGTACGTTGTCGCTTACTTCCCTGTTATATGTTGCCTAAATTGTTACATAGATAAAATACTAAGTCATAATTTCTAACCTCAAATAATGTAATAAAGGGCCCGTGTAATGCTCAAAATCTAATTACTGAAATGAAATTAAAGGGATGAATTTAATGTCTTTTTTTAATCTTTTAATCTTTCTTTTGTATTTTAAGGTTGAACTACAAAAAATTAACGCTTTTTAAAAAGATTTTCAAATAAGTTTTTTTTAACTGTATGCGATAAAACCCATTTATTAGAATATTCATTTTTCTACGATGTCTTAAATTATAGAATCTTCACTGATATTCTAAAATCCTAAAAAGTGAAGAGAGTTTTAAAGTTTCCTTTTGAAAGTTTTTGCTTCAGCTAATAGATACAACAAATTAATTCAATTTTTTATGGAAATTTGACTTGTTCAATGGTACGAATGTTAAACGTCTTTAAATTCAATAGCATCATTTAAAACCTGATAAATTTACAGCATGGACCAGACATGCACGTTTCGGGTACTAAACCCTCGTCAGTGATCCTCAGTCTAAAGAATGTAATAAGACAATAGAGGACTGAGCTGAGTGCTTATAGTAATAGTTTTTGTCACTACAAGATTCCAGTGAGATTGAATCGTGATTTTTAAGATTATTTCTTTAAACAGTATTTGTGAATTTAGTTTGTGATAAGAGTAAAAAATTAATAGTTATTAAAAAAAATTTTAACTTCGAAAAATTTGGGTAAATAATACATGGATCTCACTCATCAGGGAGACCATTGTTATTACAAAAACATCTGATTTATAACTATATCTCTAAAATATTTTATTTATGTTAAAATGTGTGTACATTTACGGTAAATTCAATTGGACTAAGGATCACTGACGAGGGTTTAGTAACCGAAACGTGCATGTCTGGTCCATGCTGTAAATTTATCAGGTTTTAAATGATGCTATTGAATTTAAAGACGTTTAAGATATGAACAGTCTTCGTACGCTTTATGTAGCTTTAGAAAAAAAATATCGAAAATATGCATGCAATGACAGTCAATTTTAAGTTGAACTAATTTCCAGACCTTAAAACATGACTATGACGTCATCCCATTGTCTAATCAGTTCTTTCTGTGTGATATTGTCTCAATATTATCCTTTTTCATCCAAAAGTTTACCTGTAACTGTCCATGTTACCGTTAACTTTCCCTTATTTTTATAACGGACAGTTAAAGGTAAATTCCTGGACTAAAGACTACTGTCAACTTTCCATTGTTTTTATAACGGACAGTTAAAGGTAACTTTATGGACAGTCAAGGTAAATTCCTGGACTATTTATAACGGACAGTCAAAGGTAACTTAACGGACAGTCAAGGTAAATTCCTGGACTAAAACTACCGTCAACTTTCCATTGTTTTTATAACGGACAGTTAAAGGTAACTTAATGGACAGTCAAGGTAAATTCCTGGACTAAAAACTACCGTCAACTTTCCATTGTTTTTATAACGGAAAGTTAAAGGTAACTTAATCGACAGTCAAGGTAAATTCCTGGACTAAAGACTACCGTCAATTTTCCATTGTTTTTATAACGGACAGCTAGAGGTAACTTAATGGACAGTCAAGGTAAATTCCTGGACTAAAGAACTACAGGGATATGGTCATTATCCATATTTGTCATTGCATCCTCATTATGATGACATGATATCACACAGACACAACTGTTTATCCCAGCAAAAATATATTTTCCAGCTTCTTTGATTATTTCCATATCAAATGTCATAGCTATCATTCAATTTTGTTAAACATCTTCCTTTAATGAATAAAAGAATCTGCGTCGATAATACAGATCCATCGAAGCACAGATATCGTAATTTTCACGGGGCGACATAACAAAATTTTAGGTCCGAAAAATGAAATAGAAATAAATGAAACTAGTAGTCGCAAAATGAAGTAAATAAAACTACAAAACGTCGATATCCAAGACCAAACATCCGTTCTCCCTCGGTGTCTGTAACTTTATTTTGAAAAATGTGAAATAGTATAATGAGTTAAAAAAGATGATGACGAGAATCTCACCAACACAAACAATAGAGTACCGAATTGAGCATCGACGGACCCCTAGCAAGCTAGAGGTGACCAGGTGCCCGGGGGAAAGTAAGCATCCCCTGTATGGCTAGCCGCGCTCGCCGTCGACGTTTACGCACGAAAATGAAAACAACATCCAAAATACATGCACTGTCTGAGGCCATGTCTATATAGAAAGAGCTATGGCGACAATGTCAGGGAATAACATTCAAAATACTTACTGTCAAACCCCTCGCGGGGAACTTTTCTACGAGCGCCACACTGTAAAGGGCATAAGTGTGACACAAATGACTTAAAGAAGTTGCACACAGGAAAAAACAACAGTATATATCCAAAACATCTAATAATTGTAGTATTGTCTTTTTTTCAAAGTGTCTTTAAGGTAAAAATAAAACCGGGTTCCAAACGAAAAAGACGTTGTATATAAGAGTCGAGGCTACATCGAAATAAATGATTTTCTCAACAACTGAGTGATTAACCTTGACATGATTTCAAGTGTCCATTATTAAGACAAAAGAAATCGTTGAAAAAAATGACTGGACAGGTATTTAAGCTTCGTGCACCTGATCATCATCTCTTGACCACTGATACGATTCTTGATTTTGAGGTGTCCAAATTTCTGCAAAATGATCTACCTGTGACTGCACATTATTGATACAGAAGATGTCATGTTTTAAATGGGCGAAAAACCTCAAACTATCTATTATGTCAGAGAAAGAACAAATCTCGGACCTGACGGGCTTCGATCAGTGCTTTCTCTGACGTAATGGATAGTTTTCTGCTTTTCTCCCTAACATAAAAGGAAGTTTGATGAAATAGTTAGTCAGCGTCTATACATATTATTAACAGGAAAAGCTATAACATTAAACATATAGTGATATATTTTACTGAGGTTTCGACTCTGACTCGTGAATTGAACATAAAACATTGGTGTTTTCCACACGAGTGACCACGACAACCGTCAACAGCAACAGTGCATGTAATTTAAAAGAATCCCACGAAAATAAGAGAGAAAAATCCGCGTACTGGGATATCTTGTACTCAAATGTGTCTAATATGCTAATTCCTTTTACATCCTTACTATTTCGCATTTTCATTGCTAAACTTTCAGCATAGAGGATAAAAATGAGATTGGGTTTCCATGTCTGCATTTTTATTTTTAGTTATGCAAGTGCAATGCTGAGGAAATGCTACGAAATCATAAAAGCAGTTTCAATTCACTTTCTTTTTTTTTTTTCAATGTTCAATGTGACACACGTAACTCTGTTGAGTGATATCATTTATTGTCATGGGTTTTTGTCGACAAATATGTCTTTACAATGCCGGTTAGACTGAGAATTTTACTCCCAGGATTGATACCAATTATGGCTGGCTTCTTTGCTGATAACGTGACTATGAATCATGAAAAGAACATAAAGCATTTTATTGGATCAATCTATAATTTCATGGTATATTTTATCAAGCGATGTACATTGACCAACCAACCGTGAGATGGGACGCTATGACGGGTATTGTCCAATTTTCGCCGGGGAGGACTCTCTTATTACTAGTTCAAACTAATATTAGCTAGAAATTCGGTTAACTGGTCATCAGCTCGCTTAAGCCAGCAAAGTACGGACTACTCTGCATACACGCTGCTTTTGATATCCATTTACAAAGTGTTTGCGTAATATGTACTCAAGACCTACACGTTGATTTGTCTAATTTATTATATTGCCTTATTTGACTTTTTGTTCATACAACGGAATAACATTGTGTTTCCGAAAAAGTAAGAAAATTAGTCGAACGTAATATGTATAACTTCACCATCAAAAATCATATAATGGATGACCGACCAAAGTCGTCACCATATGCACATTCGTCCTCCATCAATTTTAGTTTGTCACCTTTGATTGCTAATTGACAGATTTGATGTGAATTCTGAAGAGTGTCTATTTGTCCACTGTTTATTTCAGTGTTGAGCAGTTAAACTCCTTCCCCATGACATGAATATTTTTATGTGTATTAATTATTTCTTTCTAGCTTTGTCGTCTGAAAACAGCTTTGTTTGACACTTTATCAATTTGACATCATAAATATTATTGGCTATTTCGGAAACATGTAATTTTTTTTCAAAACATTTTAGCGCCATCGCTCCAATGCTAACTTGAACATAGATTTTATTTGGATATGCTACTTAATATGGAGCCGCGCACTCTCTGTAAAGTATAAATGCACAAATTTAAATCTAAAAAACCAGAGGGCGCTTCCTAAATGAATTTTGGTTGCTTATGAAAAGCACTTTGGTTGGAGGATTTTTAAGATATCTGAAAGACGTGTCTGGTGCATGATAAATTGTTTCGACATTTTCTTCAAGAAGGTATGGAGTTAGAACACTTCCGTAATATGTCAATCATGATTAAGGTTTCCGCATTGGTTAATGATAGGAACTCATGTTGGAAATCTTGTCTATATCATCTAAAAGTAAATTTGAACAACTGGATGAAATATTATTCAACTGTTTGTGTTTCTTGCTTTTGACTCTTTAAAAGCAGCACCTAAACTTATCATTCTATTATTTTTGTACTGTGTGTATTTCATTTTCCATATATAGCTATCAATGATACCTTTCAGTGTTTGAGTGCATAAGGATTTTGAACTACGTGCACTCATCTAGGAAAATTGCAATCTTCCCTCCTGATCTCTCTTTTTATTTTATTGATTATCTTTTGAAATGATAATAGATACCCATAAAAATGAAGTTTGATTGTTTATTTAACTATGCCAAAGTCATATTTACCTACTCGTGCGTTCGTAGTCCTTTGTGTTTGATGTTTCTGTGTTGTGCGTTGACGTTCCTTGTCCCTTACGCATCTCTTTCCGTGCTTGTCTGCTTTGTGTTTTTGCATTGGGTGTTTTGGGGTTTTGCTGTAGGTGCTGCAACCAGGTGTTGTTGGAGATCCCCTCCTTTGCTTCGTAAAGAGAGGAAGAGTTTCAAAGCAAAGAAAAGAGGGGTTCTCCAACAACATCCGGTTGCAGTACCAACAGCAAAACACCCACTTCAAAAACACAAAGCAGACACGCACAGAAAATAAGGCAAATGACACAAGGAACGTCAAATAACATAAAACATCAAACACAAATGGTTTTACATAAACCAACGAGACCAATTGGCAATCAGTGCCGACTTATAACGGTCATCTGCCACGTCAGTAGCAGACGATGTGATTATCCGGACTTCGTACGCATAACCCTCCCACTTTTCCGATTACCAAGAGGTCTCGAAAAACGTACAGTTGTGGTGTAAAATAACCTCTTCGCCGTAAGATGATTAAACGAACAGACTAAATGACGCAGGAGCCCAAGAAACACACAGATGGATATGTAAATGGATATAAAAACATAAGGCGTACGAAATACAGGCCATGCTCTGCCGTATGAAGTGAGCTCATGCATTTTATCACCCGAGGAGTCCGACTGATATTCAGAGAGGACAGGTGATCGATGCCCTGTCTTCTCTAGAGAGGTTTGGACAGGGCCCGTCATTGAGTCATGTTATAGTGCAATTCTTTCAAGTGTCCGTCTGGTGATAGAAGGATCATATTGTCACGATGAAAAATGTTACATTTTGTAACACTTTTGTAACACACTGTTTATAAATGTAAATTGGTTAAAATCCTTTATTTTACAAATTTTAATTCAAATTTATTTTCATAATTAATTTTTGGTTTTAAAAATATTCATTCAAAATTTATTTTAAAGTATAAAAGAAATTATTTTCTTCATTTTTCGATTTTTATTTTGTAACATTCGGGTATTTTGGAAGTTTATTAACTCAAATTCAAGAAATTATAATATGTCAACAAATTAGTTTGTCTACAAATTCTTTAGATTTGGTAATTGATCGGAAATAACCCCAAGCCACAAATCACCTTTTCTTAAGAAATTATCGGACACTCTGAGAAATTGTTTGATCAAGTATACCCAACATAATGGTTACGCAACTCATTGATGTCAATCTGAAATTGGTCTTTTGTTAAGGAATTACTCGGACCGGCTAATTGTTTATTTAATCACTTAACTGACCACGGTCCGAACCATCTATACTTCACGTGATTTTTCCAAATTTGTATTCCTACGCACCATCTTAGAATTTTGATTGGTCAGTTCTTAGAAATTGTGAAAAAAAGTAGATCCACCTGTGAAGAAGTCCGCGTCTGTAGCGTCACTTTCAAAATTCGCTAAGAATAAACCAGACGTTCTAAACTTATTAAGGACTTTTCTTCAATTTATCCAGGTAAATATGTTCTACATTTCTTATTCATTTTTAGTTAATTTTGTTACTTAAAATTATCAAATTCAACTTTAATTGTAAGATTTTATGGTGATTAGCTTATTTTTCATACTTAATGAATATTCTGAAAATTTCAAAGAACTTATAATATTTTTAGGTCCTTTTCATGATATTACATTATACTCACAGATTTACTCTCGTATATTTTATGCACCATTTTGTATTGTATGTATATAATGTACTTGTTTGATTTTTATGTGATTTTATGTATTTTTCATTGACCATTGTATGATTTAGAGTATTTTTGCGTAACATTTTTGGGTTTGATTAAGTTTGCGTTAAATTACATCGGGATCGTTGTTGTATTAAATGTTGCCATTGAAAGTTTCGACAATGTGACCAAATTTGATTTTTTTGACTGTATTGTCCAACATCATGAAGTTTTTAGTCACATCTAGGGCAGTGGCGGATCTAGGATTTCAGAAAAGGGGGGCCCAAAGTTTCAGCTCGAAGAAAATTGTTCAAAGAAAAACTGACAAGCAAAAAAAAAAAAAAAAAAAAAAAAAAAAAGGTCGAAGACGAAAAAAAAAAGACCTCCAATACCTGAAGCTCAAGACTGGTAATTTTAATTAATAAGTTTGGGGGGGGGGGGGTCATTCCAACTGCATGTTGCATTTAGAAGATAGAGTTTCTTGATACGTTTACTTAATTTTATAGGTATACTGGCGAGCGTAGCGAGCCTGAAAATATTAAGATTTGAAGTTCTTTTTTTTGAGGGGGGGGGGCTTCAGTCATCCATACATGTATATATACATACATATGTATATATATTATTCTAAATTGGCAAGCGGAGCGAGCCGGGAAAAATTTGGAATAGATGGCTACATTTTGTCATAAGATTACAATATCTCTCTCATTTTCCATCCTCTATTTTTGTTTGACCAATAGGGGAAGGTTGGGAAGATTAGGGCATTGCAACCCCACTATCCACCTGAAGCATTTGGTAATTATTCAAGTGTTAATTTAATTTTGAATTTTGTATATGTTTATGACATATGAATCCGTTCAAACACGATGACAAAGAAAGTTCAAGACAAAGTGAAGACGAAAAAATAGACAGCTAATGAAAAATTAAGTGTGGCGAGCGAAGCGAGCCGAAAATTTCCCCAAAAGTAAAGAGATTAAGCATAAAAAGAGTATTCTGAATCAATAACTTTGGGTGAAAAAGGGGGGGCCCAGGCCCCCTGGGCCCCCCCTCTAAATCCGCCACTGTAGGGTAAGCATGGTAACTAAGGTCATGATATACAGTAGTAGGTGTCCCAGCTTAAGTGTAATTTGTGTGTTTGAATGTCAGAGTTGATTCGGACCGGGCAGGAGGTCGAGATAGTAGGTCTTGGTCAGTGCAGTACAGCCATATCCTGATATAGGGCCCTCTCAGTGGGTAAGCTTGCCTGATCTTGTCAAACTGTCTATATCTCTGGCCAAAGGTGGTATTGAATGTGTAATGTCATTTTTGGTCAAAGTTATGTCCATGTGGGTCCATGTAATGACATAAAGTTTGTAAGTGAAAGAAAATCATCCTATAATCTGTATAGTTGTTGATTATGATCCATGTAGTGTGTACAAATACTTTAGTATTGACTTTTACCAATTGGTTGAATTACTTGCACAATAGGCCTTATGATTATCCTGGCATAATCATGTTTATATGCTTGACCTTGAGTAATCTGACCTTGACCTTTGTATCAGTCTTTAGTCATGTAAAGGTGTACCTTTAGGCTCATAGCCTTTTAGTCAGTTTGTTTGATTGTTATAGAATGGAAAACAGGTTGCGTAGGTGATGAACTTGTGACCTTGACCTGTCACTTCATTGATTTATTGATATGTGACCTTGTCCCATCTGCACGGTCTGTATGTTATGTTTTGAGATGTGTTTAGGTTTTGATATTAGAATTTGACCTTGAACTTAATTGAAATTAGTGTTTTGGACCTTTGTCATAATTGACCTTGACTTTCGCACTTGTCTTTGACCTTGATTTTTATATTGTCCTTGACCTTGATTTTTGTACTTGTCCTTGACCTTGAATTTTATATTTGTCCCTGACCTTAGTTTTTGAAATTGTCCTTGACCTTGCCTTTTGTAATTGACCTTGATGAGTTTATTGTCGTAGTTGTCTTTGGACTTGATTTTTGTATTTGACCTTGAACTTTTCTACCTCGTGACCTTGAGAAACTTGTTATGTTATTGTAATCTAGTAGATCATTCATTTTTGATGTGAAATCTCACGTTTTTAATCATTACTGTTTTGGATGTGTTGAAATTATTATTGAAAATCAGTATTATATTTTTGTAGCATCATTTTGAATACTTTGTTGATTGTTTTGATTTTTAAAACTTGATTTATATTATACAAATACTACACTTTCAAAATTCGCTAAGAATAAACCAGACGTTCTAAACTTATTAAGGACTTTTCTTCAATTTATCCAGGTCCCTCAGCCAATTAGTGACTTTTTGTTGAGTGGACGCCTCCCACAAGAGAACACACACACTCTTGAAGAATCAAAGGGGAGAGACTGGTGGAGTAGAGAAAAGATCCGGACCTCTCAACAAAGACAAAGCGAGTACCCCCACAAAGAACAGCAACAGCAAGATGCCTGCCCCCACAAATGCGGAGTTGAAGGAAACGAATGAGAACCTCAAACAAAGACTCCAAGAATTGCGTGTGATTACAGAGCTCTCAACAAAATAACTGTGCCAATGTCTTTTCCTTTACCACACATAGAAACTGTTTTTGACTCTATTGGGGATGCAAAAGCTCAAATTTTTACAAATTTAGACTTCAAATCAGCATTTTGGCAAGTAGAAATGAGTCAGTGCTCTAGACATAAAGCAGCATTCATTACTCAAGATGGTGTCTATGAATGGAAGCGAATGCCTTTCGGTTTAATGAATGCGCCCATTTCATTTCAAACTCTAATGTCAGGTGTTTTGAGGGAACTTAGCTTCAAATCTGTCCTTGTGAACATAGACGATGTACTTATCTATTCTAGGGACTTTGACTCTCACTTAAAAGATCTTTCTCTTGACTTTCACAAACTCAGGCAAGCTGGTCTCACACTTGAACCATCAAAATGCCACTTTGCTGTCAAACAACTAAAGTTTCTTGGGCATGTTATCTCGAAAAATGGTGTGGAAGTTGACCCACAGAAAACTCAAATTGTCAGTGAGTTCCCTGCTCCAAAAAAGCAGAAACAAGTACGTAGTTTCCTTGGCATGGCCAATTATTATAGAAGATTTATACAAAACTTCTCTAAAATTGCGGCCCCTCTTTATGCACTGTTGAGGAAAGACACACCTTTCAAATGGACTGATGCCTGCCAGGAGTCTTTTGACAAACTGAAATCTGCTCTTCTTTCTGCTCCTATCCTCTCCTATCCTGACCCGGTCAAACACTTTGTTCTTACCTGTGATGCCAGTCACAATGCTATAGGTTTCTACTTAAGTCAAATGTCAACTGACAACCAAGAACATGTTATTGCCTATGGAGGTAAAGCCCTTTCCAAGGAAGAAAAGAACTACAACACCTCAGAAAAGGAACTCTTGGCTGTTTTGAAAGGAGTGGAAGCATATAGACCATACTTGGTAGGTAGAAAGTTTACAATTTACACTGACCACCGAGCACTGGTTTGGCTAAAAAGTGCAAAACACACAGGAAGATTGGAGAGATGGACTCTCAAGCTGCAAGAATATGATTTTGAAATCATTCATAGACCAGGTAAGGGAAATTTTGTTGCAGATGCTCTAAGCCGCATCCCATATCAAGATGATATTGATGAAGCTACAACCAGTGATGCAAAGGAAGACTGCCACTCTCCTGCTGTCCAAACCCTCGACCCAATTACTGAAGAATTCTGTGAGCCTGTGATTGAAGGTATACAAGTAAATCTTTATTACAGCCCAGATGATACCGAGATTGTTGCCTTGGAGCCAGACGAGTATAAAGTACTACCAGGTAGGTCAACTGATCTTTTTCAGCTCCAAAAAGAGTGCTCAGACTTCAAGGACATCATACAATATCTTCAAAATAAACAGGTTCCTGAGGATCCCAAAACCAGAGACAGATTAATTGCTGAAGCTAAGCATTACGGTATTGTAGATGGTCTTTTAGTACATTTTTATCAAAGGAGATGCAAAAGACTTCCCAGTGAACTGAGGTATATAACACAATTAGCATTACCACGAGTTCTAAGAAAAGAAGCCCTAAAACAATACCATGACAGTATTGCAGGTGGAGGCCATCTTGGCATTGAAAAGGTGAGTAAGGCCATGGTTGAAAGGTATCACTGGCCCCATATGCATCAGGACATAGTTGATTATGTAAGATCATGCATAAGTGTCAGCAAGCTAAGAGGAACTGTAATCTAGCCAAGCCACCACTGGTACCCTTACCCAGGAGAAACCGGTTTGAATGTTGGCAGATAGACATTTTAGGACCTATACAAAAGAGTGCAGAAGGATATGAATACATATTATTATGTATTGAGGCACATTCTCGTTGGCCAGAGGCTATATAGTCTCTCCCCTTTGATGCTTCAAGAGTGTGTGTGTTCTCTTGTGGGAGGCGTCCACTCAACAAAAAGTCACTAATTGGCTAAGGGACCTGGATAAATTGAAGAAAAGTCCTTAATAAGTTTAGAACGTCTGGTTTATTCTTAGCGAATTTTGAAAGTGTAGTATTTGTATAATATAAATCAAGTTTTAAAAATCAAAACAATCAACAAAGTATTCAAAATGATGCTACAAAAATATAATACTGATTTTCAATAATAATTTCAACACATCCAAAACAGTAATGATTAAAAACGTGAGATTTCACATCAAAAATGAATGATCTACTAGATTACAATAACATAACAAGTTTCTCAAGGTCACGAGGTAGAAAAGTTCAAGGTCAAATACAAAAATCAAGTCCAAAGACAACTACGACAATAAACTCATCAAGGTCAATTACAAAAGGCAAGGTCAAGGACAATTTCAAAAACTAAGGTCAGGGACAAATATAAAATTCAAGATCAAGGACAAGTACAAAAATCAAGGTCAAGGACAATATAAAAATCAAGGTCAAAGACAAGTGCGAAAGTCAAGGTCAATTATGACAAAGGTCCAAAACACTAATTTCAATTAAGTTCAAGGTCAAATTCTAATATCAAAACCTAAACACATCTCAAAACATAACATACAGACCGTGCAGATGGGACAAGGTCACATATCAATAAATCAATGAAGTGACAGGTCAAGGTCACAAGTTCATCACCTACGCAACCTGTTTTCCATTCTATAACAATCAAACAAACTGACTAAAAGGCTATGAGCCTAAAGGTACACCTTTACATGACTAAAGACTGATACAAAGGTCAAAGTCAGATTACTCAAGGTCAAGCATATAAACATGATTATGCCAGGATAATCATAAGGCCTATTGTGCAAGTAATTCAACCAATTGGTAAAAGTCAATACTAAAGTATTTGTACACACTACATGGATCATAATCAACAACTATACAGATTATGGGATGATTTTCTTTCACTTACAAACTTTATGTCATTACATGGACCCACATGGACATAACTTTGACCAAAAATGACATTACACATTCAATACCACCTTTGGCCAGAGATATAGACAGTTTGACAAGATCAGGCAAGCTTACCCACTGAGAGGGCCCTATATCAGGATATGGCTGTACTGCACTGACCAAGACCTACTATCTCGACCTTCTGCCCGGTCCGAATCAACTCTGACATTCAAACACACAAATTACACTTAAGCTGGGACACCCACTACTGTATATCATGACCTTAGTTACCATGCTTACCCTAGATGTGACTAAAAACTTCATGATGTTGGACAATACAGTCAAAAAATCAAATTTGGTCACATTGTCGAAACTTTCAATGGCAACATTTAATACAACAACGATCCCGATGTAATTTAACGCAAACTTAATCAAACCCAAAAATGTTACGCAAAAATACTCTAAATCATACAATGGTCAATGAAAAATACATAAAATCACATAAAAATCAAACAAGTACATTATATACATACAATACAAAATGGTGCATAAAATATACGAGAGTAAATCTGTGAGTATAATGTAATATCATGAAAAGGACCTAAAAATATTATAAGTTCTTTGAAATTTTCAGAATATTCATTAAGTATGAAAAATAAGCTAATCACCATAAAATCTTACAATTAAAGTTGAATTTGATAATTTTAAGTAACAAAATTAACTAAAAATGAATAAGAAATGTAGAACATATTTACCTGGATAAATTGAAGAAAAGTCCTTAATAAGTTTAGAACGTCTGGTTTATTCTTAGCGAATTTTGAAAGTGACGCTTCAGACGCCGACTTCTTCACAGGTGGATCTACTTTTTTTCACAATTTCTAAGAACTGACCAATCAAAATTCTAAGATGGTGCGTAGGAATACAAATTTGGAAATACGTGAAGTATAGATGGTTCGGACCGTGGTCAGTTAAGTGATTAAATAAACAATTAGCCGGTCCGAGTAATTCCTTAACAAAAGACCAATTTCAGATTGACATCAATGAGTTGCGTAACCATTATGTTGGGTATACTTGATCAAACAATTTCTCAGAGTGTCCGATAATTTCTTAAGAAAAGGTGATTTGTGGCTTGGGGTTATTTCCGATCAATTACCAAATCTAAAGAATTTGTAGACAAACTAATTTGTTGACATATTATAATTTCTTGAATTTGAGTTAATAAACTTCCAAAATACCCGAATGTTACAAAATAAAAATCGAAAAATGAAGAAAATAATTTCTTTTATACTTTAAAATAAATTTTGAATGAATATTTTTAAAACCAAAAATTAATTATGAAAATAAATTTGAATTAAAATTTGTAAAATAAAGGTTTTTAACAAATTTACATTTATAAACAGTGTGTTACAAAAGTGTTACAAAATGTAACATTTTTCATCGTGACAAATGTCTTTTTCTAACTTTCCTTTTTATAAAATGAAAGTGAGCACATGACAACTCCCCCATTGCCACGGTGGTATGGACCCACAGACCAAAAATGAAAAATAGACAGAAGTTGTATACAACCTAACTCTAAATGAAAGTAATATGATTAACTCACAAAATATATACGTAATACAAATGACATACAAAATTACTCACATTGAAAAATAAAATGACTGTACAAAATGAACAATACAACATGTTGAGAGAAGCAATGTTGTCAATAAACAATGTTTGGTACATGTATTTTCTACAATTTTAAACATCAAGAATATCTTGAAGCAGATTACCTTGCTTTAACAGTGTAGATGTACCCTGGTGACATATATACAAGTAAGCACAAAAAGGCTGTTGAAATACAGTGTTCAAAGTTCTACGAGTATGGTAACCAATGGAAAAGGAATTGGGGATATTTATTGATTTTCCTGATTGTTTGTCAATTACCGAAAAAGGTTGCCAATCTGCTAAAATACGGGATGAAGGGAAGTTTGATACTGATAAGTCTTTGATTGTTGGATTACTGAAAGTATAGTATGATGGGCACAACGGCAGTGAAATTAGGTCAATCATAACACACTGAGCACCAGAGGTGACTTCTAACTTTAACACAGTACATTTAGAGGATTTCTTGTATTTGATAATGAAAATGCATATACACAAAGCAAAAATAATACACACAAAAGTAATAAACAATCCATGAACCCATGTGATTTCTGACATAATCAATTCTTCAAATGACATTTTGGGTTCGCTAGTAGTGGTTGGCCTTTCATAGATAAAAACTGGTACAGATTGAGAATTAACATTGATAACTTGCTGTAAAACACCCAATGCTACAGTTAATTGTCTAATTTTCAGTACAGCAAAAATACATATTACCCATACAAGCACAGTGGCAGTCATAGTACCAAAAATAAGAAAGGCATTTGTATCAGGCCATGAGTTTGGAATAGAAATAATACCATTAGCCAAAGGTTCTGATAAATGCTTAAAAATAACTGCATCCTTTTTAGCAGCTTCAGCCATTTTCTTTAAACTGAGGTGATATGAATGGTCATCTGCCAAAATTTTGTTCATTGAGTGATTATAAATTTGAAAATTTGGTACTTCAAAAGCAATAGGATTGAAAAATGTAGTGTTGGCCAGCATATTTTCTAATTTGTGTTCATCGAAAAATTCTTGAAGAAGTGCTAGATTGAATGGATGTAAAGTGGTATCATTATTCTTAGATTTGTAACAATTGATCAATCTAGGAGGTAAGAACATGCCCTCTGTTGAAAATGAACATTTACATGGAATGTGCATGATACAAAAGGTACACCCAGGAATCACAGTTTGTTCATTTGGACAATCTAATTTTAAGGTCTTGACCTTGTAAACCAATACTGAAGTGGATGACAATTCTATAATGTTTGATTTAAGCACATTTGGCACAAATCTGAAATTACACAGCTGGTTGACCAATTTCGGTTTGTTTTCAAAAATAGCCATGGTACAATCAAGGGAGGTAAATGGGATTAGTGGAATGTTGTTAGGACAGAGTGTTAGAGCAGTAGGGGTGCATTTTTGTAAGTCTGATGTGGAAAGAGGTACAAAATAGTCGTGATGCGCAGTTACAGCTACATACTCGGGGACATTTAGTAATTGGGTTGCATGTGAGGAAGTGTCATTAAGGGGGACAGGCAAAGAAATCACCTTGTATAGTTGCAGAGGTTTTTGGTGAGTGGAGACAGGAAATTTTACAGAAATATACAGGTTTCCATAGCTGCGTGCATAAATGTATCTAGCATGTGAGTAGTAATATGCAGGGTCTGAGTTAATTAGGTAAAATCCCTTGTGATTCTTTCTTAAGGATGATGCTATACCCTTAATGACTGACTTGAGCTTAGACTTAGGCAGAAGGAATGGAGATAACTGACCCTCGACTAAGCTCTCAACAGCAGACTGCAGATTTTGAAGGTTGCTTCTTATAACACAGGCCTCATTAATTTGCTGAACAAGCAAGGCTGATACATTGGTTAACATATTTTCAAGTAATTCTAACCTTTCATTGAAGGCATAAGTGATATTTTGGATTACAGCCTTGTTCAGTTCAATACCATTTAAGAGATTGGTTGTTTTCTTGTCCATCACTGTCATAAAGGAGGAAAGTCTTTCCTCTGTGTGTTGCATTGCCTTGGCAAAGCCTCTCGCTCTAGAGTTCAAGGCATTGACATGGGATGCTAGTATCTGAACATCCTCTCAAAACTCAAAGTGCCACTGAGGTAGCCAATGCCCTATTCACTCATATCATTTCTCGATATGGTGCTCCCTCTATCCTTTTCTCTGACCGAGGTCGCAACTTCATGTCTAACTTGATTGGTGCTTTGTGTGAGATATTTGAGATATCTCGACATCATACTAGTTCTTACCATCCAAATACAAATGGACTGGTTGAGAGGCAAAACAGTGTGATTGCGCAATGCCTACGGACATATTGCTCAAAGGATCAAAGCAAATGGCCAAACTTTTTACCAGGCATTATGATGTCATTTAGAAAAGCTATCTCAGCTCACTCTACTGAGTACTCTCCTTTTTATCTTATGTTTGGTGAAGATATGAAACTTCCTTTTGATGCTGAATTACTGCCAAAAGACAATCTAGGACGAGATGCGAAGCAATACCTACAAGAATTCTTGTGTAACCTCAAGGTAGCCCATGAAGTAGCCAAAAAGAATGATGAGTTTCACCAACAAAAGAACAAAGAGTACCACGACAAGAACTTAAAGGTACCAGACTTCAGAGTAGGTGAGCGAGTTATGATGGCAGTACATAAAGTTCCCAAAGGCCAGTCTGCCAAACTGTGCGACAAAGCTACTGGACCATACATAATAGAGGAACTTGGACCAAACTTTACTTATAGGCTAAAGAAGTGTGCAAACAACAAGCTACACCCCAACCTAATAAGTGCCATCCATCTGAAGCGGTACTATGACCCAGATACCCATAGACAGTGTATCACCCAACCAGCCTCTGACCCAGTCCAGCAACCCTCCAGCCAAACTCAGACATCAAATGATCCAACTCAATCATCAAATGATCCAACTCAATCATCAAATCATCCCACTCAGTCATCTGGTACAACTCGGTCACCAACTGACCAAACTCAGTTATCAACGAGTACACAGCCATCCACTAGTCAAACTCCATCATCATCCAATCAGAAGTATGCCATAGCCGCAACACCCTTTGCCAAATTCAAGAATGGTAAGCGCCTCATCAGAGTGATTTGGAGAGATGGGTCAAAAACATGGGAGCCTGATGAAAGCTTTGATACAGACCTCCTCAACTATTTAAACAACAAATTCACCAAAACTGGAAAGAAAAGGAAAACTCACTTCAAACGAAGAAATCCACTAGAAAGTAACTCGTAGGCGGATGAGATTACAAAATGCAACTCAGAATAAAAAGGGACTGAATTTGAAGTCCCATTTTTGGGTTTGCCTGTTAATTGCACTACATAACAACACGTTTCTAAGTATATAGCAAATTTATTCATTGAACAATTCTATGTGGCATCAATATGGGAATTCACTAAAATGCAAAATTTTCTAGTTAAAGGAAACATCTTTTACATAGTAGTCTTTGAATTATACAGATGAACATTCATACCAAATTTCATACAGATACATATACATAGAGGAAAAACATTTTGAAACGAAATCTTTGATATACAGATGAACATTCCTACCAAATTTTAAAACATGTAACAAAAAAAAGTCTATGAAGACTCATAATCAATTACTACGTTTTACAAATGAACATTTCTACAGAAATCAATCTGAGATATTATCAGCCAATGATACTTTGTATCAAACTTTTAGGGGTAGCAATACTGATCTCAAACAAGCTTACAGATGAACATTCCTACAGAATTAACAACTCATGATATTCATATAAACTTTTTAAGTGTGCGGAATATCATCATGAAATCAGGCAACATTTACAGATGAACATTCCTACGAGAGCAAATCATATCAGCTCGTGATAATTAATGTTAACTTTTTGTTGGGTAGCGTTAGCTATATATATCCTGAAATAAGCTCAAATTTACAGATGAACATTTCTATGCATATCAACTAGAGAAATTATCGGATAATTCATATCATTATGTCAGGAAAGGAGAGTGTTAAACTATATCAACCTGAAACAATCTAACATTTACAGATGAACATTCCTACGAAATCAAGTGGAGAATTAATCAGCTAATGATACTTCATATTATTGGGGGGATAGCTATATCACCCTGAAACAAGCTCATATTTACAGATGAACATTCCTACGAAAATCAATCAGAGATTTTATAAGTTCATGATACTTTTTGTATGCAGGGGAGAAGAGGTGTTTAAGCTATATTATTCTGAAACAAGCGCATATTTACAGATGAACAAGCCTACGAAATCAGTCAGAGAATTGATCAGTTCATGATACTTCAAATTCTTTTTTATGTTTGGAGGGAGGGGTGGGGTAATAACTATATCTTCTCGAAACAAGCTCATAAATATTTACAGATGAACATTCCTACGAAAATCAAAGAAGATCAAGTTCAGCTCATGATACGTTTTAGAATGTAGAGGAGATTAGGTTAAACTGTTTAAGCTATATCGTTTTGAAAGAAGCTCATATTTACAGATGAACATTCCTACGAAAATCAATCAAAGAATCTATCAGTTTATGATACTTCATTTTACTTTATATTTTTTTTTTTTGGAGGGGGTGATAGCTAATTTTCATCCTGAAACAAGCTCATATTTACAGATGAACATTCCCACGAAAATCAATAAAAGAATTTATCAGTTCGTGATATTTCATTTTACTTTATATTTTTGTTTTTGTTTGGAGTTGGTGATAGCTAATTTTCATCCTGAAACAAGTTCATATTTACAGATGAACATTCCCACAAAAATCAATCAAAGAATTTATCAGTTCGTGATACTTCATTTTACTTTATATTTTTGTTTTTGTTTGGAGTTGGTGATAGCTAATTCTCATCCTGAAACAAGTTCATATTTACAGATGAACATTACTACGGAAATCAATCAAAGAATGTATCAGTTCATGATACTTCATTTTTTTGTTGTGAGGGGGTGATAGCTATATCATCCTGAACCAAATTTATCTTGACAGATGAATATTCCTACGAAAATCAATCAGAAAATGTATCAGCTCATGGTACTACATATTTGATCTATGGTGAGGAGGGTGTAGTTTCATCTTCCTGAACAAGTGATAATTCTTACAATAATCAATCAGAGAATTCATCAGCTCAAGATATGTCATATTTTCTTTTCGGGGAGGGGATGTAGGCATGGGGGAGCAATATCATACTAAAAGAACCCGATATTTACAGATGAGCAGTTATACCAAGATAACTCAGAGAAATTATCAGCCCATGATATTCACTGACAAGGGTTTAGTACCCGAAACGTGCATGTCTGGTCCATGCTGTAAATTTATCAGGTCTTAAATAATGCTATTGAATTTAAGACGTTTAACATTTTACCGACAGCTTTACTATATATTGTTGAACATCAAATTCAACATTGTGTATTTGGCTCAACTATTTCTCCATTTACATTTACCTTGAATTGTTTGATTATATATTTGGAATCTACAGTATCTAATGTATGATGGTCCTTATTATTTAAAGTCAATGATTGTTTCCTTATGTTCAGTTGGAATTTTCCCTCCTTTATAACTCGGTTTGTGGCAAAAGGTATTTCTTTCCTCCTTCACTGCTCCTAGATATACTTTTTTCCCTGTCATACTCTATAAGGCAGCTGGCAAACATATCTGAAATTTATATAAGGAAAATCACTCAGTTGACATTTATTAGTGAAATACTGAACTGTAATTCAATTATGATTTAGAGCTGGAATACTTCTGTATTATTATTATAAACACTTATTTCTTGTTGCAATGTGGAGCAGTTAAAATCGCTCCCCTTGACTTGATATTTAGAAGTGTATTAATTACTTCTTTCCAGCTCTGTCGCCTGAAAGAACTTTGTTTTGACTTCATATATATTATTTTGCTATTTCGGAAACATTCTATTCAAAAACATCAAATATATATATATAACACCTTAGCTCCATCCCTCCAATGCTATTTTGAACATAGATTTTATTTGGATATGCTAATGAATCGACCATAAAGGAAATTCGGTAAAGTAAATGTACAAATTTAAATTCCAAAAACAAGAGGGCGCAACTGAAATGAATTTTGGCGGTTCAGCTGGAAGTATCGCTGATGAGAATTTGATATTCGAAACACGTGATTGGTGCAGAAAAAAATGATTGGAAATTTTCTTCATGAATGTATAGAGTTGGAATAGATCTCAACTGATAAATTCGATGAAGATACACTTACAGTAGCAGGTGCTGATGCTTGTTAGTTCCCTTTTTCGGCTGAGCGTACAGACTGAAAAAAGAAAGAATGACTCATCTTTTATACATGAGTTAATAACATATCTAGTATAAGAACAAGTCTTAAATAAACCTTGTGTACGCATTTAAGCATACCTTGTATTTTCTGATATAGAAAAGAATGAAATAAACCTAGGCAACGCAATGCGTAGCATCCCCTAGCACTGAAGGAGAATCAATGTGCAGTGTAGGCTTTTCACAAGGAAAAATCAATAAGGTTCACCCATTAGTCATGAGCATTAAGTGTATAAAGTTTAGTTTTGATCCCATGAAGACTGCACCCTCTAGGCTGTACAAGGATTTTGAGAATTTCTTGTCTGTGACCTTCACCTTTGACGTTGAAAATCCATAGGGTTCTTCCTCTTTCTCTGTCATAAACATTAAGTGTCTGAAGTTTTATTAAGATGGCACTTTATACATGTTCTAGGCTGTATATAAGGATTTCAACAATTTCTAGTTTGTGACCTTGAACTTTGACTTATGACCTTGAATATCAATATGGTTCTTCTCTTGTGATAAGCAATCTGTTAATGAAGTTTCATTCAGATCTAATCAAAACTAAACCCTAGGTTGCGTACAAGTGATTTGACCTTTTCAATCTGTGAAATTGACCTTAGCCAATTTGATAGCATCATTTAATAACAGATCAATTTGCACCATGGACCAGGCATGCACGTTTCGAGTACTTAACCCTCGTCTGTGATCCACAATCTAAACAATGTAATATGGTCAAAGAGTGTGAAAATTATATCCAAAAATGTACCGGAAAACGTGGCAGGATGGATGGGATATGATGCTACAGGACCCACGTTTTTTTTTAATTAGCAATTTCAAGATTTTTTGATAACAGAAATTTTCGAATGCGTCGAAGAGACAGATTCACAACCAAAGTTGATCGAACTTTGCTACATGTGCCCTCGGGGACTCCTGGTCCACCAGCAGTTACACTCAGCAAGTGGTTCAAATGTTAAATATCTTCAATAGCATCATTAAAGAATAGATCAATATGCAGCATGAACCAGACATTGACGTTTCGGGTACTTAACCCTCAATGATCCCCAATCTAAACAATGTAGTATGGCCAAAGAGTGTGAATATTATGACCAAAAATGTACCGAAAAACGTCGAAGGATGGGTGGGATATGATGCTACAGGACCCACGTTTTAGAAATCTTAAGATTATTTGATAACTGAAATTTTCGAATGCTTGTTAAATATAATTTTGATATGCATTCCATGTTTTGTAAACCATGTTTTAAACTCTTTCAATTAGTCGAAATTTAAAAGAAAATAAAAACAGTAACAGACGGGGAATTGACATCGGATTATTACCTTTGAATAAAATTATATGAGCTCAGAATTTTTTTTCTCACTAAATATGATATGAGTATAATTATCAGACCATATTTCATTTGGTTAAGATTTTATAACTTCTAAAATTCATGTTATTTTCATTTATATATTCATATGTACATGCAGTTTATGGGAAGAAATCATAAAGTAATCCAAGAGCCGGTACACTCGATGATAGAGCTGAAAAGAATATTCGAATTTTTTTGCGAATTCAGCAAAATTTGAACGTAAAATAATTGGCATTCGAATATTTGTCATACATGTTTTATCATGATCATTATAAATACATGTATTATACAGAAAATAAGGAAATAAAAAGCATTGTATAACTTGAGTCTACGAGACGGTGTTATTCCTACAGACACGGAAACCGATATCGATAAATAGCTCGAAATCGGGAATGACAAGTTTGGTAAGTCGCGATCGCGCTGTAGGGATTGCTTGTATTTTCAAATGTATTCATCCTATATCCATGTGCATTAGATTAATTTCTGTGAAAACAAATACAGGTCAAGATTTTTTTCCTGCATTTTAGTAGGCCTATCATAATTTCCTAGAAACACGAGAATCCCACTACCGTTCATGTTAACTTGCTCAAGATATTGCAGTTTTCAAATTATGCGCGTAGCAACCGATCTAATCACTGTAAACAGTCACAGTACTGTGCTGTCATGTTTATGAACTTTTTCAAGTTTATTGGACTACTTGTGAATATTTGTATTGGGTATTTCATGCGTTAGGCATGTTTTCTTTTGCGTTAGTGTGAAAGTAGTTCCGGTCAATTTTGACATTTTATCATTCATAATGAAAGTCACAATAAATGTGATTGACCAATTAAAATGCATAGAATCAGATAAACAAACACATTTGGTAATTATTTTTCAGTGAAATCTTACAGGATTAATTGCATTATCAGTAATGATGAACCGTACAGACAGTTATTTGGGACAAAAACCAAAAACAATTAATCGTAAGGAAAGTGCATCATATGTACTGGGTTTGACGCAAATAATTTTAAACTATTCATTTTTGCTAGCTAATGTCACGTTTAAATCAATCATTACATCATACGATAATGTCGCATGATATCCCATCCATCCTGCTACGTTTTTCGGTACACTGGTCCATGCTGCAAATTTATCTGCTTTTAAATGCATGCAGATGCTTTTGAATTTGAAGATGTTTAACAATAGTAATAAATTTGGATTGCAAAGCTAAAACTTATAGCACAATATTATAAACGAAGACGCTTAAAAGTCGAAACATTTACTGTCGGGCAAAGTTATTTTCAATTTTGTTTATGATATCAGATGTGCAAAAAAATGAATATAATCAACCTCTACAGGGTACTACTTTTGCAGTAATTAACACCCTATTAAATCTTATTATGAGATGCCATAATCTTTGGAACGACCAAAACTACTAATATTATTCCCTGAGTGAAATGAGTAATACATAAAATACAGTTTTACAAAAAATATATTTGGTACATGTAAATCACTTACGTTTTGAAACTCTAATCTTTCCAAAAAAACGTTCTAGATTTGAGACATGTACTCTTCTAATACTGATTTTTTCCTCCGCGTTCTTTTCAATGAATCACAAATCCTTAATTTCCTTAGATCCATCCTCTAGTGTGATCTGTCAATAAAACGTGTTTTGGTTCAGTTGCTATGAAATTTCTTCTTATTTTTAGCACTTCATATCGGTAAAATAATACATTTATCACCATTGCATGTATATTTACTTTTAATTTTTAACTACATGTATAAGTATTTATTGTAACTCTCTTACCTTTATCTGATTTCTGAAAGGTCCATAATCTACTTGCTTGAGTTTTTGTTTTCTCTCCTCTGAATTTTCTTTGTGAAAGCCTCCTGAATTCGACCACTGGTGATCCATTTTGAATTACACTAAGCATATCATAGGAGTCTGCGTTAGCTGAGCATTCTCGTTGAGCCACTTCCTGTCTTAAGTTACTTGACCACATGTTGATAACTACCTAAAGAATTGTATCATTGCACCATCGGCGCCGAGGTTTATGCTAGAGGATAAAACGACCGAAAGGTTCTAGTCTGACTATATAATAACGTGGGTTGGTCGACACATCTTATGTGTTATACATATCAAATATGTCATTGTCTGTGTTGTGTCTACATGTCTGGGTTTATTTTTTTAGAAAAAAAACTTATGAATTGAAAAAAAAATGTATTTTTTTTTTATTTTTATCTATCTGTAGATCGAAGTGAGATTTTAATTTATTCCAGGCCATAACTTTACTCCTTTCATAGAGATGAATTACAATGTATATCAAAGAGGTTATTGGATTTCTTTCTTTCTTTTATATTTAAGTTATTCAAAAACTTGCAGATTCGCATTTGTGGGAATATTTGCCTTTCTCTTGCCAACTCGTAGAAATCAATATTATCGGGGAATAAACATTTTACATCTTTCTCCTTCTGACAAGATAAATAAACAAATGAACACTGATATGATGAAAGTGCCGTGGACAATAACAACGTAACGTATCAGTGGTACCACTGCACTATGTTGTATACGATAAGATGGTGTTTATCAGGGCTACATATGTATGTGTATATGTTTATGCAAGATACTCAAAATATCATATTGTTCCGATACATAATACAGTGCATTTTTTAGAAGAATTGTTGTAATATGACCAAAATGAAAAGGTGAAATGAAATAAAATTAACAAAAGTAAAACTACCTTTACTTGTACAAAATATTGTGTACAATGTACATCTTGAAACGGAATGAAAGGAATCGAACGAATATATATTATCCTCCACATCCCCCCCCTTTTCCTCTCAAATTTGATAAGGATGTTGAAATATATTATGTCATTCTTGATTCCTGGATTCTTTTCTACCATGATAAAAGAAGCCCTGCGAAAAAGAAAAACTCGAAATCCAACGCTTTTCTATGTAAATCGTTTTAAAAACTATTGAATAAGTAGGCAAGGGTAGGGGTTCTTTCTATACAAGTTCAGGCAGGGAGGGGTGGGGTATGGGCTATAGGACTCTGCTTTTTTCTTCATCAAAAATTGTATCATAACCGCATTTTTATTATGAGCCTAAAAACTAACAAATCGACCATATCAAATGATATGATCATCGTGGTTGTTAAAATTCTTTCCATTGCTTATCATTGTTACATATAAATTTGATCTACAAAAAAATGCAATAAAGGAATAACAACAATAACATAGCCGTTGTTTATTGTCCATTATTTCTCTAAGTCGCATGACCAAATTAAAGTGCCTCAACATTGCACAATCTACGTCTTGATATGAATGAAAGTCATCTTTTCCCGAAAACGCGATATTACTTCTGTGGTGAAGATTTAATGAGTTACTTGCACCATCTTACGACCACTTGTGAACGCTGGTCTCCTGTGTTCTCTGTGGCCAGGCGTTATGCCTGACCGTTGAGGCTAATACAGAGAAAGGGAAAGAAAGAGAGATATATTTAGATTAGAATTGAGGAATGTGTAAGGATAAAATAAATATACATTTTGAACACAGAGCACGATAAGACATAATTTGTAGGTATTTACAAGGACTTATGCAAACAAGTGATGAATACAGAATTCTTCCGACCAAAAAGAATATTTATATATAATCTCAAACATTACTTCGACTCGAGAGGAGATAGAGAACTCTTTTTCATTTTCTTTCATTTTTTGTTTGTTTGGTTTGGGTGTTTTTTTTTCTTCATTTCCCTGTCCGATAAATCCTATTTAATATATCAGTTCCTAGCGAAGAAATTGAGATGGTTGGAATGGAAAGGGCGAGGGGGGGGGGGGGTTGTCTGAGCTGCGAACTTTCTCATAATCAGGCCGATAACATGCCGCACTTTTTTTAAGATACAGAAATAAAAAGTGCGAAGTGTTGAAAATGTTGAAAATACCAGGTAAGTTAGAATTAAAAAAAAACCCAGCAGGCTGATCGTAGATTCCTACTTCTCCAATGCCCCCGATGCAAGAAAAACTAACTAATCATAAACATGTGTCTCATTATTCAAATATCGATAGGCATTAAATTAAAATGTCACGTGAACATATGAAATACAGTATTTCTTATCAAATCTTTTCATATTGGTGTATTTCATATGAATAAAATGTAGAGGGATTAGGATCTGAAAATAGAATCGGGAATATATATGTCTGTTTCCCCCCCCCCCCCCCCCAATATCTATTATCTAATTGTACTTTTTCACAATAGTGCACCAACCAGCACATAGTAAATGTGACAATAATTATTATAATTTCAATATGTAAGAATATTCGGTTAAATTCACTGCTTATCTATGCTTCATACTATTATGTGAAATGCTATATGTTTCCACCACACATGTGGTCAGCAGCAAGATTTAGCGATAACACGTACGCTCGACTATCTTCCGCTGCAGTTGTAAATGGACACTAAAACCACAAAATACGGTGTTTTAACACGGGAATTTTGGCAAGTGAATTATGCAATCGCAAATTGATTCATATATGTTATATGATGGACTTAAAACATCCTGTGATGTAGAACCACTTTAACTCAATGCTAGTGTAATGTTATATGTTAAACGTCTTCAAATCCAATAGCATCATATTTGCAGACCAGACATGCACGTTTCGGGTACATAACCCTCGTAAGTGGTCCTCAATCCAAACAATTTTTTAAATATGTTTTCAACAATCTCGTATATACGAGACTTTCTCGTATGAAATAATCTCGTTGCTTCCACACTTGAAATACAATATCAACATTTTGAGTAGCTATGAAATGTCTTTTAGTTAATAAGTTCTTAAAGAATTATTTCTTCTCAACTTGATTTGACATTTTGTCTTATGATTAGAAAGCATTTCTTACATACATTGATATATATCACGAATTTCGATAATATTTATTTCAATTAAAACTTGAAAAAAAAAATCGTGAAAAATCTCGTAATTACGACAAGGCGTACGAGAATTTTCTCGTTACTGAAGAATTCGAAGTTTTCTCGTAACTGCAAGAAAATTCCTTGCCCATTGATCTCGTTGGTTTATGTGTAGTCCTTTGTGTTTGATGTTTCTGTGTTGTGCGTTGACGTTCCTTGTCCCTTATGCGTCTCTTTTCGTGCTTGTCTGCTTTGTGTTTTTGCATCGAGTGTGGGTGCTACAACCTGGTGTTGTTGGAGATCCCCTCCTTTGTTGTAATTACCTGAAAGTTTCTTGAAAGTACGCATGAGAAGTTTGTTCATAACCTGCAATATTATGTTCTCATAATTACAAGGAATTTTCATCTAACATCGAGAATTGTTTTTTCCTTAGGGGGTGTTCCGAGGAGGAAAACAATAAGAATGAATACTTTTTTTCCCCTGTTGATCTAATTTTGTTTTCGATGTGCATGTTGAAAAACGTCAGAGCTATTAACCGATGTTTTCTTAATTTTTCCTTTTCATGAATATATATCATATAAATAAAACCGAGATGTCCTCATATTTTCTCAGTACATGTAAGCTCATCCAGCTCAGATTTGAATATTTAGACGGAGAGAAAATAAAGCTTTAACCCTGAGGTCATACAGACCCTCCTCATGTTGTCTTTACATCAAACAAGTTACTGACCATGCTGTCCAGTACCACATACTGACCGTGGGAATGTATATGCAAAGAGGACGTGAAGCATCAATTTGAAAAATGACGGAAGCACTGCCGTGGAGATTTGAACCTGTTAATGAAACATGGCAGAAAAAGATGTACTTGGAACTAAATATCGAATTCTCGGGGAATAAGGGAGTTTTTACAAACTAACACAGACCATGTTCTTGGAAAACCGTCCGAATTGTTCAAAATCAAGGAGGATGGTGACTGCCTTTTGAGGGACCTGTCGTATGCAATAAGTGTTTCTGAAGAAAATCATGGACTCTTAAGATCAATTTTTAATTCTTCAATCAAAAATCGAAAAGATTTAAATCTGGGAGGCGTTATACTTGATAACAAAAGACCTGAACAGTACTTGAAAGATAATGAAATGGAGGTAGACGGGAATTGGGGTTCAGAGGTTGAAATTTTTGTTCCTGCTGCAGTATTGAAGACGGATATATATTACAAATGTCTTGCGTTAAAAAAAACAGACTCGGTCACTCACTGAAGTCAGATATGGATACTACATACCTGTCTATCGCATACGAATGGCAATAACTATGACATTGTGCTAGCAGTTAGAAATGAAGAAAAAAAAAAACAGTTGTAGAAGGAGCCACCACGTAAGTAATATTTTAGAACAATAGTCCTTAATTATGTATTGATTGCTTGCGTATGAGGATATACATGTACACTAAAACTATCATAAAATTCCTATAACTAAACATTTAGATCTTGATTTTCTTTTTTTTGGGGGGGGGGGTGTTTTGGCTTTTTTATTTTCTTATTTCTTAAGTCCCTGCAAAAAAACGAGGGTATATAGTGATGTACATGTACATCTGTTCGCCCCTCTCTTCAAGAAAACTTTTATCATGGTAAGGGAGAATCATGATCATTTCATTTCTTATGTATAACTATTTCACCAAAACGTCAATCGAATATGGATTATGTCACATGTGCCTCTTGAAACCCAGAAGACTTCATTTTGATAAGTTTCCTTGTATTCTAAGGCAAACCATCCTACAGAATCAATCAATTTCTTGGAAATGATTATTTCACCATTTGTTCACCAGGAAATACAGGTCAAATTCGAAGATGGGTAATGTCATACTTCTGCCCCTGGCCGTTGTTTTTTTTTTTTTCTTGCAATGGGGTGAGATATCTATCATAGTTTTTTTACAGCATGGATCTTTTTAAACAGTACATAAAGAAAACGTATATTTATGTATCAAGAAATTTTTGTCTGCGACTGAATAGAGTTTTCTATTTTTTAGGGAAATGTATCGCCTTCTTTTTGCTCTATACTACTACACATCAAGAGACAAATACTGAACATTCTTTTGATACATAAAGGCATTACCTTGCAACAGTGGGGACGTCCTAGGTATATCTCTACGAGTTTGATGCATTAGGGACTTCAGTGGATGATTTGTACAAGCAGGCAACCAGAAAGTATTGTCAATCAACATTCAAATGTAAGTATAACAAGAAAGCAAATAATATATTCATGAAAAATTTATTTGAAATATAAATAATAATTTAATGTTTTTGGATTTTTTCCAGTCATGAAATAAAGTATCATAGCAGAATTTGTCGCCGCTGCACACTTTGCCACTGGAAAGATGTGTCATTTGTGCAAGCTATATGTCGTCGCCGAAAATTTGTGCTGATGTTATTTTTCTCTCGTAATAATTATGATTTCAAGGGCGGCATTTATTTGAAACATTACATTGTTTAGATTTAGGATTTAGGATCACTGATGAGGGTTAAGTACCCGAAACGTGCATGTCTGGTCCACGTTGCCAATTTATTTGTTCTTAAATGATGCTATTCAATTTGAAGACGTTTACATTGGTTTGATAATAAAAATACTGATTGTTCCGAAGTTTACCGAAATCGTGTGTAACCGAGAATAAAAAACTTCTATAAAACAAAATTGTGGGAGATAATTTATGCAACAAAGGAGGGGATCAACAACACCAGGCTGCAGCACCCACAGCAAAACCCCAAAACACCCAATGCAAAAACACAAAGCAGACAAACACAGAAAGAGACGCGCAAGGGACAAGGAACGTCAACGCACAACACAGAAACATCAAACACAAAGGACTACACATAAACCAACGAGACAAATGGGCAACCGGTGCCGACTTTTGCAAGTAATATTTAGATATTCAAATGGTAGTAGTATTCAAGCCCCATTTACGATAAAACTTCGTTTTTGACAGTTTAATCCCAACGAGACCATATTGTATGTTAAGATAAAGTGAAGTCAAAATTGTTCAAATTTCATAGGAATAAGCAACTTGGCACACGCAAATCCATACTACTGTCTGTGAAATGGTAATTCATTTATATTTATTATCCAGTGTTTATCAGAGTCTGATCCAGGATGATTTTCGGGTGAATAGCATGAAATCTCGGATGGGAACAGATCAGATTACTGGAAATGCATAAACGATATCGTAATATCATTGAACCAATCAAATAATGCCTTTTAACGTTATCTAACCATGGTTTATTATATACCGCATTCCTCTTTGTCATTAAATGACTTGGAAGTAATTTTACTATTTTGATTTATAAACATGCCAAATGGACAATTAGAGTAGTTATACATAAGTTCCTTCTTTTTACATTATAATTGTTTGACGCGCTTCATCTAAGACTGACCTGACCGACTTTACTGTAAACATTTGCTATCTTCTTTACTCAATGTAGCAGTAAACAAATTCATCCTCAGTGATTAAAAAGACGTAAAACTACTTTTCCAAACTGATTTAAAACGGGGGAAAGTCAAACTGTTATTAGTAATTCTTCGGTATAAAATTAGAATTGCTTTCTTTCATTCCATCTCATATTTAGTTAAGCCAGTTTCCAATAATATCAAGTAACTTTTTAGAAGATTTCAAAATCCATAGAGTCATAATTAATTGCTGGAACCTTTCGTTTTTACTAAACACAGACAAAAATGTTTTGAATTTAAATAAATATTTACACAGGATGTTTTTATCTTGAAAATTAGATAATCATAAAACCAGGAAAAGATTGTACGAAAGCAGAGTCAAATCAAAGGAAAAACAAGAAGATGTAAAGATGGAGAAAAAGCTAAAGAAATGACAGACAAGGATGACACTTCAAAGCACCAAGGAACAAATCTGTGTAAAACAAGATGGGGTCATCAAGGAAAGAAAAAAGTAAAATCTATAAAGAAAACAGAGAAGAAAGGCAATTCAACAACACATATTGTGAAACTTAGAAGATGGCGTCGTCAAAAGTAAACTCAAAAAAGAGAGAGAAGGCATGTTGAATTATTTCACATTTAAAAAGAATTGATATAATTTTCTGTTTAGTGGAAGCTATATACTAAGGTACGACCATTTGATAAGGAGGGGGAGGGGGCTAGCAATTTTTTCGGGTCAGAATATTTATTTACAACGCAGAGCCGGCCGAATTCAATTAACTGATTAATTATAAATGAGACAGTGTGCAAGGCTTTTTAGACATTGCAATCTATATGGATATGATATGTACCTGTATCACCTGCAGATTCTAAATTGAGTTTCAAAGCACATGGGAAGTGGGATTTGACCAAGATTAAAGATTTATTAAGTTATGTTTATATAAGTTTTTGTAGTGAAAATGCATTTACAGAAAAACTTTTTAGAATGAAATATGAGTGAAGGGCGACAAAAGCTTGTGTCCTTGTGTTGCTAGTGAAACAAGCTGAAAATTGTTTTTGTGTACGGCGAGTGGAGCAAGCTGAAAAATTATGAATGTTAGAAAATATGGGCCAGAACATTTTTATTCCGCTACCTTGAGGGTCGAATAATTCATTTTCAACATGTTCTGGGTCAGAATATTTATTTCAAACCACCCCCCCCCCTTCCTGATCAAATGGTCGTCCCCTAAATGCAAATCAGAAAAGCAATACTTTATCATAACTACTCGTAGGAATGTTAAACGTCTTCAAATTCATTAGCATCATTTTAGACCTGATAAATATACAGCATGGACCAGACATGCACGCTTCGGGTACTAAACCCTCGTCAGTGATCCTCAGTCTAAACAATGTCCATCTGTATAGTTTTTTTTTATTATATAATGAATAAATGTATAAAAAAGAAACAGCAGCCAGAGTTATGGCTTAGTCAATTCGTAGGAATGTTCATTTGTAAATGTTGGACATTGATTGTAGGAAACAAGGTATCATAGAATTACTGTAAATACTGTCCTGTTCACTAATTCCAGAGCATCCTGTTTTCCCAGTTTTCTCTAAAATATGATAATTTCAATTTCCTAAAAGATATCAATTTCATAGTACTCCTCTAGTCGTAACAGAAAGTACCATTCTTTTGGCTGTGCGTCAGCTAAGTTTAAAATAAGACGGAAAATAAAAAGTCTACGGGGATTTTCTATGGTAAAATTGCTGAAAATACGTGACGTCGGGAGCTTTGACGTCACTGTTTACCATTGTTGACACGGAGAACAATATGGCGGCGGCTTGAAATTAATATGGGAATTTCCCGTAGACATTTTATTTTTTCATTTTGCGGGTTGAAGGCAGCTGATAGGGTAAGTTGAAGTTAATTTCCAGTTACGACTAAAGAAAGTCAATTCTCAGAAACAATAATTTATAGCAAAATTCTTCAGAAGACAGAATAAATCGCCCAAACAGGGTGCTCTGGTCTACTCGTAGGAATGTTCATCTGTAATTCATGCTATGGATTGATGTAGAAATTTTACTTACTATTTATTGCAAAGCTTCAATCAAAAAGGGAAGGACTTCGTCAGAGCTACTCGTAGGAATGTTCATCTGTAATTTTTGCTATTGATTGATGTAGAAAATTTGCCTACTATAAGTTATTATGAAGTTATATCAGAAAGAAAATGACTGTCAAATCTACTCGTAGGAATGTTCATCTGTAAATTTTTGCTATGAATAAATGTAGAAATTTTGCCTACATGTTATCATCAAGCTACAATAACATACTCAAAGATTACTTTGTCAAATCTACTGGTAGGAATGTTCATCTCTAATTTTGCTATGAAGTAATGAAGATTTTTTATCTTCTAGTTATTAAAAAGCTACAATAAAATACTCAGAAAATGAATCTGTCAAATCTACTGGTAAGAATGTTCATCTGTAATTTTGCCATGAAGTAATGAAGATTTTTTATCTTCTTGTTATTATAAAGCTACAATAAAATACTCAGAAAATGACTCTGTCAAATCTACTGGTAGGAATGTTCATCTGTAATTTTGCTATGAAGTAATGATGATTTTTTATCTTCTAGTTATTATATAGCTACAGTAAAATACTTAGAAAATGACTCTGTCAAATCTACTGGTAAGAATGTTCATCTGTAATTTTGCCATGAAGTAATATAGATTTTTTATCTTCTAGTTATTATAAAGCTACAATAAAATACTTAGAAAATGACTCTGTCAAATCTACTGGTAAGAATGTTCATCTGTAATTTTGCCATGAAGAAATTAAGATTTTTTATCTTCTAGTTATTATAAAGCTACAATGAAATACTCAGAAAATGGCTCTGTCAAATCTTCTGGTATGAATGTTCATCTCTAATTTTGCTATGAAGTAATGTAGATTTTTTATCTTCTAGTTATTATAAAGCTACAATAAGCAAGAAAATGTCTGTCAGATCTAGTGGTATGTTCGTTAATTTTTTTGTGCTATGGATGGATGTAAATATTTTGCCTAGTATGAGGTATTATAAAGTTGTAATCAGAAATGAATATTACTTCGATATTCCTACCCGTAGGAATGTTCATCTGTAATTTTTTCTATGAATTAATTAAGAAATAGAATAGAAGTTATTATAAAGCTTCAATAAGTAAGATAATAAATGACTCTAACCTATGCGTAGGAATGTTCATCTGTAGTTTATACTAAGAATTGATATATAAATTTTATCTACTAGTTAGTTTAAAGCCACTATCAGAAAGAGAATGCTTTGTCAGATCTAGTTGTAGGAATGTTCATCTGAATTTTTGCAATGTATTGATATCAGAATTTCATGTATAAGTTATTACAAAGCTAAAATAAGTTAGATAATAAATGACTCTAATCTACACGTAGGAATGTTCATCTGTAATTCATGCCATGGATTGATGTAGAAAATTTTCCTACAGGTCATTAAAATGATACAATATGCAAGAAAATTAGTCTGTCAAATCTAGCTTAGGAATGTTCAGCTGTAATTTTCGCTATGGATGGAAGTAGATTTTTACCTATTAGTGATAAAAAGAATGATTTCGTCAAATCTACTCTTTGGAACTTTCATCTGTAATTGTTTGCTATGGATTGATGTAGAATTTAACCTATGATGTACTATAAAGCTACAATCAGAAAGAGATGCTACTGAATAAATACTACAACTACTAAAGGACTTCGTCAAATCTACTCGTAGGAATGTTCATCTGTAAGTCTTGTTCCGTGATTTTATGAAGATGTATTATATTTGAAGTGTACTGGTTCAGCAAATAAGCTTGTACTTTTTGTTGTCTTTAAATGAAGGAATGCTCAGAAATGTTGTATGCTCTTACAAAGGAGAATTTGTGTAATGTTGATGTGAAGAAAATAAAACCTGATTGACTTTGAAATCTTTTCTGTATTGAATTCGATATATAGACAGCAAAACCCAAAAATGGGACTACAAATTCAGTCCCTTTTTATTCTGAGTTGCAATACAAGTTATATGTATTACATGTTTTATATATTTTGTATCAACACAAACATATCAGCATATCAACATGCTACAACATAAAACGCTGTAACAAGTATGTGCACACTTAATCAGCAAAATAACAAAACGCTCCTCATTCTGAGAGCAATATCATATAGTACATGTATTTCTTATTCTGAAGTACCCTATATATTCTTATTTGTCATGTGCTCACTTTCATTTTATAAAAAGGAAAGTTAGAAAAAGACAATATCCAAGGTATAAAAGGCATTCGATGATTCTAACACAATTTCGATGGCAATTCTGTCTACCTTATTCTGTTAATTATGTCACCATAAAATGCAGGTTGTGAAATACCCAAAGTAATATGCTCTGTTGCTTGTAATGGTCCGAATTTCAAAAGAAGTTGACAATATTTTTTTGTAAAATTTCCAGAATATTTTTTACTAGTTTGTGGAAGCGAAAACCTTGACTTAAAAGATTCTTCGTTATTTGTAAATTTCTACTTTGAAAATCCAAAACATCAGTACATGCTCTAGCATACCGGATGAGCTGTGAAATGTAGATACCGTATGATGGTAATCTAGGAACATCACCGTCAAGCCAGGAATTTACTATGTTGAATCAAAAATCATCTCTTTTGTCATACACACTTGTAAGTGGCATTCTATAAATATTAAAACAAGATGATTGATACATTATTGAAATTTCTGTATAATAATATACTTATACTTTAATTGCATTAAGGCCATCTTTAATTATCATTCAGTCATGAAATGCACTTTTTATTCGACTTTATATTCTATTGCTAGAAACTTTCGTTTGGAATTTCAGCCAGTAGTCTAAAAGGTATGTTGTCGCTTTCTTCCCTTTTTTAGATGTTGCCTAAAATGATTGAAACTTATTATGTTACATAGAAAATTAGTTATGATTTCTTAACTCATATAATATAATAAAGGGCCGTTTTAACACTTAAGAATCTTATTTCCAAAATATTTCTTTCCTTCTTTCTTTTATGTTTTATTATTATTATTATTTTTGTATTTGAAAGTTGAATCCCCAAAATGCAAGTATAGGATTTTTCACTTTTTAAAATCTTATAAAAAATTACAAATTTTGAAAACCACTCTTGTATTCCTAAGTTCATTAAAACATTAAAACGTTGTTTTCTTTATCAAAGATTTTCAACTATTGAAATTTAAGTGATAAAACCTTATTATTAAAATTTCATTGGGGTTTTTTAGTCAAAATTCTAAAAATTCAAATTTTCAAAGAAGTTTTCGATGTCTTGAACTTAGATTTTTCAATCTTTTCTTATATAGCCTATAATTTTAAATTGTAAAATAGAGAGTTTTAAAGTTTCCTTTTGAAAGTTTTTGGTTAAGCTTTTTTAAAAATATTAACAAATTGATTCATTTTTTTTTTATGGAAAATTGACTTGTTTAAGGTACGCGGACAATCGAGGACTGAGCTGTGTACTTTCGGTCATCATTATGGAGATTTGATTGTTGTCTTGTTTATTTAGAAACTTTCTTAGACTTTGTCACTAAAATTGTTCAGTAAGATGGAATGTTGTTTTCTAAAATATTTCTATAAACTAAAGAGATATTCAGAAACAGCATGTATTAACATTATCTGCGATAAAATGAAGAAATCAATATTATAAAACATTCTTTGAAAACTTCGAAAAGTTTGGGAAAATTGTACACTGACCTCACTCATCATAGAGACCATCGTCGTTACAAACACATCTATTTTTTAACTATATCTCTAAAATACTTTATTCGTGTTAAAATGAGGGTAGTTTAAAGAGTAAATTCAATAATGAACAGTCTTGTTTCTTCTTTTTTTTTTCGTAAGTTAGCTTCAAAAAAAAAAAGAAAAAAAAATAAAGAAAATGTACATGCGATGACAGTTAATTTCAAGTTGAACTAATTTCCAAACCACTTTGTTTGGTGAAATAGTTAAGCGTCCATATATATGCACATGTTAAACGTCTTCAAATTCAATAGCATAATTTAAGAACAGATCAATTGGCAGCATGGACCGGACATGCGCGTTTTGGATACTTAACCCTCGTCAGTTACCATAATATTAACAAGATGAAAATAAGGATTTTGAACTACGTGCACTCATCAAGGGAAATTGCTATCTTCCCTCCTTATCTCTCTCTGTATTTTATTGATTGATCCTTTGAAATAATAATAGATACCCATATGAGCCTCGAATTTAAGGATTTTTCGACATAATAATCCCCTTAAGTATCTATCCACTTTTTCCACCGGTGTTTAAGGGCCTCAATACCACTTTCAAAGAATGTAGACGCGTGCGGATAAAATTCTAATTACGAGGGCTGATTGAGATGTTGTGAGCCTCGCATTAAACGATTTTAAATTTATCAGACATTTTGCTTTGTTTCTACACATTCCCCTTCAATATCTATATACTTTTGCCACCGGTGTTTAAGGGCCTCAATACCCAATTTAAAGAGAGCTATTCACTGCAAGTATCACATCATCATCGGACTGAAAGTAGGTGCCAGAAATAGCTGCTTCCAGTTTTGGGAATAGATGAAAGTCTCATTGAGCAAGATCAGGTGAATAAGGCGGATGCTCAATCAAATTAAGCCACAATCGTGAATAGCAGCCATGGCAGTGACAGACTTGTGAACATGAGCATTGTCCTGATAAAAGAACACATTTTTGACTAGTGAGCTTTCCGTAGCACTTAAGTTAAATATTTTTACCGTAACTGTGTCAGAAGTGAAGCATAGTATGTGTCATTGATTGCTTGTCCTTTTTGGAGATTATCTATCGGCAGAATACCTTCTGCAACCCAGAAAACTGAGGTTCACATCGTATCAATCAGCCCTCGTAAGTTTCTTTTGTAACTATGTCAAAGGCATATTTACTTACTCGCGCTTTCATAAAGAAAGGAAGAGTTCCGAGGCAAGTAACATTCTATAAATATTAAAACAAGATGATTGATGCATTATTAAAATTTTCTGCATATTAATATACTAATGCTTAGAATTGCATTTATACTTGCAAAAAAAGCTATAATGATCACTCAGTCATGGAATGCCGTTGTTATTTGACTCTATATTCTCTCCCTAGAAGCATTCGTTTTGGAATTTCTGTCAATAATCTAAAAGGTATTTTGTCGCTTACTTCCCTTTGTTATATGTTGCCAAAAATGATTAAAACTGATTTTGTTACAAAGATGAAATACTTAATCATGATTTTTAACCTCAAATGATATGATAAAGGGTCCGTGTAACGTTAAAAATCTAATTTCTGAGATGTTTAGCTTTTTGGGGTTTTTTTTAATCTTACTTTTCTGTATTTCAAAGTTGAACCCCAAAGATGTAAGCATAGGATGTTTTAACTTTTTAAATTCTTAGATTATATTATCAAAAATTACAAGATTTCAAATTTTGAAAAGTTTTTACCATTCTTCTATTGTTGATTTTTAAAAACATTAACACGCTTTATTATTTTTAAGATTTTCAACTTTTGAAATGTAAGTGGAATATTCATTTCTTCGAAAAATTTGGGAAAATACACTGAATTCACTCATCAGAGAGAACATCGTCGTTACAAATACATCAACTTTTATTTATGTTAAAATATGTGTAGATTTACGGTAAATTCAATTATAAACAATCTTGTTTCTTCTAATTTTCGTACACTTTATGTAGCTCCTGAAAATGTGCGTCGATGCTCACTTTGGTGGTCTAATGTGAGTGTCGTTGAGATTGTCGTCAGGATCTTCTGACAGTCAATATCAAGGCAGTTTGTTTGGTGAAATAGTTAATCAGTGTCCATACATAATATTACATATACCCTTTCAGGTACCAAAGATGCTGAAGCTAAACTAATCAAGGCAGTTTGTTTGATGAAATAATTAATCAGTGTCCATACATATACCCTTTCAGGTACCAAAGATGCTGAAGCTAAACTAATTAATGCAGTTTGTTTGATGAAATAGTTAATCAGTGTCCATACATATACCCTTTCAGGTACCAAAGATGCTGAAGATAACTAATTAAGGCAGTTTGATTGATGAAATAGTTAATCAGTGTCCATACATATACCCTTTCAGGTACCAAAGATGCTGAAGCTACTTGCAGTATTAACAGCCGCCATCAATCTGACAGATAAGATCCAGCTCTTACCGGGCACCTGTTCTATGAATCCCTATGTTAATGGCTGTAGTATCCCTTCTTGGCTACCTGTACCATTTAAGTTCACCTTCAAACCAGCCTGCGATAGACACGATGTCTGCATTGCATGTGTGAGTTACTTTACTCTCCATAAAAACCTAGAAGATGTGAAATTATGATAATATCTATATGTCAATTTGACATTCCATGAAAAAAATAATGTCCGTTTTATTTCAGAAGAGTGAGTATGGTACTTTTATCATATTCATAATACTTTATTATTATACTAATTTTCTATCGGTATAAAACTTCAATGAAATCTATTAATAAATATTTATGACACCTCCGTTAATATTTTTATGTCCTTATCTTTGTTATTGAATACATATTCCATTTTTTTACGATTTACAGTATACAACGAGAGGGATCCCTGTAAACATGTGCCACACCTCCTTTTTGACGGACATGCGCAGTATATGCTCTCTACAACCCGGTATAACTAGGCAGCTATGTGTTATTGCGGCAAGAATTTACTATGAGACTGTCAGTATTATTAATTTTCAACCGGGACTACGTTCTTTTTGTAACCAACCTTTTGTCAATTATTGTATGCCTACTCTAGCATACTATGGTTAGATGTTTATAAAATTCGTCGAAATATCTGGTATTTGTTTTCTTGCTTAACGAGGCCCTGGACAAAACGTGTGCGCATCGTTTCGCGCATTCCCGTAACCGGTTCAATCTTTTATCTCTACATCTCACCTAACGTACTGTCACACTATGATGTCACAATCAAATGACGCGACAAAGCATTTAACGCCGCGCTAAAAATCAGTAGGCTAGTAATCTGTGTATGTTCGTAATAAACGAAGATTAATGCAAAGCATGGTTAGATGATGAGATCGTCAGACTAGGGTTGACTCAAGGTTTTTAATATTATCATTATTTGGTGCACCTCCTCCCACTAAATAGTTATTTTATTTTATAACGGGGGCCTTTAGAAAAAAAAAAACGAGAAACAAATAGAGAAATAAATAGAACTTCATCGATCAAATCTTTTTTTAATTCATTAATTTTGTAAAAAAAAAAAAAAGCAACAACATGTACTTCCCTGATACTATGTACACACATATTTTTTTGCATCATAAATCATCGTATAATAATCCCAATGCATTGGGGGGTGTAGCTTAGGTCATACGCACGGCACGGAAGCACGTGTTTTCTCATCATTATTTTTTTTTTTTTTTGTTCAGAAATGTTCGTCTAATCGAGAGAATTATCAAGTTGCAGCAAGTAAATCGGCTCACCTTGCTCACAAATTTCATAATCAACAACGCTGACGAATCTTCATTTTACTATAATTTCTTCTTTTTTTTTCTCATGAGGTCGGGTGGCATTGTTGAACTAGAAAATTTTGCGAGGGATCTGCATACCTCTTATAATAGAGTAGATCATATCGCTACATGATTTTTTTTTCAAGGTTTCACAAGCAATTTATAAATATAAGATATTAAATAAAGTACATTAATTCATTGAAACGAGGCTCTCCGGTCCTGAAATCAGAAAAAGTAGCTGTATAAAAATATAGTATGCATTTTATTTTCAGGGTTTCATTCTCTGAAATTGAGCCGGAGCGAAAATTCACATTTACTTATAAGTTATAGAAGTTTCCGAGATATATACATTTTCCGATTCTTCATTCTTGGGGGTTAATTTCAGTATAGATACATAAGCGGATTTTGAAGGGGGCGCAAGGGGCGCACGCCCCCCCCCCCTCCCCCCTTACCCCCTAAAATTATCGAAGTAAGGTATTTTTGGTGCTTAACCTTTATTTGTATACTCAATTTCAGGCTGTTTTGAGTCGAATGTCGGAAACTTTTCGCTGGTTCGCTGTCGCTCGCCACCTTACTCAATTTAGATTAACTTCACACCATTTGCTAAGCATGACCATTTCATGCTTAAATAGCCAGAATTATAAAGTAATACTACATGCACCTTCCATACCTTTACTTTACTGTGACTATTTGGACGGTCTTTTTCTGACATATGTACTAAATGTACTAAGATTTTAGTCAACAAACATGTACTCTTGCAGCAAAGGGTATGCCATTTGGGTTGTGTACCCCAACCCTCTCTAAAACAATTTTAGAAAGTTCGCTGGTTTGCTTCGCTCGCCAGATATATTCAACAATACATAGTTTCTACGTTTTTTTGTATGAATTATACATTTTCCGTTCTGGTGGTCAAAGGAACCCAAAACATGACTTCGTCCTGGACCCACTGGGGGAGGGATGAAGCGGTCCCAAGACCCTTTGCCTTTTTGATATTCATGACGCCCTCCTAAACCCAAATCTTGTATCCGCCCCTGAGATAACCCTAACCAATATATGGTGCAGTTCAGCCAGAAAATACTTTGTCCTACAGCATACTCCATTCCATAAATGGTAATGACCACGATGATGGACGTAATTATTGTCTTTGAAACAACGTACATTTTAGCTCAGTGGTCGGATAAAATCGTATGGATTAGAAGTATATCAGAGAGGGGGAGAGGTTGTCTATGATGGGAGTCGCTCATCAACAACTCGACCCAATCTATTCCCGCGCATGGGGGTAGCCCCTTTCCACTTTCCTTATTCTTTTCAATTTTACTTTGCATTTGGTATCCATCCATGATCTTTTATCGTATTCGAATTATTTTTGCAATTTTGCGTGAGCATGCAATACTATACTTAATCTTGACAGTGGCGTAGCTATAGGGTGATTTCTATGTGGACGTCTAGAGAGGGATGGACCAAGTACATCAACTCCTCCCTCGGAAGGGGGAGGGTCACTGATACTTGGGAGGGGGGTCGTTTACGGGAGAGTATGGTTTTGGGTTCGGCCGCCTATACAATGGTTGTGCATATATAGTTGAATGTTTGAGAAAATACCGCGTCATAATTTTGAATCCCCGTAACGTCACGCGCGTGATGTATGACGTCATGTGTTGACGTCATTTACCCTGAATGACGCAAAATTCAGGAAAATCATCGTATTTTACACACAAATCTTCAAAATTCATCTATGCTCCAGGCCTCGCCCACGAATTTTTTTATGCAAATTAAAAGGCCGATCAGAAATCCATCGATTGACACTAAAATATTCATGGGCAAGGCCTGGATTACCACTTGATTTCATAGTTTTGTATCGAAATATCGCTCATTTATTGATATTTTCAATGATTTCAGCGTTTTTAGACGTTTTGAGTGACGTATTATCAGTATAGGACTGTGAAAAAAAAAGCTTTCATGATTTGAACTCACCGTACATTTGACATTTTATAAACTGGAATAATATGGATATATAAACAACTTTAAAAATAGGGCCGAAATGACAGGTTACCGCACCTACTCCTTTTCAAACGTTAAGAATTACACAGAAAACGTTACGAAATGGTTCTCGGTATGATAAATTCGTTATAGGATTTATTCCTGTCATACTTCATACTCAAAGTACCTTGAGTAGGAAGTATGACAGGAACAAACCCTATAACTAATAAAGGATAAATTTACGAGCTTATTCGTTCTTTATTCAAAATGAAGATATGTTAAAAAATATGATTTTGAGATGTTCCCTGAAACTCACACAAAACGGCTGGACATCAAACTTGAAAGAAATTGAGATATTCTGTCTTATGTTTCTCTTTACAATATATAAGAATATGCCATCAAATTCTATGTATCAGTTTTTTTTTAAATTTCACTTTATATCTGCAAGTACAAGTTATGTGTAAAATTGCAAAAATATGCTTTTTAAATGGTCCCTTACATATTTGACAATATCATTTGGCTGTCTTTTTCTGGATAGATATTTGCCTACGAATATGATATGCTATAAACAATAAATATACGAGCACATTCATCCTTTATGAGGCCTTCTTTCATAATAAAGGGCAAATATGTTAAAAATATGATTTTGAGATGCTCCCTGAAGCTCACACAAGCGGTCAAAGTTGTACAGAACTTAATATATTCTGGCTTATGTTTCACTTTTCACTGTATGAACATGTCATCAAATTCTCTATTTCAGTTTTTTTATAATTTCAATTGTACTGATAAAGACAAGAGTACAAGTTATGTGTAAAATTGCAAAATATGCTTTGAGATCGCCCCTGATATATTTTCACGATTGAATTTTGCTGTCATTTTCTAGAGAAATATATACTAACAAATATAAAATGCCGTAAACAAGAACTATAAGGACATATTCATCCCTTATGATGTCTTTATTTCAAAATATAGTGCAAATATGATAAAATATGATTTTGAGATGTTCCCTGAAGCTCACACAGGCGGTCAAACTTCCACAGAACCTGGTATATTTTGTCTTATGTTTCTCTTTTCAACATATGATAATCCTATCAAATTCTCTATTTCAGTTTTTTTATAAATTGCAATTATAATGCAAAAAATCGTGTTTTTCTATGAAATCATATGGAGAAAACAAGGAAATCTTTGAGATGGTCCCCCCGAAAAACTAAGCGGTGAAATTGATTCATTTTTCACCAAACTCTTGTATATAAGTAAATGACATTATGTTATGAATTTAATCAAAATCTCTATTTATGTTTTTGAGTTATCTTATTGTCCAGGGCCTCGTTAAATGTTGATGACCCAAAGGCTGAAAAGCCAATATCCATAATCTTCTGTCGGGAAAAAATATAAGACACAAAAACAATTATCAAGAAGCGACATGGAAAGGTACGGAAGCCCGTAGGTGACAGGTATGAATTATAATATATGTGGTGGCCGCCACATAATTAAGTAGACCGAATTCAGGCCGTAATTGTTGTTTTATACTGATGGGTTGTTTTACGCCAGATAAAGTATAATTCAAACCTGTCACCTACGAGCTTCCGTAGAAAAGGAAGTAAAGATCGACCCTAAGTATACAGCAAGAACCCGTCATGGAGTAAGTACCATCTTCACGGTTGTTGCGTGAAAGAGAGAGCTGAAATCCATGAAATAGCAGGTCCCTGTAAAGTGCGAAACGAAACAAAAACGAAACAAATCGAAACGAAACGAAACAAAACATGTATCTTAAAGAACTTAGAGAAAAAGCCATACAGAGGGGGAAATGCAGATTACGTAAAAGTCAAGATCCGCATGTTATTGCCTTTTGATATTTCAGTTCTAGATTATGTCTTGAAGATTTCTTGAAAGAGTAACAGTTGACGTTTAAAACATTAATGCCGTAATATTATTGCATTTGAGAGGATTATATTGGGGAGGAGAAAGATTACCTCGTTATAGGCGGATGAAAAATATTATTTAGCAGAGAGAAGTCTAGTACAGAGGAGACGGGACTGTTATAAATTCTGTATTTTTAAAAACGTTATCAAGAAAAATGAGGGGGATGGCATATTTTGCCTAAAAAGGGATAATATTTTTTCCTGAAATGTTCTCCCCCGATATATTTTCTTATTACGGTCTCATAACGAGGTCATTTATCCCTTGTATTCTAGTCCACTGGAATACATCTATGGCATTTAACATTTATGTTTCTAAAGGTCAACTTCGACTTTTTCAAGATACACTCTAGCCACTGGAACTTAAAGACATGCAGATATTGTCTTAAATGTTTATTCTCAACAATAATTTCTCTTTATGGTTTTTTTTTCTCAAGTTCTTAAAGTTTATGTTTTGTTTCGTTTCGTTTCGTTTCGTTTCGTTTCGGTCTGTTTCGTTTCGTTTCGTTTTGTTTTGTTTCGATCTGTTTCGTTTCCTTTGATTTGTTTCGTTTCGTTTTGATTTGTTTCGTTTCGTTTCGTTTTTGTTTCGTTTAGCACTTTACAGGGACCCTCAAATAGCAAATGTAGACGTATCATTTATCAGGCAAATGTCATTATCATGACTGGTGTGTCTTATACTCTGTCCTTGTAGATGATTCGTTTCCTCTTCCTGCTAGCATTAAATGTCTGAAAGGATGGCATCTCCAACAGGATTCAGCGGTAACACCACAATTTTTACTTTGATAATTTTAATTTTTGGAAAATATAAGTTGAAACATATTCTTTATGATTTATCATGACGGTAATAATCATATTGAAATATTAAATATTCTATCGTAATTATTTAGTGCACCATATGTGCTTTTAAAAAACAATGCATAATCAGTTATGCTTAAACGTAATTATCGCTCACATTTTGACTCATAATTACGTTGGCAAATGTAATGATTAGTATTCAATTTGCATAACATAAGTGAAACATATCAATTTTCACATTGGTAACTTCACAAAACAGGTTGTTTATCTAACATGTTTAACTGCTAGATCTTTGTAACTCTTGTAACTTGGAGTCTGTATGACATGGGTAATTTACTAAAGCATACTCCTGTTAATACTCAAATGTCAAGATGGGCCACTAAACATACCCTATGCTTACCCCTAAAAATGTTCATGTTTTTGTCTACTATGTAGGCAGACTGCACTGAGTAACTTGTAAGAAGAGAGGCATTCATTGATAATGCCATTTAAGGAGAAGCCCTTATTCTTTTTAGAAAGCTGACTTTTTTGTCTTCAGTGTCAAATTGAAGCTTTTTCTGAGCGATTCATTATAAATGCAAAACGTCATAGGGATCTTTTATGATACAAGAAATTTCAAACACATAGTGGACAATGATTTCTGAATTTTTTTTTTTCTTAGCCCCCTAAAAAACAGAGAAAACATTAGCGTGGCCTTGTATAACAAACGACGCACATGTTACAGCATTTGACTTTGACGTGATACATGTATCATTTAATTTCCATTGTCATTTTCAAGAAACAAAGATTCTGATTGGCTGAGATATTTTGTTGATACATCCATCAACACAATTTTTCACGGAAGTCTCTTTATAGCACTATTTTTAGAACTGGGGGTTCCCTCAAACACGAATGACCTCGTTGCTGAAAATACAATTTGTTGATGTTGGCTCATCATTTCAAGGGTACCGTTTCTTTTCTACTTACTCAAAAATTAACTGTGCATGTAGAATTAGCTCAAACTGGTCCTTATTCCAAAGATTTAGAGAGACTATCGTTCGCTGTTTGAATCATGGCGGCTGCAATAACTTGTTTTGGCAGACGTATCAATGCGAAACCTTCCGACTTACGAAATATAGTGCGGTGATTGATTGTTTTTAGATCCAATAAAACAGTCTGTTTTCCATAATTAAATGATAAGAAATGAATCTTATATTTTTTTCTGTTGATGCAGGTATCTCCCGAAAAATTGGACAGAAAACTGCATCAATGCGCGTAGCGCGTTGATGCAAAAGTTTTCTGTCCAATTTTTCGGGTGATACCTGCATCAACAGAAAAAATATAACATTCATTTCTTAAATCACCAATACTCATACAAAAGGAAACTGCATTGAAGTCTGCATTAAATTTTGTCGCAGTTTGTAATATTCCAAAGTAAAAGACAAAACACAACACAACCAAAGAAATATACAAAACAAAAAACAATACGAGGATACAAAAATTCAAAAGATAGATCTTTTTAATAATGAATTCAAATTTAATGAAGTAGAATTCCAGAAATACCTTTTTATAAAAGTAAAGAGTGGAAAAGTAAATGGAAACAAAGCGATAAGATGATGTTGGTCTCCGATTTTGTTTTTTGTTTTGTTTTGTTTTTGTTTTTTGTTTTTGTTTTTGATTTTTTTCTCTATGTTCCTTCTTTTTTTATCATATATACATTCAATTTTTTTTTCAATTTTCAGTTTTTCAGATGGGTGTTCTTTATTATGTTTTTTGAAAATAGTCACCGATCAAGTTAACTCTAAAGGTGTCAAAAAGCTTCGATGATATGTAAACTTATGCATGCCAGAATGTTCACAAATTTAAAAAATTGCATAAGAAGCATGTATTTGCCCCGACGTCACTGCTTTTACGTAATGCATCGTGTAAGGTCAAGTTATCATAACCCTCTGGTTGACCACAGCTCGGACATTGGTCCTAGAACCGGTCAGAACGTTAGATGTATTTGTGTGACGGAAATGTTCTTAGAGAGGACTTGTCTTCTGCTGACTTTTGTTTCCATGGCGACTGCCGCCGTGAGCGTTGCTGACATATGTACAGTAAATAAAATCGTCAACGGTTGTAGCGTTCCGGAATCGATTCCTGTGCCATATCAAAACGAATTTCTACCAGCCTGTAACCGACATGATATCTGTTACGAATGCGTAAGTCTATATAAGATTGAGTTTTCACGTTTTCTATACTCCTAATATATACATTTTTTTTTCTTTTAAATTCACTTTTTTATGTTCCGCTTGATAAACTTCTAATGTATTTATCAATTTTGTTTTTGAGAAATAAATTTAAAGCAAAATCGAAAGAAGGGAGCTCTTTGCACAGTGAAATAGTTATTTGGAATAAATTGTAAAATCTTATACATTTCATTTTCTCGCACGATAAAGTAATTATTTCTAAGGAAGTAATGCAGAGGATAAGTAGTACAATAGTATTAATTTCTGTCACCAGGGTATTGTTTACGGAATTCCCCGTCATATTTGTGACATGAAGTTCTATGATGATATGGATTTACTGTGCATGACAAAGAAAAAGTCCCTCTTCCGAAAGGACATCTGTCGTATGGGAGCTCAAATGTACTACAGAACAGTGGAGATGTTTGGCGGATCTAGGTGGAACTCTAAAATAAATAACTTTTGCAAGATGCCATGGATAACTATGTGTTTGCCACCCACTCTAATGTCACCAATGCAAAGAATGTTACCTACAGACAAAGAAGGTGCTAGAGTTACACCGAACCAATCGTATTCCGGAAATTTTCCTCTCTTACCCTACTCCGGCAAATAGAATTCTGATCAAGAGAACCAATCATATTCAAGAAATTTTCCTCATGTTCCCGACTCCAGGAAAAAGGATTCTGATCAAGAAAAATTTAGAAGTCTGGATACAAAAACTCATTTAGAGCTGTCAAGATAAACTCAGTTGCTTTTGGTGTTAATGTAGAGCAATTAATTAAAAGAGTCATATCAATTTTCATGTTTTTTTTAATATGAAGCTAATATCGGAGATTCGAAAAAGTTCACATTCATGTAGTTATAAGAAATATAAAACTTCTTTACATTTGTTATACTTTGTATATTATGTGTATCTATTTATTTATTTATTTATTATCGATGTATGAATGTGTTATTTAATTTTCTATAAATATCGAACTCTATTGACCTTGCTTGTCTTTCATCTTTATAATTTATCAACATTCATGCACGTAATGACTAAAAATGAAGTAACTGTTTCCAATAATGATAGGACGTGTAAGCACGCGTGCACTACAGAAATTACATTGGCGGAAGAACATTAGCATTACACCTGACCTCATAATCACGTGGCCTGTAGGCATATCGTCACGGACATCTCAAAACGGCAATGGACGACATCTAGAATCTGATCTAAAAGGTAAATTAACTCTCTCTCTCTCTCTCTCTCTCTCTCTCTCATATTCAAATGGTTGACCACGTTATGATTTTTTTAATTTTAATTCTCCTCGGCGTCTTTGCGCGTCGGCAATGAAAAATACGATTTTTAGTTTTTCTAATTCAATAATTTGTGAAATCCTATACATTTATTGTTTGTTTGTTTGTTTGTTTTTCTTTTTTTTTCTTCTTTTTTTTTTTTTTTTTTTTTTTTTTTTTTTTTTTTTGCTTTGGTATAAAATTAATACAATTTATAGACATGGAAAGTAGTTAATGTGAAATTAGGATTCTTAGGGAAGATCTAAGCATCCTTGTTCATACATGAAAGTGACTGTAAACTTGGCGGTCTTACTGGGGACCACAGGAGACCCACAATGACATCCGCCTCTACTTTCCTTCTTTCACTATCCATTTTGAATGAAATCATTAACAGTCCTGCCTGAACATCGAAAAAAATTCTCGAAATAAGTCTGTTTTGCTAACAAATTCGTGCTTGCGTTGCTTCTTATAATGTCAAAACTAACCAAAAGTTTATGTACATCTAATTTTCAAAATAGCAATGCAATGCATCTTTAAAAGAAATGCAAAACATGCCATTCGAGCCATTTTTCTTCTCTGTTACGACTAAGTGGACCAAAGTCTAGATACAAATGGAATCTTCTTTTTTTCTATCATTTACTTTGTAATTTATCATTCTTTGTTAAGTAATTGTAAAAAAAAATAATAATAAATGAGACCCTTAAAATAAAAACACAGAATATATTGATCGAATATTAAAGTCGTGCATATTTTGAAATGTTTATTTTCTATCCTAAAATTACGCTGACTTAAAGCTGAACTAAGTCTTTAAAAACCCCCATGACGTAGTAAATTTTTTTAGGGAACGGAAATTGTTAGAAGTGAAACTAACAATCTCCGTCCCCTAGCTAAAAATACACTTGGTCATGTGTTGATTTGAACTTTCCCCCTGATGACGTTTTGCATACTAATGTATCGTGACCCAAAATCCACTACCTCGAGTACTCGAGCGGTATATAAAGAAGCCTGGACGCGTGGACATTGTCATTTGTATGAGATGTCGTCTACCTGTAAAGATGAATTCAGAAATTAGAAAATATCATAGAAAACCATACATTGAAATAGAAAATGGATAAAGTAATCATGAAATCTTCAGTTTTACTGAAATAATTAAAAGACGGGTACGTAATCTTGTGAACTTGTGGAAGGGGATGGGTGGAAGGGGGTTGTTTTAGAACGGGATGGGGACGGGACCGGGTGGGTAGGTTCTTTCATATGTTTTATATAAAATATTGCGAACCAAAAAGATGAATTCAAAATATTCATAATTACATGTATTTACAATGTCAAAAAATTATATGCTACGTTTTACATTGATCAAATTTTGGTACATATGTGAAATAGTGTTGGGTTGGGATGTTGTTGGATTCAAGTATATCATTCAAACCAACAGACATGAAAGTAAATTGAAATGATTTTTCACAAGCAAAGGAGATCAAATATACATGTAGATGAAGAGAGAGCCCAATGTTTATGATCAACCAAGACATGTTGGGCCGGAAAGGGGGAGGGGGATAAGTTATTGAAAATTTATATTATCTGAAGTGAAATAGTATATTGATCAGTGTTTACTGCTAAAAGTTTACATCAAAGAATGGCATGCAATTTATTAGACGAAAGAGTAGTTGGGAGGGGGGGGGGGGGGGGGGGGGGTGCCGGTGTGTGTGTGGGGGGGATGTTATATCGAAACATCGCCATGCAAAAAAGCACAATAAAAGTACATACATTAACATACTAAATACGATAGTTAAATTCTTCTATAATATTCTATTTTTATTACATACGATTTTGTTACATATACCTGTATACTGTGAAAAGCAAGTACAAAGCTGTTTCTCTGCATTTTCCTCATTTCAAAATTTCTTTTAGAAAATGTAATTAATCAGCTAAATTTCGAGAATACAAAACTGCATGATAACTATAGTGTTTTACTTACATGATATTTTACAAAATACAATCCAATACAGGCCAATGGTCGTTACACAATTTTCTACAACATACATGACCTCATTGTGTAGACAAATGTGAAAATCGCGTGTTCGATTAGACTATTCGCATAATGAAAATGGGCTTTTATAAATTCATATCAATTAAAATATACATGTTTACTAGTTACCGAATATTTGAACAAGCTTCATTATCCATTGGAATTTATATTTATGATCGTTTGTATGATTATTTCCATTGATGTGTTAAAGGGGGGGGGGGGGGCGTGAACGTGGAGACCTTGGGATGCAACAGATGGAATTCGCATCGGAAATGGGAAAGAAACAATTTATAGAATTCTTGACAATCCTATTTATCAATAGTTTATAGGTTCCCTTTGTGTTGAAACTATTTTTCGTCGAACAACTCTACCTGGGCCATGTCTTGGATCCGTTTCCTCCCAATATCCCCATCTCAATAACTACCCCCCCCCCCCCCCCCCCCCATCAAATTCTGTATAGCCCTTTCTTTTCAGGGCCGGGTCCAAAATTCCAAAATTTATGTTGAGGGAATGGGGAACATAGTGGCCTTACAGTCTACACACTTTCCCGATACCATAACCATGACTAGGTCAAAGCTCCAGGTCAAGGTCACTAGGTCAAATGTTAAGGCATGAATTGAAAGGTCCTGTCATGGGCAACCTTCATTTATGATATAAAGTTTCTACTGCGTAATGTTCCTCAGATTTTGATGCAACCAGAAACTTTCACCAAAATGTTGACGACATACGGACAGACAGACAGACGGACATCGTCAATCTATAGACCGGAATTGCTATGCAATCCGGCCAATTAAAAGTGGCGAGTTGGAGGGGTTTTGTTTGGTCTAAATCATCCATGAACGATCATCATATGCACTACTCTGGAGCTGAAATGTTGGAAGAAAGAGTAAAATTACTTTGAATTTCTGTGATTTTTTTTAAAATCCACATTAAAAGTATAGGAATTGGAACTTAAAATTAATTTCATCTGAAACTCATCAAAGCTTTTATACATGCATTCACATGGTTTCATTTTTGAATAGCTATTCCTTTTTTCCCTTTTATCAATGATTTTCGAATGCATGATTTCCCCAAAACTACTGTCTGTCTGTAGGCATGGTCCATTTAATATTATGGGGGGGGGGGATTTTTTTTTGTCGGAGCATGATTATTTTTTTCGCCCCATACCGGAGCAAAATTATTTTTTTCTTGCAAAGTTGGAGCAAGGAATTTTTTTATAATAAGTGATGTGCGATATATAAAGAATGTTTGTTTTTTTAATAGAAATTCTTGTTTTTATTCAAAACTCTAAAATATTACTTTATTTTTATGAAAAATTTAATTCACTTCTAAACAGAGAGATAGAAGTGTTTACGATATAATCCTCAGTAAACAAAATTTATATCTTGTAAGAGGGTCTGAGGGGAGGATTTTCTAGACAGATTTTCGAATTTAGAATTGTAAATTAGGGGAAAACTGAAGTTCTCCTTCGAAGCTTGTATATGAAATTAGACTCTATAGTGAAACATGCATCTATTACATGTAATAGTAATGAATTATATTCACGGTATATTTATAAGCCTCTAAGGAAGCCCTTTTTCCCCATTAACATGCATTCTTTTGATATTCTCAAATATAATCCTTGCCATTAGAAATTAATGTTTTGATAGAAAACTACAGCGAGCCAAGCGAGCCAAATTTTTTATATAAATTGAAAACTGTGGCGATTGAAGCTATTGTACTACTTTTTGGTACTAGTATGTGAATATATATGTCGGTGTAATTCAGAGGAAGTTCAAATTAGTTTCAATTGACCTATTTGTACAAGAGTTCTTGTTCTTGGACTTAGTAAAATTCAAGTTTTTCCTAGATTTGAGAATTCAAACTTTTTTTTACTGTTACATGTATCGCAAATGTTGAACTGTGTTTTGGTTTGTGATAGATCATGTTCAATATTTGCTGAAGCTGACCTAGTTTTAATAGAGTTATCACCCTTTGACTTTGTTATTTTCATTACAGTTTCAGATTTCTTGTCTTTTCTTTATTGATACTATTACAGATACCGAACTGGTATTTGTCTGCACATGCATTGAGTTCAGTATTGGTCTCAGATTTATACCGGTAGGGGATTTGTATCGCTTTGCGATAAAAAAAGGTTGTTGGTTCTAAGTAAAAATAAAATACTCCCAATATGTATGAAATATTCTAGTCCATGAGCGTGTATTTCCTACAGAAGCCAGTTCGTACCATGTCATAACTCGTAGTTGCGAGAAAAATTGTGGTACTTACGAGAAAAAAAAATTCGTAGTTACGAGAAACAAATTTCGAAGTTATGAAAAAATAAAAAAAATCGCGTTGTTACGAGAAAAAAAAATGGAGATAAAAACTATTCTTTTTTATCAAATATCGCTGAAAAAGGAAAAACTCAATAATTTCACCGTCTTTTGGACAAATTCACATCAGATTCTGAAGCTTTAGATATGTGTAAAATATGGTAGACTAACGTAATTTGAAAGTTAAAGTTTGATACTTGCACTTATCTTTGGAAATCTTGTATTTTTTTGGAAATATGGTATCCCAGTATAGATCCGATTTCTTCAAGATACCCCAGAGTTGGAATTGCTTAATTTTATTCAATTTGCAAAATTGAAATGTGATGACTGAAAACATTGATATAAGTACTTGTCCAAAGTATGTAAAGACTCCAAAAATTGAATAAAATAAAGCATTTCCAATTTTCAGCATTTTTATAAAATTTGTTATTTTTAACCCAAAATTTCCACGAAATACCTGAGTTGGTAAAGTGTACATTTAAATCAAATTCATTCTTGAGTAGGGCCTTTATACTCTCAGAAAATACTTTCAAATCCCACAAACTATGGGGGCCCTCCCCCTCATTCTTGTGATTTGTCCGAAATTGCTTGGTTTTTTTTTTTTTTTCGTTTTCAAGTTGAATTTTACTAATAACCATATATATGCCAATATGGGGACACCCCACCCCTACACTGACAGTGACGACTTGGAAACACCCCCCCCCCCCCCCCGGAAAATGTATAGATCGCTTTAGTTCATCAAAATATGAGCCATTTTGATTTAGATGTAGCACTCCTTATTTTGTTCCAACCAAAGAATATTAGGATAACGAAACTATGATCTTACTTACTATTTACAAGACAAGTATTACTAAAGCTCTAATCGAACACGCGGTTTTTTTTACATGCGTGTAAAATGGTAACATGTGTACCGATCAGTTGTAATATAGGATTGTATTTGCTTTATCATCATGTAAGTAAAACCATGCAATGTGCAGTTTTTTATTCTGATATAATTTTAAAAGATTGAGACAATGGACTTGTTAAAAATAAATTTTGAAATTAGGAAATTTTTGTATTTTAGACGTTTAGTAAACAGGTACAATGTAAATATATAATGTGGGTCACTAAGTGTATTTATGTAATTGTGTAAGATACAGCTATACTGAAAATGAATATTTTATAGGCAGACGTAGCTAAGAAGCATTTCAGTATGTAAAAGAGTGTAATTTTGAATTACATTTGGAGTATGCATTACTTCCTCCCTGTAACGAGCACCTCCCCCCCCCTCCCCCCGCGAATTCGAAACCTCACAACGCTTCTTTTTCCCAGATCTTTTTTTCGCCCGGATCTATTATGTAAATTACAAGCAAATAATATTTCGCTTCATATATTTTATTTCAACGCTTTGATTTTGGGCTACCATTCGATCACCCCCCCCCCCCCCGAACCCCAAACCCTCTTGATCTGTCCAAATTTTGAAACATTGAGTTCCCTACATGCATATGCATTGTGATAAGTTTGTGATCATGTTATCTTTGTAAATAATCATTTGTCATTTACTACATTTCATGATGATTTACTTGTAGCAAATCCCCCCCCCCCAACTCCCGACCCCCGAGTCCCCCTCCCTCTAACACGTACCCGGGGCAGATCTCATTCATTATAACTATATATGAGAAAATAATTTTATTCTTATTTGAAAATTATATATTTTAATGTATGATTTTCTATGCAATTTACTAATTTCTGAACTCATCTTTACAGGTAGACGACATCTCATACAAATGACAATGTCCACGCGTCCAGGCTTCTTTATATACCGCTCTGGTACTCGAGGTAGTGGATTTTGGGTCACGATACATTAGTATGCAAAACGTCATCAGGGGGAAAGTTCAAATCAACACATGACCAAGTGTATTTTTAGCTAGGGGACGGAGATTGTTAGTTTCACTTCTAACAATTTCCGTTCCCTAAAAAAATTTACTACGTCATGGGGGTTTTTAAAGACTTAGTTCAGCTTTAATATATAGACCAATCACAGAAGGACTTTCCCAGTACTTTCACATTGGTATCTCCCGGAATATGGCCCTATTCCGTCAAACTGTCATATTTAATCGCTTATTTACTATGGTTTGCGATGAAATACTCTAAAGTTTTATTTATTTATTTATTGTACACATGTTATGAACAATTACACATTTTTCATTTCGGTTTCTTTGACATAGCTTGATGGCGGGATATGTGTCGTGGTTGGCTGTGTAAGATGACTTTAATTCTCCTCGTCCAATCATGTTCTTCGTTAGATGTGTGTTCAATAACCTCGATGGTGAATGGGTGTAGTATACCACGTGATTTGCCAGCGCCATTTAAGAAAGCTTTCCAGTCGTGTTGTAATCGACATGACATGTGTTACCGTTGTGTAAGTACTAATACACGATTTAGACCTTTAAGCACCTTAAACATATGTTTATGTAACTTTAATATACAGATGTATATAATCTCATGTGAATATGTAAAAGTTTCATTCAAATAGGTCTAGTGACGGTTACAGAGAAAAGTCAGGAAAACCAATTTTCTTCAAAGGACAATAACTCTTGTAAAAGTAGATTAACGGCAATAATAGACAAACTTGAAGGTAACTTATCACTATTTAGCTCCATACCGAGTTTCAATCAAATATTTGTGATGGTTACAAAGAAATTAAAAAGCAGAATTATCATTCATAGGTAATTGTCCGAGTGATTCCCAAATTCGTTTTAATGGTACACTGATTTCACCTGTTCGTTACCACAAACATCTTGGATGAACTTTAAGCAATGCTAGGTTTACACTTAGCCACGATCGCCCCGATTGCCCAGATTGAGGTGAATCGTAGGGATCGTAAGAGAGCGTGGGGTTGAATCGTGACGATCGTAAGAGAGCGTGGTGGAATCGTGATGATCGTAGGAAATCGCAGAGATCGTGGCAAAATTTTTGATGCTCAAAAAATTGCTACGATTGTCCCGATTGATTTTTACATCGTATTAAAGAGAGCGTAATGGAGCGTAATGTTCAGACCTGAACAAAGCACAACAGATCGTTATATCCGATCGTAGAAGATCTTGGTGAAACATGTTCTCCTACGATTTCACGCTCTTTGACGATTTGTTACGGTTTCCACGATTCAGTCCACGATCTACAAGATGCGTTGCGATTCCAAGATTCCTGTAATGAAAATTATCATTAGACAACCCGTTTTTGTTGGATTACAAGAGTTTTTAACATCCGCAACAATTTCTAACATATGAAAAAGACTAAAAAAAGAAGTCTTGATAATTAGTGAGGTGCTGCATTAATTGTCTTCGAACGAGTTAAATACATACACGCAATCAAAGGTTTGAATTGCTCAACAAAAAATGTTACCTTCAATAATCGAAAAAAAAAAGAGAAAATAAGGCTCATCAAAGCCACTTCCAGCACTTTGCGATATAAAATCTTCATCTCCTGAATGTTAAACTTAATCTTGTTCGGATATTACAAGTGGTATTGAAACTGATAGTCTATTTCATATCAAATCGTGTTAAATCGCGGTAATTTTTATCACATCGTAGTCCTGCATCGTAACAGATCGCAACAGAACTTGATAAGCGTAGGGAACCGTGATAGAGCGTGGCAAAGCGTAATAGCTCATCGTGGTAATCGTACGGGAACGTAACGAAGCTTGAGAAAACGGGATGAAAATCGTAACAGATCTTACCTACAATCGTAACAAATCGCTACAGTGCGCATCAGAGCGTAATGGAGCGTCGGAGAGCGCGTGAAGACCAATTTTATTTATAGAAGCGTGAAGCTCCACGATTTTGCTGAATCGTGGACATCGTAGGGCATCGTGGCTAAGTGTAAACCTAGCATAATAATGCAAAATAATCAGACCATATTGATAATATATGCAAGTCTGCATTGATAATATATGCAAGTCTGCATTTAATTTAGAATTTCTTGAAAATTTTTAAATATATCCTCTCACGTAATACTCTCGATAAAATCTACCATTCTTTCATTCTTCCATTCTTAGAATATGGGTGTGAAGTTTGGGTAAAAGGGAAGAGGAAAAACTGGAAAATATACAATTAACTGCGGCGAGATTAGTTACAGGCTTACCTATATTTACAGCAAAAGATTCATTATACGTCGAAACCGGGTGTGCAAAATTGACGAAGTTAGAAAATTATAAGTAAACGAAGGAAACCATTTTTATTCCACAAAATACTAGTATATAATGGTAAATGTTCCTTCCTACTTAAATGACATTTTAGACAATTATTGTGTTAATCCACATTATAGTCTTCAAAGTAATTCTGACTTGTATCTTCCAAATTACAGACTTAACACTACGTGTAACATTCATATTTTCCACCAACAATTAACTCTTGGGATGAACTTGACCAAAATATTCGACAAACCCAATCACTGAATGAATTTAAATCAATTCTAAAATCTGAAAGAGAATCAAATAGTTTACCAAGTTATCTACTTTCAGGGGAACGTAAATATAATATCCTTCACACAAGAATCCGTTGTTTCAGTAGCTGTCTTAATGGTGACCTTCATCGGGTTAACCTCACTCCTTCACCTTACTACCAATGAGGATGCTTTTCACCTTTTTCTTGAATGCAACATCCCAGAGAACAAATTTGTTTCAAAATTTATCAAAATTCCGACCACTAACAATTCAAAAGCTTCTTTATGGAGATTCGGAACTTTCAGATAGTGAAAATATAGAAATTGTGACTGGTGCTATGAATTTCTTAAAGGAGTCAAAAAGATTAAATGTGAAAGATATATGGTAAGGAAAGGGCATTCAAAATGTTTCTTTAACTTGTGCCCAATCCCATTTTATATATTGAAATAAAATATATTTAAACTAGAAGTCCGGAAACCGAAGATTTACAGACGGACACACGGAGTAGAAATCAATAGTCCCCCGATTTGGGCTGTTTGGGGACTCTGTAGATTATTTTAAAAATCGCCGCAAACGTGAAGTTCAATCATATTATCTGAAAATGTAGCTTAGATGCTAAAGCGATGTATGTAATACAGTAGCGTTTATCTAGCGCTACTGAAAGTGTATTCATCTCAAACGTCGGAATTCGACGAATATTTTTAGCTCACATGAGCGTAGCTCAAGTGAGCTATTGTCATAGCGCCGTCCGTCGTCAGTCCGGCGTTCGTCTCCCTCCGCCCGGCGTAAACTTTTTACATTTTCGACATATCTGCAACCGCAACATAGAATTTCATGAAACATTACAGAAAGCAGAATTTTTGGTCCACTACAAAGTTTGTGATTCTCGTACCGATTGGTCGACAAATATGGCCGCCAAAGCTTTGATTGACACAATTTCGACTTCACCTCTGCAACCACTGCACATAATTTCAAGAAACCTTACAGGAAGCAAGTACTCAAGGTCCTCTGATAAGTTTGTGTTTTTCGTGCCGATCGGTCAACAAATTTGGCCACCGAGGGCTCTGAATGGCTGACACATTTTCGACTTTTCCTCTGCATTTCACAAAACCTTACAGGAAGCAAACATGTATGGCTGGTGCACTGTGTTTAGAACATGTTTGTCCAGAGGGCTGCTCTTCGATAACAGAGTCGGACACCCCGTATTTCTTCTCTCTGCGGAAAATAGAACTAGATCTCTCTAATTACAGATAAATTGATTTCTAACATAATATTCTTCTTCAAGGGATTCACATTTGGAGTATCGAGGGCCGGATGTGACGTGCAGTTTCTGCTGGACATGAAGACAGTATGTTCCAATAGGCCTTCCATGATTAAAGAAATATGTACATTAAGTCTATATCTGTATTATGAGGCAGTACATAGATTTGGTGAGCAGTTTTACCACAAGAAGAAGTTTAATAGCTGTTTATCACCCTGGATAAGGATCTGTCTACCACCAGCAGAAAAATGGGACCGCCATCATTTACATAAATAACATTTAAATGATTTAAACATTCTGTCTTTAGAATTTAGAACTCTTTGAACATGCCCTTCGCTTAAAAGATCACAAAAGCGCAATCTTATTAAAATTCGACTACATGTAATACAATGTAATGTTTCTTGTTTGAGATAGTGCATCTTTCTCTGCAACCAATATTTTCACTTTCTCCATCTTGGTGATTTATTCATTTTGTAATTTCGAAGAAAAGCAAGTAAAATGGAAAACGTTAGATGGGATCGAGCCAGTGTTGACAACTAAGGGAGTACTCAGATGACCTAATCATAAATCTAATAGATGGATCAATACTATTTTCTCTCTCTCTTATTTCACAGTCTGGCCCACATCCGATGCACATGTTTCACTCTGGAGAACTGAGAAAATAAAATGATATGATCGCTGAGCGATATAAGTCCCCTACCGGCGGCATATATTTATGTCCTGCAACTCTGCCTATGAATTACTCTTCAATTAAACATGAGTTTTAATTAAACTTACTGTCCGTGCAGCTCAGTTCTGAGGTTTTATCTGCTTTATCGATTTGAAAAAGAGGTCAAGAGTGACGAAATTTGAACTTGCTCTGTAACTATCCAAGACTAAGCTGAGTATCAATTTTTACCTGAATATCTGTATTTGTTACAGAAAAAAGTCTGGAAAACTGACAAAAACTAAATTGTGCAAGTCATCAAGGGGCATAAATCCTCCAAAAATAGGTCAAACGTGACAAAAGTCGAACTTGCCCTGTAACTATGCAATACTAAGCTGTGTAGCAATCTCTATTTGTTGCAGAAAAAAGTCCGGATAACTGACAAAAACTGAATTTTCCACGTCATCAAGGGGCATAACTTAGGTCCAGTGTGACGAAAGTCGAACATGCCCTGTAACTATCCAAGACTAAGCTGAGTATCAAATTTCACCTGAATATCTCTCATTGTTGCAGGAAAAAGTCCGGAAAACTGACAAAAACTGAATTTTCCAAGTCATCAAGGGGCATAACTCCTCCAAAAATAGGTCAAGCGTGACAAAAGTCGAACTTAATCTGTAACTATTTAAGACCAAGCTGTGTATCAAATTTCATCTGAATATCTCCATCCATTGCAGAAAAAAGTCCGGAAAACTGACAAAAACTGATTTTTCCAAGTCATCAAGGGGCATAACTCCTCGAAAAATAGGTCAAGCATGACGAAAGTCGAACTTGCTCTATAACTATCCAAGACCAAGCTGTGTATCAAATTTCATCTGAATATCTCCATCCGTTGCAGAAAAAAGTCCGGAAAACTGACAAAAACTGAATTTTCCAAGTTATCAAGGGGCATAACTCCTCAAAAAATAGGTCAAGCATGACGAAAGTCGAACTTGCTCTGTAACTATCCAAGACCAAGCTGTGTATCAAATTTCATCTGAATATCTCCATCCGTTGCAGAAAAAAGTCCGGAAAACTGAAATTCGGACAGACGGACAGACGGAGGGACAGACGGACGGACAGACGGACGGACAGACAGACCGAGAGGAAACTAAGAGTCCCCTTCGGCGTTGCCGGTAGGGGACTAAAAAATCTAATATAAAGTCGCCATCGATTAATTGAGCACAACAATCTCAAACTTGATTGGGGCACTTTACAAGCACTTATAGTTGATATCTTTATGATTCGCCAATATCTAATAATATAGAAGTCATTACTATAAAAGGCTGTGAAAAAGATCTCCAGCAAGACCAACATGCACTGACCACAGCGAAACACACCCACATGATAGTAACAATCAACGGAGATAGGACAACACAACTTTAAACAACAAATGACAACACAACGAGACACAGAACGGACTTACAAATAATGAAAGCAGATCCATAGGATACAAGATTCATTTGACATTACATAAACTGAGGAAGGCAAATGTACATCCGGCGCCCATTTTGGACGGCCTTCCACTATATAATTGTAAATGATATCAATGGTATGGTTATCCGGATTACTTGCACGCAGCCATCCTACTTACAAAAAGGACGGACAACGCTATAAGAACTGATAAACGGTGATTTTAAGCCGCTCGGGTGAGCCCGACGAGCGGTGATTCTTAAGCTCAGGTGAGCTAAACATATGCAATACAAAACAATCTAATATTTAAAGAACAAGATTGTTTTTATTCAAGAAGCAGATTGATAAAATGAGCTTCTGTAACCAGCTTCTCATGGCATACAGTATCTGACCCATCTCTCTCTCCTACAAAAGCGATGGCTTACGTAGTCCCAGTACATAGGTAATACGCCCCCGGTCCTCACAGCCGCAAAATAAACATCAGCAGCCCTCAAACATTCCTGTCTCCTTATGTTATACCATATATTTCTTATTCCTCTCTTTCTTCTTCCGCATGTACTCCGCATGTCTCTTCGAAATTTGGCATCGCATGCCCTCCGTGGAACCCTTAGAGTATGCCCCTTTAAACAAATTGAAGAATGGGTAAAGTTTCAAGAGAAAGCGCTTAGTATATATATTAAAAGATTATTAACAAAAGGAAACAAGGAAAAGTAAAAGTAAAAGCAACAACAATGAAATCAAATAAAGAACTTACACATTTGTAGCATATATCATGTCTATTACACGCCCTTCTAAACTTATTTTTGTACCATGAGAATCCTCTAGGCACTGAACAGCCATTGATGTATCTGTTATTGTCACATGTGTCTGACGTCACTGCCACCACGAAAAGTGAAAGTAGGATAAGAGATGACCACATTTCTGAAACAGGGAAACAAATTAGCAATTATACCAGCTTTCTAATGTCCTAAACATAAAAGTTTATGTAAAAATGATGTCGAATGATATTTCATCTGATTTTAAAGACATTTGGTTTCAGCCCCTGGTCAAGTTCATATAGCGTGTTTACATTGCGCATGTGATAAGCGAACATAACAGGATTTAGTATCAAAAGGTTTATAAAGCTGTACTACAGTAATCCTTACAATCTCAAAAGATACATGTACAAAGAAAACCAGCTGTTCCATACTCATACATGTCATATAAATGTAACACATTAAAGGAGAGGGCGAATGTGATTTGAAGTTCATGCTTGCATGTCCATCACTTAGGAAGTTTTCTTGTAAAAAAAAATTGAGAAAAGAATAAATGACATTTATTTATTATAAACATCTTACCTACTTGTCACTCCTGATTTGGATGTATGTTGTTTCAAAATGTTTTAAATGCTTTTATACGATTTTTACCCGGCCGTTACGATTTAACGTCACGTTTTTTCCATGTTTACGTAGGCTTTCAGTGCTACGTGTGCCTTCAATATGGGAAAGTAATAAGGACTTTTTCATCAATCACCCCAAAACAAAATTTTATTGCTTCTTGTATATATACATACAAACAGCTACCTTTCGTAACATATCTCTCAATGTAAACTATCAAAAAATAACATTTAACGTGCAAAGCGTGACCTTTTTTTTCAAAATTTCCCATACTTTATGGCGAGTGGGAGGGAGAAGGGAATAAAAATGTATGAAGTTACGAATTTCCTCACGAATTGGAAGATCATTAATTATACAAAGTTCTATCATTTACCAATTTCTGCGTTGACATCCGGAAACTTATAAGGTACGTATTGACATCGAAGACTTAAGCAAACTACAGCTGGATCAAGGATATAGCTTCTAGTCCCCTGGAATAATAAAATAAAAATTTTGAACATTTATCTTTTGGTGAAAAAAAAGAAAGAAAAAGAAGTAGGTTTATAATCAAAGATTACAAAACTCAGCTCGTGACAGCATGTTATCATGACAGCAAAGCTCAACTACAACATAACTTATTGGCTTTTGAAAGCAAAACCACTCGAGCAGAAAAAGTACGTCAAGGTCATTTCATGAAAGATTGATCAAAGATACATCCAATATGCAAGTTTGGTACATGTAGCACTTAAACTTTGCCGAATATTGGCATTTAAAAGCATAATCATTCAACCATTAAAAGTAGGTCAGATGCTGTATCCGATGCATGGGTTCACTTCAACATCCCTAGTTGAATCACTTGTGCAAGCTTTGGTTACCGTAGCATCAGACTGAGTTATCCAAAAAACTTTAACCGCACTCGGACGCGAGTCACTGAACCGGAAAATGTAAGTCAGATGCAGCATCCTATGCATGGGTTCACATTAGCATCCCATGATGAATCACTTGTGAATTAGTAGAAATCTTGGTTACTGTAACATCAGTACTTTGTCAGATACCGAGCTACCCCCTTTTTTTTACCGCACACGGACGCAATTTATTGAACTGAAAAATGTAGGTCTGATGCATCATCCGATGTTTGGGTTCACCTCAGCGTCTCAAGGTGAATTACTTGTGAAAGTTTGGTTACTGCAGCATCAGTGCTTTGTCAGGCACTGAGCTATCCCAAAAACTTTAGTCTGACACGGACGCGTTCGCCGGGGTATACTACCATACGCTTATCTCAACTTCGTCGAAGTGAGCTAAACCCAAAGGGAATCCCTCTTTGAATTGTACGGAATTTCTGTATAAAGTGTAAGTCTGTAAGATTGACGTTAGTTGAACCGAAACTCAAACGGATCCCCTCTCTTATCACAAATTATCTCTGATGTTTCATCACTGGAGGTCAAAAATTGTTTTACATTGGGTAAATCATTTGCTGCTGTCCATGCGAGCATGTTGTTTATTTTGTTTTCTTTTGTACCTTTTGATCTCGAAATCAGAAGAGCTCCTGATTCAACGCTGCTAGAGGTTTCATCACCAATTACCCAAATTATGATATGGAAATAATATTTTTTTTTTAATTCATTCGAAGTTTGACCTTGAACAGTTGACTTAAACAAGAGGCCCAAGGGGCCACATCGCTTACCTGAGTAGCAAAAAGAATGGTAGTGGAGTGGTTGTGGAGGCTCTCGAGTACTTGCTTCCTATAAGGTTTTGAGAAATTCTGTGCATCAGTTTTAGAGATGTCGAATATGCCTCAGCCAATCAGAGCCCTTGGTGGCCATATTTATTGACCGATCGGCATGAAAAACACAAAACTTGGTAGAGGACCCTGCGTACTTTTTTCCTGTAATTCTGTGCAGCGGTTGCATAGGAGAAGTCAAAAATGCGTCAGCCAATCAGCGCCCCTCTGCGGCCATATCTATATTAACCGATCGGCATGAAAAACACAAAACTTGGTAGAGGACCTTGAGTATCTGCTTACTTTGAGGTTTCGTTAAATTCTGTGCAGCGATCATGAAAAGTAAACAAGAGCCCCATCGCTCACCTGATACCCTTGCATGCACACTCTTACCACACTAACAATGCATAATTATATACATATTGTAGTTGTACTGTACCAGGCTAGGTCCACATTTTTGTGTTCAAATGAAAGTATCTAAAAGTACCGTCATGATGTATTACAATTGATGAAGAAAGACAATTCTTGCATATATTTAGGAAAATAAATTCCCTATCACTTTTTTGTATTTAAAAAGAAATAAAATTCAAACAAATAAAATTGAAGAAAAGAAAACAATTAAAAGCATTTAGAATCTTATATGTTGTCAAATATGTAGTAAATAAGTGCACAAATGATACATTTATTGTGTTATTCAATGAAAATTTGAAAAAAAATGAGCATTTCTGACAAAATCAAAAAACATGTCAAAACATTTGACTTCGGAGTGGGCCCAAAAAACAACACTTCTTAAGACATCTCCCTAGATCATCCTGATGCTTTCAGCATGTCGATACATGCTTCGGTTATGAAGAAGTTTGTCAAAGGAGGGTACCCCCGTGACCTACTTTTGCCTGTGGTGGCGCCACCTGTTGACGGATCCGGACGAAAAACAACAACACTTGTAGGTGACCATTAGTACTTTATTCCTGCCAAGTTTCATGAAAAACAGTTCAGTAGTTCTGGAGAAGCTGAAATTGTGAAAAGTTTACGGACGAAGCGGTATGATAATTGCTTACTTTGAGCCTTTGGCTCGGGTGAGCTTAAAATACTTTAGCCAATCGGAGCCCTCGACGACCATATTTGTTGACTGAACCGCACGAAAAACATAAACTTGATAGAGGACCTTAAGTACTCACGACATTCTGTGCAGCGTTGCAGAGAAGTTAACGATGGACGCTATGGCTTCGCTCAAGTGAGCCAAAATAAAATTCCTCAAAATCAATAGAACTACTGTTAGAGTCATTAGCAATACATGTCTTTAGTTTCAACAGTGTATGTGAATATTTACTTGTGTTAATAGTTCTCCATACATGTCCAACGTGACCTTGACATTTAGGCCTCGAAATCAAAAGGAATCGTCCTCTCTTCATGAACAATCTATCGGGGGAATTTCAGTATCTCTATGTAAAGAACAATACTCAAGGTATGTGCGAAAACACTGTTTTTATACATTCTAACTAAGTTTGACTGACGAATGCTGATACCTTTACTCGGCTAAACACAAAATGAAAAGAGTACTTGTAAAAACAAAAGAATAAGAACAGAAGCAAATTATTTTTATTGATTTTTTTTTCCATTTTTCAAACCATAGACCAATGGAAGGCAGCTTCTAAATTGAGTGTTTCATGGCATACAGTCCTTGACCCATTCCTGTTTCTTACAGAAGCCGTGGTTTACGTAGTCCCAGTACATTGGTAGACCGCCTCCGGTCCGCACAGCCGCAAAATACAGATCTGCGGCAACCAAACACTCCTTCCTCTTTATGTTATACCCGATGTGTTTGATTCCGGACTCTTTCTTTCCACATTTGCTTCGCATATCTCGGCGAAATTTCTCGTCACATTTCTTCCTTGAAACGTCTAATGTCTGTCCCTGTCGAAAAAATAATAATGAGTGGTCAGTTATTGTATACCGACGGCAGTGAACGATTCGTGTTTATCATTATCCATACTGGGGATGCAAAAAGTCACATTATTCGCCATATTTGATTTTGATTTGATTTGATTTTATTTGAAGGAGACCAATTATTTGTTACTTTCTGTTTGCGTCTTTTAAAGCCCACAAAAATGAAAATACTTGTTCTTTTTTTTTTCCTTGTTGGCTTATAAATAGCATTCTCAGATTAGAAAGCTAGGACGCAACAAAGTAAACGAGCAAGAAAATCTACCCGTCCGTTATACCAGAAGTAGAGATGCTAATCTAAATCAATTTCACACGAAGTTCTCTATACCAAATCTTTATACCCCATCGTTCTGAGTATAAAGAATAACTTATTTTTTTCGAGAAAGATTTGAACTTTTTGCACAGAACTGCACAATTAAGTTTGGGTTACATTTGTAGACATAAAACCGTTCTAATATTTGGGTTATGTTAGATCGCTGTTTTTTGAAATCTGAATAGATATAGCTGTGCATCTGTGCACAAAATTTGATGTCGTGATGAAAAATTCAGATTTTAGACCATACCAAATTAATTAGATGTTGTTTGGATTTCCTGCACCATAAATTTTTAAATGCTCGCCCGCACCACTAAATTTCTGTCTCAAGAATTTTTTAGGGTCGATTCCGATTTCTGCAAATCTTAAAGCTTCTAGAAGTCTCAAATTGTGCAATTTTCAAAGTAAATGATACTTGTTGTATTTGAAAAATTTTGTTGGGAGCAAATTTGATGTCCCATATTCATGACACTGAAAATTAAGGAGGGGGGGTGTTCGATTATCCTTTCCGTACTGCTATGTGCCATGCTTCCTATAGTCACCAGATCCCTATGGGGATTCCTTTTTGAGTGAGGAAAACATTAGAAATGTATTACTGGGGACTTATCTGTATCAAAACTAAAATATTTCATTCGCTCGCATCTTAAAAACTGCAATACTTAAAAAAATAGAATAATTACATTTTCGCTCGCTCGCATCCTTTTTTTTCACGAGAAAATCCGAAGAACATTTAATTAATTTGGTATGGCCTTACTGAGAAATATGGTATAAAATGCAGCTGTTTAGAGATAGCCGCAGAAACAGTCAACGACACTTGGCTATTTGGTTGGTTGGATGTGTCTGTCTGTCTGTCAAGTTGTCAACCAACCAAATAGCCAAGTGTCGTTGGCCGTTTCAGCGGCTATGTTAGAGAATGCTATGTTGTAAACAGATTAAATAAGTTTTTTTTTTATTTTGTGTATCAAAGTATAGGGTTTTTGTTTTACTATACCCCAAATTAAATCAATATTGTCGATACTTCTAATATTTTGTAACAGAACAAACAACATACAGACTAATACAGTAAAGAACTTACACATTTGTAGCAGATGTCATGTCTGTTACACGCTTTTGTGAACTTGTTTTTGTACCATTTGAATCCTTTAGGCACAGTGCATCCATTGATATATTTGTTGTCGTCACATGAGTCTGACGTCACTGCCACCACCAAAAGTGAAAGTAGGATCAAAGATGACCACATTTCTGAATTTGAATATATAAAGAGAATAAAGGTTTGCAGAAAACAATAGCAGCTTTGTTTTAATACAATTTATGGGAAAAAATTCGATGCACAAAAGCCGTAGTGATTTCACACGCTCAACCAGAAATGACTTCCATTTGTTGTCCTCTTAGAGTTCAAGAATATAAGGGTACTTCATAAGCTATGACAAATTACTTTTTATGACGGATCATAGTGCAGCTTAGCTTTGCACATTTGCAACGGCAAAATGACTGAAACACGTGACACATCTTACAACCAACCTAAAGGCTAGTTAGAAACAATCAACAAATTATCAATCTTTCTCAAATATTCTTTACATTCAAATGTTTTGTGAAATCAAGAGGAAAACACCATCTTACCTGCCCAATGTGTCCGTGTCGTATGGCGTTAGTATATCCTTCCACACACGCAGAAACCGAATTCATGGTTGAATGATTATAGAAACAAGTGTTCGAGTAGTCTTTTCAGTATTCAAGCTATCGCGAATAAATGAGTAGATCTAGTTAATTCCCATTTTGTTCCTTATCTACTGACATTCATTATCGGTACTAAACTATGAATTCAAATTGGGATCATTCTTAATGGTAGTGGGAAAAATACTTTCTCGTAGTAGCGAGAATTTTTGTAATTAAAGGAACTTTTCAAGTTATAAAGAGAAAAAAAGTCGTAATAACAAAAAATTTCCTCGTTATTACGACTCTTTTTCTCGTAATTACGAGAAAGTTTTTCGTTTTTACGGCTTAATTTTTTCTCGAAATTACGAGAAAAGTTTCTCGTTATTACGTGAAAACTTCTAGTAATTACGAGATAATATTTTTCCAATATTTTTCCCACTACCATTTACACCGCGTGGGATCGAAACGTATGGTGTTGTGCTTCCTTACATAGTTTTTGGGTATTTTCTCATTTTCTAAATTAAACTTTACAAAACTGAACAGTGGTTGCAGTAGAGCATCACCTAATAAATCAATCCATATCGTCCAGGTATATGGAAAGTTCATAGTTTTCGCAAACACTTCAATAGTTTATCGACGACAGAAAATAATTCCTTCTGACGAACTCGTGAAGTGTTTGCAAAAACTACAGACTTTTCAGATTTATATACGATATGGACTTACTTATTAGACATTGCTCTACTGCAACGTCTCATTACTTTTGTGCAGTATCACTTAAATGATGAGAAAACATCAAAATTCTCAGTAAAGAATCACAACATCATACGTTTCGATCCCACGCGGTGATTTAGAATGAAACCATTGGAATCGGTTTTCGTAATTATCGGCTAAATTACATGTATGCCGAAAAACATAAGAACCATTAGCTTATTCAGAGATCGTCCAGAGTCTCAGCCTTTTTTCTTTTCCTTTTTTTTTTCTTTCTTTTGTTGTTTTTTCTTTGTTTTTTTTTTTGTATTAATATTTTTTGGTATTATTGGCTTACCCTGTACAAATCCTTGTACCAAGACGAAAGCGTACAGAGGAAAAGACGAAAAGAGTCCTTTGTGTAGATTAATCTATTGGAAGGATTGAGTTGCAAATTCACTTTTATGGAGACTTTTATTACTTTTTCTCCTCTCGCAGGACCATCTACATCCCAAACTCCGTGTAGGTAAAACTCATGATTGCATACAGTACAAAGATGCTAGTACGAATATTGAATTTTAACTCTGGTGAGCCATTTAAACGGAAAATAAACGACAAGTAATTGAATAAGAGCATCATTTTTAATAGATATATTTCAAACAGCAGACTGACAACATTCGGCTTCTGTGACCAGTTCTTCATGGCATACAGTCTTTCACCCATGCCCGCCTACAGAAGCGGTGATTTCTGTATTCCCAAAACATAGGTAACACCCCACCAACACTGACGGCCGAGTGGTACACATCAGCGGCCCTTAAACACTCCTGTCTCCTGATGTTATGTATTATGTTTTTTATTCCTTTCTTTTTTCTTCCACATGTTCTTCGCATCTCTTGTCGAAACTTGGAATCACATGCCTTCCTGGAAACCTTTAGCGTATGACCCTGTAGAAAAAAAGATGAAACTGGGTGTATGTTCAATATCATCTTTGATCAGAAAAAAATCAAAGGTGGAATGACCGGATTGCCATGCAGGGAATCCATGAAAAGTTGTAAAGAGAGACTTCGTATATATAGTATGCTTTTAATACAGTCTTAATCATTTTAATGCCAAGGTCAATATAATTCAGCCTGGTCCAATGCCCATGCCAAGTGTTAATGTCAGGTCCTATGAAAATTCGAAATATTGAGAGAACATCTCGCATAGTACATGTATAGGCAAAAGTGAAAGTTAAATTCAAAATTATAAAAGGTAATTGCAATTCATGAAATCAGGTCAACGCATGTCGCATCATTTTCAATCTCTTTGCTAAGTTTCAACATAATAATTTATATTGTTTGGTAAAATTGTGCTTAATTCAAAATAACACCGGCAAGGTCAAAACTTATGACCAAGGTCAATTAATAAGATCATATTAACTTACGATGTCTCCGTGCTTAGTTTAAGATTTTGTATATTTTTCGTAAAATACAGAAGTGGCCTGTCTTACTTTGATATTTTTTCAAGATCAAAGTGAAACTTTAAGATCAATGTCAAAAACTTTTCCTATGTGTGCGTCTTCTTATGCTGTATATGATATATAGTTCTTTACCATAACGCTGTCGCAGAAGCTATACTAAATTGACAGAAGGACCGAGGCGACAACGTCATTTTATAGACAAGGGTTTGCTTCAAAATACGACTGAAAAATGTACACAAAAGGAAAATAAACATATTACACGTATACAGAATAAACAAACAAATCCGAGCTTACACAGTAATAACAGATATCATGTCTATTACACGCCTTTTTGAACTGGTTTTTCTTCCAATTGAATCCTTTAGGCACTGTGCATCCATTAGAGTATTTGTTGTCGTCACATGTGTATGACGTCATCGCCACCGTCAAAAGTGAAAGTAGGAGAATCGAAGTCAACATTACTGAAACAAAGGAAAAATTGGTGGTTCGAAAAAAAAATCTGTAACATCAGTTGTCTACTTTTATAAACATTTCGCTTGTGTAAAAAATGGTATTTTTGATTAATCGAGTTTATCAAATTATACTCACAAAAGAAAGACTAACCTTCGATAAAGGATCACAAAGCCCTTTGTCGCAATCGAAAATATTCTTCACTATTTTGTGATAAAGATTAGTCTTTTGAATTTAATAAATATCAGTGGCGGATTCAGGGGGGTGCGGAGGGGGCGTCCGCCCCCCCCCGGCACTGATCCAAAATTTTCCAAAAACAGGTGTATTTTGGCCCATTTTCAGTAAAAATCGGCAAAATTCGCCCCTTGACCCCCCGGCAAAGGGGGCGCTGGATCCGCCACTGAATATTTTTCTAAATGTACAAAGTATGTAAGAGATCGCAATAGATGCTCGATCTTTTACACATATTAGTTGATTGAGTTATTATACGTTGAATAATATGATATATTTATTGATAAATTGTACTTATATAACTGTATTTTGTAATTCTTTTGAATTTGAAATAAATATGTTTAAACTAATTGAAAATAGAACACCTTATCCTTTCTATGTACCAAAAAAAATCTGAAAAAGAAACAAAAACAAAATATACATGTATCAACCTATTTCAACGCACTATAAAGTCTTCAAAATGAGTTAAAGAAGATCCTGACGATAATCTCAACAGCATTCACAATAGAACACTAAATTCAGGCTTTCTACTATACCTTGATGAAAAAGTAGGAAAAAAGTAGGAGTAGTCAACGAAAAAAAGTAGGAGAAAAATAGGAAAAAGTAGGAATTAATAGGGGAAAAGTAGGAAATTTTCCATTACTTTAAGCAACATTTTTCAATAAGTATGACACATAAATCACAGTAAGCAGTTATCGTAGACTGGTAATGTTCATCTTTGAGGAAATCACAGAAAGAAATAAGGACAGATTGAATTATCATGTAAAATATACAAAATCGGCGAGCGAAGCGAGCCCGAAATTTTTTAAAAGGTTACACTACATAGTATCCGCAGTGTCGCATTTGGAATTTGGCTAGGGATGATTTTTTAAATAGGGGACAGATGGGGTCCAGCTTCATTATGTGAGCTTTATAATTGAAATAACTATGATTTTTGATATTTGGAAGAAATAATAAGCTTGTTGTCTTGATAAAAGCCCATTATTTCCATTGTATACCTCATATGTATAGTATGACCGGATGTGAAAGTAAGAGGTCATGTGACTAGCCTTGGGCAAAGAAATGAATGCTGTATTTAGGTAAGAAAACTTTGACGTCATATTTCTCGAATTGCATCAGGTGAAAATTCAAATAAATTGCACATATTATAGAATAAGAAATACACAACAAATAGACATACAGTTTATTAAGAAAATCATTTGAGAAGGATGTCAAATTTGAGTCACTTTGAGGGGTCATGCCCCATTTCCATGTCATCTTCTAATGTACTGCTATAACTTTGAGCAGCATGTCTGACTGACAGGATTTGTTCAGATGAAATCAAGAATAATAGAAGTAATCAGTAATAAGAGTACTTTTTATTGATATGTAGCTTTATATTGTATGAGCAATATAAAATTATTAATATAACGTCAACTATTGCATGCCTTTCATTCAAAACGCTCAATTTTCAATGACCAATACTATGGAGTGCAACCAAAACTTTGAATCAGGCCCCAAGGTTATAAAAAGTTTACCGTGCTCAACTCAAATCTCATGCTCAAACTTTGAGATTGTCCTCAACGGAGAACACGACTTGAGATTAGGTCCGAGGTTATAAAACTGTTTTGAGAACGTTCTCCGTGCTCAAATCTTGTTAGCGTGCTCAAATATGAGATCGTCTCTAATATTCGAGGTTATAAAACTTCCAAAGTTAGAGAACGTGCTCAAAATTGAGCATGTGCTCAAACATTTTTAAGATTGGTAGGAACCTTGCTCAAACCCGTGCTCAATGGCTGCCCATGTCCGTTTGCCGTGGCAAGACATTCGCAAAAACGACAGAAGGCTCTAGAGTCATTCACGAGTCTTGAGAGACCAGTCTATTTCTCAACGGGACTATGTGGATAAATAATTGAGTCCGTACCCCTCCCCCTTAGATTTCTCGTGGGGGGGGGGGTTGAAATGCATAATAATCGACTAGTTTTTCCCAAAAATTCGGCTCGTTACTATTGCGAATGAATAGTATACGATTTTTGAAAATGATTTATACACTCAAAGTCAATAAAACCGTGCAAATAGGGTCTGAAAAATGAGGTGACATGAGTGTCCTCATAAAATTTCAATCTCTTGGGGAAATAAAGCTATATACCCGAGGGTTTAATTCCCAAAATATTTTCAACATTATTTTTTCCGTTTTTCTAAAATATGAATTTAAAAGATGACCGTATTTTTGAAATTTACCGCAATGTAACATGTGGACAAATTGTCCCCGAGGGCACTTGTCGGGCAGTCTTTTGCTTCAATGGATAGTACACAAGAGACCTACAAAGTGGCTGGGGCGTCGCCCACTATAAAAAGGCCCCAACCTGTTGCGTCTACGGACACATACGCAACAGGTAACTTAGGTGTCCCCAGAATTAGTTTAAATGACATTAGAGACGAGACATTTGTAGTAAGTAGTAACCATGAGTTTTGGTACAAACATGCAGATGGGTATATTAAAATCAAGCCCTGTAAAATTGAAGTGGTCGATATTCTAAAAGAGCACCAATTTTCACCAAGCGATTGCTCAGTTTCTAAGTGCGGCACGAAGAACTGCAAAACTTGTAACATCCTAATAACAGACACTTCATTCTCAAGTAATCTCACAAAACAAACATTTAACACGCATAGTTTTGAAAACCTTAACTGCATGACATCTAATGTTGTGTACGGAATAGAGTGCTCACTTTGTGGATTGATTTATGTGGGTGAAACCAAAGGTAAGCTCCGAACCAGAATGTCAGGACACCGGTCAAAAATAAATAATAAAGGAAGTCAACTCCTTTACCGACATTTTGACCAGGCCGATCATTCGGTTTTATCTATGAGAGTCAGAATCGTGGAGAAAATATATCACCCCACAAACAATCCCAATTTGAGCACACCTTTCCGTCGCAACAGAGAAGAGTTCTGGATAAAAAATCTTAACACTGCAGCGCCCTATGGGTGCAACGATAACATCAGCACTATAGGAAACTTAACAAGTCCCGGTTGTCAATCGGTAAATGTGACTAGCTTATTCAACAGACAACAAAGAAGACCTCGAAGTCATGGCATTCGAAAATACAATAGGCCTGAGATACATAGTTTCTCCTTCGATGACTTGGTTCCATTTTTGAATGAGCCTCTAGGCCTGCATTATATTCGTACCAAATTATACTCTGTTCCTTTACGGAAGTTGCACGAAATCTACGATTATACGAAGGACCTCACATATACCGATACACGTTCCCCAGAATACAGACTACAAGGAGTCATATTGGACATTTCTACTTTTCGTTTATTTCAAGCAGTTAGATCAGATAAATCAGAGGAGAAAACAAACCGCCCTTTCATTAAAGTAAGATTTGCAAACAAAGGTATTGATAACTTGAATCTTGGTCAAATTTTGAATCACAAAACTGTCACAGAAAAAATCCCACCATATTTCAAAAGAAAAGAAACTCCTTGTATTTCCTATAGCTACACACCAACAGTTGCATCTAAAATTTACAATTACAAACGATTCCTGCAGTGTATTGATTTAAGTAATCCCTCACTACATCCACTTCCCTGCGAATGTTCTTCATCGGATTTCAACTACTCTCCTTGTGGACACGTTATTACTGGTGACCTTAGTATAATCAAGAACGACAAGTTGAGAGAATTGTTAAAAAAGGGTCCCAAATACAGAGAAAGTATGTCCTTTACATGGAACCAAAATGTGAAAATTATCATGGACTCTTGTGAGGAATATGCTAGACGTTGGGCAAAGAAAGAGGATGTACAGCTCGACACCCTTTCCGAATGGATAAAATCAATCAGAGGGTTACTTTTATCTAGAATTAACCGATTAAAATCAACTGTGAACACCAGATTCGTGTCTATATTTAAAGACCCTGATGTTATCACAGAGCTCACCTACCTCCAAGAACATTATGTCATCACACCAGCGGACAAAGCCTCAAATAATTACACATTTACTTGCAAAAAGTACTATTTCGACAGTCTAGTTAAAGAGTTGGGTTTAAATTCGACACCTGGAAATCCCACTTACACCCCAACAAACCTTTCTGCCTCTGAAATAATAGATAACCACAAATCAGCTCTTACTTCCTTTGGCTTCGACACTACCAATTTAGATTTAGATTTACCATACTTGTACTGCATACCTAAAATGCATAAGAATCCGTACAAACAACGTTTCATCGCTGGTTCCTCAAAATGTTCTACCAAATCTGTATCGATCTTACTCACCAAAGTTTTATCTGAAATCAAATCTGGGCTTCAAAAATATTGTTCGACAGTGTATTCTCGCAGTGGTATCAACCAGATGTGGATTTTAAAGAATTCGAAGGAACTTTTAGAACATCTGAAATCTACTCATTGTAGTAGAGTCCATTCGATCAAAGCCTTTGATTTTTCGACACTTTACACTACAATTCCACATTCTAAATTGAAAGAAAGACTCGCAAAAATTATAAGTAATGCGTTTACAAGTAAGAACGGTAATCGCAAATACAAATTTATTGTTGTTAACTATGACAAAACCTACTTTGTAAAAGAAAAGTCCGATTCTGAAAATAAGTACACTGAAACAGACATTATTCAGATGTTAAACTTTCTGATCGACAACATTTTTGTGGTGTTTGGAGGAAAGGTCTTCCAGCAAATTGTCGGAATTCCAATGGGGACCAATTGTGCCCCACTCCTTGCCGACATCTTCCTTTACTCGTACGAAGCTGAATTCATTCAATCTTTGGTCTCTGAAGGGAAAAGATACTTAGCTTATGACTTTAACTTCACTTACAGATACATAGACGATGTGTTGTCCATCAATAATCCAAAATTCGCGGATTACCTGAGCAGTATCTATTCTTCGGAGCTTGAGGTCAAAGAAACCACAGAGACAAATAATTCAGCATCCTATTTGGACATAATGTTGTCCTACGACACTGATGGTCACATGAACACCTCACTCTATGACAAACGTGACGACTTCAATTTCAGCATTACAAACTTTCCTTTTCTGAGTAGCAACATCCCTTCATCGCCTGCTTATGGCGTGTTCATATCTCAGTTGATACGCTATGCCAGAGCAAGTACCAAATATACGGATTTTGTTCTGAGAGCTAGGCGTCTTTCAGATAAGCTTCTCAGTCAGGGATATGTTTGTGACCGACTAACATCGTCACTGAGGAAGTTCTACGGTCGATATGGGGAACTCGTCATACACTATGATGTTCCACTCTCACGAATGGTGGATGATATTCTGTCATAGACCATTTGAACCATCCAACCAAAGATTGTACTCTATATCTTCCAAAATGGAAGTAACCGGATGTGACAGTTCTACCGAATTGAAGCGACGGGTGTTGCATGCAAGCAGGAGATGCTTACTCTTCCTGGGCACCTGGTCTCACTCCCATATCGGGAGTTCGCTTCTTTTCATATGGTGGAGGTTTTTGTTTGTTTGCTTTGGTTCCTGTTTTGTCCTGATTTTGTATGCCTTCGGTTTCTGATTTTTGAATTATCGATTTTGTGCTGTATACAGGGATATGGTCATTATCCATATTTGTCATGTGTTACCTACATATTGCGTCACTATAATTCGTAAAAAAAATGTTTCCTACTCTGTTATTTCTCCATTATTATAACTGATTCTTCAAAATATAGTTTTATTCTGCAAAATTAATGAATTTGTGTTCATCTATCTTCATTTTTGCCCTTTTCTGACGAAGAAGAGCTACAGGTACAAAAACCCGACCAAATCAACGAAATGTGCAAACATAATGACCAGGTTTCACTATCAATATCTTTAATTTGTGATAATTTAATATCCGGAAAGCCATTTATATATCTGTTTCATATATATATGTATGCAAATACACTTGATTTAAGAAATTTCAACAGCTCTCTTTAATTTTTGAAGCATATTATTGAAGCTAATCAGAAGTAACGTATGTTTCAAATTATCAGTTAATGATGACTTTAGTACTCTAGAGTTGCTTGAAGTTAGAATATTTTTTGACATTTCATCAGCTTTTTCTTAAGATTTTATCCTTTTCAATATTCAAGCACCATATTTTCAACTAAGTCTTTATTTTAAGAACTTTTCATCTGGGTGATTTAAACATTAGTAAATACAAATTTAATTTATGAAAGATATTCATTCTAACTTTAATCCAATAAAAACATATGGGACCAAAACCCCAATTTTCCTCGTTTATTAACGAACTTGGATTAATAGAATCTATCACGACGTTGAGACTGAGACAGTGGAATCTCATCCGAGTGTAAAAGATTTGCAATCCACGACGAGGCTTGCCGAGTCGTGGATGTAGCAAATCTTTTGCACGAGGATGAGATTCCCCTGTCTCAGTCGTAACGTCGTGATTGATTATTTTTCTCACTCACCTCATTTTATCATCACTTTAATGTTTTTTATTTAAACTAGAATCGATACCAAAACCTACACAAATCTAACGATGGCGTGACGTTACTTTCTATGACGTCATAATAGGAGTCACGTGGAGTGTGAGACAAGGAAATCTCAAACTGCTACATCTACGTTTTTTCTTTTGTCTCACGACGTAAGTGAGTGAGAAAAGTCTTATCCGTTTTACTGAACTTGAAGTTGGTGATGGACCAAAGAAGTCTCCAAATTAATGAGAAAAACATGGAAACGTATGTTTCCCAAAAGAAGAATCATAATTTTACGTTTATTATACAGTGCAATCATGGATGTATCACCAATAATCAAAGAATTTGAATTCAAACATAACAGTTCAAACTGTAATGATAGAAAAGTCACTAAAAGTTAATTCAGAGTGAAATTTCTTACATTTTAGATGCATTCTTACACATTTTACTTCATTCTTTGAAGCCAAATACTCATATTTTGCCAAATTTTGCATAGAATGAAATTTTCTTACATGCTTATGATCTAATTGTATGGTTCTAAGTGATTTCTAATAGAATACAGGACTTACAACCGACGGTTCTTCGCTCTGATTCGTAAAACGGAAAGAATTGCACATGGTAACATTTGTTACCAATTGTAACGTATGTTACGAACTTAAAATACACAATAAGATGTACAACAGAGGAAATTTGAGCTTATCATGCACAGTTATGTGTTTTGAAAATAGCATTGAGTTATTTTATTCGTGTGATACTTAATTTCTAAAAATTTTAAATAAAATATCCGACACTATTTAAAATTGGGTAAAATCTGGGATAAAAGTAATTTCACATTTGTTTCTCCTACGTAGCAGTATTATTTTTGCTTATTATGAAGGAACAACATCTCTTCAAACCATGTGACCTACCATGTGATCACTGATCATCAGAAAAACGATTTAATACCAATGAATTGTAGTGGCAGACAACGTATGTTACATCACGTATGTTAAAAATCAACTTTCATCTCCAGTTTATTTCATAATTTATGATACTTTTCTCGTTGCACTGGATTGAATTTCTTCTTACGTTAGCAAAGAAGGATAAAAAGAGTGTAGGCACCATCTTTCATGTTCATGAGAAATATTATGTTAGGTATCGTATGTTACATTCTTAAATGACCAATCAATTGTTTGATGAAAAACTTGACTTTTTTCAAACATACTTCTGTTTACTCAAAAAAATGTTCAATGCATGTTAAATTAGACCTTTTCTCTTTATCATAAAGTCGTTTAATCATTTATAACCATCTTTTTAGCCAACATAGTATAACTTTATACATTCATTATGTTGAAAAATCGAAAATTGGCGACATTTTTCAATGTGATGGAAATCAAACTAATAAGGTTTAAATAGAAAATTCATTAATCTGAAAAGATGTAAAACACGTCACCCTATAATGAGAAAATAAAGTTTTTCTGGGTTGAAAGTGTTTTACTTTGTTTTCAGTGACTTGAATGTAAAATTCTTAAATGGCGATAGTCACGTATGTTACAAAAATGGGGGTTTGAGCTGGTCTGCAGACAGGATGATAGTGACAAATATATTTTTTCTTATATGGCCAATGAGGTCCTATGTACTCCTAAGTCACGACATATAGAAATGCCTTGTATCTGTTGTCTATGAAAAATGAACGGCCGGGGACACCATTTGCACGGTTTTATTGACTTTGAGTGTATAGATCAATCATTAAATACTATGGATAGATCATTTAACATTTACCTATCTCATATTCGTAATAAATAAATTATTTCCAAGATCGCGACTGATTTCCCAATACATTTGAGTGTTGTGGACAGTAGCATCCTTTTACCAAAAAGACTTGTGAAAATGCTTTCTATGAAGTAAAATGTGTTTGCCCCTGTTAGAATAGATCATCACTGCATATTACGACTTTTAAATATTTTTTGGGAAAAGGTTTCTCTTTTATATAAATCAATAGAAAACGGAAATATTTCTTTTTAACATTGATCCCATACCCGAGTTACAAAACGTCACATAAGATGTATACATGTACGTGTACTCATAGAAGGGTCACAATTTTCATTGTGTATCATTTGTATACGTATTGTATATATATATACATGTACAACCAAATTGAATGTAATTTGCTAAGATTAAACTCTCATTTGCAAAAGTGACCTCGGAGGCAAACCAAATAGAAAAAAAAGAAATTTTACTTTTCGAGGACTATACACTATTGGTAAAAATGGTAACATCATGATTACAGGCATACTCTACTTTTTATTATCTATTTACTGAAAATGAAAAATGTTCTCGTGCATATATTAGTCGTTTTTGCAACTCAATTGCTAGTATGTCTCCCCCTCACGGGGAGGAGACATATTGGTTTTGCCTTCGTAGTCCGTCTGTCACACATCGTGTCCGGGCTATATCTCCTGACCCGTTTGCCCGATCACTTTCATATTTTAGTATGTTGTTGCTTATAACCCGAAGGTTTCACATCACCTTGACCGAAGGTCATGTGACCAAGGTCAAGGTCACTTGGTGCATTTTTAATGAAATTATGCATACATTCCTGTCCGGGCTAGATCTCTTGAACCGTTTGCCGGATCATTTTCATATTTTAGTATGTTGTTGCTTATGACCCGAAGGTTTCAAATCACCATCAAGTAAGCCATGAACATGTATGTGAAAATGGGACTTTGGTCCTAAATATGTTACCTTGAATTTGACCATGACCCTCATGGGGTGTTGAGTATCATCATGGTTAATCATGCATATCAAGCAAGCTACGAACAAAGAAAAGTCTTTCAAGTCACATGCATTAGATTATATTTATTATGAAAATTGAGATGGAAGATTTACGAGAATCTGTACTGACAAAAACTTGAAAACTTGAAAAAAAATTTGAAGTTTTGGGAAATACTCCTACTCCTTCGTCAAAAAATACAAAGTACAGTCATAACAGAAACGTTTTGTCGTAAGTGACATACAATATGTATAAACAATTGGAAATGTTTGGTAACCTTACTTTGGAAATGGTAGATACGATGTTTTTCATTTATGAATAGGACATCATGTTTCAGAAGGAAAGCCTGTAAGTGGTACATGTAGTTACGACATCATACACTGCCATCCATAAATTAGTTTACACTATTTCTACTCATTCTGCTGTTATAAAATGAACAGTTTCAAATTCATTGCTGTATGATTCTAATAATGAACCTTGTAGAAATCATTTGTAACAAACTTGACCCAAATATATGAAGTTTTTGAATTTTGAATTTTTTTTATATAAAAATGACAATTTTTGGAAAAAATTTGTGCAGATGAGAACAGTTTCTTTTTACATTTTCGTTACCACAATTCATAATTTTGAATTATGTGAAGCCAATTATTATGATTCTTTTAAGTTCAGGATTGAAAAATTAGAATAAACTTACAAAGAATTTAGAATGATTTCCTTGTTTGTATAGTTATTTATGGATGGCAGCGTATATTACACACAATTTTGCAATTGTCGACCCGACTATGTTATATATTGTAAAATAGAAACTTTATACACCTGAAGCTGCGGTATGGGTTCAATATATAGAATTTATTTTAAAAAAGTCATGAAAAAGTTCGTATCTTTTGTGCTTGTCAACACAGTTTTTTTCCGAGAAAACAAAAAGTCAACACTGCTTTCATATCACATGTTTTGCTGTGGGTGCTGCTACCGAGTCTGGTTGGAGATCCCCTCCTTTCTTTTAATTTTTTCCAAATTATGAGTACTTCTTATCACAGGCACCAGATTCCTAAAAAAATCAAAACCCCAAGAGAAGAGAAGAGGGCGTTAAAGATGGGGTTTTGATTTTTTTTTTTTAGGAATCTGGTGCCTGTGCTTCTTATAGTAAAGATGTTGAAAATTTGAAGAAAAAAATCCCTTCATCTTCTTACATGCAAAGTAAGAGAATCATTTGAAATTCTATCAAAATTTATTTACAAACTTGTTTATTTATAAGACAAGAATCTACAAAAATGTAGCTGTAAATATATCTATAATAACCTAGGGGAAAAGACGGGGAATATGTCAACTTGAATAAAAATGACAAAGTGCGAAAACAAAAATGTATATCAAAAATCAAGTGAAAACTATTCAAATGTTTTTCAAATGCATAAACGGCCGAAAAAATAAGGAAAATGAAAAAGATTGGGAAACTTGCCGCGGGATTCGAACTCACAACCCTGGTGTTTCCTTAGTAATGTGTCAGAGAGAACGGCAAATGGCGTTCTCAATTAACGCCGTACTAAACTCAATAGAGAACATGCTCAAAATATTTTATAACCTCTACCAGACCAAATCTCAAATGGCGTTCTCTATTGAGCACGTTCTCAAGTTTTATAGCCTCTAAATTTAGAGACGATCTAATATTTGGGCACGCTAACAGAGTTTGAGCACGGAGAACGTTCTCAAAACAGTTTTATAACCTTGGGCCCAGCAGATGTCGACGACAAGTGAAGCAAGTAATTTTTTTCTTTTGAGATGAAAAAGTAGGAACAGTAGGAGGTTTTGAAGAAAAAGTAGGAAAAAATAGGATCAAAATAAAAAAGTAGGAAAAGTAGGAAATAGTAGAAAAAAGTAGGAACAGTAGAAAGCCTGTAAATTGAGCATCGACGGACCCCTAGCAAGCCAGAGGTGGGACCAGGTGCCCGGGAGGAGTAAGCATCCCCTGTTGGCTAGCCGCACCCGCCGTCGATGTTCATGCACGAAAATGAAAACAATATAAGATACGATGTGACAAATATGTACTTGTGTTAAATGAGTGCATAAAAATGTTTTGAATGTGTAAAATTTTGAATTTTTTCATCTGAAATCTCGAAAACCACGCTGCTTCGAAAAAAAATCTATTGTTATCAGAAAAACAAACGTGAAGATGATACGTATTACTTTACTTACCCCAAAATTGTATATATAACTTATCAAGGCAACACTGTTTCATTTTACACTCTTATTTATAATACTTTTTTTTTACATATTGATACTGACGTACAGCTGACGTAATGATAATTCAATCACTTATTACCATTTGATTTTAATCAATCATAATTATCACATTATTAAACCCACTCACCTGTTATTCGGTCATTCTGTTGATGAAACAATTGTACACAATAGTTTTGTTTTGTTGCGTGGCAGATGGCCGTCCTAAGTCGGAAGCATGTTTAAAAAAACAATATTTTAAAAATGTTATGGTAAATGTAACAAAAACATTTTTGAAATGTTTTATTCGCGTGATTTTGTATAGTTCCAGGAACATCATTGAAACATACTTTTGTTGTTTCATAAACATGTTAATAAACTGAGCAAAAAAAGAAGAGTTCTCATATTTTGACAGGCTACATAATATACAGATGAAACATCAAATTCCTTGAATGAGGGAATTCGATTCAATAAGGACTGACTCGGTTTATATGTTCAGTCATTTGTGTACGATTTTTCTGTGATTTGGTGTTCCTCGTCCCTTTCGCGTTTGCTCTGTGTATAGTTGGTTTATGGGTGGTATTTTGTTTGATGTTCCTTGTCCCTTTTGTGTCTGCACTGTGTATAGTTGGTTTATGTGTGGTATTTTGTGTTTGGTGTTCCTTGTCCCTTTTGTGTCTGCTCTGTGTATAGTTCGTTTATGTGTGGTATTTTGTGTTTGGTGTTCCTTGTCCCTTTTGTGTCTGCTCTGTGTATAGTTCGTTTATGTGTGGTATTTTGTGTTTGGTGTTCCTTGTCCCTTTTGTGTCTGCTCTGTGTATAGTTGGTATATGTGTGGTATATTGTGGTTGGTGTCCCTTTTGTGTCTGCTTTGTGTATAGTTGGTTTATGTGTGGTATTTTGTGGTTTGTGTTCCTTGTCCCTTTTGTGTCTGCTCTGTGTATAGTTCGTTTATGTGTGGTATTTTGTAGTTTGTGTTCCTTGTCCCTTTTGTGTCTGCTCTGTGTATAGTTGGTTTATGTGTGGTATTTTGTGTTCCTTGTCCCTTTTGTGTCTGCTCTGTGTATAGTTGGTTTATGTGTGGTATTTTGTGTTCCTTGTGTCTGCTGTGTGTATAGTTGGTTTATGTATGTTATTTTGTGTTTGGTGTTCCTTGTGTCTGCTCTGTGTATAGTTGGTATATGTGTGGTATTTTGTGGTTGGTTGCTGTGTTTATATTGTTTTTACTTACTTGTTGTGTTTTGCCGTGGGTAATGCAACCGGGTCTAGCTTGAGATCCCTCACCTTTCCTCAAATCAGAACAAATAAGGTATAAAAATTGGCTCCATTGTTCTAGACCAAAGAGGAATCCTAAACTTTGACCTTGAACCTTTTTGGCAGAAAAAAATGAGGATTCCTCTTTGGTATAGAACAATGGAGCCAATTTTTATACCTGACTGTAGGTCAAGAATTAATACCTTAAATTTGGTTCAGAAAATCTATTTTCTATATATAATGCCTTGTTGTTTGTCATTAAACTCTTTTCATCATTCTAGGTCACCCTGTTGCACGTATTGACCTTGACCTGTCGACTCAAAAGGAGTCCTTCTTATGTCATTAGCACTAAACGTGTGAAGTTTTATATATGAATTAATTACATGAACGTTTCAAGAAGTACACGAGTTATGATGCGGAAACGAAGTGCGTGTCTGTGGATGGACGGACGGACAGACATTGTGAAACCAGTATAGTTTATACTATTGACGAGGTACAAGAAGGTAACAGTAAGTTTCTTGAGTACATGCACCATAATTCAAGTCTGAAGTGGAATTTATGTATTATCACAGTGAATTTGATGTGAAATTAAATGACGACTGGGCCAGTGGCTGGACACGAATATGTCATTGTGCAATAAAACGTCCATTTTCTATGTGTGACGGAAGCATGTCACACATCTTACCCTTAATATGCATCATCCTTGGACATCCCTCCGATTTTGATCAGTATAATACATATCAATCAAATGCAAGTTATATCAATTATGAGAACGTGTGACAACCAGACAGACGTACAGACAGAAGGGCGGACGCCGGACACAGTGACTCCAATATCGGCCTTAAGTTGCAGGCAACACAAAAAGACGGACAACAATACTTTTTGTTGTCTCAATTTTGCAGATTGTAGCTAAGAAACTAAAAAAGAAAGAAACAAGTTCGTAACACTTTGAACAACCTTTAATCAGACAAATAAAGCTATAATATCTATGAAATACACTTTTTCACCCAAGGTTGTGTGCAATGATCGTATGCCTTGAACTTCCAGTATTTGGGTGCCACACCTCCTAGTCTGATCGCTGTGAAGTACGTAGCGGCGGCCAGTAAACACTCGGCTCGCTTTAGATTCTTTACAATCGCTTTCAGTCCCTTCTTTTTCTTTGGACATGATTTCTTGAGGTTTGAGTGGAATCGGCTGTCACACATGGCAGGTGTAACTAGTTGCGTGTATCCCTGAAATATCATAAACATAAAATAAATAGAAAATGTTCGTAAAACATAGCCCCGCTGTTGCAGTTTTTAGTGTATGTGTGTATAGAAACATCGGTTCTAAAAATGGGTACATTGAGTAATATGATAATATAACTAGAATGTAATCATATATATAAAATATATAATACAGATAGAACAAGTTGCCTTTGCCTTGATTTGCCATTGTCTGATGAATCAATGGGTGTTGTGTAACAACTTTATGAATTTTTCATCAGATCAATATAGGCAATGAAAACTGAAATTCATGCAGATTCAAAGAAATTATTGCCCGCGCATTATTTCACCCCAAAATAAACTGTGACCTTGACCTTTGTTCAAGGTTATGTCACATCCTTTCATCCTAAGAAACAATCTTGGAAATATTAATGAAATCTATACAAAAATAATAACACAGATCATGTGGATCAGATACTTACTCACTGGTGACATCGATCATGCAGTTCAGATACTTACACACTGGTTACATAGATCATGTGGATCAGATACTTACACACTGGTAACATAGATCATGTGGATCAGATACTTACACACTGGTAACATAGATCATGTGGATCAGATACTTACATGCCAGTAACTACATAGATTATGAACATCAGATACTTGCACACTGGTAACATAGATCATGTGGATCAGACACTTACACCTTGGTAACAGATCATGTGGATCAGATACTTGCACACTGGTAACATAGATCATGTGGATAAGATACTTACGCACTGGTAACAGATCATGTGGATCAGATATTTCACACTGGTAACATAGATCATGTGGATAAGATACTTGAAAACTGGTAAGATAGATCATGTGGATCAGATACTTACACACCGGTAACACAGATCATGTGGATCAGATACTTGCACACTGGTAACATAGATCATGTGGATGGATCAGATACTTGCACACTGGTAACATAGATCATGTGGATCAGATACTTACACACTAGTAACATAGATCATGCTTGTTGCAGGCCTTCTTGAACTTTTTTCCGTACCATTCTGATCCCTTAGAAACAGTGCAGCCCTTCAATACTTACACACTGTTAACATAGATCATGTGGATCAGATATTTCACACTGGTAACATAGATCATGTGGATAAGATACTTGAAAACTGGTAACATAGATCATGTTGATCAGATACTTGCACACTGGTAACATAGATCATGTGAATCAGATACTTAATACTCACTGGTAACATAGATCATGTGGATCAGATACGTACACACTGGTAACATAGATCATGTGGATAAGATACTTACGCACTGGTTGCATAGATCATGTGGATCAGATACTTACACACTGGTAACATAGATCATGTGGATAAGATACTTACACACTGGTAACATAGATCATGTGGATAAGATACTTACACACTGGTAACATAGATCATGTGGATAAGATACTTGAAAACTGGTAAGATAGATCATGTGGATCAGATACTTACACACTGGTAACACAGATTATGTGGATCAGATACCTGCACACTGGTAACATAGATCATGTGGATCAGATACTTACACACTGGTAACATAGATCATGTGGACGGATCAGATACTAGCACACTGGTAACATAGATCATGTAGATCAGATACTTACACACTGATAACATAGATCATGTGGATGGATCAGATACTTGCACACTGGTAACATAGATCATGTGGATTAGATACTTACACATTGGTAACATAGATCATGTGGATCAGATACTTACACACTGGTAACATAGATCATGCATGTTGCAGGCCTTCTTGAACTTCTTTCCGTACATGTACCATTCTGATCCCTTAGAAACAGTGCAGCCCTTCAAGTACGGATTGTCGTCACATGTGTATGTGTCTGATGACGTCATAGCCGCGGCAAACAGCGACAACAACAGGACGAACGGAAGAAAAATCATTGCTTTGTTGATTTATCAGCTGAAAGGAAATAAAAAATATTGAATGTCAGAAACAGCACAATTTCATGAAAATTTTTGCATGCTAAAGTAGTCAAAATCGCGCTAATCCAGTTTCCGACAGAATAATGTGAGCCGCACGGACAATGAATAGTATTTTTTCCGCGATGAAAAAAATAACAGATATATATAGTAACGGCGACGCGACTTTTTTATGAATAAATGCAGAAGTAAGAGGGTCTATTATTATGACTATATACAAAATTTTAACAATTGTTGACTTACAATTAGTACACGTCTTGATTGCAGGATCCTAGGGACTATCAGTAATATACTTGCACAGCATTCTCGTGCACGAAAATATCGTGTTCGAAAAAGCGACGCTCCTGCTTTCGCCTTAACAGTAAAATCCAGAGAGGTTTCGGAAATCTGACAAGTGTTCGAATAGACATTATTAGAACCCCTCAGCATCAATCTAAATGTTTGAATTAAGATAGAACTATATATAAAATGAAATCATGTACGGATTTCATGTGTATAATTACATGTATATCCTAAAACCCATTAAAATAAGAGAGAGAAAAAAATGTTATGGAATTTTTAAATTTCCGATTTCTAATATTCTTAGCTTTCAAAGATTGAAAACCAGTTTTGGAATTAAGAAATTGATACCAAAAAAAAACCCCAAAAATTTCAAAAATCTAATATTAGCTTCAATTTTTATTTGAGCTTTTCGTAAAAAGTTGAGAGTTGTTAATAAGGCACGACCCATTTGATATTCGATTTTTTAATATAAAAACGATTTACATATGCAGTCCTTTTCGAAACGTCAAAATGAGAATAATATATGAATAAAATGTCAGTAGTGCATATATAATTAGAAAAAGCATAAAAAGTAACTCTAGAAAATAGCTTAATGTCCCCGAGGGCACATGTAGCCAAGTTCGATCAATTTCGGTTGATCGTTTCTTCAACGCATTCTAAATTTCTGTGATCAAAATTTCTTGAAATTTCTAAAAAGTGGGTCCTGTAGCATCATATCCTATCCATTCTGCTACGTCTTTCGGTACACTTTTTCGACATAGTAACTTTCATACTTTTTTGGCATATTACATTGTTTAGATTTAGGATCACTGATGAGGGTTAAGTACCCGAAACGTGCATGTCTGGTCCACGATGCCAATTTATCTGTTCTTAAATGATGCTATTCAATTTGAAGACGTTTACATTCATTGTGGATAAAGATTTTTTTTATCAGTACACATACATCCGAGAATTATAAATGAAAACACAGGTTTCTTTGTAAAAACGTATTCTAATGAGCGTTGATCCCCACTTTTGCCTCTTATTGAACAGAAAATTGGCGATTGACCTTTTGTATTAAAGCTAAAACTATTAAGCGAGGTAAACGTAATTCTTTCTTTTTTTTTTTTTGTTGATTACGAAAAAGAGAGCGATTTTCCACTTTATGTTATTTTGATCTATAACCATCTAAAGTAAAAAAAAAAAAAAAAAAGAATCAATTAATACCATTATGTAAAGATCTATTTCAAGAAACCACTTATCCCTAATTGCATTCATTGGACGAACGCAAAGTCAATTTTCTAAATTAAAACGTTTAAAAGGAAAGGATATTTTATGGTCCAATTTAAAGTTTGTTAACACGCAACAAGTATAGACATATTTTTTTGCGAAAACTTAGGATTGTATTTTACACTATATCACTGTATATGGACTCAAATGATTCTCCTTCCTTTATCTTTCCATCCTATATCTTATGTACATGCAGTGTTGTGTCATTTTAGACTAAGTAAAAGTTTTTTTTTGGGGGGAGGGGGGTGGCAATTTTTTACAGGAAATTTTAAACCACCAAGGAAAATTCATTCATTTCTTGCATAAGGGTTTTACACAAAGAAGCACCACTCACTGGTATAGCCACTCATGAATGTTTAAAGTTATGATCCTTGAAATTTACAAATTACAAAAAAAAAACCAAACCAAACCAAAAAAACAAAAACAAAAACAAAAACAAAAACAAAACAAAAAAACAAAAACAAAAAAACAAAACAAAAAAATTTAGGTCAAGGTTTCCACTTTCATAAATTAGTTGAGACTTAAATTTCGGTATCTACCTAAAATTTCAAAATAGTGAATGAAAGTCAAGAACAAAATTCCAAATCAGATTCCAGATAATCACAATTAAAAGGCTGACAAATTCTTGAAAAAATATAAAACAGAACTTTCTAACGAGAAAATAAAAATCAGACAAGCACACACCTCCATAGAAACACATATATCTTCGAGCAACTTTATCTAGTGAACAAGACATTGTAGGTGGCGCTGTGCTAATTAGTACAGTTTTTAAAAACATATTCAAATACCACATGTACGATGCAAGTTATAGTTTCTAAGGAGAAAGGTTTAAGCTTATTTAATTTCTCTCTCTGTATTGTATAAAAAGAAACAAGGGACAGTTTCGCTCAGAATTAAGAATACGAAAAGTTACCAAAATTCATTGTAAGTGGCGCCACCTTGAATACATTCAGTGAAGAAATTATATATATAATAATAATAATAAGAAAAAAATATTCCATCGATCCCACAGCCTGCCAAACATAATAATTACTAGTTGAATCTGCTACACAGCGAACACTGAAGACCACATCGACAAATAGTGAGAAAAAAAGAAAATATATCCACGACAAATAATACAATCAACATAAACTTTCAACAAAGAAGCAAAAGTGAAACCTCAATGGAGGTGAGAGTAAGCATCTCCTGTTTGGTTACAATAATGTCGAAGGGTTCCAACTCTATACCTTCTTGAAGAAAATTCCAAACCAATTTTCAAGCACCAGACACGTGTTTCGAATATTTTAAAATTCTCATCAGTGATGCTTCCAGCGGAGCCACCAAAAATCATTTCAGTAGCGCCCTCTTTAATTTTTTGAATTAAGATTTGTACATTTACATTACAGAGGGTGCGTGGCTCCAAATTTCCTGTAGGGTCGATTCAGTAGCATATCCAAATAAAATATATGTTCAAAATAGCATTGGAGGGATGGTGCTAAGATGTTAAAGTCTTTAATTTCGATATTTATCGGTGAAATGGCAAGTTTCCGAAAGCGCAAAAAATATATATGATGTCAAATTGATATAAAGGGTCAAAACAAAGCTTCTTTCAGGTGACAGAGCTGGAAAGAAGTACGTACTATGACAATTAGGATTTCTTAACTTCTAAATTTAAAAGTATTTTAAATCTGTGTTCAATTTAAGAAATAACAATTAGCTAGCCGTGGTTTATTGTCCAGTAATTCCACGAGTCGCATGAACCGATCAAATTATCACCGAGCCTCGAAGCGGCGAGGTGATAATTTGATGGGTTCATGTGACGAATGGAATTACAGGACAATGAATCACGGCCAGCTAGTTGTTATTTCTATTCTAATATAGCACGTGAATGGGCGGAGCTTAGCGCACTGGAAGTTTGTTGGAGATTTTACACCAGGCGAGTTCTATGGTACATATAGGGAGAACATTTCAATTCATATTAGAATATCATATAAATGGGTACATGCCCTTCTTGTTTATCTGAATGTTGGTCGGAAATCAGGGAATAATTGATCCTGAGACCACTTCAGCCAGCAGAGCAAATTTTACCATATATCCAATATTATTGATAACCATTTATGCAGTTTTTTGTGTTAGCTAGGGGTCCTATCTTTTACTGTCTTGTTCGTAATGCCACCTTCTATCCATTATCCTACGCATGCGTCCGATTTCAGTTCCGCTGTTCTTCACTTTGAAATCTATATCATTACCAATATGCAAGCATGTGCCGCCTATGACCTTTAATGCAAGTTGGAGTTTATTTATGATAAAGATTTACAAGTTTACTGTGTAAAGAGGAAGGAGCGCTGTACGCACGTATACTAGTAATGGCGCTGGTCACACAGTGGTCTCCCTCACTAAAATATGTTGTCATTCATTTTTCTCTGTGTCTGGTTTTGTTTGTTGGTCCATTTGATGTTGGTTCTATTGTCTGTCTCGTTGTCCCCTGGTGTTTGTTGAAGTTGTTTTGTTTGATGTCCATTGTTCGTTGTATTTCTGTGTGTGTTCCGCTGTGGTCAGTGCCGAGAGGTCTTATTGGAGATCCTTCCTACATTCAACAAGTACAGGGCTTCTATCTGATTGTTATAATATGTACTTTTGGAGAAATATTTTCATTTAAAGAGCACCATGTTGTCTTTTGCCATTACTACTATTGACATACACCCTTTTTGTATACGTATGTTTTGACTAATGCTCTTAGGTGTTCCGCCGTGACGAAGTTTGCTTTTGAAAATTCAAAAACAATTTAAATTCCATTAGCATCTATCTACAAATATCCTGCGGCACTCTCAATGCCCAATTTCACAATCTAAACAAACACGAAGGTAATTATTATGAATACTTAAATAGATCCAATTTCGACTCATGTAAAATCTTCGATTTACCGGTATCAGGAAAAAATAATTTATTATTCGACTTGAAATATCCTCCCCAAATAATACGGTAGAATTCATAATTCGTATTTAAAGCAATCAAAGAGCATCAAATTATCCCTACTATATCTGATTGCGAAAATACCGATCATTGAACAAGATTGGTCATGGAACCAAATGTTTTAAGCATTCTTTACATTGGGTACCTTTTTGCTTGATGTGTTCTAAGTTTTGCCTTTTTAGGTTGGGTAATATGCCTATTCTTTTGAAAGATGAATCTCTATATTTTAAGAAAACATATGTTCTATTATAATAGTTCAGTACACCATATGTGCATTTCAACAAGTAATGTCTCATCAGTGATGCTCGAGGCCGTAAAGAGGAAATCCAAACAACATAAAATTATGAAGAACTATTCTTTAAAGTCTAAACGTGACAAAAACCTGACAAGGACAGCTATGCCATCAGGGAGATACCCCTTAGTTTGAGGGAATTTTCATTAAATTTTTGTGGCGGAGAATTTACAAAGTGTCGAAGCACTGTGAAATCCACATGGACTAAATCACAGGCACGTGTAGAAAGAGCGTCGATATCCTGTATGGTCATAAGAGAATACTGATATCTATAGAAAGACAAGGCTTCCGACGAATTTTCAGCTAGAAGTAGCATTTCTGCAGTTTTTTTTTTGCATTTGAAGGACAAACAGGGTATGATCATAAAGATTGATTTGTATACTTCCTAAAAACATCAATAATTTACCCCAAAAGATCTCATAACATAGCCTAATCGTCTACAAAAGTTGGATTGTTTTCTAATTTCTGTCTTGAACCTCCATTGCCAGATTAGCTAGTCTGAATCATCCAGGTGTTTTACTCTGCTTACAGTAAGCAGAGTAAAGCCTCTGAATGAATCAGTATTTGTCCAATCTGGCAATGGAGGTTCAAGACAGAAAGTAGAAAACAGTCCAACTTTTGTAGACGATTAGGCTATGTTATGAGATCTTTTTGGGTGAATTATTGATGTCTTTAGGAAGTATACAAATCAATTTTTATGGTCATACCCAGTTTTGCCCTTCAAACATGTCAAATGCAAAAATTGCAGATGCTACTTCTAGCTGAAAATTCGTCGAAAACCTTGTCTCTCTATACATATTTTTTCTTATGACCTGCAAAGGGGTATCATACAGGATATTGACAGTAGTGTAAGAAGCCTCTATAGGCGTATAGTATTTTTAGAACAGGGGAATTCCGGGATTTGTGTATGGGAAAGGGGAAATTCCGTGGGGAATTCCGTGTTTATTTATAGAATGGGGAAGTCCATGGTAAATTCCTAGGGAATTCCCAGAACTATATTTAGGTGTTTGGAAAGTTCCAGACCTATATTTAGGAAAATTCTAGAAAATCATCTATTTGTGGAAGGAATAATTTCCCCCTACAACTAGATGAAAGAATTAATAAAGACAAATTGAAAGTTTATAATTTTTTTATTCAACATTGTACATATTTCAAAAGTCTATGCACTGTACTGTGGCCTCACATTCTGACTCGCCATAGGTGAGCGTCCTCTATTTGCTCCATAGATGGGTCGTCCTCTGTTTGCTCCATAGATGGGTCTGGGGTAATTTGGCCTGTAGCTTCCGTAGTTGTTAGGATACGTGTTGTATTCCTGTTGTACAGGACAGTCTTTGGCCCAGTGTCCCGTGCCTTGGCACTTGTAGCAAATGTCGCTCTGCTTCTTGGGCGGCTGAGGACATTCGGTAGCAAAATGTCCCTCTTCATTGCAATTGTAACATACACTCAGTTGAGATAATTTTTAGAAAATGCCATTGGATAGACTCGAACTCAATCATATTTAAATGTTGGTCAATGTGTTGTATTTTCATTTGTCTATCTGTAATCAGAGTAGTAGGATCATGGATCCTAGAATGAAACATCCTTTCACATGCATTATAGCAGGACCTACTGGTAGCGGAAAGACATACTTTGTGAGACGTCTTTTAGCTCACACAGAAGAAATGATGAAACCTATACCGGATCACATAGTCTGGTACTATGGGGAATGGCAACCCATCTACGCAACTATACGCGGAGTTGAATTTGTAGAGGGACTACCAGACATAGGAGCTCTTGATCCTCAAAAGAGACATTTAGTTATTATTGACGACTTAATGTCAGAAACAGACGACAGGATAACATCTTTATTCACCAAGAAAAGTCATCACAGAAATATCAGTGTTATCTACATAGTGCAGAATGTGTTTCACAAAGGAAAAGAGAACAGGACGATCAGTTTAAATTCTCACTACATTGTTATGTTCAAAAACCCTAGAGATGCATCCCAGATCACACATCTTGCCAAACAGATGTATCCAGGAAATGTTAAATATATGCAGGAGGCTTTTCATGATGCCACCTCGGATCCCTATGGGTACCTTTTAATTGATTTGAAGCAAGACACACCAGAACATCTACGACTTCGTACACGTATATTCCCAGGACAAAACCAATGGGTGTATTTAAGGAAGACGTGAAAAAGGGCATTATAAAAACATCAACATGATACGTATGAGTGCAGTTGAAATAGTGACATCAAAGACTCAACATGTCTTCCTTACAGTGCTAAAATGTCAAAAGAAATTTTCCAGACTCTTTGCATTAAAAAGACACATGAAGAATTTTCACGTCGATGATAGTGAAAACAGTGACGATGAAGACTCAGTAGAAGAGAAAGATGCTTCCTTTCCTTATTCCTGCAAACGCCTGCGTGACCATGCGGCTGATTTGAACTATTTGCTTTTTGCGAAACCCACAATGTGCAGAAGCGTCATCCGAGATGCAGATAGGTCATTGATACTTTGCCTCTGTGAATGTGCCAAGAATGTTTTAAAAGGCAATGTCGACCTAACAAAGGACCAGTTTAACACATTAGCTCCTTACAAAGAGGAGCTCCGAGAGCTTGTCAATAAGAAAGTTCCTACTGAGAGAAAGAAAGAAGTATTACAAATTGGTGGTATCTTACCTGCTCTTTTAGGACCCTTGTTGGCACCAGTGATTGCGCCTTTGGCTTCAAAATTATTAGGACTTTGAGATGGAGCACACAAAGAAAATGTTACTGGTAGAACCTAAATTGTTGGAGGGATTGCAGCATCATGATGTAGTGAGAAATCCCACAATTAAATCCATGACAAGACTTGACGACGAGATGCAGTCTATTCTTCAAAGAGATGATCTTTCCATGGGAGAAAAAGTTAAAGCTTACGAGCAGAAACTACAAAGATTTCTCATCTATGATGACAAGTATGAGAACAGACCACCGGTCAAAGTACAAGTTGTCAAGGGTACTACTGCACCAAAAAATGATGCCAGTTTCAATACAGACCAAAGTATTGGAGTTGACCAAGGATCTTCCACAACAGACCCGATTGAAAGTGAAATTATGAAATCTGTCCCAAAGACTATGAGAAATAGAGCAGAACTATTATTACACAAAATCAAATCAAAACCCGACATGAAGTGGAATGACCGTGGCGAACTTGTCTATAAGGGTGAACGGATCAAAAACAGTAATATTGTCGATCTTGTCAATGATGTTTTACGTCGAAGAAAACATTTCGAACCACGCGGATGGCAGGTATTTAGTGCTGGTCTTCGAGAAACTAATGTGCCACAGGATCTCATAGGGCATAAGGAGAGATGGAACTGGATACAATCTGGAAAGGATCCGTTGCAAGACGAGCATGATTCATCAGAATCAGATACGTCATCTAGTAGTTTGGAGACGTTAACAGATGACAAACCCGAGTTCAAGTCATCATTGGCACAAGCTTACGAATCAGATCCAGAAAGTATGCCGCAAAGTTTGAAAACACCAAAGAAGAGCAGCATTTCAAAAACATCCTTCTCTACGCCTCGTTGGTCACCGTATTAATACCTATTAATACAATCTATGTCAAGTCCAGTTATCATTCCTCATCATGAAAGCCAAGAAGAAGGTGGAAACATCAAAAATACTTTCCAAAAAGTATTATGATCCAAAACATCCTGGAAGTTACGGCGGAGTGAAATCATTCAAAAAAGCACTCGGCAATTTGAAAGTGAAAGAACAAGATGTTTCAGACTGGTTGATGACGCAAGACACCTACACTTTACATAAGCCTGTGCGTCGAAGTTTCAAAAGGAGAAAAGTACTTGTGGCTGGTATCGATCAACAATGGCAAGCAAATCTCGTGGACCTGCAAAGTATTGCAAAACACAATGATGGATACAAATACTTGTTGACCTGCATAGATGTTCTATCCAAATATGCATGGGTCATTCCTTTGCGCGACAAAACAGGCAAAACATTAGTGGACGCGTTCAAGGCAATATTCAAGTCAGGTAGAACACCTCGTCAGCTACAAACAGATAAAGGGAGTGAATTTACCAACAGAAATTTTCAGTCTTTCCTGAGAGAGAATGACGTACATTTCTTCACAACAGAGAATGAAGACATTAAAGCCTCCATAGCCGAAAGGTTTAATCGAACTCTGAAAACAAAGATGTGGAAATATTTTACACATAGTGATACTTTGAAGTACATTGATGTTTTGGAGGATTTGGTGTATTCATACAACCATACTCATCACAGGAGTATAAAAATGGCTCCAGTACAGGCAACAAAAAAGAATGAAATCATAGTTTGGAAAAATCTCTATGATGACAAAGCTTTGGATGTCAAAAACACCACCCTGAAAATAGGAGATCAGGTTCGAATTAGCAAAGCAAGACGGGCATTTAAGAAAGGTTACTTACCTAGTTGGAGCGAAGAAATATTTACTGTTAGTGAAGTGCGTGAACGTCAGCCACCTGTGTATCGCATCAATGACTACAATGGAGAACCGTTGAAAGGAACATTTTATCCTCAAGAGTTACAAAAAATCGTTAAATCTGATGACGTATACAGAATTGAAGAGGTGTTACAGAAAAGAAAGAAAGGAAAGCAGATTCAATACCTTGTCAAGTGGCATGGATATCCCGAATCATTCAACAGTTGGATCAACAGAAATCAGTTGACTACATATAAAGGATAGATATTGCTCAAGACTTTAGTTTGCCCAAAACACTAGTACTAGCACACATCGGCCATTCAACATGTTTTACCTGACACTCCCAAGTAATAGTTCGATGTCAACTTATTCTAACAATACTTTGACAAATTATCGTGTCAAGTTACATCATTCCCTGGATTTATCAGGACAGTGGGAAGTGGGATTGACTGAAATTCAGTATCCACATTCGTGGTATAATGTATCAAAGGACCAAGCATGGTTTGAGATAACCGAAAATCCAGATGCTCCAAGAGTTCAGTTTGTGCTGAAAAATGGATACTACGTTTCACCTGAAAAGCTCATGAGGACTTTATGGGGTTTGAAAGGGAGCATCGATGGAGGAGATAACGTGAAAATAGAATTTGATGACGTCAGTCACAAAGTTACAATCACAATAGTGAATGAAGCTATTTTGAAACTGTCCAACTCTCTTGCTAAAATCTTAGGCTTTGAACAAGAAGAATTCGACGCTGGTGTGTATATAGCTCCTTGGGTGTGCGACGTGACACAAGGATTTCATTCTCTGTACATCTACAGTAACATAGTAGCGCCTAGTATGGTAGGTGATGCACTTGTACCATTACTGAGAATTGTTCCAATAGAGGGATCGTCTGGCAAAATGGTTTCTCATACTTATCAAAATATTCAGTACCTACCACTACAGCAGAGACAATTTGACACCATAGAAATAGATATAAGAGACGACACTGGCTTACCAGTGCCATTTGAAAGAGGAAAGGTCGTTGTGATACTACACTTCCGGCGACGACAGTCATAATGAGATTCCAAACAGACAAAAGTATTCGCTTTGAAGGAAACAGAGATGCGATTGATGAATATTACATTGATCAAGCAGGACATGGATTACCAGCTTTTCAAGGAGTAAGAATTCAAAGAGGACATGGCATCGGTAACATGTTTAGCGGTCTTTTGAAAAGTGCAATGCCTCTCATCAAAAAAGGATCAAAAGCATTGGGTAAACAAGTCTTATCAACAGGACTTGACATTGCTAATGATTTACTTAGTGGAGAAAACATACGCACATCCACAGAACGACGACTGAAAGAAGCGGGAAGAAATATCATGAATCAAGCAAGAGGCAGAATATCAAAACCACCCGGAGAACCTAATCGAAAGGGTATAAAGCGGCGTGCGAATTCTTCAGTTGTCATTCCTAAGCGAGCAAAGGTACAGAGAACATCTAAACCAAAAAGAGACATCTTCACCTAAACATCAACATGTCTTTGGTCCATCAACATTCCTGTGAATGCATGAAGTCAGAGTTGGACTTGTTTGCTGTTCCACCAACGCAAGCAAGCATTGAATATGGACATTGGGTAGAACATCGGCCATTGTCTTCTATTACTGACTCGGGACCTATAGAATTTAATATCTCTGGTTCAGGGGATGATTATCTGGATCTGAATAACACCTTCTTGTATTTGCAAGCCAAAATAGTCGCGGCAAACAATAACGCAAACCTCGACGCTCAGTCAGATGTAGGGCCTGTGAACAATTGGTTGCATTCACTCTTCAGCCAAGTCAACATTTCTTTAAACGAAAAACTGATATCCATGCCGGCCAACACTTATGCCTACAGAGCTTACCTGGAGAACCTTCTAAGCTATGGCAAATCAGCCAAGGAATCGCAACTCACCTCCGAGATGTGGTACAAAGATAGCAGTAGTAATATGGAAGCCAGAACAGATGATAATGCTGGTTTTACTAAACGAAAAGCATTAATCGCCCGTAGCAAAATAGTTGATCTGACAGGAAAACTTCATTTGGATATGTTCTTCCAAGAAAGATATCTTCTCAATGGAGTGGATGCAAAGATAAATTTGATCAGGAGCAAAGATGCATTTGCACTTATGGCAACCAATGATGACTTTAAAATCAAAATCATGGACGCTGCCTTATTTGTCCGGAAAGTTAGGATCAGTAACACGGTCAGAATGGCTCACATTAAAGCTTTGGAGAGAGGGACAGCCAAATATCCCATAAAGCGTATTGAGACCAAAGCATTTTCAGTTGCCAGTGGAAGCATGAGTATCAACAAAGAGAACCTGTTCCTGGGACAAATGCCTAAGCGCATTTTCGTTGGTCTGGTAGACAATGATGCTTACAACGGAGTAGCTACGAAGAATCCTTTCAATTTCAAGCACAACAACATTGAGTTTATGGCACTCTATGTTGACGGACAGCAGATTCCAGCCAAACCTTTGCAACCTAACTTTGGACGCAGTCGTTTTATTCGCAGTTATTCAGGCCTTTTTACGGGGTCTGGAAAGATCTTCCACGATGAAGGAAACGATATCAGTAGGGAAGAATATGGAAATGGCTATACAGTATTTGGTTTTGATCTGACTCCAGACTTATCTGAAGCAGGTCATTTCCACCTTATAAAACATGGTAACCTGAGACTGGAAATTCACTTCTCTCAAGCCTTGGCAGAAACCGTCAGTGTTGTTGTGTATGCTGAATTTGATAACATCATAGAGATTGATCGCAACAGGAATGTAATATTTGATTTTGCAACCTAGAACAATGAACACTAAACAAATACAGAAGGTTATGAGACAGAATGTAGGATCATCTTTCCTTGGTGTATTTGCTCGAAATAGGATCCCCTCAGTGAATACATTACCGTGCTCGCTTGTCTGCAATACCGATCTGGACAGCCAGATGGGTCAACACTGGATTGCAATCTACTTGGATCAGTGTGGTAATGGAGAATACTACGACAGTTATGGCTTACCACCACTGCATACGGAATTTTCAGACTTTATGCATAAGAATGTAGACTCCTGGATTTGGAACACCAAACAAGTTCAAGACAGACACTCTGTTGTATGCGGACATCACTGCATATTCTATTTGATTCATCGATACAAGGGTTTAGATATGACTGAAATTACTTCCTTGTTCACAGAAAACCTTTTTGAAAACGATGCCATTGTGAGACATTATGTTAACTTATTAGGTTAGTCAAACCATTGTACATAGTTCTGGTTCATAAATACTTATATCAATGTTAAGTAACATTCATATGACTGTTTTTTCTTGTGTTTCTTGTTCAAATTGAATAGTTCAATAAAATTTGAATTAAAAATCTGTGTTGTGTTTTATTTCATCAAACACTGAAATGTGCTCAACCGATGAGATTTGCACTAGTAATGTGCACCAGCAGCAAATATGACCGCTGAGACTGTGCTCGCCATCTGCACTTGAACGTGCTTATACACTTTTGTACACTATTTGTACACTAAATGTGTTCCTCCAGCACCCAAATTGTGTTCTGTGTATGCATATGTGCACTTGAGATGTGCACCTGGACACATATGTGCACCTACGTTGTACATGTTTGCACGTAAGTGCACCCTAAATGTACACATTCAGCACCTAAGTGCACCCTAAATGTGCTCTTTTAGCACCTAAGTGCACCCTAAATGCGCCCCATTTGCACCTAATACACCCCATATGTGCACCTTCAGCACATAATTGCACCCTAAATGTGTTTTCTAGCACTTAAGTGCACCCTAAATGTGCACTTTCAGTACCTAACGTGCACTTTCAGCACCTAAGTGCGCCCTAAATGTGCTCTTTTAGTAACTAAGTGTACTCTAAATGTGCTCTTTTAGCACCTAAGTGCACCCTAAATGTGCACCTTCAACACCTCAGTGCACCCTACACGTGCACCTTCAACACCTCATTGCACCCAATAGCTGCACTTTCAGCATCTCAATGCACTCAAAATGTGCACCTTAAGCACCTAAGTGCACCCTAAAAGTGCTATTTTAGCACCTAAGTGCACCCTAAATGTGCTCTTTTAACACCTAAGTGCACCCTAAATGTGCACCTTCAACACCTCAGTGCACCCTACATGTGCACCTTCAGCACCTAAGAGCACCCAATAGCTGCACCTTCAGCACCTCAGTGCACCCAATATGTGCTTCATAGGAAACACAACTAAGATGGCTTCTCAACAAGTTTCTGATATTGATTTAACCAACTTTGAATTTCAATGGCCAAACGGCAATGTACAGCAGCAGCCTGCAGACAACAAAATGGACGACATCCATAGCAATTGTCAGCGCATGACTGCCATGATGGAAGATGTACAGACATCCATTTCCAAGATGCAAGCCGACATTCAAACATTGATGGATAACAAGAGAAATGCAGAGGAGGGAGGAGAGGAACCACCCAAGAAGAAAGCTAGATACGTATGTTACAATTGCAATGAAGAGGGACATTTTGCTACCGAATGTCCTCAGCCACCCAAGAAGCAGAACGACGTTTGCTACAAGTGCCAAGGCACGGGACACTGGGCCAGAGACTGTCCTGTACAACAGGAATACAATACGTATCCAAACAACTACGGAAGCTACAGGCCAAATTACCCCAGACCCATCTATGGAGCAAACAGAGGACGACCCATCTATGGAGCAAACAGAGGACGCTCACCTATGGCGAGTCAGAATGTGAGGCCACAGTACAGTGCATAGACTTTTGAAATATGTACAATGTTGAATAAAAAAATTATAAACTTTCAATTTGTCTTTATTAATTCTTTCATCTAGTTGTAGGGGGAAATTATTCCTTCCACAAATAGATGATTTTCTAGAATTTTCCTAAATATAGGTCTGGAACTTTCCAAACACCTAAATATAGTTCTGGGAATTCCCTAGGAATTTACCATGGACTTCCCCATTCTATAAATAAACACGGAATTCCCCACGGAATTTCCCCTTTCCCATACACAAATCCCGGAATTCCCCTGTTCTAAAAATACTATACGCCTATAGAGGCTTCTTACACTACTATTGACGCTCTTTCTACATGTGCCTGTGGACTAAACGATCCCTCAGCAGAGATACAAACCTAGTGGTTGAAAATACATGATTATTGCACATTTCAACAAATTATGTCACATCAGAGATGCTCGAGGTCGAAAATGAGAAAATCCAAGTAATATGAAATTATGAAGAGCAAAGTCTGAACGTGACCTTTTAAAATATCTGCGATACAACTTTGTTAAAGAAGTAAGGAAAAACTTGATGTGCTGTTTTGCATTCAAGGGTTGGGTTTTGTGGGGGGACAAATGTACTTCATTTTGCCTTCACCATAGTCAATTTGCCACCGTAATATTTAGTTTGTTCAAAATGTCCAGAGCCGTGCCAAGACAAACTTGTTGGAAATCACTTGGACGTCACTACACTAGCCTAGCTCCCTTACTGCGCGCTGGTAAATGATGAAGTCTGAGTGATCGCTATGGGAAATGCAAACAAAGTCATGGAGCATCGTAATTTCAGTATATATACAGGAAAAACAGTCAAGATTCGTGGCATCGTCGTCGAAGTCGAAGCACCCCAGTGCGGTCGCTTTAGCAACCCATTGGGGTCTTCAGTAAGCTTTTGGTGTGTCGGAACAAACATGGCAAAAGACATTAACTTTCTGATTTTCCGCGCTTGCACAACTAGATCACAATATGCATCGCTTCCATCTTCATTTATGCGAAGCGTTGTGAGAGCATGGTCCAAAAAGTGATAGTAAGTGAATCAAACATTAAAAGTTCAAACAGGAATAAAACCCGATAAGGTAGTTCTCAGTCAATCCGGGTTCATCAAAATTTAAATAGAAATCAATGCATTCTCTCTGATTAAGTTGTTAACACGCTGCACCTAGTATTTGAATAGCATTCGTGTGGGGTAGGCTGTGGGATGTTAAAGAATTTAAAAGTCGACGAAACTCTGCTATTTTATTGTAACCGATATACTACCGGCTTGTCTACGCTTGTCGGTGCTCCTCATATTTTATCTAGAGTAGATTTAGAGATTCAAAACGCGATAAGGTTAGCTAGCGTTTAAATTAAGGTCCTTAAAGACAGCAATGACGAGAATGTACATGTAACTTAATTGTACGATTGACGGGATGATATAAATCTTATATTACCAAAATAGAATTATAACAACCGAACAAGGAGTCCCGTAAATCAAGCTGCAATAGCATGTTATGGCTTTTTCACAGACGACCATAAATTTTCTAATTTGATTCGTAAACTTGAGTTTCGCTATGGGATAAGCCTAAATTGATCCTTTACGTAAACGCAAAGCCGAAAAAAAAAAAAAAACACACACCCGGATGCATGCACTAAAAGTCCAATCTCAGACTTTCACTTTGTATGTTCCGTTACTTTTGTGACAGGCGGAATGGAAAATGTGGCCGGTCCGGGAATCGAACAAGAGACCTGCTTACAATTTAAGGTAGACGCGTTTACCGACTGAGCTTACCGTGCACGATACCCGAACCGTCACACTCCAGCCCGCCAAATTTTGAGGTTTCCCAAAGTTGTTAACCGGAAACCTCCTGGTTCTTCCCCATAGTTGCCCCAAACCACAAGCAACTCACGAGGTTCACTCTCACGGCACCAAATACTGTGACAGTCGGAATGGAAAATGTTGCCGGTCCGGGAATAGAACCAGAGACCTTCTGCTTACAGGGCAGACGCTTTAACCGACTGAGCTGTGACCGGGCACGATACCCGAACCGTAACACTTTCTTTCTGAAGAGAAGCGACATCTCCCTTCTCGTCTTTTGTATTAATAAGGTGTTTTTTTGTTGGTCTTTTCATGACTCCGATTGTTAACGGTTTTTTGTTTTTGTTTTTGTTTTTTGCGTTGTCCATTGTATAACTCGGTCTTTCTTTGTGTTCCGCTGTGGTCACATTGTAGTCTTATAGGAGATCTCCTTACCTGGCACTATAATGACTAGATATTAGAAGATACATGGTTTAATTGCTACATTTTAGAGTTTTTTCTGTATTTAAATAAATGGCAAATTATGACGTTAGAATCATAACAAGATTTATGTTCTCATTTTTTTTTCATGTCGATAAATAAGGGACTGGGACAACAGGTTTTTTTTATGTTATTTCGAGCTCGCAGTCCAAGAGGCCAAAAATAAGAGTCTTAGACTACAACCCCCACTCTTCTATGAAGCACAACATAGATTCATTGTATTTCTCCGTTTTAATAAATAATTTGACGTTTTTTGAATTATGCATCTTTTGATTACACTATTGCATAAACTTATATATATAACAGTATATAACAGCAAACAACAACAATAAATTTTATATTATAAAATCAAAGGAAAACAACGATGATTTGGCACATGCACAACTTAGCGGATATTGCAATACACATAATATCCTTTGTGTGTATGTGATTCGAATAAAAGACCTGTTGAACGGTGTCTGTCTGCGTTATCAGATTGTCAGTAGGTTTAAATCCGATCACAGAGTACATAATACGATACTTACAGGCTAAAAACTCTAGTCATATTCTTACTTGGCTGTTTTGGTGTCCTCCTAACGTGTTTTAATTTATGCTGGGTTTTTTTTTTTTTTTTTTATTATGGTTTTCTTCGTTTTCAAAACATATTTGAAATATATAAACCCTGATATTCCTTCAGTTAGAGGTTGAAATGGCAGTATATATAACAGATTTGATCATAACCATCTGTTCGTGGTGGTTGACACTTCCATTCTTTTACCGGATATTTCGGGAAGCACTACAAATGAGGCATCCCTTTTTCTTATTTCATTTCTACGTTCAGATTTTGATTGCGCATGTGCGTCTTTTCTAGCTCTATCACCGCCCGGGTCGTCACATATAGCTATGGCGGCTGGTGCCGATAGATTTTTTGTTCCAGCTCTTCTCGCGTGTTTTGGCCCTGATAATGTATTAAGAAGAGACTGTTTGGTAGTTTCTATTGCTACTTTATACGAATGCAGGGCCTTCTCAAGTTCTGGACTAGCTATTGTAAAATGAGACGGAATCGACGGCACACCTAAACTTGCTGCGTCACTTCCGGTAGAGGTCGTATATCTTATTTGAGACGGAGTTGCGTGAGCGCTGTGTGTCTTTTTGCTTGACTCTGGGTTTATAGTTTTTAACCTTTGTGCCGGTGTAACCTTCTCTATCGGACGTAAATCGTGTCGTGTTATACTTCCTATATCTATCATAGACCGAACTGTCATGATCTCTTGCTGGATCAAGTTTTTTGACTTTTTAGTAGATACATCATCAAGATCACTTTCTTTATCTGTGGGTTGTTTCGGTGTTTTCGGCGAGACCGGAAGTGCTGGGGAGGGGTCGGTGGTGGTTTCTGGGACTTTCCTTATTTTCGTATCTTTCACTAGTTCTCTTTCTAAAGCACTTATCCTGGTCGCAAAGTTATCTATAAATACCTCCCTTGCTGTTTTATCGAGGTTTTGGGGTTCACTTTTACATTTTGGGAGATCTTTACGTTTTTCCTCTTGTCCATTATCGTTCATGGTTGGACTCTGGAAGTCTATATAAGGTGACTTGTTTCTATTTGAAGGTGGTGCCTCAGATTGAACACTTCGTATCCTAGCTTTAGCTTCTCTTTTACTAGTTCTGTCACTAGCAATAATATCTGTCTTTTCCCTATGTATTCTGTGAGACAAGTCTGTCCTTTCTCTGTGAATTTTGCCGTCAGGAGGTACATTCCCTTTGCTTCGCAAGTCCTTTTTCAGTTGACGTTTCAATTCTTTCTGGAATCGTCGGTTTTGCCAGCTCATTGACACTTTTTCTGGATGTCTCTTTGTAACAGTGTACCACTCCTGTTTTTCATTCTGAGATAGGAATTTCATCGTTCTATAATAGCCATTGTTTGCAACATATCTGTACGTCCCTTGTTCTACATTGGCTTTCCACTCAGGGATCGGTATTTCATCAAAGTCATCGCCAACACATTTTACAGATGCTTTCTTATCGGATAGCCATTCCTCGAATTCTACGGTTGCCTTTTCATACCTTGTTTTTCGCCTAATAACACCGTTTGGGACATAATTTGGCGGATTGTAAACGGGAAAAGGTACGATATTTTTCCATCCTACGACGGCTTCATTCCAGTCCGTCTGTAATGTCCTACTTCGCTTATTATCTTCCTTTGCATCGTAATAGTCACTCAGATCTACGAGATTCGCCGAGATGTCCCGATCGTTGTCGAAGTGACCTTGCATCACAATGGCCCGGCGAAGAAATTCCAAGGCGCAAGTTCCGAATGTCATATGTTTCGAACACTAAATCTACTACTGAAGTAGTCTGCCGATGTTCCATTCAAATTTTAACTGAAAACAAACAAAAATATACATTCTTAATAATATTATTGCAATCGTAACCATATTCAAATGCCAACTACAAATGTACGCGTAGCAGTAGCTTGTTTACTATATACATTCAGAGGTTAAACAAATGCAAGAAATATAAGATGACTGTTTACCCAAATCATCGTTTTACATACCACTCCTAGCTTTGTACCTTTGTCTACCGTAAAATGCGGGGTTTCAAATGTACCAAGCACATCAAGATCAATATGATCAAGTAATCTGCCCTTCTTACTGTAATAGTATACTATTATTTTAAAAACCATCCACTTTGATTTAAAATAATCGGCAAATTGAATATATACATATAAATTACAACTGATTCTTTTTCGATATGTTATGTACAGGAAAGTCCGAATCAAGGTCTAACTTACATCAAATACATATTTTATGCTTTCAATGTGCTCTAAAACAATACGTGGATGTGAAAAGCGGTAGTTTTAATGCTAATCTGATATAAAGCCCGATAATCTGACGGAAAGATTATATATGTTGGAGTGTGCTTTAATCGCAGTGAAGTACTTTTCAACAAAACTCAATACCAGACACAGTGAAACCTTTTTAGTGTCAAAAGCAGTCTTTATTCATACTTCATTATTATAATAATCAGTTGCAATTTGACACATATAATTCGATCCAAAAAGAAATTTGATTGAATATTGGAGGGTTTTAAACGGTTTGACAAAACCCTTCAAATATTTTGTACAGCTAAATTCTCTACTCCTTACCTTTTATGAGTCAGTTAATCCTAATGATTTAACATTCAGATAAATTCTTCATTTCCATCCTTCAATTAATCGCATATTATAAATGGAGCTGAGTGAATAAAACTGGTCAGTTTGACGTGTTATTTTATTCATTTAAAATTTTATTTAAAAATGGTAAAGTACGTTTATTTAAGTATGCCGTTTTCGTTCCTTGCACATTTACTTCGACTTGATCGCACACGTAAATAAACTGTCGTTTAACGATTCTGAGGTATTGGCACTGAGTCAATTTTATGCAAATAAGGTGGTCAATATCACTTTGCCTTGTTTACGTACGAAAGAAAGCGTGACCTCTCACCATGGGCAACTGTAAAAAAAAATGTCGCTTACATCATTAAATGATAACTACGATCTATCTAAAAGGACATAGATTTAAGTTTCAATCTATGTTGAAAGAAATGATGATAAACTAGTATAATTTCCGAAGACAAATTAATGAAAGCTGAACTTAATTATTATTTATCTTTATTGTTCATGCTATAAGCGACAATTAAGGAAGTGCGCAGTAAAGTGCGCGAGTAGCTTACCGCCGAAGAGGTTCTGAGGCTGAAAGAAAAAGACGAAATGTCCTGGCGGAGAACTTTAAATTTAAATCAACCTGCCTCTGTTTTCCTGGGAAGTCAACAATGGCAGTATACAGGGAGAGGATTCAATGGACTCCATCAGGTTATTTAATTCAATTTCAGTAACAAAGTTAATTTTTTCGAAAGGTGACCTCTTTTTCAGATGACAAAAATATTGTCCAGAACTGATTACTTTGTCCAATTCACTGGTCTAAATAAGATCAAGTCATTTTTAGCATTGTTTAACCGATGAGACTGAATAAGTCCATGCAGAAAACACGACAGAGCTAAGATTGTGATGTTTTGGTGGTATCGGATTTCACTCGAGCTAAAAGCAGCTCAGTTGTTCATGTTGTTAGCTTGCTTTTAGTTTTATATCATGCAAGCACTGCATCAATTGTGAAGGGCAAATTAAATATTATGGCCTTGAAAAAATAAGACATTGAGTGAAGTACATTGTAGTTTGCAGGTGCCCAGTCCGGGACTCCTACCCCAGCCGTCTGGGCGGCATTGGGACTGCTGTTCCCTCAGGTACCTTGAACTTAGGGTCCGTTGTACCCTGGGGATCTTTGACCTGGGACTGTTACACCCTTAATTGGTATAGGTGGTAGTGACGGTAATTGGTTTGTTTTGCAAACAAAATAATTATTGTGAAAACAAACTAATTGGCAGGCAGAACAGAAAATTGTAAAGAATCTGAAAGAAATGGATCTAACATAAAGAGATTTTACCAACATGTTTTTTTTTTTTCTTTTTTTTTTGGTCATAGAGTTATTCGAATACAGATGTGTCTCTAGATTTATAACTAGGCAGTGGCTCTGGATACGAACGTTCATATCTTTAGACCTAAGTCTCGGCGTACGAACAAGTTTCTGATTGGTCTGTAACTGTCACATGACTTGAGTCATGTGTCCATAACAGAGAAATGAGTTGGGTTTTTTTTTGTAATCAAGGTGTGCCAGTTTATTCTGCATACTCAGTAATTTACATGTAGCCTATTTCCTATGGTCCAAGCGCGGATCCAGAGTGGGGGGGGGGGGGTCCGGACCCCCCTGGAATTTTCGAAACATTGCTAAATGTTTGTTATTAATATGCATATTTCATAAGATTAAGTCTCAATTACCCTTTTGTTGTCATAATATTTGAAAAATATATCATGAATTTGTATTAGAAATCTTTCATTTTGATAATATTTTCCGTCAGTATTTCAAAAATTGTCTTGCTCGCTTCTGCTTGCCAAAATTTATTACATACTTGTACGTTATTTTCAAATGATGCTGCGCTTTCCTATATACAACACATATACATTACACCTAGGTCAATAAAAAAGGGCACTAAGGAAACGAACAGAAACTGAAAAAGACACGATTAGTGAATTTTATTCCAATTCTTGGAAAAAAAATTCGCTGGCTCCCTATCGCTTGCCATTTGTTGTATTTACATATTAGAACTGACGATCAATTTAATCAATTACTATGATGTGAGAATTCAAAAGTTTTTAAGCTGTTAGCTCGCCATTGCTCTCCAGTCACCTGTTTTATTAATAATAAGAGACAGAACTGACAATCATTAATCAATAACTTTACTTTCTTGCGTTTGCGTTTTTTTTTGTTTTTTTTTTTTTCTTTTTGCTCTTCAAAAAATTCGGACTTTAGGACCCCCCCTGAAAAAAATTTCTGGATCCACCCATGTGGTCTCAATCATTATAGTGATTTCTGATCAGTAAAAGAAATGCACTTGTCAGCTACCATGACATTATTCCTTCGCACAAGCAGAAGTTGAAGTTGAAGTTTTTGGAAGTTGTGAGAACACATGTAGATATGCAACTGTTTTTTACTTATTCACTTTTTCAGAATATGTAACATAAAAGATACATTATTTGAACACAAAAAAAAAAAACCCCAAACCAAATTACTTCACTTGGTATTTGGCAAATATATAATTATGCAGAAGGCAAGCTAACTACGATTCGTGTTCGTACGCTAGTGTTACAACGATTATCGCCGACATCGGTGAAATCATTGCTAATACCCTTCGATTTCGATTAATCGATTATGTTTTTAAGAATCGATTATAATCGGAAATATTCAACATGGAAAAGAATGGCATAGTTTTCGGTCGAATTCACGTATGGCAAGTATGAATAATTGCGTATGACAAGTACGAATAAAACAAAAGTAGATTAACGATCGTTTCTACGGGTTAAAGTTCCGGGCGTAGCGTAAATAATTTGAAAAGGATACACTCTCTAAGGCATACAATGGATTCTCATTGAATTTAATAGTAATGACAAGTACTCTTATAGAAAACTTCAACGTCAGATGCGATACAGGCCCTGCGATAAGTCGATATCTACTCGACTAAATAAATTTTTTTAGTTTTTACGCCGAACTCCTGAGCTTTGTAAGAAGGACAAGGTCAGTGATTTTCACAGTACTGTTACCACGAAGATATTGCTTGATTTGTTGAATGAGCAAAATCTTAAGTTAACTCTTGGGTCGTATGGAACCCTCCCCCCCCCCCCCCCCCCCCATGCATCCCTGCATATGCTGTTTAAAATCGAAGTCGACTCTTACAATCACATATTTGTTTTGACTCCATTACTGCTGTGATCTTGACAAAATATTTCATTTACTAGACAGGATTTTATCATTCTGTGGTTGGAGTTCTTTCTAGACATTTTGCTATGTATATTAGCATAAGATTTAGTGAAGTTTATTCATTACTTGTCATATTTCTGTCTGTAAAAACAAGAAAGAATTATTTCCGATTAAATTGAAATAATCGATTAAAATCCTCTCCGATTATAAACCGATAATCGATTATGAAATTTTTCTGAATTTTTCCGATTATACAACACTATCGTACGCAGAGACCCAGCTCTACAGATCCCAATGTTCGTATCCAGAGCCACTGCCTTATTACTATGCCCTATGAAAAAGCTGTAATTTTGTTAGCTCCTTTTTCAAATCTCCTGCTGCTCCTGGGGTTTGAGGAGCTATGAGCTCATTTATCAATGGTTTCTTTAGTGAATTCTAGTAGTTTTCTCCTTGTTATAAACATATTCTAGATACAAAGCAATTTCAGGGTTTTTTTCTACCCTTTGATTCCAGGGACCTGGGCCTTCAAAATTGGGAAAAATAGCGACATTTCATTGAAATAGGGAAAAAAAATTTTACAAATAAATTGAGAAAACAACAAAAAGATCATCTGACATTTGCTACTAATGAAGAGGATTGAACGCATATATAGTCACCTGTTGTACCAAGAATATTATATTTCAGATAGTGTACATTGCAAAACAGATAATTATGAATATATTTTCAGTAATTTCAAAGGGTTTTTACACTTTGTTTATTGGAATTTAATTTTTTTTTCAAATTGGGAATTTTAAGCCCAGAAATTGGGGAAAATGCCCGTTTTTCAGCATTGGGAATGGGGCCGAATTTCGGCCCTGGAGAACCCCTAAAAAAATCCCTGAATTGCCATATAATATACTCTATGAAAAACCTGAGTTTATCCCCCAACTATTTTCGGAACCTCTCTGTGCTTATCTCTAAATGAACCTTTGTGTGACATCATGCCAACATTTAGAATACATGTATCACATTCTTCACAATGTCTGCTCCGGAAGATTTATTCATATATAAGATCTGCTCAACTCCTTTGAGTTTTATCTACATCTAGTAATAACATTGCAAAAATAATGTTACAGCTACCGGAGCACATCGTGGAAGACGTCAGTCGGGGGTCGGGTATCCCAGAAATCATCGTGGAGTTGGACCAATACAGTGTCAAAATGGACGGAGACGAAGACATATGTCTGGATAATTTAAAAGTATTTAAATTTCATAGAATTTATAGCAATACAAAATTTAATTACAGGAAAATTTTGCTTGAAATTTCATCTACTAGAGTGATTTTAAAAGGTTTTTTTTTTTTTCATTCTTTATTTTCATCCAGTATGTGTATATCACAACATAGAAATCAATTCATCTTTCAAGAAAAAACTGGGAATTATTTTAAATAAATAACAAAAAAAAAGAAAAAAATCTTTCATACACACATCTACACACATTCACTTTACAATACATACCAATCTGAGATTATATGAGATTGAATATTTTGATAATGAATAATGAATATCAACTCATATTTTGCTTATAAATGTATGAAAAATTGATAACGTACAAAGCCTACTAGATATCAAATATCATTTCCCACTCTCCCCATAGTCTTACAAAGCTCCGCTCCTTTTTCTCCCGAACAGAAATGTACTTCTGTATTTTATAGTTGAAATGAATAAATTTTAATAGAAGGTCAAAATGAACACATTTTTCTTGTCTTGAGCATCTATAAATAAAATATTTAGCATGTAGAATTATGAAATTTATTGGAATATTCGACTTGGAATGGACATCTCCGAATAAGATATTTTGAACATTAAAACCTACTCGTTTACTAGTTTTATCATAAATATGAAGACTGAGTCTCGTCCAGATTTGAGAAATACTCGGGCAAGTAACAAATGCATGAATTATATCTTCTTTATCATCACAAAACCAACATGCATCTGAAGATTTAATGCCTATATTTTTTAGATATCTATTGATTGGAAGTATTCGATGTAAAAGTCTAAATTGGAACCATTGTAAAGAGGTATCATTTGTTGTGAAAAAGCATACTTTGAACGCTTCCATTGAACTTTGAGTATTATGTAAAAAGGATAAGTCTTGTTCCCATCTTTGAAAAGAAGTTGGTTTTACACTCTCGTTTTTATTCATTATTTTATATATATATCTAGTACATTTTTCTTCAGTTATAATATTTTTCAAGTAGTAAGGTAAAACTGGAAAAGACGGATAGATGAAAGTATCCTTTTTAAAATCATGCTTCCTAAAAAATGACAGAATGGCTGATTTGAGGCTATTATAATACATGATATCTACTTGAATGTTATATTTGTTCTCTAGTTCTGATTTTTGTAATATATTTCCATGTACATCCATGAAATCTACAATGAATTTAATACCATTAGAATACAAACTCTTATTGAAAACTGACTTTTTATTTATGGTAATTTCGGAATTGTACCATACTGGTATAAGTGTAAGATCTGTTGTGGATTTTATTAGAGAATTTCTTTTTATGAGGACCTCCTTCCAAGATGTGAAAACATTTATCCAAAAAGAGTTATTGAAACTTTTTATAAGTTTATTTATGTAATCATCCCCAAAGTTTTGTAAATTGGAAGAAATCTGTTTGTCAGAGCTTAATTCAAGTAAGTTCATCCAGAGTTGCCCCCCATTGATGATTCTTTTAACCCATGAGCATTTCATGGCTATTATATGATTCTCTACATTTGTCATATTAAAACCACCGAGGACTTTATCTTGCGTTATTAAGCTTCTCTTGACCTTATCACAATTGGCGTTCCATATGAAATGAAAAAGTGTACTGTTAAGGTCAGCTATAAATTGTTTAGGTGGATCTGGGAGGGAGATAAATAAATGGTTCAATTTTGGTAAAATGAGAGATTTTATAACTGTAACTCTTCCGATTGGAATTAAAACTCTTCTACTCCAGTGTTTTATCAGAGCATGTATTTTTGCCTTTTGAGGAGTGTAATTTAGATTTATTATGTCATCAAGGTTCACAGAGAAGGTTATTCCAAGTAGATTGAATTGTGTTTCACCCCAAGCAAGATCCCATTTTACGTGGTGATAAACCTCAGAAGAATATTTTTTTGACCCAATCCATATAACTTTTGTCTTAGAGCTATTGATCTTCAATCCAGATATTCTACCAAAGTATTTTAAAAGGTTGATGTTAAACTTTAGTCATTAATAACAAATTCAATTTGAAAATGATCTTTATAAATATGTAATGATCCGAACAAGAACAGAACAAGTATGGTGCTGAAGCTGTGAGGACCATATGGATGAAAGACTAGTCACTTATGAGTAACAATATTAAGTGTACATGTACAAAATGCATGTTGTAATAGAGATTAATCTACAATTTGATCTAAATGGGTCCTCTGGACCCGATCAAATTTGACCAATGGGTCCCGAGCCAAAACAATGGGTCCCAGCAGAATTTTATGGGTCCCAAGTACTATATTCCGTCTTTTTTTCGCGGCGTCTTAAGTTCGCAAATACAAGGGATATGAATGGCTTGCTGCAATTTATGTCCCATTATGTCCTATAATCCAGAAAAAAATATTAGAAATAAAAAGTCAATCCTCCAAACTTCAATCTGTAGTCAAATTTGCCGAATTAAGTAATTCATTGTTTATTTAGTTGCTTCATTTACGCAAGTGAACGTTATCCAAACAAACCAATTATATAATCATGGTGTACGAGGACAGTACTTACTACATTTACGTGTGAATTAAATGATTTGAATTGATTGACTCATATTATTCTGCATAGATTACCTTGGAAGAAATTTTCATAAATATGTAGTACATATCACATGTACATCTGAATCTGAATGATAAGAAGATAGACTCGCATCGGACTGCATATAACTTTTATATCGAAAATTTTTGATGCGCAACAATTTCTCGTATAATACTACGGACATGATCAACATTCTTTAAGGTTTTAAAAAAGCGGACAAAATATACTAGTAAACATGATAATTAATAATACATTTCCATTTTTGCGATTCTGAAAGTTTTATGTAAACAATGAACTAAAGGGGACGCATTAAACGAAAGAGAACAATGCGTATGGTGGGACGCATCTATCAAGAATCAATGGGTTCCGCGGCAATTTTTATGCATCAGAGACGCAGGACGCAGAGGTAGATTAACCCCTGTTGTAATACAAATATCTTCATGTTAACTAGAAACTGGATTTTCATGGTAGAATGTCAAGAGATACCGGTAGACTCATAGAAGCTAGAACCATGAGTAATTCTACTCTTATTTTCATAAATCTTCAACATTTAATCAGAGCCCCAAATAGTCTTCAGTGCACAACTTTCATATTTCATACACAGATTAATGACCATGAGAGTAACATGCATATTAATTTTTTTATGTTAGAAAAAACAAAAATCCATGGAGAATGAAAATGATAAAAATGATTAAAGATTGAGAAAAGATGAAAAACATGAAAATATAACATTCTTATTCTATTTTTGACAGACTTTACTTGGTAACCTGATGAATTTTGAGCCAAGAAGAACTCAGGATGATGCTGCAGCAGATGAAGAGCTGAACAAGTACACAACTCAGTTCTATGAACTCGGTGGTATTGAGGTTAGTGGCTGAACTAGTACATAACTCAGTTGTATGAACTCAGTGGTATTGAGGTTAGTGGCTGAACTAGTACATAACTCAGTTGTATGAACTCAGTGGTATTGAGGTTAGTGGCTGAACTAATGCACGACTCCATTCTATGAACTCTGTGATATTGGGGTAAGTGGGGCCACAATTAAAAAATTGTTTGTTTCCCCTCCCCCCGGGTCTGTTTTTTTCAAGTGACCCGGCAGGCGGGTACCTTTTTTTTTTTTTTTTTTGCTGCCACAACTACCTGTATCAAATATGTTTAAAGACTTTTGAATCCAAATTGCACATTACTGGACTCCTTACAGCTGCGCAGTCACACTCTGTGTTTCTAATTGATATGATAAAGACTAAGAGCTGGCAGCCGGCGATTTCTCACCTCTTACTTCGGGTAAAATCGCCGCCTGCTTTCCGTAAAACATTGGGTAATCAAAGATTACATAGCTCGCCGTTGCAGGTTTTTGTCAAAATCAAATAACTTCCAAAATACAAAAAGTATTGTCATAAGGATTCTATGCATCTAATGTTAGTCTCATCCGTTAGAGAGCTAAAGATACAGCCAAAGTATGAGTAATTGAATAGTTAATGGTTAAGGTCAAAGTCCAAGGTCAACGTCACTGGGTCAAAGGTCATGGTCTCGAAAGGTCCCATCAGAAGAAATCTACATGTGAAATATAAAAGCCCTACCCCTTATAGTTCAAGAGATATAGCCCAGGTTTAAGTTTTTGAAAAGTAGAACAAAGTCCAAGGTCAAGAGGTCATGATCTCAAATGAAAGATATCATAAGGTATGTACTTGTGAAATATGAAAGCCCTACCCCTTATGGTTGAAGAAATATAGCACACTTTAAGGTTTTTGAAAAGTAGGTCAAAGTCCAAGGTCACTAGGTCAAAGATCATGTTTTCAAATGAAAGGTCTCGTCACAAGGTATCTACACGTGAAATATGAAAGCCCTACCCCTTATGGTTGTAGAGATATAGCCCAGGTTAAAGCTTTTTCTACGGACGACGCCAAGCTAAGGGTATGGCATTACTGATTAGCTCGGACTGTCGTCCCGGCGAGCTCAAAATATCCGTTGTGTCTCAATTTCTATCGCTGGTAAAGTATGAAATGTTTATTAATTACGTTGTCCTATAAAACCTATTCTATATAAACAAAATTGTCCCAAGATACTCGATAAATATTTCCGCAACAAGTGTTTCAGCGCGGCGTAACGGGTCATTTTACGGCAACGTCAAATCTGCGAGAATAAGATATACTATAGAACGATTACATCTCGACTTTTTTACGACTTGTAAATATTGAATTTGTATAGATATTGACCACACGCAACCACGAGTCACGGACTATAAATGACCGGCGTTTTCCAGTGCATAATAAAGATGAAATAAGTTTGTATACCTTTCTTTCTCGGTCTGTTTATTGTATGTAAACAGCGTAAGCGAAAAATAATTATAAGAACACATAAAAAATTCATTGTAATATTGAGTCTATTGATAATGACATTCACGATGCAAAAAGTTAGCACGGACCGCCGACAACCGCTAGAGAAATGTAGGTCAATCATAATAACCGAGTACTTTGATCAGGTAGTAGTTTTCTTATTCACTCGATTATATGCATTTAGATATTGTCTGAATTTTGGCCCACTCAGCGGATCCTTCCAAATAAGCGATGGGTCTTCATAGCGTTCAAACGCCTATCCGTGAAACGAGATTTCATAAGTTGAGGAACTAGATTGGGCACATGCGTATACATGTAAAGATGGGAGCCCACAATACCTGTCGCACTCGCAGAATTCAAAATAGGCACATGCTTGTTTGAAATTTTACATCCGTAGACCGAGCGCTCGTCTATCATGACTTGCGACTGAACATGCTCAGTGTTCTCAAAAACTTTGGGAGGATATTTACAATAGGCATGATAGAGAGACATAATGATCGATGTACCAATAATACGTAAACTGACAGTTCAAAGCCAACGGGAATGGGGGGACGGGCGTTTACAGCAAGATTTCTTATAATAATGCAAGAATTAGAAAGCTATTGAGATGATTTACAATTTTATTTGGATACAATATTGTAACGTTGAAACTGAAAATGGACATAGCCGTGATTCGATTTCTGAAAAAAAAAATATCGGACTTTTTGGCTATAAAAAAATCTGACTCGGCGGCGTTTTTCCTGACCCGGTCGGGGCGAGGGGAAACAAACAATTTTTTAATTATGGCCTGGCTAAACAAATACACAACTTAGTTCTATGAATTCAGTGGTATAGAGGTAAGTGGCTGAACAAGTACTCAACTCGGTCCTATGAACTCTTTGGTATAGGGGTAAGTGGCTGAACAAGTACACGACTCAGTTCTATGAACTCTGTGGTATTGAGGTAATTTGCTGAACAGGTACATGTACACGACTCAGTTCTATGAACTCTGATATTGAGGTATGTGACTGAACAAGTACACGACTCAGTTCTACGAACTCGGTGGTATTGAGATACAATGTACATGTAAGTGGCTGAACAAGTACACAACTAAGTTCTACGAACTTGGTGGTATTGAGGTAAGTGGCTGAACAAGTACACAACTCAGTTCTATGATTCTGTGGTATTGAGGTAAGGTGCATCTAAGTTGTTCAACAAATAAAGATTTGAACAAGAACATGACTCAGTTCAATGAACTTTGTTGTATAGAATGAAGTTGTTCAGATAAAGAGCTGAACAAGTACAGGACTCAAGATCTATTAAGTCATAGGTATTGAGGTGAGTTGTTGAACAAGACTCAGTTCTATGAACTTATTGCTATTGAGTGAGTAGTTGAACCAGTACATTGTACACAGCTCAGTTGTATGAACTTAGTGCTATTGAGGTAATTGAACGAATTCATAACTCATTTCTATGAACTCGGTGGTATTTAGATAAGTGGTTGACTAAGCACACAACTCATTTCTGTTTATGAAAAATACCCAACCACTATACCATATTGAATATACAAGTACATATATAGTACTACAGTTACATGTATATAAAATGAAATGGTAATATTTCTACATGTATGATTATTGTTTCATTATGAGTAATGTATTCATTATAACACTAAGGACTTGAATTGATTGCGATGTAGGTCTGTTACTGTCTTAACACTAAGAGTCTGCTACTCCTGCTGATACATGTAGATGTGAGAACACAATGTAGGTCAATATTCATCACACTCAAATATGTTTATACTGTACTTCTGAATGTTGATTTATATGTATTTTTCTGTTTTACAGGTGTTACTGAGGATTCTAATGGCAAATACATTATTCCCTCCTGGAGGCAAAAGATCAAAATTTACAGGTACATTATGATAAGGGGAATAACATGTTCTTATACATTAAGTCATTAAAAATTTAGAAGTACTGCAATGCATCAGCAGTCACGAGAATTAAAGAGTAATGATTGGTCTTGAAAGCAAAAGACAGTCTTCACAAAACTTTTTTTGAACAACAAGCCTGAAGACAAATTTTGCTGACCAATTGTATACATGTAGTTTGTTGGACAATTATACTAGCCCAGCAGAATCAGGCATCAGGCTAGTGAGTTTTCATAGACTGATAATTTTTTCCCTTTCTTTGATGAATGAATTAAAACTATAGTAAACATGAATGAGATAGAAATGTGTTTTATTGTAGGTATAGGATACCAGGAGTCAGAGGTATTACTGAGAATTAAAAGCTTGGTGATAGAAATTCTCACAAAGTTTCACATGTCTGTAAGTAAAACTCACAAAAAATTCACATGAAGGCACATCTTTTTTACAAAGTTCTACATAGCTTTTATTATAAATTTTTCACAAAAATGTGGCATTCAACATATCTAAAGTAAAAAATATCTTGTAAGTCAGTATTTTCACAAAGTGTACTGTACTTTCAAATTTTTTTCCCCAAAAAGATCTACTCAAAAATTAAATCAAGTTTCCTGCATTTTTGTGTGTATTGATTTATCTGTAGGTGATAGGAGAGAGGGTGATGAACAAGCTGGTGGATTATGAGATTCTGAACTACGTGTTCACACTATTGGCACATCAGAAAACATTTATCATAGCCTGCCAGCTTATAGAAGACATGCTACAGTCCACAAAGGAAGTTCTAGATCTACATAAGATCAGTAAGTACATGTGACCTTAACTATGTGTTCATACTAATGGCACATCAGAAAACAATTATCATAGCCTGACAACTGATAGAAGACATGCTACAATCAACAAAGGAAGTGCTAGATCTACATAAGATCAGTAAATACATGTGACCTTAATTATATACATTTATCATAGCCTGTTAACCATATGTTTCCACATTACTGGCACATCAGAAATCATCATAGCCTGTCAACTATGTGTTCACACTACTAGCACATAGAAAACATTTATCATAGCCTTTCATCTACACTATTGGCATATCAGAAAACATTGATCATAGCATGTCAACTATGTGTTCACACCACTGGCACATCTGAAAACATTTATCATAGCATGTCAACTGTGTGTTCACACTATTGACACATCCGAAAAAATTTATCATAGCATGTCAACTATGTGTTCACACTTGTGGCACATCCGAAAACATTTATCATAGCACGTCAACTTTTTGTTCACACTACTGGCACATCCGAAAACATCTATCATAGCCAATCAGCTGATAGAAGACATGTTACAGTCCACAAAGAAGTTCTACATCTACACAAGTTAAGTAAGTGAGCGTGTGGTTAAGTATGTGTGTAGCCGTAGTTAGGACATCTTTAGAAGTATGCATTTTTGGCAAAATGTTGCATTCTGAATAGAGTGCAATTAGGGAGAGAAATTTCTTTCAAAAAGCAGCGTGAACTACATGTACATGTAGTTATACAATTTACATGTATGTAGACACAGGACATCGTATATAACCACATGTACATACATTAACATGCAGGTAGATTGGATATTATCCCAAATTGGATAGACAGGATTGTTGAATGTCTGAAGACATCAGAGAGGTCAGGAATGCAGAATACATCTATGTAAGGCGATTAAAGTTTAAAGCTTACATTAAATAGCACTGATAGACCTATAACTGACAAAATTCTATTATTTATGACAGTAGAATTATTGATTTATATATGGATTTACTTATCATAGCTAGCATCCGATGGTTAACTTATATATTGTATTTATTGTAGCTAACGTCAGACAGTTGATTCAGGCGCTCACAGATCCACAGCTGGCAAACTTCTGTCGTATACTCGCTGTAGCAATATCAGACCTAGACATTTACGAAAATAAATCTTCATGTAAGTACCCATGTACATGAATATGAGATTTTCCCATATGATTTATAATTATTCTGGTCAACAGAAAACATACATACATGTATAAGAAATATGGAAATGATGGTATACTAAAATTTTGATAAAATCTGCTCAAGCCATTTGTATGAAATTAATGTTTTCTCGGACTTAATGATTGCAATATAGCTTGTCTGTTCTTGCTAGCATGTTTTGAATTTTGTTATTTTCAGTATTTGCACAGAACAAACAGAAAAGAACAAAAGGCTTTGTGAATGTTCGAGACATTAATCAAGGTAAATATAGCACATACATGTATATGTACACCTACTTCTGTTTAGCTTCTGACAAAACATGCGTAATTACATAAATCATGTCACATGAATACCTCCTATTAAGCTACCATTCCCCTGATACTTGCTGGAATTATGACTAAGAAAAGTAAGATTCTGGCCGATGAAAAGATGTTTTCATTGCATGCATCTGTGAAACATGAGATTTTTCAAGAGTTACATGTAAGCAGAATACAAGACTAAAAAAAATTTAAATTTCTAGATTATAAACTGTCTGCACATTCCTTGTTTTAAAAAAGGAATAGAATAGAATTCCAAATTGATTGAATAATTAAATGTAAATTTTCTGAATTTCACTGAACCCTGGACACATACATGTAGATAATTACCATTTAAAAGTCAGTTGTAGGCTTGACCTAAATCATAAGGATAAAAAATTTAGTTCTGTATTCAAATGTACATGTAGATTTATCTGATTAATTACTACACTTTAAGAAAGAAAAATAGGAAATTAAAATATGCATATACATTTTGTATTTCTTACAGAATTATTACTAGGAATTCCAGAACTGCTGCCCAGGCTTGTTGGTTTGGCTGTCGTCAGAGATTGTAAGTTTATCACTAAGTCGATTTTTTACCAGGGTTGATCTACTTTTTACATCTAGAATTAGTTACTGGCATGTGAATTTTAACTTTGAATTTTTAGCTCACCTCGACGAAGTTGAGTGAGCTTATGCTATAACCCCACGCGTCCGCGTTCGGTTAAGAAGTTTGGGGTAGCTCAGTATCTGACAAAGTACTAATGCTACAGTAACCAAACTTGCACAAGTGATTCATCTTTGGATGCTGAGGTGAACCCATGCATCGTATGCAGCATCTGACCTACATTTTCCGCTTGAGTGACTCGGTTAAGAAGTTTGGGGTAGCTCAGTATCTGACAAAGTACTGATGCTACAGTAACCAAACTTGCACAAGTGATTCATCTTTGGATGCTGAGGTGAACCCATGCATCGGATGCAGCATCTGACCTACATTTTCCGCTTGAGTGACTTGGTTAAGAAGTTTGGGGTAGCTCAGTATCTGACAAAGTACTGATGCTACAGTAACCAAACTTGCACAAGTGATTCATCTTTGGATGCTGAGGTGAACCCATGCATCGGATGCAGCATCTGACCTACATTTTCCGCTTGAGTGATTTGGATAAGAAGTTAGGGGTAGCTCAGTATCTGACAAAGTACTAATGCTACAGTAACCAAACTTGCACAAGTGATTCATCTTTGGATGGCGAGATGGACCCATGCATCGGATGCAGCATCTGACCTACTTTTTCCACTTGAGTGATTTCGCTTTTAAAAGCCAATATTGAGCAAAGTATAAGTGCTACATGTACCAAACTTGCATATTGGATGTATCTTTGATCAAACTTTCATAAAATGACCTTGACCTACTTTTTCCGCTTGAGTGATTTTGCCTTTAAAAGCCAATATTGAGCAAAGTATAAGTGCTAGATGTTCCAAACTTGCATATTAGATGTATCTTTGATCAAACTTTCATAAAATGACCTTGATCTACTTTTTCGACTTGAGTGATTTTGCCTTTAAAAGCCAATATTGAGCAAAGTATAAGTGATACATGTACCAAACTTGCATATTGGATGTATCTTTGATCAATCTTTCATAAAATGACCTTGACCTTCTTTTTCCGCTTGAGTGATTTTGCTCTATAAAGCCAATATTGAGCAAAGTATAACTGCTACATGTACCAAACTTGCATATTGGATGTATCTTTGATCAATCTTTCATAAAATGACCTTGACCTACTTTTTCTGCTTGAGTGGTTTTGCCTTTAAAAGCCAATATACATGTACTAAGAAATATGTTTGAATTGAATTTTGCTGTCACGAGGTGAGCTTCGTAATCTGTGATTACCTATGTTTGTCAAAATGAATCAAAAAGTAAAATGTATAATCTGAGTTTTGATACAGATTGACGCACTTGTAAAAATAATTGCCTTTGAAAAATGTTTTGTTGCTTGATGATCAAGTTTTTGTACTGAAATAGGTATATAAAGTCTACAATTATTTGATAAGGATTCATTAGAAATTAAGGCTGTGTCACATTCATGTCATACTAGAATACTGTAAGAACAGATAAAAAGTACATGTAGTTTCAAGGACAAAGTCTATTTTGTCTCCTCTTATTTAAGTGGGCGTAACTTTCTAATTTTAGACACGCCCCGTTTCCGTGGAATGGTGAGTGAGCTGGACTGCTGGATGGAATGGGTGGAGAACCAGATGGCAGAGGAAATGGACGAGAATCCAGGCCAAGATGATCTGGAGGATTTTATTGGAGGTATTTACATGTATACGTGTTGTCAAAAGTCTTGATTGTTACAACACTTTGAATTAAGTTTCATTCCAGTGTTGTCAGTAATGTTCTTCTTTGTTAATCGTAAGATTAGGCCATGTAAAATAAAATCTATGTTTCTCAGAAACCGCCGCGCGCTATGATTTGCCGCCGACGAGACGTTTTTATTGCAACTTCAGAAAAAAATATCCGCCGTGTCTCATCCTCGATCGTCGATTAAAAATGAAATATCCATTTATTTCATTGAACATGTTTATTGTCCGGTAAAATAGTCAAAACTGTACCCGATGAATAAATACTTTTAAAAGCCCATATAAATCACGACATGTTCCGTATTTACGTTACGGGTAAAGACTTTATCCACGCGTCGTTTAAATGGAATAGTATAGGATATACAAACAACGTGCCGACGCGTGGCGCGGACACTTGGACGGCTGGTTATTCGCGTGTTTAATACATCGAGTATTACATGTGTTAAAACGTTCGTATAGTTTTCTCCATTGATCTCCACAGCATATGTAAATACCTATGCCGAACAATAGCAAGTGTCCATTGTAATACTTCCAAATCCATTAATAATGACGTTCACGTTGTAAAAAGTATAAACAAGGACCGCCGACGAACGCAAGTTAAATCCTTAATATGAATAAAAGAATGTATATTGTACCCGGGCCGTGTACATTATTTTATCAGACGGTGGTCAACGCTGAACACTTCATTCGATTTCTAAAGATTCTGCTTCATCCAGACTTGACTTTCGAAGATATACGCTATCGGCCAAATTTTTATTTACCATATGAACTGATCCATCCGAGGAAGGGAGGGCTCATATTAAATTTGAACTGGGTTTAAACAAGACGTGAGCAAATAACAGCCGTCGAGTCTCTTACGCGATTCTACTAAATACTCACGGCAATCAACACTTGTCATACTTCGTATATCAAATTATGAATTGATCAGCTACTTCCATTCAGACAGATAAGCTACGTCTCCCCGTTCTCAGAAGGAATAGGCTATTTTACTTTAAAAAAATCAACTTATTTACAGAAGAAAGTCATAAATTTTAATGAACATATACCATTATTTTGACTGACGTTTCAAAGACAGTTTCCTATGAAGAAAAACGGGATGGGAGGGGGGAATAGTTTTTTTGCCTTTCATGAAAAATGGGGGGGGGGCTTAAACAGGACAGACGATTTCTTTGCCTTACATGAATAATAAGAGTACTCTTGATGAAAAAAAAAAAACAAAAAATAAAAACCCTACCTACCTTGCTACTTTTTTTAGACCCAATAATCTGAGAAACATAGATTTTTTTTTATATGGCCTTACATACAATTATATTCAATAGAATCAATCATCAAATACATGTACTTACCTGTATAAGCATTTGGAAACTAAATCTTTCTTCTCATATAAAGACTTCTGGAAGCATCTCATTTGGCTTCAGTTTCTGGTTGTTATGAAATATCTAATTTATCATACATGTACCTTTTCTATATTATCTGATTATTCAATTCCTTTGCATGTGAAGCAAATTTTCTAATGGTAAAGTAAAGCATGGAAAAAAAAAGATTGAAAAAATATTACAACTTGTGCTCTTTTTATTCAAGGTATATCTGAGCCTACATCGGCTGGAGGTCCCATGAACATACAACAAGGTCTCAAAATAACAGAGGAACTCGTACAAAGAGTGGAGGTGGTCTATGTTCTAGGACTGTTCTTACTCGGAAAACATCGCAAAAAGGTAACACACATATAACCAGTAGTAAGGAGGGGGATGGATAAGGGTATACAACAAGGTCTCAAAATAACGTAGGAACTCGTACAGAGAGTAGAGGTGGTCTATGTTCTAGTACTGTTCTTACTTGGAAAACATCGCAAAAAGGTAATTTATCTAATGCATTGAGTATCATACAAAATGAAACTATGGGAAGAAAGGGGGTTGACATACATGTAGAAATACTAGAAAAAATGTATACCAGTATTAAGAAATTTTTAAAGCTGATTTTTGAGTTGGCAAAGCCAACTCTCATTGCTATGGCTTTCAACTTTGCACTTGATAACCCTGCACGGACCAAACAACACACAATGTTACTGGCGCAGTAAGAAATAGGACCACTACGATTTGACAAAAGAACATATTAGACGACAGACGTTTAAGTTCAAGTTGTAAATAATGGGTTAAATGCATTATGAGAATGCAAAAAAATGCTACAAGGAACGATGCTACAGGAATAGCGATCACATGTTGATGTCAGTACATTAAAATATGGCGCATCTTTTTTCTTTGTACTTCCCTCCTCTGTATAAGGAGCACCCCATTTTTAGATAGATAGGTAAACGTATTGTATTTAGGATAAAAAAGACCTTAGATTAAAAAAAAAAAAAATTGTGGATGGGTAGAAGACTAAAGACAAGTAAATAAATAAATAAATCAATCAATAATATTTATTTAAAGTCAGACATAATTTATAACAATCAACATTAGCTCTGATGAGCTATTTACCGACTAGGAAAAAAGGTTTTTCAGTTTGATACTTAATAAACCTAAGATGTTGGTTTTAAGTTGGTCAAGAAGTTTCAAAAGCAAATATCTCCTAAAGTAAAAGTGATAGGACATTATACTTCATACATACACCCACAACAATTGCAACAAATTTGACATATGATCATATTGACCTTGAACTCTGACCTCAAAATCAGTTATTTGGTTAAGAAGTTCTATCATTTTATATATTTCCATACTTTTTTTTTTTTAGATTTGAGACAACTCTTGAGTTGTGACAATCAGAATTGAGGCATAGATTTGGAGTTTGATTTGTGCCATTTTTATACTTGTCTTCTGTATGTTCGTCTCAATGTTACTTTTTGCCAACTCGCAGGACTTTCAGTCCTTTGATTCTTGAAATTAGGAATGAGGCTGTCATATTTCACAAATACATGTACATTTACTACATGTATATATTAAAAGATGGATATATTTTGATACAAAGAAATTTGGCCTAGAAATGTTGATATTCGATAATAGAATCTGATCTTGTATGTCATTGGGTATACATGTATCTCTCCCATATGCTCTTTGAAGTTTGTAACAATTTTTTCCATAGAGAAAATAAAAGTAAAAGAAATACAAATCACGAAGGAAAAAAAACGTTCTCTACATTTTGTACCTGTAGGTACAAAGAAAACTAGCTGAACTCAAACTAGCACCTGGACTGAGTGAGCTGTTCGATCAATTCATCTGGAAATGCCAAGTGTAAGTTTACATGTACCTAAGCCATAAAGTAAAATGGTACAGCTTTGTTTCTATATAAGATGTACCCTGTCTAGATTAATTTGTGAATTAAAAGTTTGTAAATAATCTTAAAAAATGAAGATACAATTTAATAATTTATATTTAATTCAGATTTTTCCAAGAGGAACAACAGAAAATTAAAGAGAAAAATTTTTATAGTCTGTGTAATCAAGATTTATGCATGTATGAGTAAAGACATTGATAAAATTTGGAAATCCTATTCCAGAAGCAGTAGATACAACCATAGCCGACACAGATTAAGGGGACATAATGCTGCCTGTGAATGTAGTCCGGTAAGTTTATAAACACAGATTAAGGGGACATAATGCTGCCTGTGAATGTAGTCCGGTAAGAATATAAACACAGATTAAGGAGACATAATGCTGCCTGTGAATGTAGTCCGATAAGTTTATAAACACAGATTAAGGGGACATAATGCTGCCTGTGAATGTAGTCCGGTAAGTATATAAACACAGATTGAGGGGACATAATGCTACCTGTGAATGTAGTCCGATAAGTTTATAAACACAGATTAAGGGGACTTAATGCTGCCTGTGAATGTAGTCCGGTAAGTTAAGAAACACAGATTGAGGGGACATAATGCTGCCTGTGAATGTAGTCCGGTAAGTTTATAAACACAGATTAAGGGGACATAATGCTGCCTGTGAATGTAGTCCGGTAAGTATATGAACACAGATTAAGGGGACATAATGCTGCCTGTGAATGTAGTCCGGTAAGTTTATAAACACAGATTAAGGGGACATAATGCTGCCTGTGAATGTAGTCCGGTAAGTATATAAACACAGATTAAGGGGACATAATGCTGCCTGTGAATGTAGTCCGGTAAGTTTATAAACACAGATTAAGGGGACATAATGCTGCCTGTGAATGTAGTCCGGTAAGTTTATAAACACAGATTAAGGGGACATAATGCTGCCTGTGAATGTAGTCCGGTAAGTATATGAACACAGATTAAGGGGACATAATGCTGCCTGTGAATGTAGTCCAGTAAGTTTATAAACACAGATTAAGGGGACATAATGCTGCCTGTGAATGTAGTCCGGTAAGTATATGAACACAGATTAAGGGGACATAATGCTGCCTGTGAATGTAGTCCGGTATGTATATAAACACAGATTGAGGGGACATAATGCTGCCTGTGAATGTAGTCCGGTAAGTTTATAAACACAGATTAAGGGGACATAATGCTGCCTGTGAATGTAGTCCGGTAAGTTTATAAACACAGATTAAGGGGACATAATCCTGCCTGTGTATGTAGTCCAGTAAGTTTATAAACACAGATTAAGGGGACATAATCCTGCCTGTGAATGTAGTCCTGTAAGTATATGAACACAGATTAAAGGGACATAATGCTTCCTGTGAATGTAGTCCGGTAAGTTTATAAACACAGATTAAGGGGACATAATGCTGCCTGTGAATGTAGTCCGGTAAGTATATAAACACAGATTAAGGAGACATAATGCTGCCTGTGAATGTAGTCCAGTAAGTTTATAAACACAGATTAAGCGGACATAGTGCTGCCTGTGAATGTAGTCCGGTAAGTACATGTATATAAACACAGATTATGGGGACATAATGCTGCCTGTGAATGTAGTCCGGTAAGTACATGTATATAAACACAGATTATGGGGACATAATGCTGCCTGTTAATGTAGTCCAGTAAGTTTATAAACACAGATTAAGGGGACATAATGCTGCCTGTGAATGTAGTCTGGTAAGTATATAAACACAGATTAAGGGGACATATTGCTGCCTGTGAATGTAGTCCGGTAAGTTTATAAACACAGATTAAGGGGACATAATGCTGCCTGTGAATGTAGTCCAGTAAGTTTATAAACACAGATTAAGGGGACATAATGCTGCCTGTGAATGTAGTCCGATAAGCTTATAAACACAGATTAAGGGGACATAATGCTGCCTGTGAATGTAGTCCGGTAAGTACATGTATATAAACACAGATTAAAGGGACATAATGCAATGTCTTAAGGGAAAAAATCAACATCAGGAAGAATATCCTCTCTTATATTTGTAAAGTTTGTCATTTTTGACATTATTTACCTTAATTCAATGAATTTGTATATGACACTGTTCATTCAGGTCTGTCATATCTTCAGAAATAATAATAAAACTAAAAAATATCCAAGTATACAATGTCCTTCTGTTAATAAGTATGCTGAGTGTTATTACTGTTCAGACTTTAATGATTTAATGTCTCTTGTAGGAGGTAGCATTAAAGATCCAGTTTTTACGACTTGTACACAGCTTCTGTGATCATTCAGAGTAAGTTATACTTTGTAACTTGATTGTATGAAATTATGATCTCAATTCAAGATTATTCCAATGATAGATTAATAATGTCTTGATAATTGGTTGATGATGTTTGGATGCAAATGTTATAACATTATCTGGAAATACAAGGACAAGGGGAAACAAATACAAATTGGAAAAAAAAACATAGCAGATTGAACATAAGGAAATTCAGCTTTGCGCCTAGAATAATCAATGCATGGAATAGTCTCCCTGACAGTGTAGTGGATGCTGATACAATTAACACCTTCAAGAATAGATTGAACACCCACTGGAAGAACCAGGATATTAAATTCCACCCTACTTGCATCACCCCCTATGCTACAGATGAAAGATTTGGCTCAAACACTAGAGAGGATCTGGAGGGTCATTTGGCCAATGGTTAGATCCCAACAGGAGGTAACAGGTAACAGTGCCAAATACATGTATTACAAACTACATGTACAAAGTTTTATAGTGATTACTTATATACAATGTAGTAAGAGTGGGTTCTTCTTTTCCAGCTATAAACACTTGCTTCTCTCCAAAAATGAACTGAATGAGGTCAAGAGAATCAATGGTAAGTACTTGTACATATGGACAGTAAGCTCTCCTCATCTCATGTCATATATGTTATACAATTGAGAATATTCCATCTAAAGTGCACATTTAAATGTATGTTCACATTTTATATACACATGTAGCTTTTTACGTACTCAAAGCCTCTTTTGATGATACATCAAGTGTGATATACATTTACTTTCATTGAGACAAAATAATGTTGATGTTTTTCAGCTAAAGCAGGTTCTTTGGCATTAGCCAATTTAGAGGGTGTCAACAAGTAAGTCAAGTCTTTGTTTTTATGCCCCTGTAATCGAAGATTCGGGGGCATATAGTTTTTGTCCTGTCCGATTGTATGTTTGTCTGTTTGTCCGCAAAAACTTTCCCCTTGGCCATTACTTTTGAATGGTAAGGGATAGGGCTTTGATATTTCACATGTGTATTCCTTGTGACAAGATCTTTCCATGGATACCGAAGTTTTTGACCTTATGACCTTGACCTTGGAGTTTGACCTACTTTTGAAACTTAACTTGGCCATAACTTTTGAGTGGTACATGTAAGAGATGGGGCTTTGATATTTCAAATGTGTATTTCTTGTGACAAGACCTTTCCGCGGATACCAAAATTTTTGACCTTGTGACCTTGACCTTTGAGTTTGACCTACTTTTGAAAAACTTTAACCTTGGTCATAACTATTGAATGGTAAGGGATAGGGTTTTGATATTTCACATCTGTATTCCTTGTGACAAGACTTTTCCATGGATACCAAAATGTTTTACCTTGTTACCTTGACTTTGGAGTTTGACCATTTTACAATTTTTACTGACGAAGGTGCTGACCGGGACATTTGTGTTTCACAAACACCTTTTTTTTTTATTGTAAATGTATCTATAATATCAGATTATGCAGTGTTAAAATTCTCTCCCACTATTTTTATTAGAAAGATGACTTCAATCATTGTAAACAAGGATGATTAGAAAAATAAAAGCAAAATTTGAATAATTTTTCAAAAAGTTATGAACCAAAGAAATTTTCAATTTCATGAGTCATTCAGAGTCTTTAGATGAAAACGACTACATGTACTTAATTTACAACAATAATTTGATTAAATGTGAAAATTGTAAGTGTTTAATGATACATATGTTTATGATTTTAAAAAAAGATGACAGAAACAATTCAAGTAAACTTAAGAAGGCACTAGAGGTATAATACTCTACATGTACTTCTGGTTGTTTTGATAACAGAAGAATTGGATACCACGAAGTTGGCCGAAGACACACGACTTCAGCAATGTTCGGGACCATACATTTTCATGGCTTGTTGAATGATACATTACAAAATATCTAAAGATAAGCAAGATATTGAAGTACATATTTTCTAACCTTTTCACAATGTTTTTTATTATACCCCTGATACCCTATTATTACAGACAGCTGATGTGTAAAGGGAGTAAAGGTTTATTAACGAAGATCGTAGAGGTGATGAAGAAGGAACCCACTACGTCTACGTTCAGATTCTGGTTAGCAAGAGCCGTTGAAAGTTACTTACGAGGGAGTACATCATACTGTGATCAAATATTCCTGATGAGGCGAGGTTTGTTACAGGTATGTAATGTATAGTTTGGGTGTTAAATGTTAACCATTTGTCTGTTTAGCCATTTCTACGTAAGAAGAACTTGGAATACATGTACATGTCGGTGGCCATATGTGAATCCCATGCTAGTCTTATGTTTTATGGTATGGAGCTTAAGAAAAGAGGTTTTTCTTCTTTACTTATGAAAGAAAAGACGATCTTATTTTGAGGAATGAATACATATAATTCATACTTATGGAAGAAGGAAAGGATGAAAAGAGTAAAAGAACTTGAAATTGTTGAAAAGATGATTGATAAAAAGATTAGAAATCATAATGTTTTTCTGCTTTAGCATGTAGCAAGTAACATTGTGGAGCATGAGATTCGACACAAGGAGATTTTACAGAGTAGCTTTGATCTGCTAGGGGAACTGGTCAAGTTTAACGTAGAGGCGTTTAAGACGTTTGAAGAAATCCTGGTATCACAACCCAAGGTAGGAGAAGATAATTGTATATTAAACACACCAAATATCAATGTAAACAGTCATTAACTTAATGATGCACTTTATGATGTTCCCAATTATTGGTTGATAATTTCTTATTTGTGAAGTCTTTCAGTTCTGGTTATTAAGTTAATTATTTGCAAAATTTGGGAAAGTGAAAGTTTTTGAAGTTGCTGATTTTCTTTTACTATTTACATGTATTTCTCCTTATAGCTTAACGATCTTTCACAACATATGATGTAAATTAAACAAAGTCAGGTTTTTAATTTTAATGGATCATTTATGGGTCAGATGAACTTTTCAGATAGTTGATTTGAAATTGTTTACATCTTCTTGTTAAATCTTACACTTCAATGTATATTTGTAGTTTGACAAGTTCATCAACACAGTGAACAGGAACCTGGTGGACTCTAACATGTTCATTAGAAGCCTTGTTCTCTCCTATGAACACTTACTCACCGAGGAATCAGTTTATATGGGTAAATTAATGATTTCTTATCTACATATACTGTACATGTACATACAAATAAATTGGGCCACACAAAGTTTTTTCTTTGTTAAGCGTCATCAGGTTGGTAGGAGTTCAGTGTATTGTTTGCTAAAAAACAAACAGTCTATTTCATTATTTTTCCATCACTATCCGTTTTTTTCATGGCAGAGTGTAGTTTCAACAATTTACAGTCTTAGAAAGTTACAGTCGTAGAAAGGTCAGGTAGCCTGAAAATTAACTAAAAATGATACATTTTTAAAGTCCTTACCATGAGATCCTAATCTCTTAGAAATTTATTTAGATATTCACGTCTCTCGGTTGTTTGCTTTTAATGGATAGGTACATGTAGATAGGTTTTCATTGCTCGACCTGATGCTTAACAAAGAAAAAAAACAGGTATGGCTTTAGATGCTATCAATGGATTGAAGAAACATGTGTGAGATAGTAATAGAAGAATACATGTATGTACGTGTATAGAATCCTTATTATTTTGATTGCTTGTTTTAAATGCACGTCAGTCGTCGTACATTTTAGTGATTAAAAGAGTGAGAAAATACATGTAATCAGTAATGATGTTTGAGATTGGAACACAGGAATCTTATCAATTTTGCAACATCAGTGATTCAGCAAGCTTTTTGGTGATTGAACATCTTTTGAAACTTGGATGAGAACCTGTCTAGGTTATTGTTCAGATGAATTTTGATGGTAAAAATTGCTTCTCTTTTATAGAGTATGCCAAGAAAGAGAACAAGTTATTGATGTACATCAGTGATTTTAACAGACAGCTGGACTACCTGTATAAACTCATCAAAATCATCAATGTGCAGAATCTAACACAGGTCTGTTGTGATAAATATGTTGAAGTTATTATTAAGGTAAACACCAGACATCACAAAATTTCGCGATATTTTCATTGTGACGTCAAAATGAAAAGGCATGACAACACATCAAGGTGCTTCAAGACGGCGAGATCAGATGTGACGTCACAATGGAAAATTTTGCCAAATGATGTGATGTCTGTGTGTATAAGATCAAGGTAGGAACGGTCATACATGTATCTTTTATCTAGAAAATGGACCATTGATCCATACATGTAATTATGTTTCATGCAGTCTATTTTGAGTTTACTGCATTTGATTCTACCCTATAGTACAGATGTTAAACTGTACCTTCAGTTATTTTCATGTTTCGTATATCTGTCGTTACTTGAAGATTTCACATCACCTTGACATATGGTTATTAAAGGAAGGAGAGGAAGGGGAGGGGGAAATATATTTTTTTCTTAATTGATATCTACATGTACAAGTTGTTTACTCCATGTACATTTATATGTTTTGTTATCTGGTTTTTAGGAGAATGTGAGTTGTTTGAACACGACGTTAGTATTCCTGATGTTTGCCAATAGAAAGGATGCCTTACCCAGATATTTACAAGCCTTACATGACGAGAAGGAGGACGTATTAGAGGTCGGAGGCTCGTCAAATCTTCTACGGAACTTCAGGTCAGACATCCTGGGAAGCCATTTACTAGTATTTTAGAGTCTATGACCTGATACATAGCTTTTATTGTAGAGATTTTACCCTTGGTTTCATAAAGCTGTATTAACCCCATCTTTTTCTATTTTTGAAAGTATCTTAAGAATGTTGGGAATGAAGGAAAATATGAAATAAAAGTAGAAGAGCAGAACATTGTGACAAGATGAGATTATTGCAGATTTTTTTGCTGTGCACTGTAGAGTTGAATATTTTGAAACATTATATGAACACACTGTCCATCTTGTTTAAAGCCTTAACAGGTAAGACCCAGGGTCAGAAAGTCTTATTTGATTTCTTGCTGATTTTCACTGTTTTCATTCTTTATTTCAGGGAACTACTTATATTCTGGCAGGATCACTACCTACACAAAGACAAAGACTGTAGTGCTTTAGAAAAGGTAGGAATTTCATCTTTAAAATTACACCTGTATCTTGAGGCAATTCCGTCCTATCAATTGACAATTAACAGTCTGTATACCTGTCTGTTTACGTGTTTGAATCAATTTCTGAATTTTTTTTTGTTTTTGTTTTTTATGATTCATGTGTAGCTTTTAAATCTACATGTTTTAGTAATCCTTGCAGATCAGGAAAGACTCTTGTCTTATTTACAACTTTAATCAGGAAGATTTTAATCAGTTCTTGAAATACATGTACAATGTAGATTAGATACTGAAAAAAAAAACCTTGGTATTAGAATCACTGCAAGTAAATTATACAATTTTCTCTACGTTCACAAGGTATGGTGATCACTTTTAAAAACTTCTCATTCCTTTTTGCTTATTTTTCAGAGTTCTCGTATAAGTTTTGATTACTGGAAACAGACAGTGTCATTATTAGTAGTGGACGATAAGGAGAATAAAGCGGCCATCCTACACTATGTACAATCTCCTGTGGTTAGTGATAGACCAAACTGAGTTGTGTACGCATGTCATCAAAAGATGATGAGAGGTTTATAAGCGGCTTGTACCGAGTGACGAGTCCAAGTGTACAGGCTTATGTCCGCCAGTGTCTTTCATACCGGCATTTAGACATTTCACACAAGAATGAAATGGCCAAGACGGGTAATCTGAAAGTTGTACTGGACAGGGAAATGTTTTAACGGAAAAAGAGGAGGGGACGGCAGAACGAGATTTACGATAATGTAGGGCAGAGTAATATTGTACATGTATATGTTGATCGAGTAGAAGAAGTGAATATGATTGAAAAGTTGAAAGTATGGTGTGTTTAAGGCCAAAAGAATGTAATCTGTTGTTGGTTGTTCTGAATTTTGCAGCTTTATTTGAATAGACTATATTGTCTTTCCCTCTCATGATTGCCAGTTATGTTATCGGTATATGTGAATCAGTACGTGTGTATAAAAGCTAGCCAAACTGATAGACGGAGTCCCATCATTGGCTTGTATTAAATGAAAAATGGACCATTTCAATGGGAAAAAACTGTTGGTTGGTTTGTTTACAGAAAAAAAAGAAAATGGATATAAATGAGACGGATATAAATGAGGAGTAGAGAGTTTATATGTGCTGATTGAATCAATGAATTGTATAGTGCTGGATGGAAATTAGAGCTACACAGTATTGAATGGATGTTAGAGCTGCAGTGCATGGGATGAAAGTTAAAGCTGCATTTTGCTGGATGAATTGAGCTGCAGTGTACTGTATGTATGTTTAATATGAAGTGTGTTAATTAGCATTGTGAGGTGCTCTATATTTAGCATTTAAGAGGATATTACGATAGGGTACCTTTTTCTCGTGTACATGTGTATTTAATTCAAATTCAAATTCGTCTTGCTATTCATTCTGAATCTAAATGTTTGTATTTGTTAATTTAAAAAAAATGCATAAAAATTCAAGTAAGACCTTTTGCATCGTTGGAGAAGCATTAAGAAATATACATGTATCTGTAAGATTTTCATGAACTTAAAGCATGAGACCGTGATGAATATTCTGTATGAATAAGACCTAGTAAGCACTATTTAGTTAAATCATTTAATTTGATTTTAAATCGTTATAAATTTTCCTTATTAAATTTTGCAATTTTTCAAAGTTACATAGACCTTTTTTTATATATATAAATCAGATATGAAAATACAGTAACTTCGTGTTGTGATACAAAAAAAAATATTGGTATGAATTGAATGTACAAATCAATGCAAGACTGCTATTCACATGAGATAACTTATTCTGTTCGCTTTTTCATCTTGATGATTGTTTGTGATACGCAATATAATGGTGATTGACTCATATTTGACCATACATGAAACAGAAAATGAAATTAAATGAAATTTGAAATTTCCAAATTTTATTCGAATTCAATGAATTGAAGATTTTATTTTTATATTTCCTCCGAGTTTTGTGTGAGGTATGTTCTATGTATATATGCTGGCATTAATTGATCTTGCATGCTTGTTTTTGTGTAAATGTTTAATGTTTTCTCTCCGCTCTCAATAAAGTCTTCACTGTTCACCGTTTACACAGGCTGTCCTTTGACAGTAAAGCATCCCAAAACCATTGTCTCAGATCAGTTATTTTCATGTAATGACATCTTCTTTCCTTTTATGTCATCTGTCAGGGACATACAGAGATAGGCTTGTCTGGCATCAGCCTGTGTTACACTTTGAGTTTATATCAGTGTTAATTTTCAGTGTAATGGGAATAGGTCCATGTGCCCTGGAATTGGGAAAATTTATATACATGTAATTTGGAAAAAAATTCTGTGTGAATCAGTATTGAGCACTTTTGTGTGAAATCAATTATCTTCCTTGATGCTTTCTTATCTTTCATATCTTGTCAAATTTAACTTCATTGAATTAAAAATCTCCCTTTTACATTAAAAAAAAAACTCGTCATATTTACAAAGTTTAACAGGAAAATATGTAATAATTATGGATAAGGAATTTTCTGTTTCAAATTGGGAAAAAATACATGTATAATATTTTACATTGGGAATTGGTCCTTATACCAGACCTAAATTGGTTAGAAAGTAAACACTGTTTATGTCTTAAACTTACCTGTTGTGTCTTTTATTTGCATGATGGGATTAAACTGTAAATGATGTTCAGTTACGTTCAAGGTCAAGGTCACTTTCTAGGTCAAAGTCAATCTTGCTACAAGCAACAAATTTGTTACCGATCAATCCAGTTTGTAACTGATAATATTTCTCAATCTTCAGTAATACATATTTCTCAATCTTCAGTAATACTTGCACAGTTCGTAATCATTTTCTCTGAACCTCTGATTCAAATCGGCAGTTTTTATGTCGCCTGCAATGCAAGAGTGACAAAAAGGGATAACTTTATCTCATTTTGATGTGGACCATCATCGTTCTTCATTAAAACATTTTCATTTGTTCTTACTGTAGAATTGTAACTCTTATCTGTCAGTACATGTTCTCATAAAAACAAACAGAATGCAGCAGAATTATTGATGATGTTCTCTTACCATCTAAATTTCATGTATTAAAGGTGCAATATGTTAAGGGAACTTGGGGTATGTACATCGTAGAAATGTCACAATGTCAATACAGGATATATGTATAAATAATGAATCTGTATGGTTGATAAAGAATCTCATACTTTATGTGTATGAATTTTGTCTTTGAAAGGACCTTGATAGGAATGAAAGTTTATTGTTTCTTTTTTTATTTGTTGAAAATATGTATAATATTGTACCATTGTAAATAAATATACACATTGTTGCCATTTTAAAATGTGTTGATTTCTATACCAAATTTGTACATGGACACACTAAGAATGTTTTACAACATTTTAGTCCTTGTGTATATGGTAATTATGAGCTAAATGCAAACATAGTCAATGGGAGGGGGGAACTCCTGGCTGACACATGCTGCGTGATAGAAGTTTAACATCCTTGTAGAACTGTCACCTGTAGGAGACCAACATACAGACATATTGGTTGATGGTGATCTGTAGCAACTTACAACCAAGGCATTGACATCATCAGAGAGTGAGGCAAACAAAAGATTTATAGCTCTTCTTTAGTATTTTTATGTCTAAGGAGAGTCACTGCAAATCTATTTTCATTCTGAGGAAAGAGGGAAGTTGGTAAAACTTGTTATATGATTTTTCAAAGGAGTTTAAAATTCTAATTTTAAACTGCATTGAAAATTCGTATATAACACTTATTTGTAAATAGGTCAACTTCAACTAAAATTACTTAAACCTCTGAAGCTCAACTGTCAATGACATGCAGTTTTAACCAAATATCTGTAACAGCGACAAAGGAAAGTCGAGAAACAAATCGCAGAAACTCCTGTAAATGTAAATCAACAGCAACGAATGATGGACGTGGTCTGTGGCTCATCAATCCGTAACTCCATAGCAAGTTTCATTATAACATCTTTAAAGAAAATTTTCTTGAAATGACAATTCTTGTGAGAGTAGATCGGGTAAAGTATAGATGACCTAAGAGACGGAGGAAAAGGAAAATGTTACCGAATTCTCTTATTTTTCGCTTTTTTCACTCCTTCAAAAAACCTAAATAACATGCATCTGTCACACTAAGTCTTGTTGCACGTGAGTCGGCTTGTTCGAGACATTGTTTATGGAGATGAGAAAACGTTGTACATGTGGATGATTATATAGTGGTATTTCCTTCACTTGATCTTTGAAAACCTTCTGAATAATCAAATGTAACAGAATTCATTTCATTTTTATGACGTATTTCTGTGCCTAATTTCCTCGTAATAAGAGTCTGGCCTTTTATGTTAACGCCGTTATAAAGGTGAACATGCTTGTTAAGTAAATGATCTGACTGGTTAATTGACGTATACAATAAACTGTCAATTAAAATTCCATGAAATAAATGATCGCGCGTCAATGTACTGTCAAAACCAACAATAAATGTCGGAGCAATTTGAAGTGACTGAATTCCAATTTATAACATGTACTTGAATGAAAGAATGTTTTATGCCCCCTTAATCTGGAATTATGAAAAATTATAGCTTTCGATATTTCAGTTTGGCTGTATGCTGGTTCATGTATGTGTCTGTTTGCCTGACTTTTGTCCGCAAAAAATTTAACCTTGACCATATCAGTTTAAGAGAAAGCTGAGATACCTAAGGGTTTATATTAAAATATGTAAATAAGGCAAGATCTTCATGTTTTATGGTACCAATATTTTTTACTTAGTGTGCTAGGAATTTGACCTAACTTGAAAATTTAATGATGGGGACGTTGCGAGAACGCTTTCACACGAAGCTATACGCTGTCGAACGCTCTTGGCATCGAAAAAATGTTGTCCATGCATGTACAAAATTGGCAGCGTGTGCCGAGCGTATTGGTCACACGCTCCGTGATCACTACTCATACGCAATGCAGTCGTTATGCACACGCTGCCATACGTTACATGAACGTTACTCACACGTCAATACACGTTCCGAACATGCACGTAAAACGGGTTCGACGATAGTCTATAGCGTTCGCGCAACGTGTTCGTAATGTGTACGGAGCGTGTTTCTAACGACTGCATGGCATTTTCTGCGTGTATGAAACGTTGGAGTAGCGACCAAACCACGAGGCGAGGCCAAGGTCATCATATATATTGAGTTAAAAGACCATAACTGTTTTATTCTTTAATTTCAGATATGATTCACCTCAAAATTTGCATGTTTCTTCAACAATACTTTTCTTTTTCAGAATTTTTTGTTTTTTTATAAACTAATTCAATATTGACCAATAAGTATGTTCTTACAGTTGGGTATTCCCTGGCTATTTTTAAACCGTGGTAGACGGCATCGTCGGAAACCCACAGCCTATTGCCCTACGATTGTATCTTATGTAGTAGAACGGAGAAGATGCCGTGGGTTTCCGACGATGGGTAGACGGTGATTTATTCAAGAGCGTCAGTGACGTTATCAGCCAAACAGAGACGTGTTATTTATACTTTATAGAATTAAATGCACCTAACCCGAAGCTATTGCATAGGTTACACTACATAGTATCCGCAGTGTCGCATTTGGAATTTGGCTAGGGATGATTTTTTAAATAGGGGACAGATGGGGTCCAGCTTCATTATGTGAGCTTTATAATTGAAATAACTATGATTTTTGATATTTGGAAGAAATAATAAGCTTGTTGTCTTGATAAAAGCCCATTATTTCCATTGTATACCTCATATGTATAGTATGACCGGATGTGAAAGTAAGAGGTCATGTGACTAGCCATTGGCAAAGAAACGAGTGCTGTATTTAGGTAAGAAAACTTTGACGTCATATTTCTCGAGTTGCATCAGGTGAAAATTCAAATAAATTGCACATATTGTAGAATAAGAAATACACAACAAATAGACATACAGTTTATTAAGAAAATCATTTGAGAAAGATGTCAAATTTGAGTCACTTTGAGGGGTCATGCCCCATTTCCATGCCATCTTCTAATGTACTGCTATAACTTTGAGCAGCATGTCTGACTGACAGGATTTGTTCAGATGAAATGAAGGATTATAGAAGTAATCAGCAATAAGAGTACTTTTTATTGATATGTAGCTTTATAATGTATGAGCAATAGAAAATTATTAATACGACGTCAACTATTGCATGCCTTTCATTGAAAACGCTCAATTTTCAATGGCCAATACTGTGTAGTGCAACCATATCACCCCTGTGCTTTCAAACTATAAGAAAGCCACTCTGGTCTATTTTTAGCAGACGGAGCTCATATCTACCGGGATGACGTCATTCTAAATAGACATGGCGTCATCCTAGGTAGACGTCATAACGATTGAGTGTTTCACCGAGCAGCTTCCCATTCATGTAATAATCCTCGTTATTATTATTGGGACCGATTTATTGCATGTTTCAGTGTGATACGTATGTGCACTCACATATAGTTAAAATATAAGATTACCCTCTAGTACCCACACCTATTTATACTTGGAGGACAATATCATGATTTTTGTACGTGGATTAGTTAGCCAAATGTATGAACAAAACTGAAGAAATTTTTCAAAAATTCTCGAATAATTTTTTGGGTATATATCATATATGATACACTGCATGGGTATTAGTGGTATTTATTTACAAATCTTCAATTTGATTAAATCCTTTGATTTATTCTAAAATTGAAACGAATGATAGAGTTTCCCATGTTAATGTGCACAGAATGAAATATGAACAATATACAAATTTGATAGATAGAATACATTTTTGTATAAATTCCATTTCCCCATGATTTTTACGCCTCAGCTGCCGAATGTATTTTTCATTTTCAGGATACAATTTCTCAAACGTCAAAATGCACTGGGGATAGTGGAAGGGAGACAAATTCTTTAGAGAGCGTATACCCTGGTGCGAGGCGAAGCAATAAACGCTGATTGAGTTACTCTTCTTTTCAAAACAAATAAAGTACAGACCAGCAAACTTGATGTATCATATTTGATACGTGGGACACTAGAGGGCTAATGTAGTTTAAACTTATATCTTCTTTTATTGTGGATAAAAGATAATTATTGTAGTGGGCAAAGGTCAATTTAGGTCAGCTTTCAAGGGAAAGGTCGTCTTTGGACCACAAAAAAACCAGAATTTTCTTATTACAAAATGTTTGATTATTTCATGCATATTACAACATGATGTACTTGGCATTTGTGAATTTTTCGAATATTAAGACAATATTTTACACAGCTCGAGCAAAGGGTTCAGCTGCAGCTCGGGCAGGATCCATCAGTTTTACTGATATTCTCATTTATATAGAAAGATGGCTTTATGTTATATCGATACAATCCTCATAGAATAGAGAATCACCTTAGTGATATAGCGAATTGACAGAGTAGTATGGCGAAATGCCTTAATGATATAGAAAGATGGCTTCATGTTATATCAATACATCCTCATAGAATAGAGAATTACCTTAGTGATATAGCGAATCGACAAAGTAATATGGCGAAATGCCTTTAATGATTTAGAAAGATGGCTTCATGTTACATCACAACCCTTTTATGATATGACTATCGTTGTCATAGGGCAGCTGTGGCGTTCCATAAAAAGTTTATGAAAAAGGTAAATATGAAGAGAACAAAAGTAGCTGGTGTTTTATATACTTATAATACACATGATCACACGTGTTATTATTGTTTTTATTTTCTTAAATGATAATATGAAATAAAAATCCACAAAAATGTGGATAGATAAAAAACAAATCATGTTTATTTGTGACGTTTGATTACTGACAAAGACCACCTCATACGATGCGTATGTTTTGCACATCTGCTCACAACATGTGATCACCCAGATCAGAGGTATATGAATAGCTATCTTGTCTTGGTTTTACAGGGAATTTTTATTCTAGAGAAATAAACATGGACTTTTCAAGTAAAAACAAAAACATCTGACATTTATCATTTATCTGGTACATATGGTATCTGGTAAAAAAAAAGAAAGAACAAGAACAAGATGAGTACTAAAATAAAATAAAATTTCATTATTTCATAACGTTGAAATGAGCGGAAATGAGTTCTAATAATCAGTACATTTTTTTGGTTTTTGGTAAAATATTGAAAATCGTTGCAGCTGCGTGGAAAGGTTGGCTCTCATAAAATTCCCTTCTGGGATTTTCTTCAGTTTGATATGTGATATTTTGACAAAATATCGTATGAATTGAAAGATGCTATCAATAATTGTCCATTCTAGATATAAATAATTTTCTTTCGTGATTTATGAGATCACGATTGAATTTTTGTCATTTAACCGCCTCGTACTCCTTATCATAATTACGTAATGAAGAGTGCAACACAAGATTAAGAAATGCACAACGCGTTTTTATTGTCATTTATGTTTATCAAATGTTATAATTTTTGGTGGGCGAACATCTTTTAAATTTGTCCGAAATTTTTGTCACTGAATCGTGCACTAATGATACATGAATCTGTCATACATCTGTGAGAAAGAATTTAAACAAATAATTTGCATCAAAACAATCTTAAGCCGATGAATTAGAGCTTGTAGTTGCTAGTATACAGGGTTTGCCAAACATTGCTACTATGTAAAAATAATGATGTTCATCGACTGGCTTTATACGTTATGGGTATTTCATCGGTTAAAGCCGTACCCCATCATCATGCATTACAGTATATTGTAAATTACATATTGAAATAATATTGAATCTAGGAATTCTGCATTTTTTAAAACCTAGTCTCAGGTTTTGTTTTTGTTTGTTTGTTTGTTTTTTAGGGGGGGGGGCACTCTGGTTTTCTCTTGCTCCAAGGAACACTCATGTCAACATTTGAGCAAACGTGAGACATTTATTTAAGTTGTATATACATGTAAGTTGTTTGTTACAAGTTGTAAAATAATCAAAATTTATATTCCTTCAACTTTGGTAATACTAGGTTACACTTTGCCACGATGCCCTACGATGTCCACGATTGAGCAAAATCGTGGAGCCCTACGATTCTATAAATGAAGTTGGTCATCACACGCTCTCCGACGCGCAAGCACGCTTTCGGTATGATTTGTTACGCGCTGCAGCGATTTGTTACGATTGTAGAAAAGATCTGTCACAATTTTCATCCCGTTCTGTCAAGCTTCGTTACGTTCCCGTATGATTACCACTATGAACTATTACGCCTTGCTACGCTCTATGACGATTCCCTATAGGCTTATCAAGTTTTATTGCGATCCGTTACGATGCAGGACTACGATGTGATAAAAACTGCCCCGATTTAATTTCAATACCACTTGCAATATCCAAACTAGATTAGCTTAACATCCAAGAGATGACGATTTTATGTCGCAAGACGCTGGAAGTAGCATTGATCAACCTTATCTTCTCTTTGTTTGATTATTGAAGGTAACATTTTTTTTTGTTGAGCAATAAAAATCTTTGATTGCGTATAGATATATTTAACTCGTTCAAAGACAGTTAATGCATTACCTCACTGATTATCGAAACTTCTCTTTTAGGCTTCTTCAAATGACAAATATGGATAATGACCATATGCCTGTATACAGCACAAAACCGATACTTCAGAAAATCAGAAACCGAAGGCATACAAAATCAGGATAAAACAGGAACCAAAGCAAACAAACAAAAACCTCCACCATATGAAAAGAAGCGAACTCCCGATATGGGAGTGAGACCAGGTGCCCAGGAAGAGTAAGCATCTCCTTCTTACATGCAATACCCGCAGCTTCAATTCGGTAGAACTGTCACATCAGGTTACTTCCATTTCGGAATACATAGAGTACAATCTTTGGTTGGATGGTTCAAATGGTCTATGACAGAATATCATCCACCATTCTGGAGAGTGGGACTTCATTTAGTGTATGAGGAGTTCCCCTTATTGTTCCCCAAATGCTAGAAATTGCCGAGGATGTTAAGAACTATTGTTATCCAACAAATACAGGTTGTCTTATAATATTTTTCATTCTAGTAATATTGAAATCGCAACGCATCTTGTAGATCATGGACTGAATCATGGAAACCGTAACGGAACTTATCGACACGTAGACTGGCAACCGTTCTTGGTTTTCTCCGTTCGTTTTTACTTCCTACGCAAATGTAAATGCGCAATAAATTTTGTCGTGTGAACGCAAAACAAATTTATTGCGCAACAAATTTACGTTTATTGCGCAATAAACTCTCCGTGTAAACGAGGCATTAACAAATCGTCATAGAGCGTGAGTGAAATCGTAGTGAATCGTTGGAGGACGTGTTGCTAAGTTCACTAAGATCTCCTACGATCGGATGACAAATATGGATAATGACCATATGCCTGTATAAAGCACAAAATCGATAATTAATCTTAATAGCCACGATCAATGCGATTTCCTTCTATCTTCACGATTCCAACACGCTCTCTTACGATCTCCACGATTCAACCCCACGCTCTCTTACGTTCCCTAAGATTCACCTCAATCCAGGCAATCGGGGGAAATCGGAGCGATCGTGGCTAAGTGTAAACCTAGCTTAACGTAACTAGCGTGAAGCTGTGGAAAAGTTCACGTGCTTCAGAACAAACTTTCCAATGACAAATATGGATAATGACCATATCCCTGTATACAGCACTAAATCGATAATTCAGAAAATCATAAACCGAAGGCATGCAAAATCAGGATAAAACAAGAAAACACAAACAAGCCAGTCAATCTTATGAAGACTTCGAGTTTTGAATGAAATATTTTGAAAATGCAGTCTAGGTTATTTCGACTCAGAAATAACATTCATAAATGCAAATATAATTGCAGAGCACTTGCACTTTTGTTTCACCAATTAAAGTTATTCAGACTTAAGGAGCCAATATAGGTTATTTTAATTTCAAATGAAAATAGCTTGTTATATATTAAGAAACACTAGGATCTCTATAAACAAAAGGTTGATCTATGCCTAGTTTTGACCTGTAACTTAAATGTTTTCTCACTTAAACTGCACAGAAATGATTCATATTCATATTACAAGACAGCCGGTATCGTATCGTATCGAGAACCTTCCCCCCCCCCCCATAGAGACTCTTCCCCCTGGAATGTTTTCTATATACAGAACCTCCACCCCGGAATGTTTTTTTTATAGAGAACTTCTCCCCACGGAAGGTATTCTATATAGAAAATGATCCCCAGGGGAAAGGTTCTTTATACAGAAAACGTTTCCCCCAAATCCAGAAAGCCACGCGGATTTTTGATATCGTCTTTGGTTTATGACTTCCTATATTTCAATATATCCTCTCTGCATGGAAAGTTAAATACAGTCTTTTTTTAAAATACAATTTGAAACATTTGCTAATATTCTTAATTATTTGAGGGGTTATAACGCTAAACGCTAAACGAAAAATTGGAAAATTTAGTTCCACTTAAGAATCATTTTCTTCCTCATATGCTTTTATGAAACGAGTTCCATACAAATTCTTGGAGTGAAATAGAAACATCAAATGCTTCAAGATAATTTCTAGATAATAGCATGTTTAGAGTATAAGATTTAAAAACAGTATTAACAAACTAACAAATACAATCACTCAACTTAGAAAAAAAAAAACATTCGACTTCATGCGAAAAGCCATCTTGAGATTTTTATTTCTTTTCTTTTTTTTTATGCATGGCAATGATCCGAAGTGTTTCATAATCAAAAACAAGAAAATGGTATGCTAATGTGGCAGATGACTGTCTTTAGTTGGCCGTGACCGGTTGCCCATTTGTTTTGTTCTTCTATGTGCTGTCTTTTGTGTTTGTTATTTCGATGTCGTATGTTCTTTTGCGTCTCTTGTTGAACTCTGGCGACCCACATGGAAAACAGCATATATCAGTTGGTCAAAATTAGCTTCTCTCTATTTAAATAAACTTTCTCTTGAAGAAGGACGACATAATTCAATAACACATTTTTTGGCTGATTCAAATCTTAACTTCGAATCTATAACGTTTAGAATCTAAATTTTCCAGATCTGGAGGGGTATTTTACTTGCATGTCTGGTCCATCTGTTCTTAAATGATAACATTGACTTTGAAGACGTTTAACATTTGTACCATTTGGTGAGTGTCACTGGACAAGGAGTCCCCGAGGGCACATGTAGCCAAGTTCGATCAACTTCGGTTGATAATCTCTTCAACGCATTCGAAAATTTCTGTTATCAAAATTTCTTGAAATTTCTAAAACTTTGTTCCTTGTAGCATCATATCCCATTCATCATGTTTACGTATTTCGGTGCATTTATGGACGTAATAATTTTCACACTCTTTGGCCATATTACATTGTTTAGATCGAGGATCACTGACGAGGGTTAAGTACCCGAAACGAGTCAGGTCTATGCTGCAAATTAATCTGTTCTTAAATGATGCTATTGAAATTGAAGACCTTTAACTTCTATGATAAAGAGTATTCCCCTTTCAATTCCATATATACAGTTTGTTTCTAGTTCTCTAAAACAAGTGAAAGTCAAACCAAGAACGGTATGGGGGAAGGTCTTCTATGGTAATAAAGGGGGAAGATTCTCTATATATAGAAAACATTACGGGGGACGGGTCTCTATGGGGAAGCTTTACTATATGACACCGGAAATCGAATATTTTTGTATCTGTATAAGTGGAAAGGTTGTGTGCACGAGGTCTATAGCAGATTGCTGTCCAAAGCTGGCTCCGGGTACAAATTGGTCTCCCTCTTTGTGTGTTGTTCTCTCCAAGCTTCAATGGTGTATGTGTCTTGTTTCTTTGTTGGTCCTTTTGATGAGACAGTTGTCGTTTGCCTCAGTGACTCCGGTTGTTTATTGATGTTTTGTGTGTTGTCCGTTGTGTGCATCGGCCTTCTGCGAGTGTGTTCCACTGTGTTACTGCATGATTTTGTTGTTGATCTCCCTATCTTACACAGAATGCGTAGACAGTCGTTTTATCACTGAATTCGGTGCTTCAAAATGGATAGAGAGAAAGAGAGTGTCCGCTTCTCCAGTCAGTATATGCTCTTATATTTATGGTTCTATTTCACTAAGAATTTGTTCTATGCATATTTGATGGATCATTATCAAAATAAGCGAGGAAAAAATAATCAAAATTTCATGTAAGATCATTTGCAATTCGGTTTCACAATATTCATTCTTACAAGCCCGAATTTCGTCCACTCTCGTGATGTTTTGCCAAAAGGAGAAAAATAAGAGGATGGTATAAAGAACGATGATCGTTGTCAGTTGATTCTAAAAGAAGAATGGGCACCGCCTATAACCAAACAAAAGATGGTAAGTTAAAATGACATCTTCAGTAAAACCAAAAGTCTGTTTTCTTTGTCATTGTTGACATGTATCTTAGTCTTTCTTCCTCCCCTCGTAAGGAAGGAGATTTCTCATGCTTATTTTCATTCTTAAACTTAGACTTGCTACATGCGAGAACAAAGTTACTTAATGACATTTCTTTATCCTTCTCTACGGATTTATTACAATAATAAACGTCACAAAATGCGACAAGGCTGACATTTTTCATGTTTATAGTTTTAATGCACTGGATTATCTGATTCAAATTTATGATTTGTACTTAAGGAGACGGAAGATTAAGGTGGAGTCTGGTCGTAGTGACAACGGATGTAAAGTGAAGAATGTAGTTAATGACCAAAAATGAATAAACATGGTGTATTTCAGTCAACGTTAATTTCTTAAAACAAATAATAACTGTTAAATCATGGGAGTATGACTTGGTATTGCCGCATTACAAAGTCTGTGAAAACCGGATTGGTAATTTAAAAGATTTGAAATAGAAAGTAAAATATCTATAAAATTAACTAATGCATTTATTTTTCGAATTTAAAATCAGAATCCAAAAATCACAATCTATAGGCATACAAAACCAAAACTTTGTAAAATTTTCCAACTTCTCTTTTGGTTTCTTTACATCCTGTAAAAGTCGGTCAGCAAACATATTTTCACACTTGATCAATTATTCAGAGCACAGATAATGTTTTTCTGAAGTCGTGTTTGATGTTCCTTGTCCCTTATGCCCGTTTGTGTCTGTTTTTGTGCTTGTTTATTCTGTGTTTTCGGATAGTGTGTTTCGATGTGTTTCTGTGGGTGCTAGAGACCGAGTCTTGTTGGAGATCACCCTCTTTTTATGAACATGCCTTGCTTTCACCATTCCCCACTATAAACATAAAAACTTTCGTCATGGTTTCCATGGCAAAATGACAATTGTATTTGTAAAACAGCGTTGTTTTGAATTTTTGTTGATCGTCACAGGGATTCGGTGTTAGATGCGAAGGGGCAAGCGTGATTTACATTGGGAGGGGAATATGTGGAAATAATTTGCTGTTAATTAACACTGTCCGACCTTAAGGCACATCCTCTGTAAATGGAACCTAGCACGAAACTTACACTTTTGTTTCCAATGTAACACTGACAGGTACATGGAGCCAGAAGCAGATTATGTAATTTATTTGTCTTATTTTCACGAATCTTATGTAATGATGCACTTTAGATTGTGGAAAGGGATAAATGAGAAATATCCAACTTCTGTACATGTTTTCCTTAAATGTGCGCTTGACATATCGGTTCCTGTTATGACCATAAAGTATCATATATCTTATTTGTCTAATACCCATTAACTTATTTTCAAATGACGCAGTTTTGTGTATGGCACCCGAAAAGGGGGAACTTACATGGTAAAACGTACACTTATCTCTCAGCGGAAACACATTTTTGTGTATGGCACCGGACAAGGGCAGTTAGGTATTAAGTACACTTGTCTCTCATCGTAGACACAGTTTTTTGTATATTACCAGACAAGGGCAGTTAGGTATTAAGTACACTTGTCTCTCATCGTAGACACAGTTTTGTGTATGGTACCAGACAAGAGGAGTAAGCTATAAGGTACTCTTGTCTCTCATCGTAGACACAGTTTTTTGTATATTACCAGACAAGGGGAGTAAGGTATTAAGTACACTTGTCTCTCATCGTAGACACAGTTTTTAGCTCTACTGGTCTCTGACCAGTCGAGCTAATGTCATCACCCTTCGTCCGGCGTCCGTCCGTCCGTCCGTCCGTAAACAATTCTTGTACGTGCTCGCAACTCCTCTGAAACTATAAGAGATAGAAATGTAACTCTTTTTGCATTGCACTTGGTCTGTGGTCTAGTTGTGCACCTGACATTTTGTTTGAGCTCCTGACTCCCAGGGTCCTAGAAAATGGGCGTGGTCATTTTTTCCTATATAACTCTATGTATTCTTGTGCTCGCAACTCCTCTGACACTATAAATGGTGGAGACTTAATTCTTTTTGCAATATGATGGGTCTGTGGTGTAGTTGTGCACCTGATATTTTGTTTGAGCCCCTGACCCCTAGGGTCTTAGAAAACGGGTGTGGTCATTTTCCAGTATATAGTTGTGCTCTCAACTCCTCTAAAGCTATAAATGATGAAAACTTAGTTGTTTATGCAATATAATGGATCTGTAGTCTTATTGTGTCATTGATAGTTCATTTGAGCTAGCAGCCCCTGACCCCTAGGATCTTGGACATTATCTCGAATATTAAAAATTATATGAGTGATATTCTTGTTGCAGTCTAACAGATTTGGTTTTTTTTTGTGCTACTTATAATTTGTTAGAGCAACTGCTTCCTATGGTCTTTGGTTTAAAAAAAATGGAATTTGATATTTATGTATCTTATTGACTTGTCAATGAGTGAATAAAACAAAACAACCAGGAGAGCTACAGTCTCGTCAGAGACTTCTGGTTTGTATATTACCAGACAAGGGGAGTAAGGTATTTTAAAAGTACACTTGTCTCTCATCGTAGACACATTTTTTTTGTATATTACCAGACAAGGGGAGTAAGGTATTTAGTACACTTATCTCTCATCGTAGACACAGTTTTTTTGTATTTTACCAGACAAGGGAGTAAGGTATTATGTACACTTGTCTCTCATCGTAGACACAGTTTTGTGTATAGTACCAGATAAGGGAAGTAAGGTATTAAAGGCCGACGGGGGACTATATAAGGGGACAGGTAAATTTTCTGTCATTTCCTCACTGACCACTATAGGGTTAACATCTCTTATTGGTATCTGATTGGTTCCCTTTCATCCTTTAACCCCTATCAATTTTTGATTGACAGCTTACAACAGATGAGACTCGGGTGTCTCATTAGCATAATAAAGGATTACCTGTCGGTTTGTCTTTGATGTAACAGGCCGCTCGCAGACGGTGTTGTCTTCAAAGACGGTATGCCACGCCTATCTATCTTATGTCACTCAGGCATAACTATTAACGACCGGGTGGTTCCCAACGTCGGCCTTTAAGTACACGTGTCTCTCATCGTAGACACAGTTTTTTTGTATATTACCAGACAAGGGGAGTAAGGTATTAAGTACACTTGTCTCTCATCGTAGACACAGTTTTGTGTATGGTGCCAGACAAGGGGAGTAAGGTAGACACAGTTTTGTGTATGGTATCAGACAAGGGGGGTTAGGTAGACACAGTTTTGTGTATGGTACCAAACAAGGGGAGTAAGGTAGACACAGTTTTGTGTATAGTACCAGACAAGGGGAGAAAGGTAGACACAATTTTGTGTATGGTACCAGACAAGGGGAGTAAGGTAGACACAGTTTTTTGTATATTACCAGACAAGGGGAGTAAGGTAGACACAGGTTTTTGTATATTACCAGACAAAGGGAGAAAGGTAGACACAGTTTTGTGTATGGTACCAGACAAGAGGAGTAAGGTAGACACAGTTTTGTGTATGGTACCAGACAAGGGGAGTAAGGTAGACACAGGTTTTTGTATATTACCAGACAAAGGGAGAAAGGTAGACACAGTTTTGTGTATGGTACCAGACAAGGGGAGTAAGGTAGACACAGTTTTTTGTATATTACCAGACAAGGGGAGTAAGGTAGACACAGTTTTGTGTATGGTACCAGACAGGGGGAGTAAGGTATAACGTACATTTGTCTTAAGAAGATGCCATTTAGCAGGAATACATATTTGAAAAGTCATTTAAACTAGATTGTACGCAAGAGAGCTAACTTCAGAAATAGGTGAGGGGTTACCATTAATAGTATTAGATCAATTCACAAAATGTAGTCATAGAAAAGTCAAGGAAAAGTAGGAAACAAGAATAAGATAAACAAACAAAAATATGAGACTAGACGAACGAGAGTCTGGTGACTGAGAGGTCCAAACGTCGTCGAAATAATTAATTTTATTCACCAAGTATAAAAAAACCAGTATGGCCTGTCATGTTGTATGATTATGTTTCGTTGTAAATTTGAATTGATATGTGAATGATGTTATTTTATCGTCGATCAAAATTTACAAGGTGTTCATAGCTTCATATTTGATTCATGCAAAACGATGCATAATACGTCTTTTATGTTAATTAAAACAATGTGAATGTCTAATGAATGAAACCCTGTAGACTGAAATAAATGTCATACAAATAACATAAATGTCATACCAAATATTATCAAGCTTCGGTGCAGCTGCATTTGACATATCTCCTTTATTTGAATTTCATACTGGACATCTGAGTTTTGTATTCGAAATTGATATTATTTCATTAATATGTAGGGTTAAAAATCAAATGTATTACATATCAACTGAAACTTCTTGCAAAAGTAGCGCGTATAGTACTCATTTGTTTGTATGACCATCTTACAATTCTTATGACTTGCACCCCGACTGACTATGAAGACGGTACTCCATGAAGCGCCCAATCCAAACCTCTTTAGAGAAGAAAAGGGCCATACCAAATGTCTTCTCTAAATGTCGATTGGACACCTCTGTTGATAACATGCAAAAGCTCGTTACAGCCGGCAGAGCACGCACAATATTTCGTACTCCCTTTGTTTTTATATCCATTTACACAAATATCTGTGTAGCTTGCCACCCCCCCCCCCCCCCCCCCCCCCTGTGTTTTGATGTAGCGACCTGTGTATTGCCTTGTCCTTCCTCTTGGACAACATTTATGTAAGATTTGGTTAGAATCTCTACAAGTTGGTTGTAGGGATCCCTATGGGTACCAATTGTGCACCTATTGTTGCAGATTTATTTTTATACACGTATGAAAAAGAATTTATCCAAAGAAAACATGATGGTATGAAATGTTTCATTGGTACTTCTAGGTACCTGGATGATATTCTTACCATCGACAATCATGATTTTGAAAAGTATAAAGATGTTTTAAGAATTGACTCTAAACAAATCAAACGTTACATACACAGAAACACCATTTTTGGACCTAAATATCAAAATTGTTTATGGAGAGATTCATACATGTGTGTATGACAAAAGAGATGATTTTGGATTCAATATAGTAACTTTTCCGTGGCTTGACGGTGATAATCCTAGATTACCGCAATACGATATCTACATTTCAAAGCTCATCGGGTATGCTAGAGCATGTACTAATGTTTTGGATTTTCACGGTTGAAATTTACAAATTACGAAGAAACTTCAAGTATAATCATCGAAAATGCGTCAGTATCATCAAACGCTTTTTATACCGTTGGTTTGATCCTAATATCACCAGACAGACACTAGGCTTGGTACTTGACCAATCCAAAGTCTTTTACCAGCATATTCTTAAGACTTGCATTCTGACAGACAGTGACGACGGGACTCCATGACGGGGCATGTCCTTACCTCTTTAGAGAAGACAGGGCCCCGACCACCTGTCCTCTCTGAATGTCTGTCGGACTCCTCGGGTGATAACACAATGAGCTCGTTACAGCCGGCAGAGCATGGACTGTATTACGTACGCCCTCTTTAAATATCCATTTTCCCTGTATACAGCACAGAATCGATAATTCAGAAAATCAGAAACCGAAGGCATACAAAATCAGGACAAAACAGAAACCAAAGCAAACAAACAAAAACCTCCACCACATGAAAAGAAGCGAACTCCCGATATGGGAGTGAGACCAGGTGCCCAGGAAGAGTAAGCATCTCCTGCTTGCATGCAACACCCGCCGCTTCAATTCTGTAGAACTGTCACTTCCGGTAACTTCCATTTCGGAAGACATAGAGTACAATCTTTGGTTGGATGGTTCAAATGGTCTATGACAGAATATCATCCACCATTCTGGAGAGCGGGACATCATAGTGTATGACGAGTTCCCCATATCGACCGTAGAACTTCCTCAGTGACGATGTTAGTCGGTCACAAACATATCCCTGACTGAGAAGCTTATCTGAAAGACGCCTAGCTCTCAGAACAAAATCCGTATATTTCGTACTTGCACTGGCATAGCGTATCAACTGAGATATGAACACGCCATAAGCAGGCGACGAAGGGACGTTGCTACTCAGAAAAGGAAAGTTTGTAATGCTGAAATTGAAGTCGTCACGTTTGTCATAGAGTGAGGTGTTCATGTGACCATCAGTGTCGTAGGACAACATTATGTCCACATAGGATGCTGAATTATTTGTCTCTGTAGTTGCGTGCGTGTCTGGCCCATGCTGTAAATTTATCAGGTCTTAAATGATGCTATTGAGTTTGAAGACGTTTAACATTTGAACTACTTGGTGAATGTAAACGTCTTCAAATTGAATAGCATCATTTAAGAGCAAATAAATTGGCAACGTGGACCAGACATGCACGTTTCGGGTACTTAACCCTCATCAGTGATCCTAAATCCTAAATCTAAACAATGTAATATGCCAAAAAGTATGAAAGTTACTATGTCGAAAAAGGGTACCGAAAGACGTAGCAGAATAGGTGGGATATGATGCTACAGGACCCACTATTTAGAAATTTCAAGAAATTTTAATAACAGAAATTTAGATTGCGTTGAAGAAACAATCAACCGAAATTGATCGAACTTGGCTACATGTGCCCTCGGGGACTCCTGGTCCACCAGCAGTGACACTCACCCAGTGGTATAAATGTAAACGTCTTCAAATTGAATAGCATCATTTAAGAGCAAATAAATTGGCAACGTGGACCAGACATGCACGTTTCGGGTACTTAACCCTCATCAGTGATCCTAAATCCTAAATCTAAACAATGTAATATGCCAAAAAGTATGAAAGTTACTATGTCGAAAAAGGGTACCGAAAGACGTAGCAGAATAGGTGGGATATGATGCTACAGGACCCACTATTTAGAAATTTCAAGAAATTTTAATAACAGAAATTTAGATTGCGTTGAAGAAACAATCAACCGAAATTGATCGAACTTGGCTACATGTGCCCTCGGGGACTCCTGGTCCACCAGCAGTGACACTCACCCAGTGGTATAAATGTAAACGTCTTCAAATTGAATAGCATCATTTAAGAGCAAATAAATTGGCAACGTGGACCAGACATGCACGTTTCGGGTACTTAACCCTCATCAGTGATCCTAAATCCTAAATCTAAACAATGTAATATGCCAAAAAGTATGAAAGTTACTATGTCGAAAAAGGGTACCGAAAGACGTAGCAGAATAGGTGGGATATGATGCTACAGGACCCACTATTTAGAAATTTCAAGAAATTTTAATAACAGAAATTTAGATTGCGTTGAAGAAACAATCAACCGAAATTGATCGAACTTGGCTACATGTGCCCTCGGGGACTCCTGGTCCACCAGCAGTGACACTCACCCAGTGGTATAAATGTAAACGTCTTCAAATTGAATAGCATCATTTAAGAGCAAATAAATTGGCAACGTGGACCAGACATGCACGTTTCGGGTACTTAACCCTCATCAGTGATCCTAAATCCTAAATCTAAACAATGTAATATGCCAAAAAGTATGAAAGTTACTATGTCGAAAAAGGGTACCGAAAGACGTAGCAGAATAGGTGGGATATGATGCTACAGGACCCACTATTTAGAAATTTCAAGAAATTTTAATAACAGAAATTTAGATTGCGTTGAAGAAACAATCAACCGAAATTGATCGAACTTGGCTACATGTGCCCTCGGGGACTCCTGGTCCACCAGCAGTGACACTCACCCAGTGGTATAAATGTAAACGTCTTCAAATTGAATAGCATCATTTAAGAGCAAATAAATTGGCAACGTGGACCAGACATGCACGTTTCGGGTACTTAACCCTCATCAGTGATCCTAAATCCTAAATCTAAACAATGTAATATGCCAAAAAGTATGAAAGTTACTATGTCGAAAAAGGGTACCGAAAGACGTAGCAGAATAGGTGGGATATGATGCTACAGGACCCACTATTTAGAAATTTCAAGAAATTTTAATAACAGAAATTTAGATTGCGTTGAAGAAACAATCAACCGAAATTGATCGAACTTGGCTACATGTGCCCTCGGGGACTCCTGGTCCACCAGCAGTGACACTCACCCAGTGGTATAAATGTAAACGTCTTCAAATTGAATAGCATCATTTAAGAGCAAATAAATTGGCAACGTGGACCAGACATGCACGTTTCGGGTACTTAACCCTCATCAGTGATCCTAAATCCTAAATCTAAACAATGTAATATGCCAAAAAGTATGAAAGTTACTATGTCGAAAAAGGGTACCGAAAGACGTAGCAGAATAGGTGGGATATGATGCTACAGGACCCACTATTTAGAAATTTCAAGAAATTTTAATAACAGAAATTTAGATTGCGTTGAAGAAACAATCAACCGAAATTGATCGAACTTGGCTACATGTGCCCTCGGGGACTCCTGGTCCACCAGCAGTGACACTCACCCAGTGGTATAAATGTAAACGTCTTCAAATTGAATAGCATCATTTAAGAGCAAATAAATTGGCAACGTGGACCAGACATGCACGTTTCGGGTACTTAACCCTCATCAGTGATCCTAAATCCTAAATCTAAACAATGTAATATGCCAAAAAGTATGAAAGTTACTATGTCGAAAAAGGGTACCGAAAGACGTAGCAGAATAGGTGGGATATGATGCTACAGGACCCACTATTTAGAAATTTCAAGAAATTTTAATAACAGAAATTTAGATTGCGTTGAAGAAACAATCAACCGAAATTGATCGAACTTGGCTACATGTGCCCTCGGGGACTCCTGGTCCACCAGCAGTGACACTCACCCAGTGGTATAAATGTAAACGTCTTCAAATTGAATGTCACTGCTGGTGGAACAAGAGTCCCCGAGGGCACATGTAGCCAAGTTCGATCAACTTCGGTTGATCGCCTGTCTCTTTACCGCATTTGAAATTTTCTGTGACAAAATTTCTTGAAATTTCTAAACAGTGGGTCCTGTAGCATCATATCCCACCCATTCTGCTACGTCTTTTGGTACATTTTTGGGCATGGTTTTCATACTTTTTGGCCATTTTACGTTGTTTTGGCTGGGGATCACTGGCGGGGGTTTAGTACCCGGGGCGTGCGTGTCTGGTCTATGCTGTAAATTTATCAGGTCTTAAATGATGCTATTGAGTCTGAAATCGTTAAACATTTGAACTACTTGGTGAGTGTCACTGCTGGTGGACCAAGAGTCCCCGAGGGCACATGTAGCCAAGTTCGATCAACTTCGGTTGATCGTCTGTCTCTTTACCGCATTTGAAATTTTCTGTGACAAAATTTCTTGAAATTTCTAAACAGTGGGTCCTGTAACATCATATCCCACCCATTCTGCTACGTCTTTTGGTACATTTTTGGGCATGGTTTTCATACTGTTTGGCCATTTTACGTTGTTTGGGCTGGGGATCACTGGCGGGGGTTTAGTACCCGGAGCGTGCGTGTCTGGTCTATGCTGTAAATTTATCAGGTCTTAAATGATGCTATTGAGTTTGAAATCGTTAAACATTTGAACTACTTGGTGAGTGTCACTGCTGGTGGACCAAGAGTCCCCGAGGGCACATTTAGCCAAGTTCGATCAACTTCGGTTGATCGTCTGTCCCTTTACGGCATTTGAAATTTTTTGTGACAAAATTTCTTGAAATTTCGAAACAGTGGGTCCTGTAGCATCATATCCCACCCATTCTGCTACGTCTTTTGGTACATTTTTGGGCATGGTTTTCATACTTTTTGGCCATTTTACGTTTTTTTTGGGCTGGGGATCACTGGCGGGGGTTTAGTACCCGGAGCGTGCGTGTCTGGTCCATGCTGTAAATTTATCACGTCTTAAATGATGCTATTGAGTTTGAAGACGTTTAACATTTGAACTACTTGGTGAGTGTCACTGCTGTTGGACCAAGAATCCCTGAGGGCACATGTAGCCAAGTTCGATCAACTTCGGTTGATCGTCTGTCTCTTTACCGCATTTGAAATTTTCTGTGACAAAATTTCTTGAAATTTCTAAACAGTGGGTCCTGTAGCATCATATCCCACCCATTCTGCTACGTCTTTTGGTACATTTTTGGGCATGGTTTTCATACTGTTTGGCCATTTTACGTAATTTGGGCTGGGGATCACTGGCGGGGGTTTAGTACCCGGTGCGTGCGTGTCTGGTCCATGCTGTAAATTTATCAGGTCTTAAATGATGCTATTGAGTTTGAAGACGTTTAACATTTGAACTACTTGGTGAGTGTCACTGCTGGTGGACCAAGAGTCCCCGAGGGCACATGTAGCCAAGTTCGATCAACTTCGGTTGATCGTCTGTCTCTTTAACGCATTTGAAATTTTCTGTGACAAAATTTCTTGAAATTTCTGAACAGTGGGTCCTGTAGCATCATATCCCACCCATTCTGCTTCGTCTTTTGGTACATTTTTGGGCATGGTTTTCATACTTTTTGGCCATTTTACGTTGTTTGGGCTGGGGATCACTGGCGGGGGTTTAGTACCCGGGGCGTGCGTGTCTGGTCCATGCTGTAAATTTATCAGGTCTTAAATGATGCTATTGAGTTTGAAGACGTTTAACATTTGAACTACTTGGTGAGTGTCACTGCTGGTGGACCAAGAGTCCCCGAGGGCACATGTAGCCAAGTTCGATCAACTTCGGTTGATCGTCTGTCTCTTTAACGGCCGGGTTAGCGCAGTGGTAGCGCGCTCGCTTCTCACCTCTAAGGTCCCGGGATCGAATCTCAGATTCGGCAAAGGGTCTTATGTGGGAGGGTAGGTGGTCCCCCACCCAGGCCTCTGCAGGGGGTTTTTCTCCGGGCACTCCGGTTTCCTCCTGCTCCTTGGACACCCTCACGCCAACATCTGAGCCAACGTGAGACATTAATATAAGTTGTGTAACTTGTTTGTTAAACGTTGTAAAATAAATAAAGTTTAAATTTTATTTTTAACGCATTTGAAATTTTCTGTGACAAAATTTCTTGAAATTTCTAAACAGTGGGTCCTGTAGCATCATATCCCACCCATTCTGCTACGTCTTTTGGTACATTTTTGGGCATGGTTTTCATACGTTTTGGCCATTTTACGTTGTTTGGGCTGGGGATCACTGGCGGGGGTATAGTACCCGGTGCGTGCGTGTCTGGTCCATGCTGTAAATTTATCACGTCTTAAATGATGCTATTGAGTTTGAAGACGTTTAACATTTGAACTACTTGGTGAGTGTCACTGCTGGTGGACCAAGAGTCCCTGAGGGCACATGTAGCCAAGTTCGATCAACTTCGGTTGATCGTCTGTCTCTTTACCGCATTTGAAATTTTCTGTGACAAAATTTCTTGAAATTTCTAAACAGTGGGTCCTGTAGCATCATATCCCACCCATTCTGCTACGTCTTTTGGTACATTTTTGGGCATGGTTTTCATACTGTTTGGCCATTTTACGTTGTTTGGGCTGGGGATCACTGGCGGGGGTTTAGTACCCGGTGCGTGCGTGTCTGGTCCATGCTGTAAATTTATCAGGTCTTAAATGATGCTATTGAGTTTGAAGACGTTTAACATTTGAACTACTTGGTGAGTGTCACTGCTGGTGGACCAAGAGTCCCCGAGGGCACATGTAGCCAAGTTCGATCAACTTCGGTTGATCGTCTGTCTCTTTAACGCATTTGAAATTTTCTGTGACAAAATTTCTTGAAATTTCTGAACAGTGGGTCCTGTAGCATCATATCCCACCCATTCTGCTTCGTCTTTTGGTACATTTTTGGGCATGGTTTTCATACTTTTTGGCCATTTTACGTTGTTTGGGCTGGGGATCACTGGCGGGGGTTTAGTACCCGGGGCGTGCGTGTCTGGTCCATGCTGTAAATTTATCAGGTCTTAAATGATGCTATTGAGTTTGAAGACGTTTAACATTTGAACTACTTGGTGAGTGTCACTGCTGGTGGACCAAGAGTCCCCGAGGGCACATGTAGCCAAGTTCGATCAACTTCGGTTGATCGTCTGTCTCTTTAACGGCCGGGTTAGCGCAGTGGTAGCGCGCTCGCTTCTCACCTCTAAGGTCCCGGGATCGAATCTCAGATTCGGCAAAGGGTCTTATGTGGGAGGGTAGGTGGTCCCCCACCCAGGCCTCTGCAGGGGGTTTTTCTCCGGGCACTCCGGTTTCCTCCTGCTCCTTGGACACCCTCACGCCAACATCTGAGCCAACGTGAGACATTAATATAAGTTGTGTAACTTGTTTGTTAAACGTTGTAAAATAAATAAAGTTTAAATTTTTTTTTAACGCATTTGAAATTTTCTGTGACAAAATTTCTTGAAATTTCTAAACAGTGGGTCCTGTAGCATCATATCCCACCCATTCTGCTACGTCTTTTGGTACATTTTTGGGCATGGTTTTCATACGTTTTGGCCATTTTACGTTGTTTGGGCTGGGGATCACTGGCGGGGGTATAGTACCCGGTGCGTGCGTGTCTGGTCCATGCTGTAAATTTATCAGGTCTTAAATGATGCTATTGAGTTTGAAGACGTTTAACATTCTTTAACTTCAAGCTCCGAAGGATAGATACTGCTCAGGTAATCCGCGAATTTTGGATTATTGATGGACAACACATCGTCTTTGTATCTGTAAGTGAAGTTGAAGTCAGAAGCTAATTATCTTTTCCCTTCAGAGACCAAAGATTGAATGAATTCAGCTTCGTACGAGTAAAGGAAAATGTCGGCAAGGAGTGGGGCACAATTGGTCCCCATTGGAATTCCGACAATTTGCTTGAAGACCTTTCCTCCAAACACCACAAAAATGTTGTCGATTAGAAAGTTTAACATATGAATAATATCAGTTTCAGTGTACGTATTTTCAGAATCTGACTTTTCTTTTACAAAGTAGGTTTTGTCATAGTTAACAACAATAAATTTGTATTTGCGATTACCGTTCTTACTTGCACACGCATTACTTATAATTTTTGCGAGTCTTTCTTTCAATTTAGAATGTGGGATTGTAGTGTAAAGTGTCGAAAAATCAAAGGCTTTGATCGAATGGACTCTACTAAAATGAGTGGATTTCAGATGTTCTAAAAGTTCCTTCGAATTCTTTAAAATCCACATCTGGTTGATACCACTGCGAGAATATACTGTCGAACAATATTTTTGAAGCCCAGATTTGATTTCAGATAAAACTTTGGTGAGTAAGATCGATACAGATTTGGTAGAACATTTTAAGGAACCAGCGATGAAACGTTGTTTGTACGGATTCTTATGCATTTTAGGTATGCAGTATAAGTATGGCAAATCTAAATCTAAATTGTTAGTTTCGAAGCCAAAGGAAGCAAGGAGCTGATTTGTGGTTATTTATTATTTCAGAGGCAGAAAGGTTTGTTGGAGTGTTAGTGGGATTTCCAGGTGTCGAATTTAAACCCAACTCTTTAACTAGACTGTCGAAATAGTACTTTTTGCAAGTAAATGTGTAATTATTTGAGGCTTTGTCCGCTGATGTGATGACATAATATTCTTGGAGGTAGATAAGCTCTGTGATAAAATCAGGGTCTTTAAATATAGACTCGAATCTGGTGTTCACAGTTGATTTTAATGAGTTAATTCTAGATAAAAGTAACCCTCTGATGGATTTTATCCACTCGGAAAGGGTGTCGAGCTGTACATCCTCTTTCTTTGCCCAGCGTCTTGCATATTCCTCACAAGAGTCCATGATAATTTTGACATTTTGGTTCCATGTAAAGGACATCCTTTCTCTGTATTTGGGACCCTTTTTTAACAATTCTCTCAACTTGTCGTCCCTGACTATACTAAGGTCACCAGTAATAACGTGTCCACAAGGAGAGTAGCTGAAATTCGATGAAGAACATTCGCAAGGAAGTGGATGTAGTGAGGGATTCCTTAAATCAATACACTGCAAGAAACGTTCGTAACTGTAAATTTTAGATGCAACTGTTGGTGTGAAGCTATAGGAAATACAAGGAGTTTCTTTTCTTTTGAAATATGGTGGGATTTTTTCTGTGACAGTTTTGTGATTCAAAATTTGACCAAGATTCAATTTATCAATACCTTTGTTTGCAAATCTTACTTTAATGAAAGGACGGTTTGTTTTCTCCTCTGATTTATCTGATTGAAAAAAACGAAAAGTAGAGATGTCCAAGAAGACTCCTTGTAGTCTGTATTCTGGGGAACGTTTATCGGTAAATGTGTGGTCCTTCGTATAATCGTTAATTTCGTGTAACTTCCGTAAAGGAACAGAGTGTAATTTAGTACGAATATAATGCAGGCATAGAGGCTCATTCAAAAATGGAACCAAGTCATTGAAGGAGAAACTATGTATCTCAGGCCTATTATATTTTCGAATGCCATGACTTCGAGGTCTTCTTTGTGGTCTGTTGATAAAGCTCGTCACATTTACCGATTGACAACCGGGACTTGTTAAGTTTCCTATGCTGCTGATATTATCGTTGCACCCATAGGGTGATGCAGTGTTAAGATTTTTTATCCAGAACTCTTCTCTGTTGCGACTGAAAGGTGTGTTCAAACTGGGATTACCTGTGGGCTGATATATTTTCTCCAGGATTCTGACTCTCATAGATAAAACAGAATGATCGGCCTGGTCAAAATGTCGATAAAGAAGTTGACTTCCTTTATTATTTATTTTTGACCGATGTCCTGACATTCTGGTTCGGAGCTGATCTTTGGTTTCACCCACAAAAATCAATCCACAAAGTGATCACTCTATTCCGTACACAACATTAGATGTCATACAGTTTATGTTTTCAAAACTATGCGTGTTAAATGTTTGTTTTGTGAGATTACTTGAGAATGAAGTGTCTGTTTTTAGGATGTTCTTCGTGCCGCACTTAGAAACTGAGCAATCGCTTGGTGAAAATTGGTTCTCTTTTAGTATATCGACCACTTCAATCTTGCAGGGCTTGATTTTAATATACCTATCTGCATGTTTGTACCAAAACTCATGGTTTCTACTTACTACAAATGTTCCGTCTCTAATGTCATGTAAACTAATTCTGGGGACACCTAAATTACCTGTTGCGTATGTGTCCGTAGACGCAACAGGTTGGGGCCTTTTTATAGTGGGTGACGCCCCAGCCACTTTGTAGGTCTCCTGAGTACTATCCATTGAAGCAAAAGACTGCCCGACAAGTGCCCTCGGGGACAATTTGTCCACCAGCAGTGACAAATGGACAGTGGTAAAAATGACAAATATGGAAAATGACCATATCCCTGTATACAGCACAAACTCGATAATTCAGAAAATCAGAAACCGAAGGCATACAAAATCAGGACAAAACAGAAACCAAAGCAAACAAACAAAAACCTCCACCACATGAAAAGAAGCGAACTCCTGATATGGGAGTGAGACCAGGTGCCCAGGAAGAGTAAGCATCTCCTGCTTGCATGCAACACCCGCCGCACATACTCATCTGTGTTAGTTGGGCTCCTGCGTTTTGCGGTCTTATTTGTGTGTGGTCATCTAACAGTGAGGAGGTTGTTTATACCACAATTGTACGTTCTGCGAGACCTCTGGGTAATCGGAACAGTGGGATGGTTGTGCACATGTAATCGAAGATAACCACACCGTCTGCTACTTGCGTAACAGATTGCCTTCCTAAGTCGGCACCGGTTGCCCATTGGTCTCGTGGTTTATATGTGGTCTTTTGTTTTTTTATGTTTCTATGGTGTGAGTTGGTGTTCCTTGTCCCTTTTGCGTCTCTTTCTGTGGATGTCTGTTATGTGTTTTTATGCATTGGGTGTTTTGAAGTTTTGCTGTGGGTGCTGCAGCCGAGTGTTGTTGGATATCCCCTCCTTTTTTGATATCTGATTTGTCAGGTCATCTTACAGTGAGGAGGTTATTTTACACTAAAATTGTGCGTTCTTCGATACCTTTGGATAACCGAAAAAGCGGGCGGGTTGTGCACACGTAATCCGGATCACCATACAATTTGCTACTAGCGTAGCAGATGGCCGGCCTAAGTCGGCACAGATTGCCCATTGGTCTCGTTGGTTTATGTGTAGTCATTTGTGTTTAATGTTTCTATGTGATTTTGCGTTCCTTGTACCATTTGCGTCTCTTTCTGTGCGAATCAGCTTTGTGTTTTTGCAGTGGATGTTTTGGGGTTTTGCTGTTGGTGCTGCAACCGAGTGTTGTTGGAGATCCCCTCCTTTCTTCTAAGTCGGCACCGATTGAACGTTGGGTTGTGTGTTTTTTTATGATTGGTGGTTAATGGAAACAAGAAATGAGAAATCTTTAAATCCTTAAACGACGTGCATCCAATCTAGATGACATTATCTTTCTATAGAATACAACAGTGTACAATGTATCTAGGTATCATATACTATGATGTATATGCTTCACTTATACCAACAAGTACCATAGAATCTCTCGAAAATGATTAAATTGTAGACTAGTGACTATCAGCTACAGACAATTGGATTTAATTAAGGTACAAAATAAAGAAAGAAGCAAATAAAAGACCTCTTCTCAAAACTCAAAGAACAGCACACACGAAGAACTACTAGCAGAGAGGATTATTAAAGTTAATATTGAAAAAGAACACCTGATTTCCTCAACTTTTCTGTATCCTTTATAAGCAGACTAATTTCCATATTGAACAGTAGTAGATGCACGCGTTCAAGTATTTGGTCAGGTTGAAGAACCGGTAGAATACATATATTGTCCTTTGAATGCAATGAATGTGAAATTATTCATCTTCTGATCCGCTGTAATTACATTGATGCAGCTGGTTATAACATATTACCGATTTTTACCATTTCGGCTATTTCGATTCGAAATGATTTTTGTAAAGTTTGTCTATATGTAGCATGACGAAATGTCACAGCACTTTGAAGATTTGTAAAGTGAACATAAATCAATTAGGATGAAAGATGCAATCAGTCAAAGATTTATGGGAAGCATGATGCTTTGAAGTTGTGGTTAAAACTTAAATTGATTTATTTCATTTTAAATTTCAAAAATCAATAACACAAAGATAAATTTACAGCAGACTAATTATATAAAAATTGTAAAAAAAAAATCAAATATACATTATATTAATTTCAGGGAATTCTTAATGAGTTAAGTAAAATAACTCTATTTTTCATAAATTGCAATTATTCCTATTCGAAGGGAGACTACTATGTAAAATGAAAAAGTGATATGAATGAAGTGATCAAAGTGTGCTCTATTTCAAAGTTGTCAGATACTTTCACAGAACTTGGAGGCTAAAACATGAAATAAAAGGGTTTCTCAGTACGAATGATTTTATTTGTAAGACATTTGTTTCGTTCTAGAGGTTTTCAACATTTCTGTACTCTAAACAGTTTGTGACCAGAAGAAAAATTTTGCCATTCATGCCAACCTCAGAGCAGACTTATCTATTTCATAACAATATAGTAACATTTAGTTCATTATTGAATAATGCAAGTGTCTTAAAATACATAAAAGCGTAAAGGTAACTAGATTTTATATTGTACAACATGTTTCTAGTACACATCATAGAACATCTTTGTTTCAAAATGTAGATATTTTATTATTCACATAGGCATTAGGTTGTCTATTTTGGTATCTGACCACTGTCACTAGGATTATAAACATATCAATGAACCAAAATATATATGCGGTCATAGTAACTTTCAAATGCACTCAAATGCAGCATACATTATAAGAGAAGGAAAACACGAAGTGTTCCACCTTTTCTAAGGGTCCTGTAGGGATTAATTCTTTTCTTTGTGAAATAACTGTATTTTCAATTGTTTATTATAAAGGGTGAAAAACCTCGAAGCTTTAAATCATTATACATATTCGTACAAAATTATAAATCCTACTTTGACAGCAAAGTCACTTGTTTCGGGTTAGATTGGACTCAACGGATCACGATGATTTCTCAATTTTGAACTTACAGACAAACGTAAATATTTCGAAATTTCGCCTTTACCTGTTCTTTATATTGGTACGATGCCTTTATCAAAAAGAAAAAAAATACACAATTTATTATGCCCCCCTTCGAAGAAGAGGGGACATATAGGTTTGCCGCTGTAGGTCGGTCGGTCTGTCGGTCTGCATGTCGGTCGGTCCGCGACATCAGTTTCCGTTCAATATCTCTGGAATGGATTCACATATTGAAATGAAATTTTGTATACAGACACATCAAACAAAAATCTAGGTCAAGTTTATATTTGGGTCCGATCAAAAAAATTTTGACAGAGTTATGCCCCTTGCATTTAAAAAAATACCAAAATTTCAGGGTTTCCGTTCAATATCTCTTGAATGGAGTTACATATTGAAATGGAATTTTGTATACAGACACATAAAACAAAAATCTAGGTCAAGTTTATATTTGGGTCCGATCAAAAAAATTTTGACAGAGTTATGCCCCTTGCATTTCGAAAAATACCAAAATTTCAGGGTTTCCGTTCAATATCTCTTGAATGGAGTTACATATTGAAATGAAATTTTGTATACAGACACATCAAACAAAAATCTAGGTCAAGTTCATATTTGGGTCCGATCAAAAAAAAATTTGACAGAGTTATGCCCCTTGCATTTCGAAAAATACCAAAATTTCAGGGTTTCCGTTCAATATCTCTGGAATGGATTCACATATTGAAATGAAATTTTGTATACAGACACATCAAACAAAAATCTAGGTCAAGTTTATATATTTGGGTCCGATCAAAAAAAAATTGACAGAGTTATGCCCCTTGCATTTCAAAAAATACCAAAATTTCAGGGTTTCCGTTCAATATCTCTTGAATGGAGTTACATATTGAAATGGAATTTTGTATACAGACACATCAAACAAAAATCTAGGTCAAGTTCATATTTGGGTCCGATCAAAAAAATTTTGACAGAGTTATGCCCCTTGCATTTCGAAAAATACCAAAATTTCAGGGTTTCCGTTCAATATCTCTTGAATGGAGTTACATATTGAAATGAAATTTTGTATACAGACACATCAAATGAAAATCCAGGTCAAGTTCGTATTAAGGTCCAATTGAAAAAATTTTGACAGAGTTATGCCCCCTGCACTTCGAAAAATACCAAAATTTCAGGGTTTCTGTTCAATATCTCTTGAGTGGAGTTACATATTGAAATGAAATTTTGTATACAGACACATCAAATGAAAATCTAGGTCAAGTGTATATTTTGGTCCGATCAACAAAATTTTGACAGAGTTATGCCCCTTGCACTTCGAAAAAAAAATATCAAAATTTCAGGGTTTCCGTTCAATATCTCTTGAGTGGAGTTACATATTGAAATGAAATTTTGTATATGGATACATCAAATGACAATCTAGGTCAAGTTCTTATTTGGGTCCAATCAGCAAAATTTTGACAGAGTAATGCCCCTTGCACTTCGAAAAATACCAAAATTTCAGGATTTCCGTTCAATATCTCTTGAGTGGAGTTACATATAGAAATGCAATTTTGTATACAGACACATCATATGAAAATCTAGGTCAAGTTCATATTTAGGTCTGATAAAAAAAAATTGGACAGAGTTATGACCCTTGCACTGTGAAAAATACCAAAACTTCAGGGTTTCTGTTCAATATCTCTTGAGTGGAGTTACATATTGAAATGAAATTTTGTATACAGACACATCAAATGAAAATCTACTAGGTCAAGTTCATATTTAGGTCCGATGAACAAAATTTTGACAGAGTTATGCCCCTTGCACTTCGAAAAATACCAAAATTTCAGGGTTTCCGTTCAATATCTCTTGAGTGGAGTTACATATTGAAATGAAATTTTGTTTTCAGACACAAAAAATTTTATGCCCCCTTTGAAGAAGAGGGGACATATTGCTTTGCCGCTGTCTGACTTTCTGTCTATCGGTCCGTCGGTCGGTCTACGACATCAGTTTCCGTTCAATACCTCTGGAGTGGATTCACATATTGAAATGAAATTTTGTGTACAGACACATCAAATGAAAATCAAGTATAAAGTTGTGACGGACTTTAATCACAGAAGGGGTAGGGGGGCATTAATGTTTTACAAACATGACTTTTAACTTGTTATACAAGAGACGAGGTGATCTCCTCCAACGCTCCGTTACAGCAGCCACAGCAAAACACCAAGACAATCCATCCAAAAACACAGATGACACACACAGAAAGAGACGCAAATGATACAAGGAACACCAAAAACAGCACAAAAAATCGAACACAAAACACATACGTGATAAATATGGACAAGAACCATATCCCAAGTTAGAGAACAAAATGGGAAATTCGAAAATCATTAACCGAATGGCATACAAAATCATGATAAAACAGAACCAAAGCAAACAGACAAAGAAATCCATCATATGAACAGAATACAGGATACAGAACACAATAAGGGAATGGGACAAGTGGTTTCCATAGCTGGTTCATCTCAGTGTCCCACAAAATCTGTTTTCATGATTTTTATGTCTGAAATGTACTCATGAAAAGATAAGATTAAAATGTGGATCTTAATCAAAGAAGCTTCTAGAAAATATCCATTCAAGACATTTATATGAATTTCATGTTATCATATCTATGATTTTTCGACACTTTACACATCCATCAGGCATAAAAAAAATAGGGCAATATTTTCAGTGCCATTCCACATGCTTTTGGAAGTTAAAATGTCAGTAGCAAGTATGAATTTATAGTCGATAACATTGACAAAATGTATTTTTAAGAAAAGTCTACATGTCTTGTCCTTCCTCTTGGATAACATATATGTTAGATTTGATGAATACCTATATCAGCAAGTTGTAGCGATCGATTCGAACGTGTACTTTCTGTGCGCCTCTTGTTGCAGATTCATTTTTTGCACTCATGGAAAAGAATTTATCCAAAATCTTCAGAAGCAAAGAAAACTTGATGATTTGAAATGTTTCAATGGTACTTCTAGGTACCTGGATAATATTCTGACTATTAACAATCCTGTTTTGGAAACATATAAGAATGTTTATCCACAAGAATTGACACTCAACAAGGCAAACGTTACATATAGAGACACCATTTTTGGACCTGAATGTCAATATTGTAAAAGGAAAAATTCATACAAGTGTTTATGACAAAAGGAATAATTTTGGATTCAACATAGTAAATTTCCTTGGCTTTACGATGATGTTCCTCTACTACCATCATACGGCATTAACATATCACAACTCATTCGGTACAATAGAGCATGTACCAATTTGATAAAGTTACATATAACCAAGAACCTTTTAGGTCAAGGCTTTCAAAAACTTGTTAAGTATCATCAACAACAACAACAACAATAACAACCAAATACTGTCAGCTCCCTTTAAAGTTCAGCCTGTACAAGCAACAAAGTATATGACTTTGGGCATTTCACAACCTGCCTAAAAATGCGTAAAAATCATTAATTAATTAGTAATTAATAAATAATCTTATACCCTGGATATGATCTTAATGTCACCAGACGGACTCTCGGCACGTCACAGTACTTGACCAATCTTCAGCTTTATACAAGTGCATTCTTAAGACTTGCATTCTGACTGACTGTGACGACGGGACTCCAGGATGGGCCCTGTCAAAACCTCTTTATAGAAAACAGGGCCCCAAACATCTGTCCTTTCTGAATGTTGGTCGGCCTCCTGGAGTGATCACATTTATGAACTCACTTAAGCCGCAGAACACGGACTGTATTTCGTACGCCCCAGCCCTTTTTATGCATATTTATATAATCATCTGTGTTGTTTGAGACTCGGCGTTTTACTTTCTTGTTTGTGTGGTCATCTTGCAATGAGGAGGTAGTTTTACACAATTTTTCCTTCGAGACCTTTAGGTAACAGGAAAATTGGAAGGGTCTGTGCACGTAATCCGAATAACAACACCATTCGCTACTTACTTGGCAGATGGCCGTCCTAAGTCCGTACCGTTGGTCTCGTTGGATTATGTGTAGTATTTTGTGTTTCTTGTTTCTATGTCGTATGTTTCTTTTGCGCCTCTTGCTGTGCTTGTCTTTTATGTGTTTTTGCATCAGGTGCTTTGGTGCTTTGCTGTGAATGCTAGAACAAAGTCACGTCGGAGATCCCCTCCTTCCGATCATGTAAAACAAAAGAGGGTATGGAATCTCCAACAGGATTCAGTTGTGTTAACCCACAGCCAAAAACCGGAAGACCAAAATGTTTCCAAACACGTATATTTAGACAAATGTAATTAAGATGTTGAATTTTCTAGTTAACAATTGTTATGGTGTTTCAATTGACATATATACAGTATTCCCATGCGTACTATTTAAAAAAGAATCGGTATGCGCTAGCGTACTAATTGAAAATGAATCAGTATTTCCATGCGTTCTTATTGAAAAAGTATCAGTATTCCCACGCGTACTAATTGAAAAAGATTCAGTATTTCTATGTGCACTAATTGAAAAAGAATCAGTATTTCCATGTGTACTAATTAAAAAAGAATCAGAATTACCATGCGTACTTATTGAAAAAAAGAATCAGTATAACATTGCGTACTAATTGAACAAGAATCAGTATTTCCATGTGATGTACTAATTGAAAAAGAGAATCAGTATTCCCATGTGTACTTATTGAGAAAGAATTAGTATTACCATGCGTACTAATTGAAAAAAAAAATCAGTATCACATTGTGTTCTAATTGAAAATGAATAAATATTCCAATTTGTACTGATAGAAAAAGTGAATCAGTATTTCAATGTGTACTAATTGAAAAAGAATCAGTATTTCCAATAGTACTTATTGAAAAAGAATCAGTATTTCCAATAGTACTAATTGAAAAAGAATCAGTATTTCCATGTGTACTAATTGAAAAAGCATCAATATTTCCATGCGTACTACTTGAAAAAAAAATCGGTATTACCATGCGCACTAATTGAAAAAGAATCAGTACTTCCCATGTGTACTAATTGAAAAAGAATCAGTATTTGCACGTAAACTAATTAAAAAAGAATCAGTATTCCATGCGAACTAAAAAAATTCAGTATTTCCATGCGTACTTATTGAAATAGAATCAGTATTTCTTTGTGTACTTATAGACTTTTTTCACCGTGACGAACTTTGCACTTCGCACTTCGAACTTCGCACTTTAATTTCATAAGTCGGTTGCCGAAAAAAGCGCACTAGTTGTACAGGAAGTCCAATATACCATTCCATTGAGTATACTTATCAAAATGTAGATGACTCCGCTTATGAGTTTATACGTTTTAACGGCAGCTACGCCACTTTTTCTTCAATGTTCGAAGTGCGAAGTACGAAGTTCGAAGTGCGAAGTTCGTCACGATGAAAAATATCTATTGAAAAAGAATCAGTATTACCATGCGTATTAATTGAAAATAAAGAATCAGTATATCTATGTGTAGTAATTGAAAAAAAATATCAGTATTTCCACGCAAACTAATTGAAAAAAAATCAGTTTTTCCATGCGTACTAATTGAAAAAAAAATCAGTATTACCATGCGTACTAATTGAAAAAGAATCAGTATTACCATATGTACTAATTGAAAAAGAATCAGTATTTCCATGTGTATTTCAAAAAAAAAAAGAATCAGTATTACTTTGCGTACTAATAGAAAATAGAGAATCAGTATTTCCATGTGGACTAATTGAAAAAGAATCAGTATTTCCTTGCGTACTAATTGAAAAAGAATCAGTATTTCCCTGTGTACTTATTGAAAAAGATTCAGTATTCCCGTGCGTACTAATTGAAAAAGAGAATCAGTATTCCCATGCATACTGATTGAAAATAAAGAATCAGTATTTCTATGTGTTCTAATTGAAAAAAGAATCAGTATTACCATGCGTACTAATTGAAAAAGAATAGTTTTTCAACAATGATAAAGTTGGACAATTCTGACTTAACTTTGGGAAAATCACAATTATCTCAATGAATTACTCATTAGAAATTCGTGGAATGAAGAAAACGAAATCTGTTAAATATATGTTTTGTTCTCAATAATGATAATGCAATATCATAAGTATAACATTACCAACAAAGGACGCATCGTTTTTCTTTTACAGAAATAAATCAATCAAATTGTATGAATTGTTTATGTAAACCACGTTTTCACATTTAACCGTCACGGTCATAAACAATGTCATTTTCACGCAGATGCACCTAGCCGTCATATCAACGTTTTTGTCTCCGTTCACCTATAAAAGTTAATTTCATTTGTTAAAGCGGATGTTTAGATCCAGAAAATGAAGAGAGTCACAACTTTTCTATTGGCGCTTTTACAAGTGTTCTATTCGGTATGGACTTTACCAACCACGAGTACCAGTAGTAACAGCGATTGTCCAATACTCTCAAGTATTAAAACCCAGAAGAACTTCAATCTCACCAAATTCATGGAAGGAGTATGGCATACGAGGACATATAACAGTTTTGTTGACATCCCTGGGATGGATATAAATTCCTACAAACATTATGATCTGAAGAGCCGACTCAGGAACACATCAAATGGAATTATTATAGAAAATGGTAACTTACGCCTTCTTAATAATAATGAAAAGAACCATCTCTATGAATAATTGATATTTCAATAAACTATAATCGCTTTGAATCCCCTCTTTTTTGAATTTGAGGTTACAATATTTTTTTTCTTTCATACAATCAAAACTTCTTGAACTAAAATTCTCATTAATGTAAACGTCTTCAAATTGAAAAGCATCATTTAAGAACAAATAAATTGGCAACGTGGACCAGACATGCACGTTTCGGGTACTTTAATAATGTTGTATCTTTCTATAAAGAATGCTGCATTAAATTTCAGCTGGAATCCACAAGGCGAAACATGGAACTGGAAAATGTTTAAGACGTAATGGAACAGTGAAGTATGAAAAAAATGATCCTGCTAAAATAACACTCGTGTACAATTTTCCACACCTGAAACATGAATTTAGCTACTGGATACGTGAAACGGACTATAAGAATTATGCTGTTGTGTATTCGTGTTCTGCAAACGTCAGAAACAACGAGAAATGTACAGTGGACAAATCGCATCTTTGGACTATCACTAGGACTCCTAAAACAGAATATCCCAAAAATAAAATTGAAGAGCAAGCAAAAAAAGAACTATGTGTGCATGGTCCTCACAATGATGTCACTTTTCCTGAAACATGTCCATTAGATAAAAAAGGAACACACAAACATTAATTGTACTGGATTTCCTTGAAAACCTTAAAATCTACATGCCTTCCGTGAATTGCTATTATCATATAACTTTACAATTGCTGGTACATTATATAAAAACCATTCAAGATTGTAGCTAATTATAAGTTTTTAATATTTATTCAAAACCGGAATAGATTGTTTACCTGTAACTGTGTCTGATCCCTTGTAAAACAAAACGAGAAATATAAAATTTCTTTGTTGTTTGTAGTTTGACATGTTTTTTTCCTTTTCGACAATGAAATCAATGTTTTGTGATCTTTATGTACATTGTTTTCTTGATGATTTACTCGTATATGTACTGATCTCGTTTATGTTTCTAACTTATTATAGCAACTAGTAAGTTTCATTTTTCTTTAATCGATGATATATCATGTTTTATCATAGCAATTTAATAAGTGTATTACATGTGAAATTTCGCTGACTGCAGTCGTCCTGCTTTGCCTGTATCTACACAGGGTGCGTTTTGAGTTTCGAACGTTTAACTTTTTTGAGCTGAAATTTAAATAGATCAAAATTTGCTTTCATATATTTACATAATTGGTAAAGGGTTTTGTAAATAATGTTATCAAAATTCTAACGTTTGTGAATACCCATACTTAGTTTTAATGTATTTCGTTTATAAATATGATAATTGTATATAGATTGTTTTAAAATAATTAATTGGACTTTGTCAAGTTGCTTTTTATTCTCGTACAATTTCAATATCTCAAATTTTCCTTTTCTGATAATACGGAAGTGTTCCAGCTCTATACCTTCATGAAGAAAATTCCAAACCAATTTTTCCTGCACCTGACATGTGTTTCGAATATCAAATTCTCATCAGTGATGCTTCCAGCGGTGCCACCAAAATTCATTTCAGTACTAGTAGTTCCCTCTTTAATGTTTTGAATTTAGATTTGTAGATTTACTTTACAGAGAGTGCGCGGCTCCAAATTTCCTGTAGGTTCGATTCAGGAGCACATCCAAATAAAATATATATTAAAAATAGCATAAGAGGGATGGTGCTAAGATTTTAACCTCCTTAATCTAAGTGATAGGTTTGAATGGAATGACAAGTCTTCGAAATAGCAAAATAATGAGTAGCAACATCTCGTCGTAACCAGCATATGACGTTTTCATTTCTCAATTAATATGTTATGCCCGGGCAAGCTCCATGTACTCAGATTTTCTTCTAAGAGCTAGACCGCTTTCAGTTAAGCTTCTCAGTCAAGGATACATTTTGACCGACTAACATCGTCACTAAGAAAGTTCTATGGTCGATATGGGGAAATGTTAGCACATTATGACGTCCCCTTGTCCAGAGTCATAAATGATATTTTGACGTAGACTTTTTTTACCATGACATACCAGTTTATACGTTTGTCTTGTGGGAGTTACCGACTTGAAGTGGTGGGTGTTGCATGGACGCAAGAGTTGCTCACTCTTCCTGGGCACCTGATCTCACTCCTTCGCAGGGAGTTCACTTCTCTTCATATGGTAGATTTTATTTATTTCAGTTCTTTTGCCTTAATTCTGGATTCTTCCTAGTTTTGTATAACCTTGGTAAGATGATTTTTCGATTAACGAACTCCAAATAGTGGAGTGAAACCAGGTGCCTAGGAAGAGTCAGCATCTCCTGCTTGCATACAACGCCGTCGGTTCAATTCGGCGGAAATATCACAATCAAGAGTTCCCCGTATCGACCGTATAACTTCCTCAGTGACGAAGTCAGTCGATCTCAAACGTATCCCTGACTGAAAAACTTATCTGAAAGACGCCTAGCTCTCAGAACAAATCTGTGGAGCTCGTAAAAAAGTTCCCCGCGAGGGGTTTGACAGCAAGTGTTTTGAATATACTTCCCTGACATTGTCGCCATAGCACTTTCTATATAGACATAACGTCAGACAGTGCATGAAGTTTTCATATTTTCATTTCCATGCATCATAAACATCGACGGCGGGTGCGGCTTGCCAACAGGGGATGCTTACTCCTCCCGGACACCTGGTCCCACCTCTATCTTGCTAGGGGTCCGTCGATGTTTAATTTTGCGCTCTATTGTGAGTGCTGTTGAGATTATCGTCAGGATCTTATTTAACTCATTTGGTACTTGCTCTGACATAATTTATGGACACACCATAAGCTGGCGATATTAAGTCCTTTGTGTTTGATGTTTTTGTATTGTGCTATGACGTTCCTTGTCCTTTTGCATCTCTTCCTGTGCTTGTCTGCTCTATGTCTTTGCATTGGGTGTTGTAAGGGAAGTTGCTACTCAGAAAAGAAAAGTTTGTGATGTTGAAATGCTGAATTCGTCACGTTTGTCGTACAAATGTTCATGTGACCATCAGTGTCGTAGGATAGCATTATGTCCAAATAGAATGCTGAATTATTTGTATCTGTACTTTCTTTGACTTCAAGCTCCGACGGATAGATTCTGCTGAGGTTATCCGCGAATTTTATATTGTTGATGGACAGCACATCGTCTATATATCTGTAAGTGAAGTCAGAAGTTACGAACCTTTCCCTTCAGAGACAAAAGGTTGAGTGAATTCTGCTTCGTACAAGTAAACAAAAATATCATCAAGGAGTGAGGCACAATTGGTTCCCATTGTAAGTTGTTGGAAGACCTTTCTTTCAAACGCCACAAAAATGTTGTCGATCAGGAAATTTAACATCTGATTAAAATATGTTTCGGTGTACTTATTTTCAGAATCGGACTTTTCTTTTACAAAGTAGTTTTTGTTATAGTTAACAACAATTATAGATTTATACTTGCAATACTTATAATTTTTGAGAGTCTTTCTTTCAATTTAGGATGTGGAATTGTTGTGTAAAGTGTAGAAAAATCAAAGGCTTTGATCGAATGGACTCTACTGAAATGAGTGGATTTCAGATATTCTTAAAGTTCAATCGAATTGTTTAAAATCCACATATGGTGAATACCGCTTCGAGAATATACTGTCGTACTATATTTTTGAAGTCCAGATTTGATTTCAGATAAAACTTGGGTGAGTAAAATCGATACAGATTTGGAAGAACATTTTAAGGAAACGGCAATGAAACGTTGTTTGTACGGATTTTAATGCAGTTTATGTACACAATATAAATATGGTAAATCTAAATCTTGAGTGTTTCTTTTAAAGCCAAAGGAAGTGAGAGCAGATTTGTGGTTATCTTTTATTTCAGAGACAGAAAGTTATATTTGCGTCGGTCTGATTAATTCTCCTTCGTTGTCAGGGTCTGGAGTACACCCGCTTAGGGTCGTGTTCAATAAACTTCTGACCGGAATATTCATGAGATTTAATTAACCAATCAGAACATCCGTTTCATCGAACCTTCGAAGTCTTAAAGCTATAGATTAAACTGTCGATAACAAAGTTTTACCGTATAATGGTTTCAAACATCTATATATTACTTGCATATATTGACTCTGATAGTATTGTTTTATACTTTATAAACGTTCTTACCTTTTTTTCTTTCAATCTAGCTGAAAATAGTCATTTTATGATATATTTATTATTATTTTATTTGTACTTCCTTATTTTACTTTTGGTATTCGAATAAGTAACCAACTTCAGATTCAGGCGAATGTTGGATAAGTAACTAACTTCAGAAATCATTTACTTTTTAAATGTTGAAAGTTGCAATGTTGAATAAGTAACCAACTTCCGATACCCGTTTTTATTCTGGGATACACAGCATTTCAGCAAGTTTCGGAAATTGTTATTTGAAAAAAAAACAGTATGTAAAAATGTCCCATATTCAAGTCTGAGTGATCAGCCATTCGCTTAAATGAGCTTTGCTGCATTGTGTGATTACTACGACACATGTAGTAAACCACGTGTATAGGTTTGCTGTTTTAAAATGTTTAATGTCTTCAAATTAGTTAGCATCATTTTAGAGTGGATAAATTTACAGCATAGACCAGACATGTACGTTTCGGGTATATACTCACGACAGAAAAAAATTACAACTGAATTACTTGAGGTCGTTTCATATTTTATTTAGTTGTGTATAAAAGGTGGATCTCATGCTTAGATATTACATGAATGTTGCGCTAAAATATTAAACCATGTTAAAGGTGGAAAATCGAACACTCTCAAATGACTAACAGTATGTGTGACGCTTGAATGGAAGACAGGCGTAGTCTGTTACACGTGTCAAAATCCTGAATGAATATTTTGCTTATAGGATTTTCAGTCTTTCTTTTATATTTGATATAGACTGTGATTAGTCAAATTTGAATAAGTGAAATAATTACATATCAAACTTATACCTATGTATAGTATATACAAATGTAGATCTATCATCGAAGTATCATATTGGATTGAAAGTCATTCTGATACTGTGACACTCCATGGTACCCCTAACGACCTCCACCGACCTCTACCTCGTGGACGACCACGTACAGTACTTTCTCTAGGAGCTCCCCTGGAGCCGCCTCGACTCCTCGTATCGGCATTCGAGCGAATACTAGCTCCTACACCTGCTCCTACTACACGATCCCCCGTGGATCGAGGGACAAACAGCGGGGTGTAAGGGGGATTTCAGGATTTTCAGACGTCGAATTTAAACCCAATTCCTTAAAAAGGCTGTCGAAATAGTACTTTTAGCAAATAAATGTGTACTTGCTTGTGGCTTTGTCTGCTGGTATGATAACATAATGTTCTTTGAGGTAGGTAAGCTCTGCGATAAGTAAGGGTTATTCTACTGTCTCCGAGAGCGTAGCCAGAGGAGCAGTTGAATAGCCCACTTGTTGCACGGCAATTGTTGTCCCATCAAACAATCATCACCGATGATTGACTAATTATAAGTCGCCATTCCAGGTAGGAGAAAACTACTCATGGTCAGAAAATAGATAAGAATTTTATGCATTTTAATAGCAGTTCTCTGTAAGGACCAAAATAATTTCAATAGCACGTGGAAACAGCATGTCTCCAATTTTGGAGATTTTTGGTGTGGAAGGTGTATATGATGTACTGAGACAAAAATAAACTTTCTTTTTACAAATTAAGTTTTCGTTGCCATGGAAACCATGTTCGAAATTTTACGCATCAGTAGAATACTTGTAACATGGCATTTTCACAAGGCTCGTTTCCATGGTAACAGCTATTGTAGTCAACTGAAATTTTCTTAATTTTTCTCTTTATATCTTTAATAGTATATATATTACACAATAATTATGTTTCTGCCCGCTATTCTCTTTGTCAATATGCTCAAAATGTAGGCAAAAACCTGTTTTGAAGAGGCCCTTTTTAAGACCATAAAAGCTCCTAATTTAACATGATTTTGCTCAAATTTAAGGGCAAGTAATCTGAAATGTCAGGCTAACTTGATTTCTACTGCCAATTATCTTTAAAGTTTAATCCTCGATCTTTAAGAAAATGTTAAAATTTCGGTGGGACCTCTTCACAATTTCATTCAAAAGGGTATAAAAAATGGTTACCATGGTGACATTCTGTTCAGTGCTATTACACATAGAGTAATTTACTGGTAAATTTTCAGCTGTGTGTTATATATTTTAAGCATTTTTTATCAGTGCATATAAAAGAGCATTATTGATTAAAAAAAATCGCCTTAAATTTTTTTCAAGGTCACAGGTCCCAATGTCAAGGTCATCTTGAATGCAATTCACAAAATTTGGCAAAATTCTGTAATTTTTCAAAAAAAAAAATGAGAGGCAGTTACTCAAAAATCATGTGGTATTGAGTAAAACAAACACATACATAGTAATTTTGGATATATCCCCTATTTATTGACCAAAGTTGCAAAAATTCTTAAAATCAATGACATCCTTGATTTTTAACTAGTATTTCATACAAATGTACATACATATAAAAAAATGTGAGATTATCATGATTTTTGTCTGGGGCTTATTTTTTAGGAGAAATGTTCTGAATTAAAAATTGTATGTTTTTCCATCTATCGGTCCTAATTTTAGAAAGAAGTATTTTTGATACAAATATATGACAGTCAAGCCTAAATTTAGTAACAATAAATAACAACAAAAATGCAAATTTTATTGAAATTCGAACCTATATTTTGAATTGACCTTGAACTTGGAGTCAATGACCTTGACAAATTTTGGAAGTGCTCAAATAAAGAAAAATTTCTTCTGTTGTCCCTACATATAGCTTAAGCAATATAAGTTATTTAAACCATGCTAAAAATCAATTTGAAAAGATAAAGTCATCATGTGTCAAATGAAAAGTTGCAATGGCAACCATTTTTAACCTCAAAATGTAGGAAAACAAAACAAGGTCCCACTTATTTTTTTCAGTGATTATATTTGTCACATGAAATGTATTTTGTTCTGACAACAGTGATGGTGTTATCAGCCTGACATTTAGTGTTATTTTTGCTTAAAAATGGTAAAAATTGGACAAAAATATGCCTTGATTTTGACCTTATTTATGGCAATTTTGACTGATTTTGATTTGATAGAATTCGGCTAATTGAAAGAAATGTCAAAAATTTGTTATTTTTTCTTAAAATAGAGGTTTTAAAGATTATAAGTTGTTAATACCAATTAACTCTGACAATGGTTTCCATGGCAACATAATAACCAAAGATGACTTATTTGACCACTTTTTAGTGCTATAAATAGACAGACCTCGTTTCCATGGCAACCGGAATATCTATTTTCAAAAAATTGTTATTTTTGTATTCAGGGCATTATACATACCATTTATAGAGAAAATCATGAAAATCCATGACATGCTGTTTCCAAAATATTTTGGTCCTTACAGAGAATTGATATTAAAAGTTCATTTCGAAGAAAATAACGGAAAGGAAATCAAAAGAATTTGGTCCAGTCTATGAGTTAAATGAGAGAAAATTTAAAAAACAAAAACAAAAAGGAAATTGATATTATATTTTTTCAAAGTAAATAGACTACACAGGAAGCGGATTTTAGGAGTTGCGGTTTAGGATTCCCCTGTACAAGTTTTCTGTACGGGAATATTCCGCTATTATTATATCGTTATTTCTGTTCAAAACTGTTCAATGATACCAGTCTGTGCATTATTAATCGAAATCGTAAGAGTTACCTTATTCAATCGAAATCTTACGAGTTAAAACTGTTTTGTATGGTTTCGTTGGTAGTTGACCCTACGCAGATTGAAACATTTTAAAACGCATGGATCTAGATTGGACATGGAGTCAGGTATCACCCCCTCCCCACGGCCACCCCCCCCCCCCCCCGGCTGGATTTTGCAAAAAAAAAATGATTAAGTCCCGTTTTCCCCTATTTTCTTTCAAAATCAAAGGCTGGACCCCTTTCACTAACGGGCTGGACCCGCCTCCTGGAAAAAAATCTAGATCCGCCCGTGACATTTAAAATACTAGTAGTAGTTCAAACCTTCAATCGCGGGATTTTTTTCCTATTAAAACAATTTTAGTTATAGGGAACATTCGTTTCCTTTTTTTAAACGGGAGGCAAAGGACGTCAGGTCAGTTAAGGACAGTTAACGGATCAGTTGATCATTCAATGATTAGTTCAATCATTAATTCAATCATTGCTTCACAATGGAAAATATTGCACCGTCTGAAAAGGTGTAAATTACCGTCTACAACGTAGACCGTGCAACAACATCAGGGTCTTTTAATGACAAATATGGAAAATGACCATATCCTCATACAAAGTAAAAAAAATCGAAAATTCAGAAAATCATAAACCGAAGGCATATAAAATCAAGAAAAAACAGGAACCAAAGCAAACAAACAAAAACCTCCACCACACGAAAAGAAGCGAACTCCCACAATTGGAGTGAGACCAGGTGCCCAGGAAGAGTGAGCGTCTCCTGCTTACGTGCAACACCCGTCGCTACAATTCGGTGGAATTGTCACATCCGGTTACTTCCATTTCGGAAGATAAAGAACAATCTGTGGTTGGATGGTTCAAATGGTCTGAGACAGATTATCATCACTATTCTGAACAGTGGGACATCATAGTGTATGATGGGTTCCCCGTATCGACCGTAGAACTTCCTCGGTGACGATGCTTGTCGGGAACAAACGTATCCCTGACTAAGAAGCTGAAAGACGCCAAGATGGTATTCACAGTTCATTGTTAGTGGTAAATTCCCTGATGGGTTTTATCCATTGGGAAAGGGTGTCGAGCTGTACATCCTCTTTCTTAGCTCAAAGTCTTGCATTTCCTCACACGAGTCCATGGTTTTTTTTTAATTTTGTTTCCATCTAACGGATTTACTTTCTCTGTATTTGGGACCCTTTTTAAACAATTCTCTCAACTTGTCGTTCTTGGCTATACTAAGGTAACCAGTAATACAAATTTTGGTATGCCGCTATTTGGGGATTAGTGATTACCTTGTTCATGGAGACTTGCATAATTGCCATATTCCCATTGGTACTTCTTCTAAGATATACTCTAAGGTCATACGGTGTATTCGCTATTAGGATTTCCTCTCTTAAGGCCTCGAACATAACTGATGGTACATTATTTGCTGAAATGCGCACAAGGGGCATTAGATTAAATAGATAGAACATATATACTTCAATATTGATAATTAACCATAGCATTGGAATGTTTGGAATATCTAATTTGGACGAGTAAATCGCTCGCTTGGTTTCACTGTGCTTCTGCACTGACTTGAAATATATTTGAAGACTTTGTATAACTAAAAGGCTTATCCTTGATCATGTTGATGGCATGGCTTTGTCCTTTACTGATTCTTTGATTTGTTTGGAATTTCACTCATTATAATTTCAGTTTCTGAATTACCTCTTTTTCGGCCTGGTACACTATTGATGATAGATAAGGTGTTGAAATACGCATACGATGAAGTAAGTTAAATAGATTAATCACATGATACACCCGTTATGCAGTTTCATAAAGCCATTTCATAAATATATGATATGATGACACGTTACATATCGCTCTGCTTGAATGCGATTGGTCAAGTTTGGAACCTTTCAAATATCGGTCAACTGTTAAATTCAGACCCGGAGTCAATATCAATGATTAAAATTGTTATTGTTGAATTAATTCTTGCATTAAAATACTATTCAAAATTGAAATACTTTTCTCTTACGCACAGAATATCTATACGATGGGGAAACTACTTCTCATGGCGTAGCAGACGACCTCTAGATCACAGCGTGATTCGCCTCTGTAGTTCTCGGAAACGTTGATTTCACGTTAGAAATACACATTTTTTGGCAATATCATGTGATAAAAAGAATCTCAAATGAATTTTCATTTCATACGATGTATTATGAAACTCGTTGTGCGTTTTATATCCCCTCGCCAAGGCTCGGGGATATAAAACGCACAACTCGTTTCATAATACATCGTATGAAATGAAAATTCATTTGAGATCCTATATATATGACATATATTTTTCAATATTCTTAATTTATTATCATCAAGAAAGAATACATATTTCAAAAACTATGTTAAACTTTGTATCTCTGCCAGTGGACTGTATGTCCTCGAGGATATCGTTCGCCTGCTTACACTGTGACTGACTTGAAATATATTTGTAAATTTTTATGCCTCTGGTCTTTTGGGGTTTTTTTTTGTTGCAGAGCTCCGTTTAGGAGGGAACACTACTATGATATTTTAAAAAAGTTGGTTATATAAATTCCATGCTTTCGTCTTTGGTCACATAGTAAAGAAAGATAACTCTAATTGCATTTTTAATTTTTTACATGACGAAATACACAATCAGTCAGATTTTGCAACATATGACGTGGTCATTGAATCATTTCTTTCTATAAGAATCTCCACAATATGATGAGGGAATCATATGTGAAGTTTCTTTTGAAAATCTTAGGCTGAAAAAAATATGGAACCAAGAAATGAGTACTTCCATTACAATCAATGGATGCATGGTTAAAAAGTCTGATCAGTTTCAAAATCTCAAAATTTTGGATGGTGACCTCCTAATATTGTCTCTTACATCTAAATTATATTAGCTTTTTTTTTCTGAAAATAAGCATTGTAAAACATGAAACGTGTGATATCACCTTAATTTTATGTATATCTAGGGAACTCAGATAGAAAACCTCCGAAGTAAATATGAAAAATGATTGTCTGACTAAAAACAACATTCCTTATGAGCTAAATTGACTGTCTTGTTATTATCATAAATACATGAATACTAAATGTTCGGATTCCAGTGACTCTGTCATTTTCAAAGTGCGAGATCATTAATGTAATTATTTTAGACATTGCATCATGCAAAATGTGCATGAATGTGTCTTAAAATTATGACAAATGTTTTACGAAGTACGGCTCATAATTATAAGGCAACTGTTTCTCCTTCTCACTATCAGACGCGTAGCCAGAGTATTTTTCACATTTACAAGGTTGTTTTCTAAGTGAATAACGCTATGTACTTTCTTTTTTTCTTTTTTTAGGCTGCATCAGCATACTTGCGTACGCCTGGTTACGCTCATGACTGTTGAGTGTTGTTCAAGTCCCCTGGTTAGAATCATGAAAAGAGATATTTTTTCATAAAACCCTTTACATAAAAATACCATAAAGGACAAAAAGAACATTCCGATGGGGTAGATTTCGCAGTATTTGGTTAGAATGTAAAGAAAATATATCCTTTGAGTCCTCATGTCATAGCATCGTCAACAGTAAGAAAGCAAAATACCATTACATGGATACTCTGAACGCGCTACAGAATACATAGATTGAAAAGACAAACTGTTAGAAACGGTTGATTATGGGACTCAACCAAATGACTAGTGAATACAGTTAAACCTGTTGTGAGAGACCCTTCAAGAGAATGTCAAATGAAGGTCACATAAGACAGGTGGTCTCTTATTACGGGTTCATTTATATGAAAACTGTTTGTTTTGGGATATTAAAAAGTTTGGGGATATTAAAAAGTTTGGTATCTCAAAACAGGAAGTCTCCTAACGCAGTGGATCACTTAGACTGTATTGTGTTTATGCATGAAACAGCTATTACTCATTAAGTCGGTAATCCAGGTATTTTTTTTGTAAAACGACAAAAAAAAAAAACCAAACAACACAAACAAACAATCAAACAAACAAAAGATAAAAGATAAAAACACTTTCAAAGCATGATGGACATATACAAAAGTTTTTGCTCTGTTTCCTCAAGCGATCCCATGTTCAATCAAAGATAAGGTTTCAAGAAGGATATTTTGTAATCATGATATTAATTAAGAATTGAATGTTTATTTTTGCCATTTTATTGGATGATGAAATGTCAGTTGTCGTATCACAAATTGTGTAAAACCGCGTAGCGTAGCGAAGCGGTTTTACGCAAAATTTGTGATACGACAACTGACATTTCATCATCCAATAAAATGGCAAAAATAAACATTCAATACTTATAATTACCAAACATATGAATTTATTCCGAATTCGTACAAATTCTAAGGAAAATAAACGACTGAGTACGTGGCGTATGAAAATATTAAACTGGTACGAACTAGTTCCCTTACAACAAAAATGTTCGAGAGGAAAAAAAAAGCAAGCCGACATTTAATCTGGAAAAAAGCTTTTCCCCCTTCAGAACCTCAGTATGTTTTACCTATTTGCACTTACTGCTGTACTGTTATGACGTAATTTATGACGCGTTGATTATCGAATGCAGCAGACATGACAGTTGAAAGAAGGAACATGAAGCAATTTGTGTTGGGATTTATACGGACTCTCAGACAGCATTTCTTGTACCTGTAGATCTTATGTGTGAAGAAAAAAACACGTTGTTAAGATCTACAGGTATCGGAATATCAGCTGTAAATTATTTCTTAGGAATCAGAACGAAATCGGCATGACAAGTTTGGTAAGTCGCGATTGCGTAGCTTTTGCTCAGTACTTTCAAATTTATTCATCCTACATGTTGTATATCCATGTGTATTAGATTAATTTCGCTGATTTTCGAAAAATAAAGGACAAGTTTTTTTCATGCATTTCTAATAGGTCAATCAAACTTTCCCTAGAAACACAAGAAATCCGTCAACAAACTGCCGTTTATGTTCACTTGTTGCAGTTTTCAAATCATGCGCGTAGCAACCGATGTAATCTCTGCAAACATTCACAGTACTGTACTGTGCTGTGATTTTTATGAGTCGACACATGGAACTGTCTCTAGTTTTAATGGATTATTTGAGACCATTTGTATTGTTTATTTCATGCGTTAGACAATTCTTGATTTCTGTTTCGTTAGTGTGAAAGTAGTTCCGGTCAATTTTGACATTTTATCATCTCATAACGGAAGTCACAATAAATGCGATCGACCAATCAAAATGCTTAGAATCAGATAAACAAACACATTTGGTAATTATATGTTTATGAATAGTGAATGGTGTGGAATGCATAACTCAGCTGTTGGAGTTGCATCATGTAATTCCAAAATGCGTACACCATGAATTGATGAAATAACTGAAAATCTACGGCTTAAAATGATCATATCTTTTGCAGAATGCACAAGTAGAATATTGTATTGTTCATAATCCTCACATTCAAACTCAGAATATGACGTCATAATCAGAGGATGAATTTCGCTTACCTGGATACTGTTATGTTTGTCGAAAAGAGAGGAGGTCATGATCGAAGCGCTACTAATAAAAAGCACCAAGTAAGTGATTTTCTTCAAAGAATTTTCTGTATGAAAAGACAACAGAGGGGAGTGCAGTTTTATTCATTGGAATTACAATTTCAGTGATCACATGCGCGGATCCAGCGGGGGCTGAACCTTTGCATCAGGGCTTCTTCGCAATATTGTCGCAGAGATAAGCGGTACCCACTCTACTTAAACCTTCAAAGATTACAAATTTTGTCTTATTTCTATGCAGACACAAATCCTATAAAGTAAAGAATTTTCTTACAGATACATCTCCTGTAAAGTACAGATGTTCCAAGGCTTCTTTCTCTGGACCCCCAATAAGACATAAAATAGAATTACAAATGTATATCACCTTCACAAAGTCACAAGTTTTATGTACAACGATTCTTATGATTTCAGAATCTTAAAGCGGTACAATATATTAGTAAAAACAGTTTCAATGCCTATTACTATATATTATCTGTGAAAGGTAAAAATGTCTTTAAAATAAACTTTTTGTTGGATAACAACAATAAACGAAAAGGTATTCAAACATTCTGCAATACATGTATATAACCCTCTATAACAAAGGAAATCGTCGCAAGTTTTTGTCATTTTTTCCGCTTCGCTCGCCTTATACTTACAGTAGAAATAAATTACTCTCGGTCCCAGCCCCTGTGAATGGTAGATATGGAAGTCAAGAATGGGAGGGACAAGGTCATAGGTGGATAATGACACCTTTAATTTAATTTACCAATAAAAAGATACAAACGAGCTGCTGAAGCTTCATGACATTTGGTTGACCCCCCCCCCCCCCCCTGTAAAATGCTAGTTCCGCGCCTGGATCTCATCGGAACACAACCTCATGAAACAAGAAAATGAGAACAAATTGACGGAGATTAGCGAGAACAGTCAAATCATTGAAATATATTGGACAAAACTAAAAAGATAAAATTGCAACAAACGAATTTCATGATAGATGGCGCCACCGTAATGGATACAAAAGGCGCCGTAAATCCCAATTCAAAATGTGATATTTAAAGGTTTAAATTATCAAATTTAAAACGTAATATCTAAAGTTCATATAAACAAATTTAAAAAGTAACAATTTTAAAGGTTCGTATAAATAGGCAAATTAAATATAAATGTTATAGAAATATTGTCCTCGTACGTAAACTTGGGAAACAGAACTTCCGGAAACATTGTGACTGCGTGGAATCAATCCAGAGGCTGCACTCTGTCGATGACATATAACTATACATCAAGAATTAGATGTGAAATAAGTTATTCTTACAACGCTCGCCAAAATTTATAGTAGAAGCCGTATATATAGTAAACACTGAGGACTTATGACTCTCAAGTCATTGACAAAGCAACAGACATACTAGCCCAACAGACACTAAAAAAACTCCCATAAAATAGACTACAGAAACAAGGCAAAAGATTTTCACCGGAAAAAGGAAGACAAGAAATATATCAGGTGAAAGACCGATATGTATCCAGTGCCGACTTGGGATGGTCATCCATTCAAATTATGTATTTCTGACTTATAAAGAAAGGGACTTATATAAAATCGTGTGAAATAGATAAAAAGTTCTTTAAAATACATGGACATGTATATATCGTATTAAAATGCTTTACTTTCTAAATATTGCAATGAAACATTTGTTTAAGAGAGGACTTAAAGTGTAAAATTTAAAAGTTTAAAAGCTCAGTAATCTTCATATACCCGGCACAAATTTTAAATGTGACGTATACATCATCTTTAAAAGTAGAACAAATATTTATATTAAGTAAAATATAATCCCCTAACTGCTCGTGCTTATTTTATTTTTAGGTTATGTACTGCGAGGTGAAATATTGCTTAAGGTTCCAGTTTCTGACGTACGGAAACCCCTTATGGCAATGACGTCACCTTGATTGAGTATCAATGAAAAACAGACATCACTGATGGGACATAACTTGTTGAAATGCGCATATGATGTACTGAAATTAATACAACAGAACAAATATACATATTTTAATACCAATATTGCTTTTGAATCAACAACAACAAACAAACAAACAAAGACCCCCCCCCCCACAATTTTTTTAACTCGAGTGATTGTCTTTTGTGTTTCTCTACACTGTACTCAGTTTAAGAGAATAGTCTTTTGTCATTTTGTTCATGGGAAAGATATAAATTTCTTAATGTACTTCTATGTGAATTTCAATACCGGAATGCCGAGTTTACGCGTTCTATACGTGATTCTTTAATTGATCTTTTCGAAGAATTCTACATTCCATACACCAAACGCAGCACAAATTTATGGGATTTGTGATATTTTTCGCAAAGTCAAAGACAATCGTCAAGTTGTCCAGTGCCATTCAAATTCCTGAGTACTGCACATGTCATTGATCAACTTCCAATGATGGCCTCCAGTCACATAATTATCATCCAAAGAAAAATAGGACTGTCGGGAAACAAATGCTTCTAATGAAAATAACTATGTATGTACCAATTTCTTTAAAGAGAAATATACAAACCATTTTTTCCATTTTTAATCGTACTATACCAATCATTCTTGGTTGAGATCGCAAATGAATCTTCAAGTTAAGGAAATTTTAGCGGATTATCAAACAAAATATTATCTATTTGTCTATAAGGTGTGGTAAAGTTGGGGGAGGGATTGTATACTTTATGTACATGTATCATACATATAGTTTTACCATCATGGAATTCTTATTGTTTAGTTACAATAATGTATATGTTTGTGTATAGTTCTGCGTGCTGACAACACTAATTTAAAAAGAAAACATTTCTTTCTTTCGTTATTTTATATTTTATGAAAATTCCATAAAGGTCTGGAGTAAGAAATACCAAGTATGTAAGACTTTAACTTATCATCGTGTATTGGCCCAAGTTGAAATAGAGTTAAGCCTATTAGACATTATATTAAACATTTTATTATGGAACTGTTTTTTCAGACGGTAATATGGGATTATACAGGGTCACTAAATAATTGTGTGATATGAAAGAATTATAGAAACAATTGCAATTCTTATTAATGTAGGTCAGTCAGGGTTTGGACTTGACCCCACACTTGTTTCATATAATATGAGATCAGGTTTAGTTAAGGCTTACTTGATCGTGTAACAGGTTTCGAAGGAGGTAGCGAGTTTTGAAGACAAGAAAACCAAAAATGGCTGTCTTCAAACTCGGATTCTTTCAAGCTTTGTTACTTCTATTTATTTACCATGAAACCTCGGCTTTTTACCTGATAGCTGATTGTGAGTATATATATAAAATGAAGATTTAATTCATTATTCCATTTTTTTTTCAAATTTTAAAAATTCAGATTGAGAGCTTATGGAATATTTTTAACTTATTTGAAAATACACAGAAAAAATTAGATTGTAGAAACTCAATAGGTATTTACAGACGAAGAGACAACGAATGGTACTTTTCGGTCATTTATGATCCTATCACAAATTATAATTAGCAATTTCTTTTTCCTGAGTAGGTATATTCACAATTTGTTGAAATAAATTATTCAAAATGAAAATAATGTAGAATAGAAAAGAAATAAGAGAGAATCATAACTTAAATTTAGGTATATACTTGTATATTCAATTCATTTTTAATTTCCAGAAGGCCTTTTCGTAATCATTGTGTTATACGTTTATTCATTTATGTATTAATTACTTATCCGTTGATTTATTATTAAATTATTGACTTATTTGTTATCAAATTGACAAAATTGTACATAGATTATTTTAATTAACTCTTGAACTTATCAGCATTCAATTTCTATCCTTTCTTGCATGCATTTCTACCCTTTCTTGCATGCATATACATTTGTATATTTTTGGACGAATTTACTATAAATCTTAAAAAAAAAAAAATCATCAAATATAAAACCAGAATTTACTTATCTGATTTGCTACAGATTACATGGACCCTGGGCTGGGTAACGCCTTCGGAGGAGCATGTAACAAGAGGGTAGAGGACGCCTGTCTCTTCATCAGCAGTCACCTTGATCCATTCTCTACGTTTGATTACAAGTCCAATGTAGAGTGCGTCATGACGATGGACGCCGGCAAAATGGCAGGCGCTAGGTATGATACCTTTCTTTAGAATTAAAAATATATACCAAATATAAAAAAAAACGTAAAAGAACGTATACACTTTAGTTTGATTATTAGAATTTAGTTTAATCATTACAATTTACAGTAGATTGAAATATTTCTTCCAGAGGGAAGGGATGATAACAAATAAAATCACAAACACTCAAATACACAAATTTTCGGCCACTTGGCCTTTATCAAGTGTAAAAAACGACGATCTTTAACAATTCTAAGTAAAATCCATCCTTGCTTCTCTGGCGTTCATTGCAAAATCAAAATGCAAAATTTTGCAATGAACGCCAGAGAAGCAAGGATGGATTTTACCTAGAATTGTTATAGATCGTCGTTTTTTACACTTGATAAAGGCCAAGTGGCCGAAAATTTGTGTATTTGAGTGTTTGTGTTTTTATTCATTACAATTTAGTTTAATTATTAGAATTTAGTTTGATTATTATAGAATTTAGTTCAATTATGCAGCTAAAAAGTTTGAACAACCAGACCTATAAATTTCAGCATGTTGGTTTTGGACATAGATGTATATTTTAACAAAAATGAAATGTTCCAACTTATTCTCTTCTTGAAAAATATTTCATATAAAATGTGACACATCAGACACGTGTTTCGGTTGATAAATCCTCATCAGTGGTACTTCAAGCGCAATCACAACTTTTTTCCTATGTTCAAATCAAACCGAGGAAGAAAATGTCAACATAAGATTTCGGACTTAAAGGCAACGAACGATATATGGACGTGGGTCAGATTTATACCGGTCAGATACTGACACTGTATAGACCCTTTCACATTATCTGCGGTACTGAATTTGAAAGCCAGACAAACAGCCGATTTCGCATGCATCATTTACGTCATTTGATTGTTAGCCCAGAATTGTGTTTCGTTGGTTTCGCAAAAAAAAACGTCTTATAACAATCGAATTACGTTACTAGTGTATGCGCAATCTATTCTTTGTCCCCCGAACTGAGCTTCAAATTTAGTGCCGCAGATAATGTGAAAGGGTATATGTCTGCAAAATAAATAAATAAATAAATAAATAAATAAATAAATAAATAAATAAATAAATAAATAAATAGATAAATTAATTAATTAATTAAATTAAAAAAAATACGAACACCAGCGGAAGCAAAATGCAATGATTAGAACAATAATATAATCTAACAGTCTGAATACCAATAAGGTATAGATTGATTTATCGGACAAGAACATAGAAGACAAAAGAATCAGAGAAAATGTTTATGTGCCAGTACGTATACTTTATTCTGTTTACAAGGTTTATGTTTTTGTGGGGTTTCCTCTAAAATCTGAAGTATATCTCTTCCTTCTTCTTGATGTCTAGGTTTCGTATTGACTGGCAGTTCTTCAACTTGGAGCCTGGAGACTGTAGCAAAGATTATCTGGAAATATACAACTGTGATCTGGATGAAATTAACAGCACGTATCTGATTGGTCGGTTCTGTGGTAAAGATGGTGTCCGATTGGATGGACTGAATTCCCGCTATATCACACTTAAATTCAAAACGGATGGTTCCACTCAGATGTCAGGATTCAAACTCAGGGCCACAAGATATGAACCACGTATGAAAGTTTATTATTGTTCCACCTCTGCTTCGTTGTTTCATTTCCCCAAATTATATTCAAGAATAGTCTTATTAGGCGATGTTTTCCAAGGCGAATGAATTTATATAAACTCTAAAAGTTGATGAGAGAAAAATATACATGTGTCTTTGGTAATGAATTGCGAAACTCAAGTGTCAAATGTTCAGGCTTGAAATTAACTTTTAAAATTAATTTATTTTTCTTTCAGCACCGTGCCAGTCTGATGAGTTTCTGTGCAATGCAACCGGAAATGCTGAATGTATAGATGACAGATTGGTCTGTGATGGTACACAGCAATGCTACGACAATTCGGACGAATCGGAATGTTCATGTAAGGTTTTATAGAAACAAATAAATATAGAAACCGCTTCACTTTGTTAAGTATAGAGACAAGTACTTTACACTTTGAATGTATCCTTTAAAAGTAAAATATTATCGTTTATTTCCGTCATAATTGAACTTATACATTTTCTCAAGTATACTATATGATACATGAACTTTGAACAAAAGTGACAATTATTTCCCATAAAACATTATTTTGAATCCTATGTGCTTCATTTAAAAATATTATCAAACTCTTCTGAAAAAAAACTTTCTTCGTCTGGCAGATTCTGTAGAATAGAATTATAAATTATAATGGCTCAAATTCCGGCCATATCTACTTAAATATCCTTACCATTATTCGTTAAATTTTCCCTCCCCTCCCCTTATTACAGGCGTAATCTTAAAAAATTAAGATATCACATACTTACCTACCACTTTTTTTCTTGATACACAGTTATAGACGAGTTGCTTGGATCTTTCTTCGCCCTGGGTATTGGTGGAATGGCAGGGTGTGGCGTCGCCTTTATAGCCGGGTGTGTTGGGCTGTGGACGCTGGTAGGGGCCTTCACATGCTGTAAGAAATGTTGTGTTAAGTGCTGTTGCTGCTGGCCGTGCTGTAAAGGTAAGCTTCTGACTGGTCAATTTGAATAATTTCTGATTGGTCGATGCATGTCCTTGCTTTCTGATTGGTCAATTAATGTGGACTAAGTTTCTTATTGGTCATACAGTGCAAGATTCGCGGTTACCTTCAGTCTTATGATTTTCTCTAAATATTGCATGTCTTCCCCTCCACAAAGGTCCTTGTAAATGATATATCCTCTACGAAAAATATAACCTGGTAGTTTTTCTCTTTTATTTCTTTATTATTTTCATAGTTTTATTCACATGAATCTTTTCATATTGCTACCTAATTTGTTCATCTTTATTTTAGGTAAGTGTGGAAACAAGAAGGTCAACCCTGAAGACGAGGATATTTACTTGGACGACGAACACCCAACGAAAACGGAAGTGGAAATCGAAATGCAGGAAACGGAAATAGAAGACGCAGACGAGTTCGACGACGACAAAATGGCCAGAAAGTCGCGTATGGGTGATTACAATGAAAAGAACAAGTTAGCTGATGTCGAGTGATCTGGAAGACAAAACTAGAGTTTTTATTTGATTTTGAACATTTGTTGACGATGGGATTTCTTGTATAGGTCCATGAAACAGAGGTTGTGAATTAGTATGATTTGTTTTGTTATATTTTGAGAATTATGAAATGCTACGCATGAAGTACTGCGACGTAGTCGTGAGACTATTTTTCTAATTTCTTTCACAATTTCCCTTTCAGTAATAAAAATGATGATTATTTTTCGTATATTGAGGTTGGACTTTACATGAAATCCATGTAACACAATAATTTGTTTTAATCATTCGTTGTTCTACATTGCACAAGTCTACGCTTTCTTAGCAAACACGCTTATAACGTCCTCTTTGTACGTGTACATAGTGATTATCAAGACATTGTTGTCACAAAACATGCCATATATTGAATAAATGAATTTTCATCATTTTTTATCGTCATTCTTAATTTCATGAACATTATGTTATGTGAAAAATACAGAAGATATAATACTGATTGGTCAAAAAAGATTTCGATTCATGCAGCAATCTAAATTTGCTGAGGATGGGAAGGGGTGTTGGACTCCTCTGATATTCATCAAAATGAAAGTTTTCTCAAGTTTACTCATTTTATAAATGTGCTTCCTTCTATTTAAAGGACTTCATCCTCGCAATTTCTCTTCTCCAAATCACAAAGGTTGGACTCATGCCCCAGCTCGCACATGTAGAGCGGATAACTCTGCATGCTCCATTTTACGTTTATCTGATCTATGATTGTAGACATACATCGGACCTTGTTGCCTTATGACTTCGCTAAAGGATCTCGACCTTCGTTATAGCTATGTGGTAAAGCCTACCATTCTTCGATAATCGTGATTGTGAAATTACAAACAAACGGACGGACAGACAGACAGACAGACAGACAGACAGACAGACAGACAGACAGACAAAAAGACGGACAAAGACAGACAGACCCCTAATATCGATATGCCTTAGAATTATTGTTGTTGTTAGTGCTACAACCGAGTCTAACAAAACGGCTTTCTTTCACTTCGTTCAATATGATTAAACCAACCCTTTTCCAAAGTAACACAAGTTTCTAAATTTATATGACGAGGACATTTTTCTTCCGGAAAGCATACTTTCATTCAAACTTGATCATGTTATGATACTGAGCATACATATTACACACAGGAAAATCTACAGAGGGGAAGCAATATATAACTAGGAAATACACAAGTTCAACGAGATGGAGCCGCCGCGGGATAATACCATAGCGGAAATCTGTATAGAAACTCTGACTTAGCTCAAATATTACAGACAAAAGGAAGTAAAATATATTTTAGTTTTCATCGTTGCAAATTTTGATGTTTGCTCTGAAAAACAGTGAATAAAACTGGACATTTATACCTGCGATGTCACAATCGGGTAAGTAGAAGGGAGTGCTTCAAAAAATATAGGAAACGTCAAGAATGATGTGATCGGGGAAAGGGGATTGCTTTAAACTAATGACAAAAATTGTGATGTCGAACAAAGTTCCAGGGAGAGATGGGATTGCAAATGACAAAAATCGAATTGGTTCTTTTCTATTCTAGGCAGCTGTATGAAATTAAAACTGCGTATGCTTAATTATGCTTCTATTGACGACCTTCCAAAACAAATACTTAGAACGTTATTGATATGTTAATAATCTATACATGTACATCCACTAATAAGAAAATTCGACAATATGTCTAAAATTCCGTTTTCTAGACGGCCGAATATTTAAGGAGGACCAATACTTAAGGGATTCAATGTCAAAAGCTAAATTAAAACTGCTTAAATTGTTCAATGTATCCTAAATGAAGAAATATACAACAAGAGTTCAATTTCAATCCAAGTGTTTTAATTATTCAATGGTCTTATGAACATAATGGTCCCCAAACAGCAATAAGCGAACGGTACATTTCCAACGGTTTATGCTATAAAAAATTAAACTTCTTAGCTTTGCAATATTTCCTTGATAGTTACCCAAAAGACATTCGATATTTCACCTTTTACTAAATATCTTAATTCATTTGGGGCAAATATTTCATCGTTATAGACAAGTTTCAGCAAAATCTTTCGCCATTTTGTCTCCATGTACCCCATGAATTATAACGTAAAAATACACATCAGTACCATATAATTTTCACATAAAACAAAACGTTCAAGGTCAAACCATGCATAAATGGTTGTTGTATCCTTTTCTATTATATAAATTTATTGGTAAAGAAAATTTTAGATCTATACTTGTAAATAGTAAAGATACAATGATATTCAACTCTTCCCACTCCCCCCCCCCCCCCCCCATTTTTTTTTCTCGAAAAAAATGCAATGTTACCTAGAGCGAGGGACCATATTTCACCGGTGACCATATTTCGCCCTTCGCTGGTGACCATATTTCGCCGTTTCATAGTTAATTGCTTCTCATTCATTGGTTATCGGAAATATTTGTCTAGTTTGTTTTTCTATATCCTATCAAATATGACCATAGCAGTAATGTTTTAATACATTGTAACATCTCCTGTACTAAATTTTGACCAAAAATACCACAAAATGGAGAAAATTTAATGAAAACATCAAACATTCGAAATGTTTAAAAAAAACCAAAAAAAAAAAAAAAAGATTTTATTTGGCATCATTTCCTAGAAAAAAAGGTGGTGACGAAAGATTTTCTGAATAGAAAATCACAATTTTGTCCGTTTTGTGTGCAACTAGGATACTTGTCAACAAAAAACGGCGAAATATGGTCAACCTCGAATACACGGAAACGAAATGTTTAATAAGGAAACAATGAACAGTGTAAAATAAATTCATCTTGTTGTATTTCAATCGAGGATGGAGTTAAATTCAATTTCAGCGACAGCAATTTTTGAATTAGCCTCAAACTATTGAAATTATCTAAGAAATGTACGAAAAATATGGCGAAATATGGTTACGTGCTCTATATAGCTTTTCACTGATATATGTATACTAAGGGACGACCATTTAATCCTGATGGGGGGGGGGGGGGGGGGGGCTGATATTTTTTGGAAATAAATATTCTGACCCAGAAAATGTTGAAAATAAATAATATGATCCTCTTTGTTACAGGAATAAATATTCTGGCCCACGTATGTGTTCAAAATCTAAACATTTTCGGCTCCCTTCGCTCGCCATTCACTGAAACAAATTCTATCTTACGTAATGCATCACGACATCACTTAACCTCATATTCTACGTTGGTTTATTCAAGTAATAAGTTCAGATCAGACTTAACATATAGAAAAAGGTAAGGATTGAGCAACTATTAGCTCGCTCCTGAATACTCTACGTTGAGTAAAACGAGTTTGATCTCTAGTTACGGTGAATATACTGCAGGAATGGCATCTTATCAGCTTTCGGTATAATAAACAATTTATTGCCCGGTTGGGAGGGAGACATGAGTTTTTGTTCGACCAAGAAAAATCATGTCACGCAAGGGCGAAGTTTTTGTTCAACTTAGAAAAATTATGTCACCCGAGGGCGACGCCCTCGGGTGATATGATTTTTCTGGTTTGAGCAAATACTCAAGTATCCCTCCCAACTGGGCAATAAATGTGTATTGTCTCATTCTGAGATGTTTTGGAATTTTTTCTATAAGTTTTCTTTGATTTTGACCTCTGAGCTTGAGCTCAAACATTTGACCTTGAAAATCTTTATCTAATCCATATTATAACAGTTGCGGAAAATTGATGACGTCTTCCGACTATTGGTCCTTCTTAAGTGAAGTCAAATCTTTCGAATTTTTTTTTTCAATAATATCGAATATTAGTACTCAATTCTGTAATAGAAATAGGTCATGTTCGCAGAATTGATGCTGATCGTATCAATTATATTAGTTGATGAGTTGGTGAAATTTTGTATCTCAGTATGACATGCGTTTAATTCCAAGTTTACGGAAGGCAAAGCCATCAAAGACAAATGCAGGACAAACAACTGACACATGGATGAATGGACAGACAACAGGCGTCCGATGTTGGATGACAGACTTGGCTATTTTTTTTTTTTTTTTTTTTTTTTTTTGCTTATTCTTAAACATTAATTTGGATAGGCGAATAGAGGGAATCAAATGGTACTTTTGGCCGCTGTAATGCAGCTCCGGGTCTAATGAAATTCACCTAGTAGACCTTTGACGAGTGACTCGGCTGAGTCTTGCTGTGAGAATGTTGTTCTCCATACAATTGTTAAACGTCTTTAAATTCAATAACATCATCTAAAACCTGATAAATTTACAGCATGGACCAGACATGCACGTTTCGGGTACTAAACCCTCGTCAGTGATCCTAATTCTAAACAATGTGATATGGCCAAAAAGTCTGAAAAGTATTATGTCAAAAAATGTACCAAAAGACGTAGCTGAATGGGTGGGATATGATGCCACAGGACCCACGTTTTAGAAATTTCAAGACATTTTGTAACAGAAAATTTCAAATGCGTTGAAGAGACAGACGATCAACCGAAGTTGATCGAACTTGGCTACATGTGCCCTCGGGGACTCTTGGTCCACCAGCAGTGACATTCACCAAGTAGTTCAAATGTTAAACGTCTTTAAATTCAATAACATCATTTAAAACCTGATAAATTTACAGCATGGACCAGACATGCACGTTTCGGGTACTGAACCCTCGTCAGTGATCCTCAGTCTAAACAATGTGATATGGCCAAAAAGTCTGAAAAGTATTATGTCAAAAAATGTACCAAAAGACATAGCTGAATGGATGGGATATGATGCCACAGGACCCACGCTTTAGAAATTTCAAGAAATTTTGTAACAGAAAATTTCAAATGCGTTGAAGAGACAGACGATCAACCGAAGTTGATCGAACTTGGCTACATGTGCCCTCGGGGACTCTTGGTCCACCAGCAGTGACACTCACCAAGCAGTTCAAATGTTAAACGTCTTTAAATTCAATAACATCATCTAAAACCTGATAAATTTACAGCATGGACCAGACATGCACGTTTCGGATACTAAACCCTCGTCAGTGATCCTCAGTCTAAACAATGTGATATGGCCAAAAAGTCTGAAAAGTATTATGTCTAAAAATGTACCAAAAGACGTAGCTGAATGGGTGGGATATGATGCCACAGGACCCACGTTTTAGAAATTTCAAGAAATTTTGAAACAGAAAATTTCAAATGCGTTGAAGAGACAGACAAGCTTTGAAGAAATTCCTAAATACTAGTAAGATACCGTGAAAATGTACATAGGACGGACTGCCACATGGGGATTTTTTTGTTTACTTGCATAACGATTTAACATATAACATTTTGATAGAAATAAATTTTGATTTTTGCTAGAGGATGACGAACGTCGACTTCTCCTAGAGGACGATGTTAAAAGCAACGACAACGAAACTTTTGAGATGAACGAAGCCTCTACCGAACCGAACGAGACTTCAACTTCAGACACAACCCAAAATGATGCACCGTCGTCGACCTCTACAAATGTATCAACGGGAGAAAAGACAGAGGAAATTCAGACAAAAGAAAAGACAGAGGAAACTCGAACTGCGGAACAGGAAGTGACGTTGAATAAGGCTGACATGATCTGCAGTCTGACAGATGGCATGTCGGACAAATCAGACGACGAAAAGGCCGGGGGAGCAGAAACGATGGAGATGAACGTTATTGCTGACCATAAAAATGAAGAAGCTAATAAGAAAGGTTAGATTTATTAAAATTGTTCATCATTCATTGAATTTTGAAAGGCAACAAAAATTCCATCGATAAATATCTGAGAGTTATTCGTGTTGGTATTATATTTTCCTTGATAATGGGATCTACCGATTTACCGATATTAAACAAATCTTGGTATGATGATATCAGAATAAACATTAAAGAAGTACCTATCAGTTATTCAGTCTCAAAGTCGAGAAGGCAAGACAAAATCTTAGAAACCGCAAGCAAGTCGTGCAGCAGCCGTACTAACTACTGGGGCTGCCGTAGGGCAGCCGTGCGACTGCCGTAGGGCAGCCGTGCGACTGCCGTACGTCAATTATTATTGTTTGCAAGTAATCATGCGGGCATGGTACCTTACCTTACCTTACGAAGGTCGTACGTCTGCCGTGCGACTGTCGTTCGAATTCGTTCAACGTGGACTTACTATAAATTGACACAGTCACCATACTTGAAATCTAGATAAGTAAAATAAAATGGCAGAAATACAATAATGGTAGTAATAGAATAAATGCAGTACTTTATACTTATTAAGAATTTTATTTTTAAAGTCGGGAACAAGATTTCAAAAGCGGCCATGTTTTGCCGTGTACCCGAAGGGGATTCCCCATATAGAAATGTGATACCTTTAGTACTGCGATACATTTCAGGAGATACAGTGCAAACGGTATATTAATGTGCATTATACTTGGAACACTTTCATAATGGTTATCATTCATGTACTTGGAACACTTGCATATACTTGTTATCATGTATAAAGTTTGCTCGAATTTCCTCTGTCTTAGACTCTCTTAGATGAAGTAATTTACGGACTGATTTCTTGAAGAAAGGTCTAATGAGTAATCTCTTCCTCAGGATTTTGAGAATGCATAGGACATTTAATATCTGAAATTCTTGAAATAAATAATTCAGTTCAGAGTTCTTGAAATCTTCCTATGAAATGTTGGACCACAGAAAGCTGTTGTTTAAATAGAGAAAATAAATTATTATTTACAACCATAAGCCACTGTGTTCGACATCTTGTATGTATAATATTTCTAAGAGCAACACAGAGGTCTGAGGTTGTGAATAATAAAACATTTTCTCTCATAAAATGACAGGTTCCTGTGATAAGACATTTGGGAATTTTTATCTGTTCAAATAATAGATACATGATGAGTTTTTATCGGACCAAATAACTTTTTGTCGGCAAATCCTATGCAACCGATACATTTCATGAACTCTCTCCGCTAACAACTTTTCCGTGTAACAGACCTTTGATGAGGTAAAACAATTTGTTAACAGTAAATAACGATGTCGTAGGTCTGCTAGTTGGACAAGCTGAACAATTTCATGGGCCTTTTAATTTGTTTCAAACTACGAAACCTAGAGAAACCACTTGAGTTGTTGAACAGCGTATGCTGAAATGCGACGCTCCTTCTCGCCTGTTGAAATATGCATAGGCAAGAAGCGCCGCATTTCAGCATATTCACTGAAAATTATTTTTTCAAGTGGCTTCACTGGGTCATGAGGTTTGATACACCATACACTGCTTTTTGGAAAACAAACTGGCCCAATTTCTGCACAACTCACTTGAATTGATAAATATTGTATTAAAACGATTTTAACTGTACGTTTCATGTATTTGAGATGAAATCAATACTATTCAAAAGCATTCATAGATTTCAGTATACTTTAATATGAATAAAGGCAAAACCGAAAAATCTTTGTTTTTTATGCCCCTGGAATAAAAGATTCGGGAGCATATAGTTTTTTGCCTGTCCGTGTGTCTATTTGTCTGTCTGTTTTCCGAAAAACTTTAACATTGGGCATAACTTTTAAATGGAAGCTGGTGATAGAGGTTTCATATTTCACATGTATATTCCTTGTGACAATACCTTTCCATTGATACCAAAATTTTTGACCTCGTGGCCATAACCTTGACTTTTGACGTACTTCTCAAAAACTTTAACATTGGGCATAACTTTTGAATGGTTAGTGATAGAGGTTTTAATTTTTACATGTGTATTCCTTGTGACAAGATCTTTCCATTAATACCAATATTAGGCTGACCCTGACCTCTCACATACTTAACAGAAAATGGCCTTTACCTGTATACTAACAAAGATGCCGCCGGGGGCATTCTCGTTTCACAAACGCAGGCTTTATAATTTCTGGCATGCTAGCTATCAATAATGAAAGGTTTTGTGTTCAATTTTAAATAAACTTAATTTATGAAATCATTTCATTGTTTTATTCTTTTTCTGCTGCACATTAATGTACAATATGATTTTATTTTTGATGTTGCATAATTGAACTATATACTAGCTGGGCATATGACGTTGGACCACTTTATCCGTCTTTTCAAATCAGTAAAAAAGTTATTGTTTTGAAATGTGACTATTTTTTCTTTTTTGTACTTTTAAAGGTTGTCTGAAAAAAACTTCTCTGCATCCGGCAAAAATCTTTTTAGAAAGGTTCTGGGCTAAAATCCTGGTACTGGCACTATCAGTATTCAATGTCAGTATGTCAATTAGAGCGTGCATGGATATCAGGTGAGCGTTGTGCCCCCTGGGGCTCTTGTATCTATATATATCTTGTCTCAAGATACAATGAGCGTATGGTTTCTGAACATATACGGTTGAAAAGGATCTGCAATAATCGTACGGCTGTCGCACGGCTACAGAATGTGTCCTTCGATTTCCAACATCCTGCCCCGGTATTATATGTTAAGACGCACGACAGCCAGTCATAAGATGTCCGTAGATAATATGATAATATAATATGATAATATATAATACAACTATGATGAACAATAACACGCCTTTAAAATATGTCTATTTTAGTTTAAAAGTAAGACTAACAGGATCCTTGTCATTGTCCGGATATAAAGGTTATCATGAACATTGTATAGCACTTTTCAAACTTATATTTCATATTTTCTCTCATCACAGTGAATGACTTTGAAGTTGAAATGAATTACACGCCAGACTCGGATCGTGTTGGACTCGAGGGAGAATATGTGCTGCATTTCTCAACAGACGTTTTACAACTGATGGACACATTTGATGAGGTAGTGGCCACGTGGAACTATAGACACCTGCGCAGAGTGGGCTACAATAAAATACAAAGCAAGTTCATTATCGACGCCGGCCGGAAGTGTGGGGAATTTAAGGGAGTGTTCGATTTTAATGTGAATGACGATCCGTTAGCAATCATCAAAGCTATGGAGGACAAACAGGGATGTAACTTGAAGCTTGCGGAGAAAACGGCGCGAATAAGCACGTTTATCTATTGACACTGTGCTGAATATGGTTTTTGTTTGCTTGTGTGTTTCTCTTTTTTTTAAAATATTCATTGATCTTCATGATTATTGTTTTTCATTTTTAGTTTTTTTAACGATTTGGGAAGTTTTGTTTTGCATCCTGTTTTCTTGCATTCACCAAAGACGCAAGTTTTTTTTTTTTTTTTTTTTTGTTTGTTTTTTTTTATGGCAGCGAATAAAGTAAAAAGATTTGTTTTCAGCTTCTTTATCCAATACTTCCGGAATACGGATTACAATCTACGAACATATAAACTGATGAACATAAAGTGAGACCATAGCCGGAAGATGTCGTTATAAGTATCTCCTTCTGGTATTAAGCTTATATAAATTATATTTACTAGTATGCATGGATTTGTTGCAGTGCTTGTAAATTATTTTGAATAAAGTGACATTCAGTACATACATAATGTATAATATGCATACCTCGCTTTGTCACACAACAGGTTCTCCTTTTAATTGTCCGTCTCATTTGGAGTAAAATCATGAATTGCAAATTCTTTAAATAGTTATATTGCAAGACATTGTATAAGAAACTACGATTCGAAAGGAATTTCCAGGTATTTAGAGTAAAGGAGATTCCCAATCATTCGGATCCCCTCGCCTTTTATTTGTAAGGGCATAAAAAGCCTCGGGTGGCAATGATGTAGTGATTTACATCAAATCGATCTAAAAGTAAACAGGCACTTTTTCAACGTTCAAAATTCTCAAACTTGACTGAGTAATCAGTTACGATCCAGTGTTAGATCTTGTATTTCATGAGGAATTATAACTAAAACTGATGGACCAACGGGGAACTATTTTTGAAATGGCGCCCACTGACGTCAGAGTCTTTTTATTGAAGAAAAAGGTCGAGGTTAATCCGAATGATCTACAACATGACCACGTTGTTGCAGCGATCACAGTGGAAAACACACATCAGAAAAAAAATCAAACAGACAGAGACACTGAGAACAAACAAGCGGAGACACTGAGAGCAAAAAGACTTAGACACTAAGAACAAACAGACGTAGGCAATGAGATCAAACAGACGGAGACACTGAGAACAAACAGACGGAGGCAATGAGAACAAACAGACGGAAACAATAAGAACAAACAGACGGATATAACGAGAACAAACAGACGGAAACAATGAGAACAACCAGACGGAGACAATGAGAACAACCAGACGGAAACAATGAGAACAACCAGACAGAGACACTGAGAACAACCAGACGGAGACACTGAGAACAACCAGACAGAGACACCGAGAACAACCAGACGGAGACACTGAGAACAACCAGACAGAGACACTGAGAACAAACAGACAGATATAACGAGAACAAACAGACGGAAACAATGAGAACAACCAGACGGAAAAAATGAGAACAACCAGACAGAGACACTGAGAACAACCAGACGGAGACAATGAGAACAACATGACAGAGACACTGAGAACAACCAGACAGAGACACTGAGAACAACCAGACAGAGACACTGAGAACAACTAGACGGAGACACTGAGAACAACCAGACAGAGACACTGAGAACAACCAGACGGATATAACGAGAACAAACAGACGGAAACAATGAGAACAAACAGACGGAAACAATGAGAACAACCAGACGGAAACAATGAGAACAACCAGACAGAGACACTGAGAACAAGCAGACGGAGACAATGAGAACATACAGACGGAAACAATGAGAACAACCAGACAGAGACACTGAGAACAAACAGACGAAAACAATGAGAACAAACAGACGGAGACACTGAGAACAAAAAGACGAAAGCAATGAGAACAAACAGACGGAAACACTGAGAACAAACAGACAAAAACACTGAGAACAAACAGACGGAAACAATGAGAACAAACAGACGGAAACACTGAGAACAAACAGACGAAAACAATGAGAACAAACAGACGGAGACACTGAGAACAAACAGTTGAAAACAATGAGAACAAACAGACGGAAACACTGAGAACAAACAGACGAAAACAATGAGAACAAACTGACGGAGACACTGAGAACAAACAGACGAAAACAATGAGAACAAACAGACGGAAACACTGAGAACAAACAGACGGAAACACTGAGAACAAACAGACGGAAACACTGAGAACAAACAGACGAAAACAATGAGAACAAACAGACGGAGACACTGAGAACAAACAGACGGAAACACTGACAACAAACAGACGGAGACATTGAGAACAAACAGACGGAGATAACGAGAACAAAAAGAGGGAATCAATGAGAACAAACAGACGGAAACAATGGGAACAAACAGACGGTGACACTGAGAACAAACAGACGGAAACACTGACAACAAACAGACGGAGACATTGAGAACAAACAGACGGAGATAACGGGAACAAACAGACGGAGATAATGATAACAAATAGACGGAGATAACGAGAACAAACAGAAGGAAACAATCAGAACAAACAGACGGGTACAATGAGAACAAAAAGACGGAAACACTGAGAACAAACAGACGGAGACACTGAGAACAAACAGACGGAGATAACGAGAACAAACAGACGGAAACAATGAGAAGAAACAGACGGAAACAATGATAACAAACAGACGGAGACACTGAGAACAAACAGAAGGAGATAACGAGAAGAAAAAGACGGAAACAATGAGAACAAACAGACGGAAAAAATGAGAACAAACAGACGGAGACACTGAAAACAAACAGACGGAGACACTGAGAACAAACAGACGGAAACAATGAGAACAAACAGACGGAGACACTGAGAACAAACAGACGGAGATAACGAGAACAAACAGACGGAAACAATGAGAACAGACAGACGGAAACACTGAGAACATACAGACGGAAACACTGAGAACAAACAGACAGAAACAATGAGAACAAACAGACGGAAACACTGAGAAAAAACAGACGAAAACAATGAGAACAAACAGACGGAGACACTTAGAACAAACCGACGAAAACAATGAGAACAAACAGACGGAAACACTGAGAACAAACAGACGGAAACAATGAGAACAAACAGACGGAAACACTGAGAACAAACAGACGGAAACACTGAGAACAAACTGACGAAAACAATGAGAACAAACAGACGAAAACAATGAGAACAAACAGACGAAAACAATGAGAACAAACAGACGGAAACACTGAGAACAAACTGACGGAAACAATGAGAACAAACAGACGAAAACAATGAGAACAAATAGACGGAGACACTGAGAACAAACAGACGAAAACAATCAGAACAAACAGACGGAAACACTGAGAACAAACAGACGAAAACAATGAGAACAAATAGACGGAGACACTGAGAACAAACAGACGAAAACAATGAGAACAAACAGACGGAAACACTGACAACAAACAAACGAAACAATGAGAACAAATAGACGGAGACACTGAGAACAAACAGACGAAAACAATGAGAACAAACAGACGAAAACAATGAGAACAAACAGACGGAAACACTGAGAACAAACTGACAGAAACACTGAGAACAAACAAACAAAAACAATGAGAACAAACAGACGGAGACACTGAGAACAAACAGACGGAAACAATGAGAACAAACAGACGGAAACACTGAGAACAAACAGACGGAAACACTGAGAACAAACAGACGGAAACAATGAGAACAAACAGACGAAAACAATGAGAACAAACAGACGGAAACACTGAGAACAAACTGACGGAAACAATGAGAACAAACAGACGAAAACAATGAGAACAAACAGACGGAAACACTGAGAACAAAAAGACAAAAACAATGAAAACAAAACCAGGGAGACACTGAGAACAAACATACGAAAACACTGAGAACAAAGAGACGGAAACACTGAGAACAAAGAGACGGAAACACTGAGAACAAAGAGACGGAAACACTGAGAACAAACAGACGAAAACAATGAGAACAAACAGACGGAAACACTGAGAACAAACAGACGGAAACAATGAGAACAAACAGATGGAAACACTGAGAACAAACAGACGAAAACAATGAGAACAAACAGACGGAGACACTTAGAACAAACCGACGAAAACAATGAGAACAAACAGACGGAAACACTGAGAACAAACAGACGGAAACAATGAGAACAAACAGACGGAAACACTGAGAACAAACAGACGGAAACACTGAGAACAAACTGACGAAAACAATGAGAACAAACAGACGAAAACAATGAGAACAAACAGACGAAAACAATGAGAACAAACAGACGGAAACACTGAGAACAAACTGACGGAAACAATGAGAACAAACAGACGAAAACAATGAGAACAAATAGACGGAGACACTGAGAACAAACAGACGAAAACAATCAGAACAAACAGACGGAAACACTGAGAACAAACAGACGAAAACAATGAGAACAAATAGACGGAGACACTGAGAACAAACAGACGAAAACAATGAGAACAAACAGACGGAAACACTGACAACAAACAAACGAAACAATGAGAACAAATAGACGGAGACACTGAGAACAAACAGACGAAAACAATGAGAACAAACAGACGAAAACAATGAGAACAAACAGACGGAAACACTGAGAACAAACTGACAGAAACACTGAGAACAAACAAACAAAAACAATGAGAACAAACAGACGGAGACACTGAGAACAAACAGACGGAAACAATGAGAACAAACAGACGGAAACACTGAGAACAAACAGACGGAAACACTGAGAACAAACAGACGGAAACAATGAGAACAAACAGACGAAAACAATGAGAACAAACAGACGGAAACACTGAGAACAAACTGACGGAAACAATGAGAACAAACAGACGAAAACAATGAGAACAAACAGACGGAAACACTGAGAACAAAAAGACAAAAACAATGAAAACAAAACCAGGGAGACACTGAGAACAAACATACGAAAACACTGAGAACAAAGAGACGGAAACACTGAGAACAAAGAGACGGAAACACTGAGAACAAAGAGACGGAAACACTGAGAACAAACAGACGAAAACAATGAGAACAAACAGACGGAAACACTGAGAACAAACAGACGGAAACAATGAGAACAAACAGATGGAAACACTGAGAACAAACAGACGAAAACAATGAGAACAAATAGACGGAAACAATGAGAACAAACAGACGGAGACACTGAGAACAAACAGACGGAGATAACGAGAACAAAAAGAGGGAAATAATGAGAACAAACAGACGGAAACAATGGGAACAAACAGACGGAGACACTGAGAACAAAAAGACGGAAACACTGAGAACAAACAGACGGAGACATTGAGAACAAACAGACGGAGATAACGAGAACAAACAGACGGAGATAATGATAACAAATAGACGGAGATAACGAGAACAAACAGACGGAAACAATAAGAACAAACAGACGGGTACAATGAGAACAAAAAGACGGAAACACTGAGAACAAACAGACGGAGACACTGAGAACAAACAGACGGAGATGACGAGAACAAACAGACGGAAACAATGAGAACAAACAGACGGAAACAATGAGAACAAACAGACGGAGACACTGAGAACAAACAGAAGGAGATAACGAGAACAAACAGACGGAAACAATGAGAACAAACAGACGGAAAAAATGAGAACAAACAGACGGAGACACTGAAAACAAACAGACGGAGATAACGAGAACAAACAGACGGAAACAATGAGAACAGACAGATGGTGACACTGAAAACAAACAGACGGAGATAACGAGAACAAACAGACGGAAACAATGAGAACAAACAGACGGAGACAATGAGAAAAAAGAGACGGAGATAACGAGAACAAACAGACGGAAACAATGAGAACAAACAGATGGAAACAATGAGAACAAACAGACGGAGACACTTAGAACAAACAGACGGAAACAATGAGAACAAACAGACGGAGACACTGAGAACAAACAGACGGAGATAACGAGAACAAACAGACGAAAAAAATGAGAACAAACAGATGGTGACACTGAGAACAAACAGACGGAAACAATGAGAACAAACAGACGGAGATAACGAGAAGAAACAGACGAAAAAAATGGGAACAAACAGATGGAGACACTGAGAACAAACAGACCGAGACACTGAGAACAAACAGACGGAGACAATGAGAACAAACAGACGGAGATAATGAGAACAAACAGACGGAGATAATGAGAACAAACCGACGGAGACAATGAGAACAAACAGACGGAGACAATGAGAACAAACAGACGGAGATAACGAAAACAAACAGACGGAAACAATGAGAACAAACAGACGGAGACACTGAGAACAAACAGACGGAAACAATGAGAACAAACAGACGGAGACACTGCGAACAAACAGACGGAGATAACGAGAACAAAGAGACGAAAAAAATGAGAACAAACAGATGGTGACACTGAGAACAAACAGACGGAGACACTGAGAACAAACAGACGGAGATAACGAGAAGAAACAGGCGAAAAAAATGAGAACAAACAGATGGAGACACTGAGAACAAACAGACGGAGACACTGATAACAAACAGACGGAGACAATGAGAACAAACAGACGGAGATAATGAGAACAAACAGACGGAGATAATGAGAACAAACAGACGGAGACACTGAGAACAAACAGACTGAGACAATGAGAACAAACAGACGGATACACTGAGAACAAACAGACGGAGACAATGAGAACAAACAAACGGAGATAACGAGAACAAACAGACGGAGACAATGAGAACAAACAGACGGAAACAATGCGAACAAACAGACGGAGACACTGAGAACAAACAGACGGAAACACTGAGAACAAACAGACGGAGACACTGAGAACAAACAGACGGAGATAACGAGAACAAACAGACGGAGATAATGAGAACAAATAGACGGAGATAACGAGAACAAACAGACGGAAACACTGAGAACAAACAGACGGGTACAATGAGAACAAAAACGACGGAGACACTGAGAATAAACAGACGGAAACACTGAGAACAAACAGACGGAGACACTGAGAACAAACAGACGGAGATAACGAGAACAAACAGACGGAAACAATGAGAACAAACAGACGGAAACAATGAGAACAAACAGACGGAGACACTGAGAACAAACAAAAGGAGATAACGAGAACAAACAGACGGAAACAATGAGAACAAACAGACGGAAAAAATGAGAACAAAAAGACGGATACACTGAAAACAAACAGACTGAGACACTGAGAACAAACAGACGGAAACAATGAGAACAAACAGACGGAGACACTGAGAACAAACAGACGGAGATAACGAAAACAAATAAACGGAGACACTGAGAACAAATAGACGGAGACACCGAGAACAAATAAACGGAGACACTGAGAACAAAAAGACGGAGACACTGAGAACAAATAGACGGAGACACTGAGAACAAACAGATGGAGACACCGAGAACAAACAGACGGAGACACTGAGAACAAATAAACGGAGACACTGAGAACAAATAGACGGAGACACTGAGAACAAACAGATGGAGACACCGAGAACAAACAGACGGAAACACTGAGAACAAACAAACGGAGACACTGAGTACAAATAAACGGATACACTGAGAACAAATAAACGGAGACACTGAGAACAAACAGACGGAGACACCGAGAACAAATAAACGGAGACATTGAGAACAAATAGACGGAGACACTAGGAACAAACAGACGGAGACACCGAGAACAAACAGACGGAGACACTGAGAACAAACAAACGGAGACACTGAGAACAAACAGACGAAAACAATGAGAACAAACAGACAGAAACAATGAGAACAAACAGATGTTAACAATGAGAAAAACAGACGGAGACAACGAGAACAAACAGACGGAGACAATGAGAACAAACAGGCGGAGACAATGTGAACAAACAGACGGAGACACTGAGAACAAACAGACGGAGACAATGAGAACAAACAGACGGAGACACAGAACAAACAGACGGAGACACTGAGAACAAACAGACGGAGACACTGAGAACAAACAGACGGAAACAACGAGGACAAACAGACGAAAACAATGAGAACAAACAGACGGAGACACTGAGAACAAACAGACGGAGATAACGAGAAGAAACAGACGAAAAAAAATGAGAACAAACAGATGGAGACACTGAGAACAAACAGACGGAAACAACGAGGACAAACAGACGGAAACAATGAGAACAAACAGACGGAGACACTGAGAACAAACAGACGGAAACAATGAGAAAAATTAGACGGAGACACCGAGAACAAATAAACGGAGACACTGAGAACAAATAGACGGAGACACTGGAAAAAAAAACCAGACGAAAGCAATGAGAACAAACAGACGGAAACAATGAGAACAAACAGAAGGAGACACTGAGAACAATCAGACGGAGACACTGAGACACCGAGAACAAACAGACGGAGACACTGAGAAAAAAAAACAGACGAAAATAATGAGAACAAATAGACGGAGACACTGAGAACAAACAGACGGGGACACTGAGAACAAACAGACGGAGACAATGAGAACAAACAGATTGAAACAATAAGAACAAAAAGACGGAGATACCGAGAGCAAACAGACGAAAACAATGAGAACAAACAAGTCGGAAACAATGAGAAAAACAGACGGAGATACTGAGAACAAACAGACGGAGACAAAGAGAACAAACAGACGGAGACAATGAGAACAAAACCACGGAGACAATGTGAACAAACAGACGAAGACAACAAAAACAGACGGAGAGAATGAGATCAAACAGACGGAGACAATGTGAACAAACAGACGGAGACAAAGAACAAACAGACGGAGATACTGAGAACAAACTGACGTAGGGCGTCATGATAAATTTATCAAAATCCAGATGGTAATATAAATTCCCCATAACAACCATCTGAATAACATTTATTTCTTATATTTACATTCATCATTAGTTGTTTTTATCAGTAAAATATGCCTTTCAAGTTTGAATTTCCCGCTGTCTTTGAGAGCGTTACTAGGAAGGCGTAACTAAGCAAGCGGCTAACTGTGTCAAGAAGTAGTGCCATTATGCGAGGCTTAAACTCACTAATGAGTTTTCAGAAATTTCGCATTATATTTTCAAGAAAATGTTTTCTAAATAAACGGGTCTTACGATGTAAACTATTTCTTCATTCGTCTCCAATCGTCAATTTCTTCGCGTGCATGCATCGATGGTATTATGTGATTCGGTTTCAAAAATGGTTCGCCAGGTGATCGTAGTTTACAGGCGCCAGTCTCTCAAAAGTTAAACCTACAAGGTTAGTGATTGAATTCCGTGGTGACAAAATCTTGTCATTGAGTTAAAAGTGCATTCAAATGATATGCCGATTCTCATCGTTGGGTTCTAAGGAAGATACGAGGAGACGAGAGACGTAAACATGGACAGTTTCACTTTGTCCCAGATTCCCTCACACGCACATGCATTCGAGGCACTCGTGCACAGGAGCTCAAAGAAATTTTGTTACAACTTCTTACAGAAGTTAAACGCAGGGTAAGATGTAACATCTTCGAGTACATTGTTACAGGCGTTTCAAGCCGTTTGTAAGAAATCGAGTTTGTATCTGCACAGCATTGAATCAAACGTGGTTGTTTTGAAATTGAAATTTGTAATGATCCGTTTGATTTGATGTTTATAAAGGACTGTTTTTACCTGGCCTGTGCAGTTAGAATATTCAGCGTCTTGGAATAAAACTTCTCTTCAGGGCTCATGCATAGCTAAAAAGAAGTTCGCCGTTCACGTTTTTCATAACGCAGACAAAGAAAAATTATTTTCGATTTATGTTCGATTTATGTTGTATTTTGATCTAGGAACAAGACCAAAATGAATACTTCACTACAGCTTTTGACTACTATTTGTTATTTCTTTGAAAAAAAAAATCTTTGTATTACACTTTATTTTATCAATCATCAATGATCAGTTTAAAATTTTGATGCCTTAGCAACCGACATGGGGGCTGCCATTTTGTTCATGAATACGAACTTTTTGTATTACGACGCAAGCAATTTGATTGGTCCAGCAGATGGTAATATAATTTTGCAGATGGTAATTTATGAGCAAATATCAACCATCTGCTTAACATTGCAGCCTATGGGGAGTAAAATTCAGAATGTAAATATGTACATGTATTTGCGTGGATTACTTGTTATTACATGTATCACAGAGGTGAGGTACCATTGCTTGGTCACAAACCCTTTCCTCAGTACAAACCCTTTCTTCTACATGTCTATATTAAAAAAAACCCCAAGGCGGACACTCTCTTTGTACACGATCTTGGCTTTCTCTTTTTTTCTATCCTACAGACTGAACCCTAGGCCCAGTTGATACGATTTTTTGGTTTTGTTATCTCAAGATGAATGTATAAAACATATCCAAATCGAAAATTCATCCTTAAAGTTGTACCGGTCGAATGCAGATCGCTAGAAGTTGAAGCCACGATCGTGTACTTCACCCCTGTGGTTACATTTGTAATTCTGAGAACGCTAAACATTGCTACTTCATAAATTTACCTTCATTGGTGAGCTCGGATGGGGTTATACCTTAGACTTGCGGGTTTTTTTGTTTTTTTGTTTTTTTGTTTTTTTTTTGTTTTTTTTTTTTTGTTTTTTTGTTTTTTTGGTTTTGGATTTTTGTTTTTCGTTTTTTGTTTTCAAGAAAGGAAAAGTCAGTAGAATAATAAAGAACAACAGTCTCCCCCCTCCTCCCCTCAAAGCTTTTTTTGTCCTCTCCAATTTGTATCAATCTCATTGAGCATCCATAAATGAAAAAAAAATTCCATTTTTAGTTTTGAACAACTATTTCATTTTGCACATGATTTGTATTAACAATAAATACTTCAATTTATTCCTTTATTTAAAAACAAACAATTCCATCAAAACTGGTATGTAATGCATGATTAAATATAAATTTAAAACAATGATATGCTTAACTCGCTTTCAAATAATTGTCTTCAATAACCCTTTATATGACATTTCTTCATTATTACTAGATGACGATTGTTAGGTATGAGTTAGAACATTTCTTTGACACACAATAAATAATATATATTGCCCTCTATGCAATCCATAATCAATTATGTATCCCTTACAAATATGTCTTCACAAAAAGAGATCACAAAATGTTGAGCATTCTTAAATTTTGCTTGAATGTAAGAAAAACAGGTTGATGTCAATCCTTTTTGTCTTCACTGTTCTGGCCTGCTACTGCTGTAAAACCTTTTCTCTTAGATTCTACAATATCAGTAAGTTTCTTCACAGTGTTATGGTCCAGTTTAGGTAACTACAAAGAAGGAAAATAAGTAATAAATTAAGACACTGTATTAAGAAGAGACTATTCAATATCTTTGAAAAATGTGGATTCACAATACTTTTTATTTTGATAACTAAGATATTACAAAATAAAACCCAACGAAAATACATGGAATTGTACACATTTTACCTCATAATTTTGGTCCAAATAGATCCCAATAAGAATCCCAGCTGAAACTTTTGCCTGTATAAACATAAATACAAAATATGTTAATAGGATTTAAATGTTCATTGGCGGATCAAGTGTCACATTTGCCAGGGAAAAAGGTCACATCACACTCGGGGGCGGGGTGACCCCCCCCCCCCCCCCCTAAAGCCCTTTCATCCGATATCTGGTTGATGCAACTTACTAATGATATTTATGGATCACTCTCACAGAACTATTCGCATGAAAGATTTAGTATCAAGATATTGATAATGAATTGTCAATGATTCAATGTAAAGAAACTTGGAAATCAGAGTAAATCGGGAATTTTTACTTTCAGTTTGCGTGTAGCTTAATGAAAAGTCAACTTACTATCGTTAACAGCACTCCCATTTTGCTAAAAATCTTCGATCCCATAAAGTGCGCAAAATAAACTTTTCATAAGTCAAAATATCTGCATATTACTGGATGTAATTTACATTCTAGCGAAACCCGGCCCGGTTGACTTAGCTTTGTTAGTTTGTCATTGACAATTATACACAAAGCCAAAGAAAGATAACTCTGATAGAAAACTCCCTATCTAAAATTATTTTCCTTCACTGTGATCCATGAGCGTATTATTATTAGTCGTAGGTACACATATCATACACCGTTAGTTATGAGAGTTAGAGATCTATCCCCCTATATAAATGTACTATATTGGAAGAAGAAGAAGAAATTTTAATCGCAAAATTTGCTGACAAAGTAGAGAAAACTTCAATTGTCCGATTTCTGAAGTGAGCTGCGCGGACAGCACATTTCCTTCCCCTACGCGTGGGATCGAAGCGTATGGTGCTGTGATTCCTTACATAGTTTTTTGGTATTTTCTCATTTTCTAAAACTTTACAAAACTGAACAGTCGTTGCAGTAGGGCAACACCTAATAAATCAATCCATATCGTCCAGGAATATGAAAAGTTCATATTTTTCGCAAACACTTCAAAAGTTTGTCGACGACAGAAAATAATTCCTTCTGACGAACTCTTGAAGTGTTTGCAAAAACTACAGACTTTTCAGATATATAAACGATATGGACTTACTTATTAGACATTGCTCTACTGCAACGTCTCATTAGTTTTGTGCAGTATCACTTAAATGATGAGAAAACATCAAAATTCTCCGTAAAGAATCACAACATCATACGTTTCGATCCCACGCGGTTTTCCCACTTTCGAAAATTTAAATGATTTGATCCCTCTTCGCGGAAAATTATCTGGATCGGATTAATGTCTTGTATCCTGAACCGATGATCCCATTTTTTCTCAAGTTCTCTTATATTCATGTTAGGCCTTTGTTACTTTAACATTGGAAAAAATCAGAACCATCCCACTCCTAACCCTTAAATGCCGATTTTAACCAATTTTTAGTCATGATTTTCTCAACATTATATACCGGCACTCCCATCTCCTCAGTTCAGACCCCATCCCTGAAAATATCACATTTTGAGCCGCGTATGTACTATTTTGACGCAAAGAGGAGAATTCCAAGAAATATTGTTGTTTGATTTTGATAAATGGAGATGGTGTATATTTCTGCATGTTATAAATACATGTACACAAAAACATGTACATGTATACAGTGCTATTTCTGCCGGAACTAGCTATTCCTACGCACTCATGATTTTGTACAGGTTTTGTTGGTCTATTCTCAAATGATATACTAGTATTATATATATTCAGTTACACCAAACAAGATTAACTTATTTTCCTACCGCCTTTAGTGAATTTCGGCATTAGACACGGACACAGAGAACAAGCTTAGATTTCTGAAAATGTTCTGAAATTTGAAAAGCACACGTAAAGGAGTAATAATGCCAGTAAATTCGGCCTACTAAATTATATTTGCCTAGCTGTCCTCGGTATTCAGTATGCAATGTATCAAAGACAGTGGCGGAACCAGCGCCCCCTTTGCCGGGGGGTCAAAAGGCGAATTTTGCCGATTTTGACTGAAAATGGGCCAAAATATACCTGTTTTTGGAAAATTTTGGGTCAGTGCCGGGGGGGGGGGGGGGGGGCGCCCCCTCCGCACCCCCCCCCCCCCCCTGAATCCGCCACTGAAAAAACATTTTTAGTAAATGCATGCGAGCTTTGATCTTACGCTGAGTTTAGTGAGAATCCAATTCCCGTTGCTTTTATGTTGGGTGTGGTGCACAGAACATTTTTATATACATAATTTCTATGAAATATTTTTTATCTGGAAATTAAAATGATTCATCTTTATCGAAAAAGTAAAAAGATATAAATATATACTCTACGGCATCACATCGTACTGCAATTTCAAAGGATCTCTCAGAAACGTGACGTCAAACCAAGACGTGCTCTTTCAGCTGCTCTGTTGGTGTATATTGCTGCTACAGTTGTAATGCATGTTTCCGTACTTGTTTGTGTATTGGTACATATGTATATGATATGGAATTATCATAAGTTTTCTGTTTGCGTCTTGTTTCTTGCAAATTGTAAGAGAACCAAAAAAAAAAAAAAAAAAAAAGAAAAAAAACCCACATAATTTCGAGAATCCATCGGTAAACTATGATTCACGAAGTTTAGAGTCTGAATTCTATTTAGTACATACATTATGTATACATGTAAATTGTTTGAAAATGTTCTATACACATTTTGAAACGCTTTTTTCTATTGATAAACTATGATTCACGAAGTTTAGAGTCTGAATTAATTTTTTATACAATGTATTGAATGTATGTGTAAATTGTATAAGAAGTATGTATTCTACTCGTAAATGGAAATGTTCTATACAAATTTTGACCAAGGTTACGAAAAGTTCTTACGATTTTTAACTACCCAAATATGGGCACATTTTGATACTTTAGCTCTCTTTCCTACCAAAATACATGTGTATCAAATAGCATATTGTAAATACTATCATTGTTAATATCAAATCTCTATATCATTGTTTTCATTTATAAACTATTCTTGTTCTAATAATACCTTTATTATATTCATTTCCATCATTGTTTACTGTTTCCGTTCTTGAAAGCCCACGTATAATAATACATTGTGTATATTTGGAACTGTTTATGTCTTTGTTTATTTATTTTCATTCATTTATATATATTTTGTTTGAGAAATAAGAATAATCGATATACTGATCTATGACCTTGAAAATCAATTAGTATCCTCTCACCATGGTTAGGGGACGACCATGTGATCGGGAGGGGGGGGGGCAGAAAATGTTGAAAATAAATAATCCGATCCTCTCATCTTCGCGAGCCAATGGTATAGATCAGCCGTATTCGAGGAGCACGTCGGATATATACCATTGGCTCGCGAAGATAACCCTCTAGTTAGCAGAAAATAAATATTCTGGTCAAAACATTTCTTAAAATTCAAAAACTTTCGACTCGCTTCGCTCGCTAGACAATTTTTTTAGCTTGCTTTTTGGGCTCGCTTCACTCACCTTTCAAACAATTTCAATAATATTTCATTTTTTAAAAGTTTTTTCTGTATAAATGCATTTTCTTTAGAACAAGCAGAAAAGAAAATTGCATTTTTATTTAAACAAATATGCTGATCTTTAGGGCTGGGACGATTCAGGTATCCTTCGATTCGGTTTGATTTCGATTCACAAGGCCTCGGTTCGGTTAATTTCGATTCGGTTCATTTGAATGAGATAAAATACAAAATAATGTAAAGATTGGTAAAATTCACAAACAAATGAAGAAAATCTCGATTGATTTGACCATGACACTTTAGTCTAACCTTATACAGCATAATAGTTCGCATAATAATCTGAAGAATGTGTGGGGTTTCATCAGTTTTACATCCATAATTATGGTGAATGCATGTGCTCCTACACAACAGCATGTACTGTGAGAAAATTTAAAAATATAAATACAAATTTCAACACCTCATTTTTCAACAACCAAGTATTGACAGGTTTCACAGTATATATTTCAGTGGACATAGCTTTCCTTACATCCTTACATGATATTTGGCAACTACAATCCCGTTTATTCTTGTTGCTGCTTGTACGAAGCTTCCTCTGACCAGTTCATGGAAAGCGAAAGTAGAGCTACTTTCACTTTCCTTTTCATGGGAGGTCTGCAAGTGGGGGATTGCACGTAAATCGGAGCAACAAGTGAATGTTCGCTCTTTTCTTACTTTTTGGCCTTCTTAGATATAATTTCTAAGCAATTTCAAACATTTTCTGGTCACTATTTGACTTTAGTTTACTTTGATAAATTACGTCTGAACCGAATCGAAATCTGGAATTCTACGTCGGTGCATCGAACCGACAATGCTGATTTCGAAGCACCGAAATTTTCTGTGCACCGCCCAGCCCTACTGATCTTCAAGTCCAGTAGGAATAGTACATTACGCACTATCTACCTGTTTTTAAGAATTCTAAGAATTTTAAGAATTGAATTTTTATTCTAAAGAAAACAACCCACCATTTATTCTTAAAAAAGTCCTTTTCCCCTTCTGAACCCCAGTACGTTTTACCTATTTGCACTTAGTGCTGTATGATGTCGTAATTTGTGACGCGCTGTTTATCGAAGGCAGCACTGACATGACCGTTGAAAGTACAACATGAAGCAGTTTGTGTTGGGATTTATACTGACCTTCAGACAGCATTTCTTGTACATGTTGATGATTAAAAAGTGCGGTAAGTCACTGATCGCGCTAAAACTTTTACTACTATTATATTTTTTTCAAATTTATGCATTCGATATCCGTGTGTATTTAATTCATTTTGGTGTTAACAAATAAAGGAATTTCAATTTCTAGTAGACCAATCATAATATCTCATGAAATACGTAGAATACTACGACTTTGCAATTGTCAATATTAAAATATACATGTATGTTCTATAGTACAAATTTTGTTGTACTAGACACGTGTTTCGGATATTTTAATCCTCGTCAGTAGTACTTCATGCCAAAGTTGAATATTGAACTGCCGTTCAATTGTTGCAGTTTTCTACTTGGTGAGTGTCACTGCTGGTGGACCAAGAGTTCCCGAGGGCACATGTAGCCAAGTTTGATCAACTTTGGTTGATCGTCTGTCTCTTCAACGCATTTGAAAATTTCTGTTACAAAATTTCTTGAAATTTCTAAAATATGGGTCCCGTAGCATCATATCCCACCCATTCTGCTACGTCTTTTGGTATATTTTGGACATCTTTTTGGCCATATGACATTGTTTAGACTGAGGATCACTGAAGAGGGTTTAGTACCCGAAACGTGCATGTCTGGTCCATGCTGTAAATTTATCAGGTTTTAAATGATGCTATTGAATTTAAAGACGTTTAACATTTCAAATCATGCGCGTAGCAGCCGATGTGATCAGTACTAAAATTCACCGTACTGGAATGTAATGTTTATCAGTCGACACATGGAACAGTTTCAAGTTTCAATCGATACGTTTAGACAATTTTATTGTTTCTTTCATGCGTTAGACAGTTTTAGAATTTTTGGCATTTGTGTGAAAGTAGTTCCAGTCAATTTTGACATTTTATCACCTCATAACGGAAGTCACAATAAACGCAATCGACCACTCAAAATGCGCAGATTCAGATTAACAAACACATTTGTTATTTGTACTAGACGTAATAAAAACTTTCTTGGGCATATCCCTCTCCCCATGTTTGGGCACATCCCTCTCCCTATGTAAAAACACTGAAGAGTACCGATTTATTGGAACTTTGTTTCCAAGTTTACTATGGTGAGAGGACATGGATCAATTTCAAGGTCAGAGGTCAAAGGTCAAGGTCACTGCAGCGTTTTAAGCGTGTCTTCAAGTTTTTTTTCCATTTAATGGCAGCTGCCTTTTCCTTTTGGGGTGTTTCGCCGTAGATGCTGCAACCATATCTTGTAGAAGACCCCTAGCTTCGTCTCTTACATGACATGACCACTGACCATTAGAATTCTGGAAGATATCGGTACTCAAGCGAAAAATAACGTTCGCCTATTGTCGTTCCCAGCCTTTTTTTTAAATCGAACGTTATTGAAGTACCAACAAAAACACTCAAATACACAAATTTTCGGCCCCTTGGCCTTTATCAAGTGTAAAAAACGACGATCTATAACAATTCTTAGTAAAATCTTTAAAATAAATTGCAATGTACAAAACAAGTGTTTTTTTTGAAAATGTTTTTGCAAATTAATTTTTTTTTTTTGCAATGAACGCCAGAGAAGCAATGATGGATTTTACTTAAAATTGTTATAGATCGTCGTTTTTTTTACACTTGATAAAGGTCAAGGGACCGAAAATTTGTGTATTTGAGTGTTTGTGTTGTTATTTGTTATCATCCCTTCCCTCTGGAAGAAATATTTCAATCTACTGCAGTTTTTGAAGTATTTTTTTTTTTTTGTCATGTCCATTATTAGTTATTATATTAGAATGTTCCACTGTGGTCAGTGCAAGGTGATCTTCCTAGATATAATTCCATATAAAGGTGATGGCGTCCCCGAGGTTTCCACGCTGAGATGTCAAGGAATTTGAAAGGTCGAGACACCATCAACTTATATTCCACAGCCGCTACATAACAAGGAAGGCAAAATCTTGGTACAATGTAAACCACTCCACAGATTTACCGAGAAATATTATTACAAACCTAAGGCACGGTCCATTTGATATTCTGGGGGGGGGGGGGGGGGGGGGGGGGGCTTGGGTTTTTTGTCGGAGCAAGATTATTTTTTTCGCCCCGTACCGGGGCAAAATTATTTTTTTCTTGCAAAGTTGGAGCAAGGAAATTTTTTTTAACAATTGATGTGAATACTGTATTAAGAATGTTTGTTTTTTTTAAGTAGAAATTCTTTATTTTTACTTAAATTACTCCAAACATTACTTTATTTTTCTGTAAAACTTGTATAATTCACTTCTAAACTGAAAGAGATGAAAGAAATTTTCCAATATGCGATATATAGTTTTCAGTAAACAAAATGTATATAAGGTCATTAACATGTAAGAGGGCCCGATGCAAGTTTTAACATGTAGAAATGAAAACTAGTGAAAAACTTATTTAAATTCTCCTTCCAAGCTTGTACCGGTAATTAAAATTAGATACTATGGTGATTCATGTATCTATTAATTTTATAGTAATAAATGATATTGATAATGTATTTAAGCATTTTAATTGTCAGCCACATGCATTCTTTTTGATATTTTCAAATATGAACTTGCCATTACAGAAGAAAACTATGGCGAGCGAAGCGAGCCAAAATTTTTCTATAGAAAGAAAAAACTGCGGCGAGCGAAGCGAGCCGAAAAATTTTCGGGAATTTTTAGCAAATTTTAAGGTTATTCTTCAAATTCAGATTACTTGTAAGAGCAAGATTATTTTTTTCTGTCACATCATAAGCAAATTAATTTTTTTCATCAAAATTCAGAGCAAAATTATTTTTTTCGAAAAAAACCCAAGCCCCCCCCCCCCCCCCCCCCCCCCCCCCCCCCCCCCCCCCAGAATATCAAATGGACCGTGCCTAACGTACTTCAGAGTACGAAAGTTTAACCGATTGGTATACGACAGGCATATTCGACCACTCTGCAGACGAAGGATAGAGTGCGACCAAATATGTTAGGAATCAAGTCTGTCGACAATGTTGGATGCAAAGGGGAATGTTTTGCTGAATCAATCTCGACTTCTCTACATATTTTACTGACAAAAGTACAGTAACTCTTAATGTCCTATCGGAAACAATTACACGTCCTAGATGTTTTATAATGATTGTTTGTCTTCATTAAAACATTTTAAACTTGAGAAATCTTCTTTGCAAATGCAGGATGAAAACAGAACGATCTTGCAGGAAGCAGTAAGTTCTCAGTTCCCTAAATATTACCACGTCATTGCTTCAATATCACTTAGGGTCTAAACAGTATGTGCATGTACACTTACATGCATGACTATCGTCATCAATAGTCTATCCCATAGACAAACAAGTACAAAACACATTGAATTGATTTTATTGATTTAATAATTTATACATTTCGCAAAATAAAAATGTCTTACGAAAATTCGTACAAAGATAATTAAATGATACAAGATAATATTCTGAATATGTACAAGATGAATTCGTGAATTCATTACTTTTCATGAATTTATGTACAATGAATAAAAAAAAACCCCAGCACTCGCGAATATCATTCAATCGACCGGAAATGAAAATCATACGCTCTTGTTTATCATATACATTGTGTACCTGTCATTCTTTTTACAAATAAGATAATGTTTCTGTTGAAAAGGAATTACTCAGAATAGAAACTCCCTGCCCACTCTAGCACCACATCTAATCAAAAATAATCTCTCGGTTGTGTATAAATGCGTTTTTAAAATATGTTCGTTTTAAAAGAAAATGCATATATCAAGACACGTTTTGTATTGGAATGTTGAGCAGTCACAGGTCACATGACCAGGTCACGTGATGTTCCTCAGAGATCGTACAGATTTCCACACGGAATGTCTCTGGGTCCTAGCTTGAACACTTTATTGAGCAGAGCTCTGGTGATTTGTGAGATTTTGCCGTTGCTGTGTTTGGTCTTTGTGCAGGGTACTTCTATGGACACGGAGTTTCTTTTGAGTTTGGTCTGGCGTACGACTCCAACAAGGAGCTCGTCCACGTTATGGTTGAGTACGACTGACGTCTCCACGTATTTACACTGGTATTTACTCGCTGTGTTACGTGCAACTGAAAATATATTAATAAAATATTTATTTAAATAAGTTAAGATTGAACAAAAAACAAAAAATTAAAGGAAATCATGCTATTTTTTTTATAACGTTATCACTTAGTTTTGTCAAACCTAAAAAAAATTCATTGTTTACAAAGCAAAATCAGATCTTGAATGTCCTTCTTGATTCTATCATCATTTATTTAGTTTGGTAAATATTTACAGCTTTCAAAATTTTCTGTTATTGTCAGAAACACATAAAAATGGTGAGTTGTGATAAATAATATCACCGATGCATCGTGACAGAGTGTGAGAAAGCATGGAAGTATTTGGTGCGAAATGGCGTGCGAGCATACCTTTGTCTGAGACTACTCGTCTTCTTGCCAAGTCAGCTTTGTTAGCCACTAGGATGACGGGTTGAGGAGATTTCAGGTCCTGACGTATGTATTGTAAGGCCCTGGCAGCTTCACGGTATGAATGCTGGTTGTCCACAGCGAACACCACCAAGTACGCGTCCACTGATTCCTTCTCATGGAGACTCTGTAACAAACACGGTGATTGGTGGATTAATTCAACTAAACAATTCTTATATCAAATCAAGTGTTGTCTTACATCAATCTCCTACGCATGCGTCCGATTTCTTCACTTTGATTATATTGCAAGCCTGTGCCGCCTATGACCTTGTTGCAAGTTGGTCTTATATATCAGTGATTTGATATTTTCCTTTTTATTTATCGAATATTTCTGAATATCTCTTATATTTATTTGATTATTTATTTCTAATAAATTTATTGTTTATTCATAAATTGATTTTTGCTTTTCTTTAAGTTTTAGTATTTGTAGAGGTAGGTTTTTATATGTTGTACCATAAAGTACTTCAAACATCTTATCGGGCTAGTTAATCAGTATTATTTGGATGTATCGCCAACAATCAGAGCCAAACATCGACAGGTCATCTCAGAATTTCCCCTGGGATATCAGCGACGTAAGTACCCCCCTTCCGGCACAGCAAATCGATCTCTCAGCTCCTTATACTTATTTCTTTTTATCTTGACTTTTAACGATAATGTAATTAATTCTTGGCGAGTGCTTAATGTTAAGCCTTCGTCTGTGGGTTTTGGCATTTTGAACCACTTGCTGACGCCCCTTTGATGTTTATTTTTACTTGTCCAAGGTTCTTTGGCAGTTAATTGTTTGATTATTAACTTGTTAAGCTGTTTTGTCTATGCAACTCAAAGTTTGGAATTCATTTTTGAAATCCGGATGGTTGATAAATTTTTTTTTTCCTAAAATTCCAAATTTCCGTTTATATTTTGTTTTATATTCCATCTAGTAGATTTGCCTACTTTGTAATAATTTCATCATCCTAATATTCATAAATTTAGATGAATATATTATTTCTTTGCTTTGTTAAGAGGATATGAAGGAATGATAGAAATGTACATAGAGTCGTAGATAACTGGTATCGGTGTACGTGCGTAACGTCAGGAATGTACGACTAACATACTAGTCAGCGTGAATCAGCAAACGTCATAATAAGCATGATAAGTATATGTCCGACATGTTACATTCTATATTTACTATATTTTGTCTAAAAATAAACTATGTCTCAGACATCTGCAGCTTTTTCATGATTATTGAATGTAACAATACAAATACTTAGAATCTGGAAGTTCAAAGTTTCTCTTTTTTCCTACGCTTTTGAGATATTTTGGAAGTACATGTATGTCCCTTACTTCAATTAGTCATATTATTAGACTAAATAATCCAGTCTCTTGGCTACCGCGACAAGAAAGCCAAGGGACTGGATTATTTAGTCTATCATGTTATATCATTCGAACTTTTAATTATCAAAAGGAAAGGGAGATCGTTATTTTTGTTGCTTATTTGGAGTCTTGTCGTGAAGAAAATATATTTATGAAAAAAAAAGCGTACTGTATGAAAATAGAAATTAATAAATCAACATGACCAATAAAGTTATAGCTTGGTCAAACACACCTTAATTCTAATCATGAAAATAAAAAGCTGAAATTGTTTTACCTAGGCCTGTCACACACCGTGGGATTGTTTTCTCATCATTTAAGTGATACTGCACAAAACTGATGAGACGTTGCAGTAGGACAATGCCTAATAAGTAAGTCCATATCGTTTATATATCTGAAAAGTCTATAGTTTTTGCAAACACTACAAGAGTTCATCTAGGTCAAGAACATTTCTATTGATTTTCATATACCTAGATGATATGGATTAATTGATTAGGAATTGCCCTACTGCAACTGCTCATCAGTTTTGTAAAGTTTAACTTAGAAAATGACCATCCCCCCCCTCAAAAACTGTCTAAGGAATCACAACACCATACGTTTCGATCACACGCGGTGTGCCAGTCACTTAGAGATACGTATTTTATTCATTCCGAGGTTCGCAACCGTTCCTATGAAAAATCTAATGATTTTGCCTTGCCTCCTCGACTTTGAGACTGAATAACTGATCGGTACTTCTTTAATGTTTATTTAAGTTTTACGGTAACGTTTTCCTCATTTATTTATTTCAGATTTCTTAGATTATATCCAAGTATATGGTATTTTCCTAGATCCTTCATATGGAATAGCATGTAATTTTTCTGTATGGCCAAGATCATTAAAACAATAGATTTGCGTAGATTATCGCATCAGTTTTAAGACTACTTTTTTAAAAAGATTTTAACGATTTTGCATTATAATTTCTACCAAAGGTAAAACTACAACAATGTATAGAATTTTGGTATAGTGGGTACGTAGTAATTATTTTGTAGATGATCTGATTAAACTGGGTGATTTATGGATATCTCTGATTTAATCTACATTATACTTCCTACGTAGAAGAAATAATGTGGGAAAAATCCATGAAATATGTTTATAATTATATGGTATCATATTCTACAATCATTATTACCTCTTTGTTCTGACAACGCTTGAGGTCATGACAAAAACAGGAATAAAAGAAAAAAAAAACTCCAATATACTCGATAGAAGTGAGCACAGAATACAAATAACAAAATAACAATTTTAGTTTCTTTCTAGAGGAATCTAACCATTAGAAATTGTCATATTGGCAGATTTCAATAAATTATGGAAGGCAATCTAGAAGGTTCACAATATGCGCTGATGGTGTATCATTCGGAGTACATGAGATTAACCCTTCTATAAATCCTTACGCTTCATACGGTCTGTACGGACAAGCATTTATGTCTAGATGATGTAAATGTTCTGTGATTTACTGCCCCCTAATAACAATGTAAAAAAGTGTTTGTTGGCTTGAATTTCCTTATTCGATTTCTCTATTGTTTTATTTATTTTGTTTGTACTAATTGTTCGGTTTTATGTGTAGAGATACCATTTCATTATTTATAAATTCATTTTTTTTTTTCGATTATAAAATTATGCTTTAATTTTATTTCATGTACATTCCAAAACATCCATATATACTGTATGGTATTCTATACACTTACTTTGACGTCCGTACAGTCTATGAATTTGACGAGTGTCTCATCTCCATCTATCAGTACACACACACTTGTTTCCCGCTCACTTTCATCTGTATAAGAGAAAACATGTCATTATCATCAAGCACGAAGTGTCGGCACAAAGAAACGACCATGATAACAGATCATTTAAAAAGAGATAATTTACAACAATCATTAAAAATGTAGAGGCAAGGTATTGATTTTATTGACTGTTCTTCAACGTGCGCCTTTTTAAGGAAAATTATCCGAATTTTTCATGAATGACTAAATCTAACGATACCACGGAGACGGATGTTGATTGCCTTATCATTTGTTATAGGTTTCGGATGAGTAATGTTGCATTGCATCCTTATCCTCTAACGCATAATTCGATGAATGATTCATTATACAGAATAAACGGGAGAGAGAGAGAGAGAGAGAGAGTTGTACCCTTACCAATGCTAATATTTCTTCCACTTGTACAAATTCCCTCTGATGTCATGAATTGTTTCCGTAGAGTATGTTTTCCTACTCCAGTTCCTCCGACTATAGCAACTTTGAAAATGTCCGGTAAAAACAAGATTTCCTGTACATGGTCATGCGCGGCCAAATGTTCACCGGAACCATCGTCACACGCGCTAGACCCTGTGCTGTCCGTGGACAACAAACTAATGTTACTTTTTCTGCGTAGTTTATCTCCCCTGTTCACAATCCCCTTTCTGGTCATATGAAATGATCTGACACGTTCTACTCTGTTTCCCCCGTTCTCCGTGTTGCCAGATGTCTGAATGTTAGGTGCGCTTCCTCTTCTAGGAAGCTCTTGTTGCACTTGTAGTAATTGAGGAGCTTCTGTCCGAAAAGACGATGCCCGGGCGACGCCCATTGATTTGCTTCGCCCAGTTTTCTTCGGTAGTTCATCGTTCTCAAAAAGTCTATCAAATCCTTGAACTGAAAGAAAATTGTTGTGTTGGTCAACGAAACACCCCCTCTCCATATTACCTCTCTGTATTTAAGTTGAATTACCCGCTCTTTTCTAGTGGCTGTGTTGTTTGCTTTAGAACAATCAATGCTTTACTACTCCCTGACTGTCTGACGTTCTCTATATATCCAGCTTTCTGTTTGTACCACGTGACATGCGCTTCAGCATCTGCAGCACCGGGATGATTCAGTCAACAAACAAAGCTGATGACGTACGTCTTATCTATACTTAGCAGGCTGCTACCATAAGTCAATATTTATAGAAACTGACGTGTAGTGCTTCCTCACCTGGATTATTAGCTTAGAACAAATCACAGGTGATGATCTAAACGCGAAAGGAAGGGGGGGTTTTAAGGAAATCCCATGCCTGAAAAATTCCAATCTAGGAGCTTTTGTCTGTCATTTTCTCATTTTTTTTCTCAGAATCATAAACCTAGCTGGATTGGACCTCGCCCCTCTTGAACAAGACTCCAGTTCCGCGCATGCATAGCAAATCGTAATTTATTGATCTTTGAGCTGTGATCGCGGTGTGGTAACCAGGGAAAACAAAGAGTGGTATTCCAGCATTAAAATATCAGATGTTCTGAAAATAGCGTGATTATGCGGCTATTTCTATTTCACATCAATATTGAACAATGTGACAAATCTGAAATATTAAACTATAATTATACAAGGACGTGCAGAATGTAGATTTCAACCTAATAAGGGAACATTGCCTTAGAATCATGACATATATGACTAATCATAGGAATTTCATAATAGTATGAATAATCTGTATTTTCACTTTATTTCAATTTTAAGAAACAATTTTATTGTTATTTCAATAAAACCTCGAAATAAAAAAGATACATAGTATCATATAGAGTCAAGCAACAATTTCCCCAAAATAAAAAAAGTAAATCATAAAAAAAAATTCAGGGGATAATAATTTAACCCAAACCATAAATCAAACCCAAACCATAACATAAACAACCCCTCCCCAAATTTAAAACAAAAAATGAACAACAAAATGCATTGTATATGTATGTAAAGTGCAAAACAATTGTACAATAACATTGAACCCATTTGATATGATACATGTACTATTCTTGAACAGATTTGGACTAAAAATCAGATATTTCTTCTTGACTTTTGACATAAAAATACCTGTTGAAGTATTTCATGTTTTTAATGAAAATGTTGGGTTCTGACAAAAGAATCCTAGAGGTTTTTATAAAGGTCATTCCCCCTCTCGGATTACAAATAACGGATATGTTCAGAGTTTTCCATCCGTCGATCATTCCCCTTGCCATAAAAGGAACTTGCTGATATTGTAGTTTGGATTTGGATGTCGATTTCTATCTAGGAAATGCCATATTTGTTGATTAAAGATGCTTATTTGAATAATGATAAGTACAGATATATTCACATCTCTATGTAATATAATTTAACCATGCAACATTTACAAGGATACCCCGTCTAGACCGTTCCTATTGTTTCTAGAAAATAAGTTATATTTGTTTCATTATAAAAGATCTCTGCAGATGGACTGTTTGTCTCCTAGGATCCTAGTTCCACAGCATTTCTGCACTCTCGAAAATGTATCTTAGAATTGATTCGTAAATTCTCCGTCACTTTTGATAGATTATTCTTAAACTAAGGGATATCTCCCTGAATGCATAGCTCTGTCGCTCTGTCCTAACTGTTCTTTGACACAGATTTTAGTTCATGTTTAGGATTTTGTTCCCCCAGATATTCATTATTAGGATGTCCTCTATTTTGGCGTAAAGCTTCAGATGAGAAAGTACTTGTTGAAATGCGCTTATGGCACATTGAAATTAATACAACAGGACATATATTTCAAAATTTCAAATTCAAATTCAGTAATTAATTTCAGTATTGATAATGGTCAATCTGATGAAGCACCTTATAGCTACCTTTATAGATATCTCGTAACTGTCAGCCCTTGACAACAAGAAGTTGCATTGAGTTGATATTCTGTTTTGTTATTCTTATCATTTTATCGATTTCGAAATTGAAAATATTGGGAAAAGCTTTTCGAAGTTATGATTCTACTACCCGTATGATGGTCATTGTATGATATATAAATAATAAGTAAAGGAATTTTACTTAACTTCCTTATAGTGTCCGATATAAAGGTATGTGCATGTTATGATATCAATTGCATTCTTATATAACGTGAACTCTAACATCTGAAACTTTATTCTGTCAGTATGTTAAGCTTCCATACTGAGTGTCATAAGTTTGTGTAATTTTGAGCAGACATTCAATTATATCAGAGGATTATTAGTTTTAATTCAGTATCATTGAAATTGTCATATTGAAATATGCTTTTAGATACTTTATTGGACTAAAAGCAATAGGTTATAGGTTTGCAATACATAGGTAATCAATATTCCATTTTCAACAATTTTGTCAAATTAGTCACGCTGGAGGCCATATGAGGGGAAATCCAAATGAGCGAAAATCTAAACATGGCTTTGAGGATCACTGACGAGGGTTAAATACCCATGTCTGGTTCATGCTGTAAATTTATCTGCTCTAAAATGATGCTAACTAATTTGAAGACGTTAAACATGTGTACCACTTGGTGAGTGTCACTGCTGGTGGACAAGGAGTCCCCGAGGGCACATGTAGCATTTGAAAATTTCTGTTAACAAAATTGTCTCTTTCTAAAACCTGGGTCCTGTAGCATCATATCCCAGCCATCTTGCTATGTCTTTCGGTATATTTAGGACACAATTTTCACAGATTTTGGCCATATTACATTATTTAGATTGAGGATCACTGACGAGGTTTAAGTACCCGAAACGTGCATGTCTGGTCCATGCTGTAAATTTATCTGTTCTAAAATGATGCTAACTAATTTGAGAGGTTAAACATTTAACAGAGCGATACTCCTTAGTTTCAGAATAATTTATCACATCTAGCATCATTCCGGGGTTCGCAACAGTTCTGATGGGACTCCTCATGATTTTGCCTTGCCTTCTCGACTTTTAGACTGAATAAGTGTAAGTACTACTTTGATGCTTATTTCAAATCATTGCTGAGGCATATAGTAAAACTAGGCGGACGACATTATTGGGAAAAATCAGCAAACCAGCAGAGATGTCAACCTAGTGGTTAAGTGATGATTAAGTGCACCTTGTGTATTTTATTAATCTTAATTCTGCATCCTTGAAAGACAGATAAGAATCCGTATCATTGAACACAATCATTGTTTCAATTAAGATTAAGCAATTTGAATAATGTATATACCAGTTTATGTAACTGGACGATTTTTTATTTTATTTTATTTTTTTTTATTTATTTATTTTTTTTTTTTTTTTTTGGTGGCCAAAATACTTGCACGGGTACCCTTTCCGATTCTGTTATAGATCTTTATTAAGTTTTAAGATTTATGTCCTTGAGTATTATCTTTTTCCTTTGAATTTCATTGACCCCCTTCAGTTAATGTTTTACGATATATGTGATAATAGCCTTTCTATATCGTATACAAATGTACAATAGATTCCCATTTCTTTGACTTTCAAAATTGCTGATCAACGATGTTCCTATAGACTTCCACCTCGGATCCCTTTATAATTGTTAGTTAGAAGCCGTTTACCAGTTTCTTTGCCAGAGAGAACCATCATCCAATTATAAGTCTATTCAGGAGACCGATCTGTGATCTCTATAACGTCACGGTGGGGCTTCTGCTTAATAATTGCTTTGATTAGAAAGACCGAGCTGAAGCTCTAAAAGAATCGGAGAACATAGGCACCGCAGCTACGGTCATCACAAGAATTGTCATCAAAGCGCCAACGACATAATGAACAGCGGTTATTTCTTTGGAATTAAAGCCGATCACGAGGATGATTTTAAAGTCAGTGACCATTAGATACTTTATGATAGGCAACCTTATTGTGTACAGTGATACAGCGCCAAATCCAAACAAATCATAGGTTACTGACCATAAACCGAATTTCGAGAAGATATACTCAAATAAGCTTTTATCGTAAACATATAGTGCTCGGCATGTATTTCAGTATCAATAATGAAAATTAGACAGATGGGAATCTAATTAGCAAGATTAAAGATGTTTACCTGAAACCTACTTCACTTAGGTTCATAAAGATTTAAACATAACACTAAATAATAAAGTTTTAGCCAAAGCTGAGTACGTCTAGGAACAAGACAGTGCACTAGGTGTTCCAAAGACAGAAATACCTGTGGTAAACCAACAACGTATATATCACACCTCGCGACAGTGCATGTTAGTCCGCACATATAATTCCTGTCAGAAGTGATGTGACCATCCGTGACAATACTGTATTGTATGAGGCATGAGTATGACAGAATACAATAAAGAAACGTGTTTTTCTTCTCAACGTACTCTTTGCTGCGTACGAAGTATACAAGACATCGGCAACGCATATTTATTTGTATGTTAAACGCCTTTAAATTCAATAGCCTCATTTAAGAACAGATGAATTTGCAGCATGGACAAGACATGCACGTTTCGGGTACTTAACCCTCGTCAGTGATCCTCAATCTAAACAATGTTATATGGCCAAAGAGTATGAAAGTTATTATGTCCAAAATGTACCGAAAGACGTAGCAGGATGGGTGGGATATGATGCTACAGGACCAACGTTTTAGAAATTTTAAGTAATTTTGAAAACAGAAATTTTCGAATGCGTTGAAAAAAAGATCAACCGATATTGATCGTATGATATAGTAAAGCTACATTTTTATGTGAAGTACAGACAAAGAGTTTCGTATTATCTGGTTTACTTGGATGATACTCCAGTTTTATTAAAAATTCCCGATATTTTGAAATGCGCATACTGTGTTCTGAAATTTTGGTAGATTTTAATTTGTTCCTGTATTCTTTGCGCGAACATCCATATCGCTGCTGGTGTACTGTAGGCTACAAAGCTTTTTGTATTGACTGAAATGACTTTCACAAATGATATTAATTTGCATTAATTATTTAAAAATACTTGTGCATACATCTTTCCTCAGATGTTTCCTTGTCCCATATAAAGATTTGTTTCACATTTCAGAGAATTGCGTTTGTCCAAATCATGCACTTGACAGAACAAATTTCATCTTTAGATGAGAAATTCGTGATCGAAAGTAGGTATTGTGTATATTGTTATTATCAAAATATGGAAATATATGTTATATCATAATCATTTAGTGCATCGTATGCGGCATTAAAAAATAATGTATCATCAATAATGCTCCAGGCCGAGATAGAGGGAATCTAAATAGTGAAAATATGAGGAGCAAAACTCTAAATTCCAAATAGCTAACTATTGAGAGAGCTATGTCATGAAGGGAATGCCCCTTAGTTTCAGAATAATTTTACTAATTTGTATAAGAATGATATGGAAAATATATTGTATCTTGTATATTGTATATTGTATTGTATATTGTATTGATATATTGTATCACAGTAAAACTAGGCGAATGACATCCTCGGGACTAAAAGTCCACCACTAAAGGTTGAAATTATCATTTTGAAATACATATGTATATGTTCTAGATATCGTATTAGTTTAGTGCATCATAAGTGCATTCAGTAAATAATGTATCATCAGTGGCAAAATGTGTATCTAAGAGCTTTACAAAATATTACTTAAAATCATTATGTATAGAAATTTGATTTTGGATCCAAATAATTTTGAATTTTTCGCATAAGATATAGTTACACGTGCGTTATATTAGTATGTACTCTACGTATGCTTTGCGCTTTTTAGCATATATAATGAAAACTGAATCGGATCTTGTTAAGTAATATTGTGGATATTATAGTACTGATTAGTTTGCCTTTTTCCCTTGAATGTACTTTTACATCAAGAGTTCATGATTAGATAAGGTCTTTACTGTAGAATAAATATCCATATGGATATTCTGAAATATAGTCAAGAGTCTACTAAAATAGTCTTGAGTCTCATATGGTATTTCTAAATAGATTTCAAGGTAGTAACTCTGCATCCCCGTATCTTATTACAGCTTTATATGTCCAAACTGAAATGTCAACGTGTATTATATTGAATAAGAAAAAAAAGGTGAATGTGCGTCATAATAATTTGACACCGATATACATAGGACGTATCCATGACGTAGTCAGTAACGTGTAACACAAAACATAAGCTTGTTGTGAACAATTTACAGCATGGTTGTTCTCACCTCTCCTTGTGACGTGTGTACAACAATTTGTACTAAGTACTTACAGTAAACACTGATGATCTACGCTGTACCTGTTTACATGGGCGGATCTAGAACTATTTTCCAAGGAGGAGAGGGGAGAGGGAGGGCTATCGTATGGTATGTTTTATGTGCAAACAGCCATGAAGGCGCATAAGCATATACATTTACAATGTAACGATATTGATTTGATCGATACATGAGTAGCAAAATTTAATATTCTTAGAAAATAATGATATACTGAGTATATATTGTATATGTGTGAGAAAAAAATGAAGAAAAAAGGGAGAAATGTTTCTTATGAAACTTATGGCTATATTTGCTGTTCGAAAAAAATACGCAAAAGAGAAGGGAGAAAGCAGGATTTTTAGTGAATTCCAAGGAAATCATGACCCCTACACCATTCTAGACCCGCCCATACCTGTATTTACCTAGGTTCAATGTGTACTGGGCAAGAAAATTCGGCATCCTCTTCATGTGTTACGGAGAAGCAGCAGCGTAAAATCGATTAAGCACTAATTCTAAACGAATGATTCACTTACATTAATTGATGTTCCTCGTTTAGCCCAGTATTATTGAACTAAATTACCTTTGATCTCAAACGATTAATTGAAAAAATATAGTAAACAAGTTATCAAATTTGGACGGAAATTCTTATAATAGAACACTCTATTACATTTAGTATTCGGTAGCGGGAATATATCTTGTCACTCATTCCTAGTACTATGGAAATGATTAAGAAAAACGATCGATTTGTCTGCAAAAAATGCAGATGAAAAGCGGGAAAATAATAAAAAATGAGATCGATATAATAAAAATGAGCAATTTGCCACAGAACCAAATAAACTGTAATAATGTGGGCATAGGGATGTCTCTTTTTATGTCCTTTTATCGATCTAATGCTAATATGCTTAGAATGATATAATGGGTGTGAATTTCTTTATTCGTCATAGTATTCAATAAATCAAGATTGTTAATGTCAGAAATAAACTTAAATTGACTCATCCCGATCTCTTTACGTTGTACTCCTACAAGATTGAGTGAGTCTTTTGTTCAGCAGTATTTCAATATATATTTCAAGATGTGATGTAGATACGACAGCAGTATTTCAATATATATTCCACGATGTGGTGTAGGTACGACGCAAGTATTTTTTAGTCTGTCCGATTTTGATTTTTTTTTTTTTTGGGGGGGGGGGGATAGAATTGTGACCTTAAACTTAGAATTAGATGTTCTGATAAAATCTAGCTGTATTATATGCTGGTCGGGATCACCAGTATTTCCTGATCACATGTTTATTCTACCTTTATTCTACCTTGCTTTAATTCAAAAGATGTCCAAATTAAGAGAAACCAGCAATGAATCCTAAGTATACCAGAGAAGGGGTACAAATCGGAGTTCAGGAGTCAAAGATCCAGGGGAATATGATATAATTGTGTGAGAGGGTGTGTATGTGTGTGTGTTTCTTTCTTTTTTCTTTTTTTTTTTATCTTAAAATGTCTCAAAATCTTAAAGAATTTGAATAATGTTTGTTTCAGTAGGAATCTTACAGACATGAGTTTGTTTTCTTTCCTATTATTTAGGTACACCATTGAAGGAACACAACTCCTACGGCAGCTACCAGAGCAAACCAAGGACTGGTAAAACTTCTAGATCGTAAGGAACATGTATGGTCGGTTGGTCGTTTCTTCAATCGCATTTGAAAATTTCTGTTTACAAAATTCTCTTAAATTTCTAAACCTGGGTCCTGTAGCATCGTATCCCAGCCATTTTGCTACGTCTTTCGGTATATTTAGGACATAATTTTCACAGATTTTGGTCATATTGCATAGTTTTGATTGAGGATCACTGACGAGGGTTTTTTAGCCGAAACGTGCATGTCTTGTCCATGCTGTTAATTTATCTGCTCTTAAATGATGCTTATGAATTTGAAGACGTTAAACATTGCTTACAAATAGCATCAACGTTATTGTAAACTGTCTTTCCAAATAGTTGATAAATTGATCATATTTGGTAAATTGACCTCTTTCATTTACAATGTATGATAGAAAATCGAAGGGAGGTGAATCTTGATAAACAACATTAATCTTAGTTCCGTTCATTTGCTGCTCGAACGTCCCGCATTGATTAGTGTGGATCTTCGTATACGATCATGTAATCACTTCTTATTACCAGTCTGATGTCAATATATTATTGTCCTCTCAGAACGTTGAAGGAAATTTTATGCAAAAAAAGAAATTAAATTAAAAACAGAGAAAGAATTGGATAATACCTCTACAAAAACCGACGCGGCAAATATCGAATGTGCACCAGATAAAACAAGCACACCAACAAACAACCTTGGATATCAAAAACTCTTGAATTCATATGTAAAAAGACATGGTATTCTCTCCCTATACCTTTGTTTTGTCTTTCTTAGAATACAAAATATGTATGTGTATTGATTGTGACGTTCGGATACTGATTCTGGGCTTGGGTTTTACTTTCATTCACATCCAGAGATTTATCATACCTTTCGCATAAAAAACCCAAAAGAACAATGTACTTGTTTACAAGGCTTCAATTTCATGACATGTCATATTTGGTTGTTAACTTCATGTGTCATGCTAATAGCATGGCAAAAAGAGGAGAAAAAGATTTTTCATTGACGCACGTTTACGTGTTGAAAGGTGGCATTATAAACACATGATTATTGATATGTGAATAACTATCGATTTATGACAAATCTCGACAATATAATCTTAACTTTGACTAAAATAAGCAATATTTGATAAGTCAGAGAATTTTTCCATTGAAAGACTAATGCCTTAGATTCATGTAAGGAAGTTCGGAAATTATTTGCTTTTACATTCAAAATAACTAAAAAAGAATCATTTAATTAGCAAATATAGAAAATCTAATAATTTATAATGTGATGAAAATGGCGTTGTAGAAGATTTTTCTAAATAAATATATCTTCACTTATACTGAAAAGCGTTCAGAAAAATATATCTTAGAAAAGTTTAACTGCTCCATGCTGCAAAAAGGACGCTCACCTGTTGTTTTCTTTACGGTTCTAAATAAAAGTGATATGGCCTCTGCCTGTTTCATAGTACTGTCAATAGCTTGTCATTTGGAAATATAATACGGAAGTGTTCTAACTCTATACCCTTCCCGAAGAAAATTTCAAACCAATTTATTATGCACCAGACACTTGTTTCAGATTTTAAATCCTCATCAGTGACGCTTCCATCCAAAGTGATTTTTAGACACAGCCAAACTTCAATTTAGTAGCGCCCTCTGGTTATGATTCTTAAAATTTAATTTGTGCAATTTGCAGAGAGTGCGTGGCTCCAAATTCATGTAGGGTCTATTCAATAGCACGTTTAACGTCTTTAAATTCAATAGCATAATTTGATAACAAATGAATTTGCGGCATGGACCAGAAATGAGTGATCCTCAATCTAAACAATGTAATATGCCCAAAGAGTGTGAATATTATTATGTCGAAAAATGTACCGAAAGACGTGGCAGAATGGGTGGGATTTGACGCCACAGGACCACGTTTTAGAAATGTCAAGAAATGTGGCAACAGAAACTTTCGAATGCGTTGAAGAAACGATCAACCAAAGTCTCAAGAAATCCAAATAAAATATTTATTTAGTGTCTATTCACTGATTGAGTATAATGTTAAAAAGCTAGAATAAAAGTTTTTTTTACCTTGTACATGTACATGTATATCAAAACTTTTGTCATTTATATCAAAGTTGATCATAACGGCGAAGATTTTATATCCAAATGGAATCTATATTCAAAATAGCATTGGGGGATGGTGATAAGATGACAAGTTTCTGAAATAGCAAAATAATAGGTAAATTTCCTTATTCCGAGTATAAGGGAATACAATGAGGAATCGAGCGTTACAAAATTAATGTACATTGTGCACTGAAATATATGTTGCAGCATCAGTTTATGGATACGTCTAGGGTTTTAATCAAAGTGAAAGGAAAACGAATCTAAGTGCCCTAAAGGGATCAGTCCTCTGGATACAAATGGTCAAATACACATCACCAGACTTGTGTCTGTTAGATACCCAATCTTCAGCTATGTTTTTGTCTTTTTAAATTTTTTCCTCGTGAAAAAGTTCTGATTTATAATTTTTCAAGAATTTGTCAGCCTTTTGATTGTGAGGTATGGGATCTGATTGAGGTTGTTGTGTTTGACTTTTATTCATTGATTGAGTGTAACATAACAAAGCTAGGATAAAAGTTTTTCATTTGTATATTTATTTTGTCATTAATATCAGAGTTGATCACCACGGTGAAGAGTATGGAAAAAGGCAAGGCAACGATGTACACAAGAAAGGAGGGGATCTCCAACAACACTAGGTTGCAGCACCCACAGCAAAATCCCAAAACACCCATGCAAAAAACACAGAACAGATACCCACAGAAAGAGACGCAAAAGGGACAAGGAACACCAACTCACAACATAGAAACATGAAACACAAAAGACTACACATAAACCAACGAGACCAATGGGCAACCGGTGCCGACTTAGGACGGCCATCTGCCACGTAAATAGCAGACGGTGTGGTTATCCTGGATTACGTGCGCACAACCCTCCCACTATTCCGATTTCCCAGAGGTCTCGAAGAACGCACAATTATGGTGTAAAACAACCTCCTCACTGTTAGGTGACCACACACAAACAAGACCGTAAAACACAGGGGTCCAAGCAACACAGATGAAGATGTAAATGGATATAAAAAGAGGACGTGCGTAATACAGTCCGTGCTCTGCCGGCTGTAGCGAGCTCATATATGTTATCACCCGAGGAGTCCGACTGACATTCAGAGAGGACAGGTGGTCGGGGCCCTGTCTTCTCTAAAGAGGTTTGGACAGGGCCCGTCATGGAGTCCCGTCGTCACAGTCAGTCAGAGTGCAAGTCTTAAGAATGCGCTCGTACAAGACTGTATATTGGTCAAGTACCAAGCTTAGTGTCCGTCTGGTGACATTAGGATCATATCAACGATATAAAAGGCGTTTGATGACTCTGACGCATTTTCGATACATATGCTGTCTACCTTTGATCCTTCTTATTTTGTTAATTATGTCACCATAAAATGCAGGTTGTGAAATACCCAAAGTAATATACTCCGTTGCTTGTATTGGTCCGAATTTCAAAAGAAGTTGATCATAATTTTTGTAAAATTTCCAGAAAGTCTTTACTAGTTTATGAAAGCGAAAACCTTGACCTAAAAGTTTCTTTGTAATTTGTAGATTTCTATTATGAAAATCCAAAACATCAGTACATGCTCTAGCATACCGGATGAGCTGTGAAATGTAGATACCGTATGACGGTAATCTAGGGACATCACCGTCAAGCCAGGGAAAATTTACTATGTTGAATCCAAAATCATCTCGTTTGTCATATACACTTGTATGAATTTCTCCATTGACAATTTTGATATTTAGGTCCAAAAATGGTGTTTCAGTGTCTGTAAAGTTTGCCTTGTTTAGAGTCAATTCTTGTGGATAAATAACATCTTTATACTTTTCAAAAACAGGATTATCGATAGTAAGAATATCATCCAGGTACCTAGAAGTACCAGTGAAGCATTTCACATCATCATGTTTTCTTTGCTTTTGAAGATTTTGAATAAATTCCTTTTCATATGTGTATAAAAATAAATCTGCAACAAGAGGCGCACAATTTGTACCCATAGGAATTCCTACAACCTGCTTGTAGAGATTCTCACCAAATCTTACATAAATGTTGTCCAAGAGGAAGGACAAGGCACTACACAGGTCGCTACATGTCCATGATTTGTATGATTTGTATTCTGTAGCGGAAAAGAAACCCTTTGATTCAGATGTACAAATATAAATTTTCCCCTCTCGATTATAGCACCATTTAATGAGTTTGGACAATTGATCATTGATCTTGTCGTGAGGAAGCGTGGTGTACATATTTGAAAAATCGTATGAAGCAATCGTATTGGCTTGAAAATTTCTAGATTTTATCTTGTCAATCACATCCCCGGAATTTTTTATAGACCAAAATAAATTTACATCATTCCTGTTAAGAACAGTTTCACAATATTTTGCAACGTGTTCCTTTACCGCCGTGAGGGCTGACGTCAGATGTCTAGACAAACTTGTAGTTGAGCAGTTGCTAGAATTAGCAATGTATCTAAATTTGTAAGGAGATTTGTGCAGTTTTGGTATGCAGTATATTGTAGGAAGATCCAATTTAGAAATAGGGATGTTGAATGAAGAAATTTCACTGCTATGTTTGCTCAAAATGTTAGGGACACTTTCATTGCTTTTGATATAAGTATTTGTAGACGAAAGTTCCGAAACTAAAGTTGATATATAGTAAAGTTTTCATATGATTATGGTGTTGTTGGCTGCTTTATCTGCAGGAGCGAAGACAAATTTTTCATGTAAATTACGTAATTTGGATTTAAAATATCTTTCAGATCTAGAACTTGGATTTTCAAAAAGATGAGGATTTTTGTGGAAGTTGTCTATTCGAATGTCAGTGATGTCCAAAATGAGGTTTTTCCAGTCATTCAGAGAATGCGATTCGACTCCTTCCGATCTACACCATCGTTTGGTATAGTTATCTAAGGCTTCCTTTAGTACTTCGCGACATTTAATAAAATCTATCTTGGATGGGATTCTATACTTAGGTCCTTTTTTGAGAAGACCACGGAGCTGCCTGTCTTGGATAATTGAAAAGTCACCTGTAATAATATGACCAGCTGGTTTATATAGATATTCAGATGTTGCACATTCTCAAGAAGCAGGACATGATTCAAGTATTTTAGGATCTGATGTAACTTTGTTGTAGTTAAAAACGAAATTTCGAATAGGTCTCTTATATTTGTAACAAATAAGAGGAGGTTCTAAATTTTCAAAATATTGAGGAATAGCACTTTGTACACGATGATCCCGAAAAATATTAGAGATGTTAAGAAGATCGAATCCTTTGTTAATAAATGAAATTTTTAAGAATCGTTTTTTAGGTGGGATGTTTTTAACAACTGGATAAAGTTTATTCTGTGCGAATGCAACAATGATATTAAGTCTGAATCAAATTACAGGTTTGTTTTTGTACTGTGATTTCATCACCTACATGCTGAACGTGTAGAATAACGTGTATGTTAATCTACTGACTAATAATGTATTGTCTATCTTATCTTATGACTAAAGTACATAGATCTTGGATACATGATCCATCTGGAAGGGAAAAAATTGAGGTGCAGCAAAAGCTTTTCTCAGATGTATATATATGTATCAATCTATTATTTGTTGATTTGTTCGAGAAATATACTCATAATGTAAAAAACAAGAAACTACAATATAGACTGCTAATTTCCTCTTTCCAAAATGATCGTCCCCAAATTTTGTGTAGGGTGTATTCAGAAGTGAAAAATAAAGCCAATAAACCGAGCAACACCAAATAATAGTGTAACTATTGATTATATAGAATATAAGAATTAAACCAGGGGCGCTTCACATTTTTTTTTATTTTGAATCATTTGACTTTAAAGTACCACTTAATTACTAAGGATTTATTATCCAAAACATGTCTGGTGCAGCTCATTCAGACATTTCTGTTTAGAAGGCTGTTCTCTGAAAGCAGAGTTGGAAATTTCGTTTTTTAGTTTCAAAAACCTAATTAAAATCAGCATATGCATTTTCTTAGAAAATGACCTATATTTACATGTATATCAATAGAAGACCTAGTTTAATTCTTATATTCCATTTAATCAGTAGTTACACTATTCTTTGGAATAACTAGCATTAATTATCATTAATTAATCATTTGAAAATTTTCTTTTCAAAAATCCAATTGGCTTCTCAGAAACATGAATAAGCCTTCTTGATAAAAAAGACTGGAAGAGGGATTCCCCAATCAAATCTCCATGTTATGAACATCAAACATGTATAACCCTGCATGCTAACAAAATTCATGCATTTCCTCTTCATCAGATAAATCAGAACTATTTTGCCATTACCTTGACTTGCTTATGTTATCTACAAATCCGGCTTGAGTGTGTGGGTAGAGATAACATGCTTATCAGACAGCATTTACTTTCTGTTGATCTCTGGTAATACCCGACGGATTGTGTTTCTCTGTCATGAAACTAATACCCATGCCAATGTAATACTGTTATGTAACTAAAGCAAGCACCAACAGAGACATAAAAATGTTCGAAGAGTTCTTAGCATAGAATTACAATCGGTGATTATAGTAAGAGGATAAAATGGACTTAAAGAGCAAATTATCATTTACACTATTGTAAGAACTGAAGCACTTTTCTGCTATATAATTCGCCTTGAACATGTTTTCCAATTATCAGAGACAAAATGACGATGCTATCAGTGGCCGTATTATCCTTTGTACAGAAACAAAATAAAAGCTTTTGTAATGAAAAATCTTTACGGATATTTGTACACAAAACGTACTTCATAGATTAATTAAAATCATTAAAAAAACAGTGACTGGAAGTGAAACACAGGATCTAACGTAAAATCACGATATTACTGACATTCGAATAGATAACTTCCACAAAAATCCTCATCTATTTGAAAATTCAAGTTCTAAATCTGAAAGATATTTCAAATCCAAATTACGTTATTAACGTGAAAATTTTGCCTTCGTTTCTGCTGATAAAGCAGCCAACAAAACCATAATCAGTTGCAAAAGTTACTATATATCAACTTTAGTTTCGGAATTTTCGTCGACAAATACTTATATCAAAAGCAATGAAAGTGTCCCAAACATTTTGAGCAAACATAACAGTAAAATTTCTTCATTCAACAACCCTATTTCTAAATTGGATCTTCCTACAATATACTGCATACCAAAACTGCACAAGTCTCCTTACATATTTCGATACATTGCTAATTCTAGCAACTGCTCAACTAAAATTTTGTCTAGAAATCTGACGTCGATGCTCATGGCGATAAAGGAGCACGTAGCAAAATATTGTGAAACTGATCTAAAAGGAATGATGCAAATTTATTTTGGTCTATTAAAAATTCAGTTGATGTGACGGACAAAATTATATCTAGAAATTTTCAAGCCGATGCGATTTCTTCATACGACTTTTCAAATATGTACACACTTCCTCACGACAAAATTGATTATCAATACTCCAAACTCATTAAATGGTGCTTTAATCGATAGGGGAAACTTATATTTGTACATCTGAATTAAAAGGTTTCTTTTCCGCTACAGAATACAAATTACACAAATCATGGACATGTAGTGACCTGTGTATTGCCTTGCCCTTCCTCTTGGACAACATTTATGTAAGATTTGGTGAGAATGTCTACAAGCAAGTTGTAGGGATCCATATGGATACTAATTGTGCGCCTCTTATTGCAGATTTATTTTATACACGTATGAAAAAATAATTTATCCAAAATCTTCAAAAGCAAAGAAAACATGATGACGTGAAATGTTTCACTAGTACTTCTAGGTACCTGGATGATATTATTACTATCGACAATCCTGTTTAGAAAAGAATGAGAATGATATTTATCTTCAATAATTGACTTTATATTCATGTTCGTTTTTAAACATCGATGGTGGGTGCGGCTAGCCAACAGGGGATGCTTACTCCTCCCGGGCACCTGGTCTCACCTCCAGCTTGCTAGCGGTCCGTCGATGCTTAATTTTGTGCTCTATTGTGAGTGCTGTTGAGAGTATCGTCAGGATCCTCTTAAACTCATTTAAGGTATTCAATGGGTAATGAATAAATTATGCCAAAACATTTAAATTAAGTTTATTCATCATTGCATATCTTTCTGAGTCATACGATATTTTAACAGCTTTTGTAATAGACTAGTAGATATCGAAATAAGAAATATTTTGAAAAGGGTCATTTCAGGAGTTATCTCCTCTTGTTGAAAAATATAGAAAAAGTAAACTTTTTATTTTTCTATTCTTTAAAACAATTTGACCAATTTGATGTCCCATGGTTCTATTTTAATTAACCTTTTCCCTAAGACTTCAGTGTAAACTGCAAGGGCCCGTAACTCTTAATGAAACAATTTTTTTCAATATCTTAATTGGTCAAAATTTTTCAATGAATTTTTACATCATAACCATACTGTGATTTTAATTCTCATGATTCCATAAATGGGTGGCCCAATTACCACCCATTACCCCTTGGATACCTTAAACAAGGCAAACATACAAACGCAGAAACACCATTTTTGGACCTAAATATCAACATTGTGAATGCATGGAGAGCATACGTGTGTATATGACAAAAGAGATGATTTTGGATTTAACTTAGTAAATCTTCCCTGACTTGACGGTGATGTTCCTAGATTTCTACATTTCACAGCCCATCCGATATGTTGGATCATGTACTGATGTTTGAGATTTTCGTAGTAGAAATTTTCAAATTATGAAGAAGCTTTTAGGTCAAGGTTTTCGTTTTCATAAATTAGTGAAGACTTTCTGGAAATTTTACATAGATTATTGTCAACGTTTTTTGAAATTCGGACCCATACAAGCAACAGAGTATATTACTTTGGCTATTTCACAACCTGCATTTTATTGTGACATGATGAACAAAATAAGAAGGATCAAAGGTATACAGCTTTACCATCGAAAATACGTCAGAATCATCGTGGATATGATCCTACTGTCACCCGACGGACATTAGGCTTGGTACTTGACCAATCTGCAGTCTTGTACCAGCGCTTTCTTTAGATTTGCACTCTGACTGACTGTGACGACTTTACGTCGGGCCCTGTCAAAACCTTTTTAGAGAAGAAAGAGCCCTTACCACCTGTCCTCTCTGACTGTCAGCCGTACTTTTCGGGTGATAACATATATGGGCTTGCTACAGCCGGCAGAAAAACGGACTGTATTTTTTCCTTTTATATTTATCTATTTATATCTTATTTATATTTTCTTTTTTTAATATCCATTTACATATCCATCTGTGTTACTTGGCCCCTTTTACGATCTTTTTTGTATGTGGTTATCTAACAGTGAGGAGGTTGTTTCACACCACAATTGTACGTTTTTCGAGACATCTAGGTAATCGGAAAAGTACTGCGTTTGCTACTGACGTAGAAGACGACCGTCCTAAGTCGGCCCCGATTGCCCATTGGTATCGTTGGTTTATTTGTAGTCATTTATGTTTGATGTTTCTATGTGATTTGGCGTTCATTGTACAATTTCCGTCTCATTCTATTCGTGTCTGCTTTGTGTTTCTGCGGTGGGTGTTTTGGGGGTTTGCAGTTGGAGCTGCAACCGAGTGTTGTTAGAGATTCCCTACTTTCCTCAACATTGTGGACATTACGTTATGGTATTAAATATTTTTTTCCAGCCGGAAGATCACGGACTGTTTTTCGTTTTCTCTTTGTTTTTAGATCTAATTACATATTCATCTGTGTTTTGTTTTGGTACCTTTACGATTTTCTGTCTATTTAATTGGTCATCGTACAATGAGGAAAGTTAATACAAATGTACACACATCAACATATCTAGGTAATCGTAAAAATGAACAGGTTGTGCGCACGTAATTCGGATAACCACACCATTTGCTGCTGACGTGGCAGATGGCCGTCCTTTTGCCAATTAGTCTCGTTGGTTTAAGTGTAGCATTTGTGTTTGGTGTTTTGATGTCATATTTGGTGTTCCTAAGTCCTTTTGCATATCCTGATATGTATGTCTCATCTATGTTTTCACATGGGGTGTTTCAATATTTTGCTTTGGGTGCTGCAACCGGGTCTTGTTGGAGATCCCCTCTTTTAAACTTGAATTTGATACATTGCCAAGTCATCCATTCGTTCATAAGCCATTGATGTATATGAAGTTAGGAGACCACGACTGCCCCCAAAGAATCGAATTGCTTTTGCAGAGACGAATGAAAGATGTTCTATAGCGTTATATATATATATCAAGGATCATAAATTATACTGCATTTGTCTCAGCAAGAATCCTTTTTTACAGATGATCGGTCGAATGAAGTAATTTTAATGGTATCTAAGACCATTCAGGACCATCTGATAAAAGACACTTCTAAAACTGATATTGATTAGCGGTTTGTTAATGATCTCAAGATCTTATTCTTTTTAGAAGCTTGTGTATACACTGTCGACTCTGAATAAATGTCCCTTACTCTTTCTTAAAACTTCAGCGCTAGTGCCAAACACTTTGCAAAAACACGTCAAAACATGACATCGTCTTATTTAATTTACTGCGCATTAAAAATAACTGATTTTGAAAAGCTGCATCACATGATCTGTTTTAGCAGGTTTGAGTGTGAGAGAACAGTTCTCAAATTGTGAAAGCTGTATTACATAAGCACTTGTCTAAGCTCCGTTTGAAGTGATGATCTGATCTTATAAAAAGTTCTAAATTAGAGGGAGGTGTTATGAAATGAAAATCAGGAAAATGTTGTTTCAAACCAAGGCACCTTTCCGAAAATATAGAAGATCACAGAACGAACATTAAAACATCTTGTGAATAGCAAATAGTCCGCAGCTGTTGTTTAGATTACACTGTAAAAATAAACATATAAATACTGTTAATTTGTAACTTTGATCATTACATTCTGCAATCAAGCAACTCCAAAGTTTCTGATGTTTTATTTCGTGAACGAAAATTCATATTCAGGCAAATTGTTTTAGAAGAACAACTGAGACTTGAAACAAAAAAGTCATCATGATAGGGCACAAAGGATAGCAAACGTTAAATACAAAGTATGGATTAAACGGAGATGTATGCTTTTTTTTCTCCGAATTGGCATCATCTACTAAGACTAAAATAAAGTGATGGCTGAGTACTGTTTGCAACAGGAAGATGATGATACTCGTTTGATGACAAATATGGATAATGACCATATCCCTGTATACATCACAAAATCGATAATTCAGAAAATCCGAAACCGAAGGCATACAAAATCAGGATGAAACAGAAACCAAAGCAAACAAACAAAAACCTCTACCACATGAAAAGAAGCGGACTCCCGACATGAGAGAGATACTGATAGCTTTATTTTCTTTTCTTTCGTATATTGGATTTTTTTTCGGATTGATAGTTTAAAATATGTATGTACTTTGGTTTTCTTATTGGCACTGTTGTAAGTGACAGTGTATGTCCAAAAGGTTACTCCCATGAATCGGAATGACAACTTGTTGTACAGTGTATTTATTTCTATATTCTATACATCCGTTTTTAGACAAGACGCATTTTGGTAAACCTGTCTGGATGCCCTACCGTCCTTCTTCCTTTTTTTGGCGTAATACAATCTGAAGTCACCCCTAGGAAATTCAAATTTACCATGTAGATTGCCTATAACAAGGCGAAAAATCCTATCGATTTTCAAGGTAAGCTGTCCAACCTTAGCGTCATTAGGGGCTAAGAAAAAATTTTTGGTGAAAATATTTTAAGAATTCAATAAAAATCAATTTCTCGAAATGTTTGGTTACTCTGAAGTAGGAGGAAGCATGTTCTTTCACATTATATTACGGTTTATATCTTTTCCCATAAAAATGAGAAATTATGCTAAAAGGGAGGGGGACATCATCAATTTATTTATTTACGCTTTACACCCTAAATCCCTGGTACCAATGCGCCGTGCGTGTTTTTTGTGCGTGCGTTTTTGGAGGGGCTACGTGCGCTACGTTTTTCTAACGACACAAGGAAGTGGCAAGAATACGAAAGGAGTGCGTCAACGCACGTCGCACGTACGGTTTTATGGAGTGATTACATGCACCATATGCTGCTGTGTAGACAACGTGCGTGCAACTTGTTTACATCGTAGGTCCTCCGCGTTATTGTATGGGTATTGTACTTACACGTACTGCTAACGCAGGGGTTCCTCACTCCCTTACGTGAAATGTACGTTGCACGTACTTACAACGTACTCACAACTTGCATGTCGTTCTTCTTGATGAATCCGTATACCGAATACAGGCAGAACGCAGCGAATGTTCTGCATGCTCTAAAACTGCTATGCCCTGTCTGTGTGTTCCCAAATCCGTACGATGGTCGTACGGACCACGTACTGACGCAGAGACACTGTGCGGATCCCCAAAGTTTGCCTACGTTTTTGCGCGTAGATCGTATGTACTGACACGTACAGCGGGTTGTGACTATCGCTTAGATCGTTAACCCTGCGAAATTCAAAATTTCAATGTAGATTGCCAACAACAAGATGAAGAGTCCAATTGATTTTAAAAGGTGAAGGTCATTTTCGGCTAAAATAGCTTTTATATAAGAGATCATTATAAATGTATAGCTGGTCAAAATTAAATTCAAAGGAATTTCAAATTCACAATGTAGATTTCCTATATCAAAACGAAGAACCCTTATGATTTCCAAGATCAAGGGTCAAAGGTCAAAGTCATTTTGGGTTGAAAAAAGAGGGGGGGGTTAAATATTTTGAATACTTAAAGAAGAAAGCAAAAATTACTTTCTCATATATTTCATATTTTTTATATCTTTTGCCTTTGAATTTTGAAATTATGCATAGAGGAAAGCCGGGGTACATAAATATATTTTCATGCTGTAAGCCTTGTTGGTGCAATAAAGCCTAAGCCAATAGCCCTAGGAAATTCTAAGTTACAACGGAGATTGCCTATAACCAAACAAAGAACCCTATTGGGTTCAAGTTATGGATAAAAGCTCATCAGGGTCATTTTGGCTAGAATAGCTTTTTTCTGTGAAAATGTTTAAAGAATTTAATACAAATCTATTTCCCGTCGAAATGTTTTTTTCTAACTTGGATCACATAAAGGAGAAAGCATGTTTTTTTTTCTCATGTATATTCCGGTTTTTTTATACTCAAGGTCAGAGACCAACGGTTACGGCCTTGTTAGGCTAAAATAGGTATTTTGAAGAAAATGTGTTTAGAATTCAATAAAAATTATAAACTTGCTTTTAAAATGGAGTATACCACACAGCTTTGAATGAGATCTATTCAATCAATAGATATTGAAAAAAAAAAAAAAAAAAACAACTACCGACGAGCGAATTTTGCACCGTAAGCTTTGCTCCTTTTTTTTGTTATGTGTGGATGATGTAGGGACACAATTATAGATTTTACATGGTTTGGTCTGGAGTTTTATAAGCGTGGGTTGCTATACCAAAGAATCCAGACACTTTCTCTAAAAAAAGCTTTAAGAAATTCTTATTTCTGTTTAGAAAGTTGTCGGAATATTGTTTATCATTCAGCATAGAGAATAGTATTACTAACTAATTACAGGTAACGACAGATTATTATTATGTGTTTTGTGATTACCGACGAGGGAAAATCAATATGTCAAAAATATTGCTTTTGTATGATTAATCTGTGATTAACGGATCCGATTTCAGATTTCTTATTAATTTGTACATTGTGCTTTTTCTGCTTATCTAAAGGAATTTGACGTATCCTGTTTCATATACTTTTGCATTTTTAGTTTTCCTTGTAATTTGTGAACCTAAAAAACAAGAGATCAAAAGCGGTCACAACCCACACTGAGAATCTGATGTACATTCTTACTATTCTGACAAATTAATAAGGTATTCTGATATTTGTAATTTTACCAGCCTAAGATTTACACAATATTCTTATCCTTTTCACTTGCCATTTATGTCTATTGTACCCTTTTGACACTTTTGGCCCGCACTGCATCCATCCCTAAAGGGACCTGGATCCCAGACACATTTGTAGCAGGTAATCATGAGTATATCATATGAACCGAAAGTCATCAAAACTTTTCAAGCATTGTCGGAGACGATAGAGAAATGGTATCAAGGAAAAGGGAATGACCTCCAGCATGACCACCCTGCACTCATCCGGCGAAACAAACCCACAAGAAAGTGACATATAAATGACATCATATAAACTCCAAATCGCAAAAAGACACAACAATATTCACTAGAACATCATACAAAACAATCAAAGCAGACGTATCGAAACATTAAACATTGATGACAACACATAAAAGAAAGGAGACCAATGTGCACCCGGCGCTGACTTTGGACGATCGTCTGCTTTTAGCAAATGGTGTGGTTATCCGGATTACGTGCGCACAACCCTCCCACTTATCCTGATACACAGAGGTCTCCATAGACACATAATTGTTGTATAAACATAAAACTTTTCACTGTAAGGTGACATCACAAACAAGATAGTTAAACGCAGCGGCCTCTTGTAACACAGATTCCATGTAAATGAAAAATAAATAAATAAAATTCTCCATTGTAATTAACATTAGAATATAAAAAATACACGCAAAAAACAATATCTAAGCATTGACCGACGGAAATGTGAAAATATGCATTAAATAAGCACATAAACATGCTTGTATTGAGTTATTCAAAAAAATAGTACGAATATTGAAAAAAAAAGTCTGAAATTACCACAGCAAAACACATAAGTATAGAAGACGTATAACTTAGGGGAGGGGGTCTCCAACAAGACTCGGTTGCAGCAACCAAAACAAAGCACCGAAATACCCAAATGAGAAACACAGAGTAGATATGAAAAGCACAGCAAGAGAAGCCAAGACCAAAGACATCAAAACAGTAAGCATTAAAGACTACAAATAAACAAACGAGACCAGTGGGCAACCGATTTCGACTAAGAACGGCCATGTGCCACGTTAGTAGGAAATGCTGTTGTTAAGATAAATCAGATTTTCAGAAAGAAACACATACGGACAATATTGTTTGCTTAATCACTAACCACAGTAACCGACAATTGCTACTCATGGCAAATGAACAGATAATATTTTTGGATGAAATGACAAGGTTCCGAAATAGTCAAGTAAAATGTAAGATGTCAACGTGATAAAGTGACAAAACAAATGTTAAACGTCTTTAAATTCAATAGCATAGCTTCTTTCAGGCAACAGAGCTGGAAAGAAGTAATTCATACACTTAAAACATCAAATGTCACGGGGAACGAGTTCAACTGTTCCACTATGCAACAGGAAATAAGTGTTTATCTTAATAATGCAGATGGGTTCCAACTCTATACCTCTTTGAAGGAAATTTCAAACCAATTTATTAGGCACCAGAGGTAAGGTACAAACTGAGGTATATTTAAAAAAAATAAAGCAATTTAGAGGTTGTGCGGTCATAATCTAAACCGTGGGTCCTGCAGCATCATATCCCATCCATCCTGCAACGTATTTCGATACATTTTGGACATAATTATTTCCACACTGTTTCACCATATATTACACTGTTTAGATTGAGAATCACTGACGAGGGTTCAGTACCCGAAACCTTCTTGTCTGGTCTATGCTGCAAATTTATCTGTTCTTAAAAGATACTTTTGAATTTGAAGACGTTTAACATTTGTACCACTTGCACTTTAGATATTTCATTTTCGTGCGTAACCATCGACGGCGGGTGCTTCTAGCCAAACAAGGGATGCCTACTCCTCCCGGACACCTGGTCCCACCTCTAGCTTGCTAGGGGTCCGTCGATGCTCAATTAACGTAGCTCGCGGGGAAGCTTTCATCACAATCAAATGTGTACGCAGGTTTCACCCTCGAATTTTTTTTATGTGCACATCTACGCTTTGACTTCATAAACCTTACTAGATCGTAACGTCACGCTACGTTGCGCAACATTTATCGATAGGGCGCAAATTATGGCATGATTTTTTAATACTTATATACACAAAGTACAATGAATATAATTCCAAATTTCTATAGGATCTGATGAAGGCTTTACTTTTGATCAATCTTTCTCTCGCTCTCCTTGTTGCTTGTTTCTGTGCACAATTGGCGTGTCCGACAGAAAAGGAGAACGGGCTGAGAATCTAATGGTGAAATATTGAAGCTGTATCAATTAAAGTTTAAAGATTTTGAAAAGGTCAAACTTCAAGGTCTGTGAGACTAGGTCAAAGGTCCAGGTTTTCATTGAAAGATCATGTCAGAAGGAATTCCGGTGAGAAATGTATAACTCATATCCCTTCAACAAATTAAATGAAGATGTTAGTTTTGAAAGAACGTCAAGGTCACTAGTTCAAAGATGGGATAAAAAATATGGGCAGGCAGGGTCCATTCCGTCTTTGTTTATCTTCATGTACGGTTCCTTCTCAATGCTCCTTATATTTTTTTCTCCCGCTGTTGACTAAAACATATATGTATATTCTATCTCAAGGTCATATTGATGCGTTAGACTTGTCTCAGTATGGTCTCTTTTATAAGCTGATCCAATCAGTTTTCATTCAGCAGAATATAAGGGGGGGGGGGGGGGCGGACAGGGGGTACCTTTCTCCCCCTCCCACCCCTTACATCCCCTCCCGCTCCCTCCCCTTTTCTTTTCATCCTTCCCTTACCTCCACCCTCCGCCCCCCCTCTCCAGCACCCTTCCCCCTCTCTCCCTCCCTTTCTTCCCTCTCTCCCTTCCATGTCAACCCCCTCATATAACGCAACAGCTTCCCCAAAAATGTTGAAGAACAGAAAACGGACAGAGGGCTGGCGGACGGACAGAAAGACGCGGACTTCGCCATTTCATAGACCGGATTTGCTTTGCAACCTGATAAGAATATATGGAAAACCAAAGATTTTTACACGTATATTATACTCCGGAGTTAAGGTCACAGTGTTAAAGATTTGGGATCCACGCAAGGTCTTGCCAAAGAGACTACATATGTGCAAATTGTTTGTTTGGATTTTTTTTGTAATCGGAAAAAAGATACCGTACTGCCTTCTTGAAGAATTCCTGAACTCGGAGATTTAAATGGAAATTTCATTCTGATAATATATATAACGACAATCGAGGCGACTGAACGTAATGATTTTAAATCGAGCGTGAAATGAAAATCACAATGTTTATTTTACATGGCCCGCCCTTCCCCAACCCTTTTCCGATATTATAAAGTACATGTACATATAAACAAGAGGGTATTTTTATTGTATACCCCGCCAAAACATATCGGATTAAATACCGGTAGTAATGAGCATGTCCGTCCGTCTGTTCCATATGATGTTTTCAAATATTCGAAGAAAAATTTGTCATGTACAGAGAATAAATTTAAGATAAATTAAGATAAAAATAAATTAAGAAATAAGGTCTAGTCCGAATACGGCCCATGTTATTGTTGCTTAATTATCTAAAAAAAATAAAATTTGGTTTCTGGATGTTTTAAAGAAGACCGTTAATGAGAATCAAATATTCTGCATACTCCTTGACGTCATGTTGACACATGCGATCTGAACACGCTGTGACTTTGACGTTGCGAGTAAAATTGACGTCGAAGACACCCAAAACATATTTTCAATCTTAAATTGCAAAAATCTGCCGAGAAGACCTATCGATGTTTTTATATATTCGAATTCAGCTCATTCTCTACTTTTACGTGTAAGAAGGGCTTTAAGGATCTCCAAAACTTAATGGAGAAAGTGGAAATGAAGCAAGCCGTGTTTTGCCTTTTGAATGAGTGCGCATTTTTGAATAATAAGTTGCAAAATGGCGATAAAAATTGCTTTTCCCCAAGATACATAACAATCAGTAGAAATACAAAACTCAATATGGCAACAATATTTTCGATCTCCCTTTTCATCCTCCTTGGTAAATTTTCTAGATTAAAATCATTTTAGTTCAGAAAACGCATATTTCCGAATAAGAACGTCAATGCCGTCTTTGAGGCTTAAAATCTAGAAAACTTCGTGGAATACTTACATGAAAATTATATCAAAGATTGATCAAATCTTAAATTTCATGTAGACAAATTTACAGGCTATGTCTTCTCGAAAAGTTTTTCGTCCCGTAACGCCGCAATGTATCTTAAGTGCCTTATTGTGAGTGCTGTTGAGATTATCGTCTTCTTTAACTCATTGTTGAACCAGGAGTCCCCGAGGGCACATGTAGCCAAGTTCCTTCAACTTCGGTTGATCGTTTCTTCAACGCATTGAACTGTTATCAAAATTTAGTTTCTTGAATTTTCTAAAACGTGGATCCTAAAGCATCATATTCCACCAATCCTGCTACGTCTTTTGGTACATTTTGGACATAACTTTCACACTCTTTGGCAATATTACATTCTTTAGATTGAGTATCACTGACGAAGGTTAAGTACTCGAAACGTGCATGTCTGGTCCATGCTGCAAAGTTTTCTGTCCTTAAATGATGCTATTGAATGTTTACATTTGTAGCACTTGGTGAGTGAAACTCCTGGTAGACCAGGAGTCCCCGAGGTTTGACATGACATTTCAGGTGACCGTTGATATTTCTTATGTTGACATCCTGCCGATACCGTAAGGGGATTCTTTTTATCTTACCTCCAGGAAAACATGCGCTTGATTAGTCTTAAAGTCTAATCTGCAATTGACAGCTTCTCAAAGTGGAAACATTGTTTGTTTATTGCAAGAAAGCATGTTAAACCATGAAATGCCTTGTCGTGATACAATAATAAAACAGGAGCAAAAGAAGAGGTAGAGAACCGTTTTTGCTTCTAGATAGAACTAAACACTTAGTTAAGATGTTTCACATTTCGTACTAGCAAACGCATAACATCAGTCCTAGCATGTAATGGTAAAATTACATCTCATTCTGTACGTCAACCAAGAGCAACACAACGTTTTGTTTTATAAGGCGAAGATGCTAGACTTTTCCAGACGAAAATGGAGTAACTGTTATGGAAATCTCGTCTAATCATCGAACGGATTGGTCTGATGTTACATAGCAAAATAATGTGTCAATCTATTATATGTTCTGAATAACAAGATCTGAAACAACCAGTCAGTCAAATACTAGTTTAATATTTAAATATGTACATATCTATACATAATCTTGAACTTTTAACATTTTATTTTCTTATGTGAAGGCATAATCATGAGTCAATAAGTATTTGAATATTTCGAGAACGAAGACGAGTCGTTTGGTGTGAAAATGACGTATGTCTTATTCATTTAACAAAGGAGGGGATCCCCAACAACACCAGGTTGTAGCACCCAATGCAAAATCACAAAACATCCAATGCAAAAAGACAGAGCAGACAAGCACAGAAAGAAACGCAAAAGGGACAAGGAACACCAACGCACAACACAGAAACATCAAACACAAAGGACCACGCATAAACCAAGGAGAATAAAAAAACAACAACACATAAACCAACGAGAAAACAAACGACCAAACCAATCCATAACTTGCATAAGATTTTTAATATGATTAATGTGATATCTGAATATGTTTTAAATGAGTTAAAGAAGATCCTGACGACAATCTCAACAGCACTCGCAATAGAGCACCAAATTGAGCATCGACGAACCCCTAGCAAGCTGGAGGTGAGACCAGGTGCCCGGGAGGAGTAAGCATCCCCTGTTGGCTAGCCGCACCCGTCGTCGATGTTCATGCATGAAAATGAAAACTATATAAAATACATGCATTGCACTGTCTGAGGTTATATCTATATAGAAAGTGTTATGGCGACCATGTCAGGGAAAATATTCAAAACACTTACTGTCAAACCCAATTAAACTTTGCAAATAAGCACGGCGCATTTTGTCAGCGCCACTTACGGGGCATCCCTCATTCATTTGTAAGCCTTTCACATGTGATATTTGGAATCTGATGTCGGCTTTTGTGTTTGATTTTTTTAATCACCGATTCATCGATTTCAGCTTTCCCTTGCTTGTAAACAGTAATAGTGCCAAAGTAGCTGGTCTTCATTTTGGACGGAACTATAATACAATGGAGAAAAGGTGCCAGAAGATCCTTCAGATACGATGATTGAGCAAGGTATTGGTGTGAAAAACGTCCCTTCGTTAGACATGATTGTCACGATAGATAGAATTACGTCCCTTGGTTTGACATAACTTCCTGATCCGTTATTCACATGTTCACTGATCTCTTGTTAGACAATGCATTAAATGTTATTATGTCATCCATCAAGCAAATATTACAAAATGTACTTATTACATGTTGATTAGAGAAGAAAACCTATGATATGTCTAGATACTAAAATCCAGCAAGTTTTACCGATCTATAACAGACTTTCAGAATCTTCAAAGTATGAAAATTGAGATTCTATGCTTAAATTTAGGTCTGTGTTCTTCTAGATTCCTTTCTTTGTATTTGTTATTTGAATTTGGTACTGTTTTAATTTGCATGGATCGTACTAATTATACGAATTAGTGCCATAGTATTTTTTAAAGTCTCATCTTCTATTCTGATATTATTTAAAGATATAGTATGATTCACATAGCGGTTGAGTATTTATAGTCAGGAGAACTACAAAACAATAGACAATCTATGAATAATACCTTCAAGCTTACTCATAATAAAAATAAATGATAAAAAAACTACATATAAAGTTATTGAATTATTTTTATCTAAATATTAATGAAACGAATAAATGCATGATTAGAGATCTCGAGGAATAAGAACAATTGTCTATATAATAATAATGATTATTCTTGATTGATAATTTTGGGCATGATGTCTAAAATTCTAATATTTGTCTTTTGTCATAATTTGCATGATAATGCATAAAAAGAACAAACTTACAAGACTCTTAATTATTGATTGAATGTATGACATGTCTGTCTGTTTTCTGTCTGTTTGTATGTCTGTCTGTCTGTCTAGATCCCCTAATTACACAGTAATTAAAATATAAAATAGCATCATATATTTTGGAACACCCTATTCGGTAATACTGTAATTGAAGTTTGAGTTTTTGCTTTAAAATCATCCTAATTAAGGGAATATAATAAACTTGGTTTATTTCGCGATTATCTATCGCCAATACCAATTAGATGCGATCTTTTTTTTCAAAAAAAATGTTGCTCTCTGACGTTCGTGTGCAACAACCTTGTTACATCAATGAACTTAATGTCAAAGTCCTTCAGTCAATCATGGAAATAATGAACAGTCGTATGTGATTCAGTTTTTAGGATTGTCAATGTGATAACGACCGATAATTGTTTTATTGATGACAATGCATTATTGTGATATAACCAAAATGTGTTTATCCGTCAAATAATATTATTTGTACTTGTATTTACTACATAGCAAGTGGCAATAAATCAGTATTCTTTGGTACATGTTATTCTCTTATTGTACCACCATTTCTACCTAAACGTGTAGATGAATTTCTTCATATATTGTTTCTAAAATACATATTTCATTTTTAGGAAAGTAATGCTCTACCGTATTATCTTCAACGGACGTCACTTGTCGTCGATACTTTAAACTTATGGAATATATTTTTATTGTTATTGTCGATTGCTTCTGTTACTTCTTTGATTAAAGAAAGGAGGATATCTCTAACAACACTCGGTTGCAGCACCCACAGCAAAACACCCAACGGAAAAACACAGAACATACACCCACATAAAGAGACACAAAAGGGACAAGGAACACCAACTCACACCATAGAAATAAAACATGAAACACAAAAGACCAAACATAAACCAACGAAACCAACTCACACAATAGAAACATGAAACACAAAAGGCAACACATAAACCAAAGAGACCAATTGGCAAACAGCAGACGTTGTGTTTATCCTGGATTACGTGCGCAAAACCATCCCACTTTTTGGATTTCCCAGATAAAGTATTGGAGACGAACATTAACACCTTATCACTCATACCGCCACCGCGACAATGTACATTGGCAGTCAAAATCATGTAAAGGGGATACAAGGATACATGTATTGTCAATATTGCACCATATGCGCATTTCAACATGTTACATACATGTAAACATATCAGAGGGGAGGAGATCTCCAACCAGACCCTGTTGCAACACCAACAGCAAAACAGCAAAACACCCAATGCGAAAACACAAAGACGAGCATACTAAGAGACGAAAAAGAGACATACGACATATAAAAACATCAAACACAAAAGATTTAACATAAACCAACGAGACCAATGGGCAACCGGTGCCGACTTAGAACGGCCATTTGCCACACAAGTAGGAAATGGTGTGGTTCTGTTATACAATTTCATTGCACAATATGCGCTTGAATGATATAATATAAAATTGAATCCTACATGTTTGTAATACAGTTGTCACTTTTATGCACATTAAATATCGTTCTTACGTAGGAAATATTAGGGCATTTCTGGCTAAGATTTGAAATCTGCAATGAAGTATATAAAACCAGAACAAAAGTTCAGAGAAAAATCATATGAAAGGTATGAATTAATTCATACAAGAACGTGTGTTTGGGGTTCTTAATTGGTTCATTCTGAGTTTACGATTAAGTAATGAAAAAATTGAAGAAGCTTTGGATTATGAATGGTGTTTCTAATGAATACCTTGCTGATAATAGCGCTTATATCATATGCTTAAACATTTTAAAAGAAGGTCTGGTGTATATAAAACCAGTATGAAAACCTTTGATGATTTTATCCATATTTCCATCCCACTTTGTACCTCAGTACACTTCTTTAATGAATAATGGAGGTTAATGTTTTGAAATTTTGTTCGTAGTGTATAAAAATTAGAATCTATTATGTTTAGTTTAATCATATTCTATTTCAAATAATCGAATAAGGATTGGGGAAAAGTTTACACAACATTACATAATGCCCTCTTCTAACAGTTTTGACAACAAGGTGAATGGTAGACATACTGAAGGCACTCATTTACATTCATTATGTACCCAGTTTAATAGTTATAATTTTACATGAATCTAATTCTTCATTTCATCAAAATGATTTAGCACCAATGACTCTTATGAAATAGATTGGCGTCCACCAAAACAAAATGCTCAATTTGAGATAAGGCAAATTCTAAACTTAAGAAAAAAGGAGAATTTGGACTCCGGACATCCTGTTACTACTTTTTTAAAAATAGAAGCAGGTGTTTCCCCATTTTCTATTATAAGAAAGCAAAATATGTGAAATTCACCTTGGTTGTTTTGCTTAAAATCATGTGATGCTGATAATTCTGCTACCATAGAACAATTTATTATATAACTAAGCAATGCACTTAACATGTACATTAAAGTTCATGTTATCAATTTAAAAACACTTTTGAGTCCAATGCATAATCTGTTAAAACAAATCTACAACCGATTTCACCATCATAAACATACAGATAGTGCGACGCACCTGTTGACAATGTCTGCGATGAGTACAGATGTGAATGGACCAAATATCAACCCAGATTTGCAGGAGGAAAGGGCTAATCCTTCCTTTGATGTCTCCGAATTGACCCATATAATTAACGGAGGTGTGGAGAAAACCAGTAAAAGGAAATCTATCGGTACGTGTTTGTTTGCTAAATTGACCTCTGGGAAATTAATATATGGGGCATGTTTGAAATCGTGTAATTTTGTTTCATTTTCAAATTGATATAGTTTTGAAGCGTAATAATAGCACAATCATTTTTTTTTTTTTTTTTTTTTTTTTTTGCTGTAATGAGGATGACAAAGACAGCGTGCACTTTTAAAAAGAGCAACTGTGAGACATGTCATTATTATGTGAAATGCTGATTTATCGCAAATACCTTTCCTTTATATGTTTATACTCCAGGTATATGTCTGTTGTGGAAATGGAAAGTATGTTGTTGAATTTAAAAGTCAAAAACGGGAACATTTCCCTACATTTGTACACTGACCTACTTTTACCTGATAAATAAACTTAATGTTTCGGTTATGATATTTATCGAAAGATGAATTTAAATAAGGTCACTGTAAAACTAGAAATATGCTGAATTTCAAATGAAAGAAGATTGAATATGCCATATTAAAAAAAAAGACAGATCTACCATAAACAAGAGTGAAACTAAGTTGGTAAAAACAAAATGTTTCAGAATCAATTATCAATTACAGTCCAGTGCCAAGTATCACAAAAGTTCTTAAAGACAAATTCAGTAATTTTCGTAACTTTCGTCATTTAATGAAACGTTCCAAAGATTTTCCTTTTAGATTGTGTTATGTTTTCAAATATCATGTCTACATACTTATCTCAATTCAGAAACAAAATATCGATATTTTAATTTTGAAAGAAAAAATAAACGATCAAAAGTTTCGAAAATTCCGGAAATTGTTCGTAAGTATTTTTGTGAAACTAGCTGCAGAGGGTTTTTTTTACTACAACTTGTTTACAACCCTTTTTAAGTACATGCAGTTTAATACAGCTTTAAAGAATCCTACAGTGATTTTAGGAAAAGAAACTTCGTATCCCTTTTCTACGTATAAATAGTTTCAATTCGAATTATTTGATTAATTTTGATAGAGGAATATTGAAATTTTCTGTTTAACAACAGTGTAACTAAATATTCTAAATTCATCTCTCTTTTTTTTTGGGGGGGGGGGGGAGTTTGGAAGGAGGTTGTTGTAGGCAACTAACGATCCAGGCTGAATTATTTTCATGTGTGTTTGTTCCGCTGTGATCACTACAATACATTTATATGAATTAAAGAAAAATTCCCATTGTGCAACCTCAACGATAAAAGTTGCAGTGTGCTTTGATCAAATCTGAAGAAACATAGGGAAATATGAAATGTCCGTGAATGTGTATCTTTTATTTACAGAAAAACTTCTCTTCAGTGACCCAGATATTATAAGCTTTGAAAATGCTCGGGCCTTTGGAACAAGGGACGAATTTTACTCTGCCTCAGTTTTGGTTTCTACAAAACTTTTCAAAATTGCAAAGGAAAATCAATGGACAGACGAGGATATTGAGATTGCACTGCAGTAAGAAAATATAATATGCATTTCTTCAAATTATGATTAAAACTGAACACTATACTGGACGCAGTGTTTATATTTTTAAGTCACATAGGGTCATGAACAAAAATATAATCGATGAATATAGTTTTAGTTAATCCGATATGTAAATGAAAAATAAAAATACCATGCTTGAGTAAATTATTAGTGTTAAACGTCTTCAAATTGGATAGCATCATTTAAGGACAGATAAATTAGCAGCATGGATCAGACAAGTTTCGGGTAATTAACCCTCGTCAGTGATCCTCAAATCTAAACACTGTAATATTCCAAAAAATATGAAAGTTACTAAGTCGAAAAAGCGTACCGAAAGACGTAGCAGGATGAGTGGGATATGATGCTACAGGACCCACGTTTTAGAAATTTCAAGAAACTTTGAAAACAGAAATTTTAGAGTGCGTTAAGGGAATGAATGGCGACAAACGAAAATGAAAAATGGGTAATGTAACACGGATTTTCAAAACTTCAAGATTTTTCGTATGTAAAAAAATTGTGGAGATGATAACGTTGCAATGTAGTTAGGCTTCTGCTCGTTTGACCATTGTTTTAGTTTGTTTGTTTTAGTTCTATTATTTGTTTGTTTTTTAGTTATATGAGTGTAACGACCTTTGATCTTGCTCTCCTCTTACATACTGCATTGTTTATTCCTGCTCTTGAACGCCTAGCAACAGAACAACAGAAGGCAAAATGGATGCCTCTCGCCAAGAACTTCAAAATTTTGGGAACATACGGACAAACAGAGATGGGACATGGTAAATAATCCTTTTCTTCACTCATTATATGACCACAGTTAATACAAAAGACGACATCAAACAATAAACAAAAAAGACTATACATTAGAATAACCCCTTTCGGTGAGAATAATAGAATCTATCACCCCTTTGTACAAGGAAAGGGAAATCCCATCCGATTGTTAAAGATTTGCAAGCCTCGTCGTGGACGTTCGAATCTTTGATACGAGGGTGGGATTTCCCTGTCCCTGTACAAAGGGGAGATTGATTATTTTTCTCTCATCCATATATTTTCACATAATATTCATGAATAAACATTGCTTGTTTAGCGTTAAATGCCGCTCTATGTGACGCCAGACACTGCTAAACCTACTTAAATGACTATGACGTCACAATAGGGGGTTCGAGACAAACTTCCGGGGGTGCGAGACAGAGTTTTCTCCCACTGTGGACTGGTATATCCATGGAAACGCTGGGAAAAGATATCCTTGTCTTACCCCTATGGGGTAAGATAACATTTTCACGTGCCTTTTGATTGAAACGTCAATTGTGACGTCATATGTGATTGCTGTGTTAGCCGATCAAAATATGAAAAGGAATACACAAAATCTCATTTTTTAGCGCTTTTAGACAGCGGGAGAAAAATAATCAATCCCCAGATGTGATCAGGGACAAGGAAATCCAACCCTCGTGTCCAGGACTTGCTTTTGTCCACGACTCGGCAAGCCTCGTCGTGGTACAAGCAAATCCTGTACACTCGGGTTGGATTTCCTTGTCCCTGATCACATCTGGGGATAGATTCTATTAGTCTCAGAAGGGGTAAATCTGTAGATTAATAGAATCTATCCCCAGATGTGAAATGGGACAAGGAAATCCAATCCGAGTGTCCAGAATTTGCTTGTACCACGACGAGGCTTGCCGAGTCGTGGACAAAAGCAAATCCTGGACACGAGGGTTTGATTTCCGTGTCCATGATCACATCTGGGGATTGAATATTTTTCTCCCACTGTCTAAAAGCGCTAAAAATTAGATTTTATGTATTCTTTTTCATAGTTTTGATCGGCTAACGCAGTAATCGTGTATGACGTCATAATTGACATTACAGTCAAACGGCACGTGAAAATGTTATCTTACCCCATTACATAGGGGTAAGACTATAACTATCAACCATATGCTGTCATGTTTCTGGTAAGGGAACGAGGCTTGACGAGTTCCCTGACCATAAACCAGACCCCGAGGGTGGGCTTTTCTCATCCCACGTGACAAACATATGGTTGATCGTTTTTCTCCCATTTCTAGGGGCCTTTCTTGAAATTCCATGAAATCATGAAATCGTCAACTTTATCGAATTCGAAAAATAAAGGAAGATTCGTTTTCAGCGCCCTCAAAAATGGTTTATTCTTTTTTTATTATAAAAGAATAAACCGTAGTCCTTAGCCTTAATCGCTTTGATAAGAATTAGAACGTAAAAAAAAGAATTTTAAAACGACGTTTTTGTTGAAAGGTCTCCGCTTTAGGTGCAAAAATCATGACGTCACAATGGATAATAACGACGTCACAATATGTATACGACCGACGTCAAAAGTCACGGGAGGGCATGTGGGATACAGTGACCTTACATGACGCGTCGCTATGGGCAAACTCTATCCCACATGGGGGAAAAATGGGAGAAAAGGATATCTTTTCCCAGCGTTTCCATGGATATCCCAGTCCACAGTGGGAGAAATCTCTGTCCGGGGTGAGAGAAAAGAGTATTCTACTTTTTTTCATTATTTGTAATCATGATATTATACATTATGAATTATTTTTTGTCTATTATATTGCACGTGTTATATTCCATGACAGGTACGTATATTCAGGGCTTGGAAACGACAGCTACATTTGATCCTAAGACTGATGAATTCGTACTGAACACTCCTTCCATTTCTGCTATGAAGTTCTGGCCAGGATCATGTAGGTTGATAACCTTATTTGTAAAAAAAAACTTGGTATATTATTTTTGTCCTTTATTTGTGTTTGATGTGATTGTTCTCTTCTGTCATTTTATAGATGTGTATTATTATAGTCAAGACATTGTAAGCAGTTAAAATTGTTTAACGTCTTCAAATTCAATACCATCATTCAAGAACAAATAATTTGCAACATGGACCAGACATGCGCATTTCGGGTATTAACCCTCATCAGTGATTCTCATTCTAAACAATGTAATATTGCCAAAGAGTGCGAAAGTTATCATGTCTAGAAATGTACCGAAAAGACGTAGAAGAATTAATGGGATATGTTGCCTATTTGTATAAGATACTTGATTATCGTTTTTCAGTAGGACGGTCTTGCAACTATTCGATAGTGTTGGCTATCTTAATGATAAATGGTCAGAAATACGGCATGCATCCGTTCTTGGTACCACTAAGAAGTTTACAGGACCACAAACCTTTACCAGGTTAGTGCATGGAGAATATGCAAAGTATTCTATGCCTTTCATCTTAAATAAATAATATGGTCTTCAGATGTACATTTGCCTCTGTTCAATTCTAAGTGTAGTTTCTGATAATTTTGTTGTTGTTAGAGACTCCAAATCTATCATAGATAAAATCAATATGCGCGTTCCATAAATATATCATTTGGTATAAATGGAACCATACACACTTACATGCTTGTAGGTATTAGAGTAGGGAACGTCGGTGCTAAAATGGGACGGAATGGAATAGACAATGGCTATCTTATACTTGACAATATCCGTATTCCAAGACTAAACATGCTCATGAAAAACGCTCAGGTACTTATGTCCAATGGAATCAAACGAAAGGTTCAATTTATTGACTCAACTTCTGAAGATTTCTAATATTGCAAAATGGAAGGACTAGTCAGTTTTTTACCTAAATATAAAGGAAATCGAAGTCTTTGAACTGCTGACTGCTTGGGAAATTTGACTATCAAAGCATAGGGATGAAGAATGTCGCAGTGACAATGACACTAGATAGACTATAAACACTATGAACGTGTCATTTTTAACTTCCTGAAATCAAAATTAACATGTATATCCATTTTAGTTTCATTTCAATTTCCTTCACTTTTATTCTATGTCAATATCCTATCGAAATTCATGTTCTGTTCAGAAATTTTAAGCGAAGAAACTGTACCGACTTATTTGATACAACCATTCAGATTGTAATTGTAATCTGGATAACGAAAATCAACTTTACCCTGTAATTCTGTTTCACAACAGCCTCAACAGATCAAAGTTGTTTTTCCTTCACTTTTATTCTATTGCAATGGTTCATCAAAGAGATAATTGTAGGTGAGCTCAGATGGTACATTCACATCACGTGGTCCAAACCAAGCCAACTATGCCACAATGGTTCTTGCAAGGGGCAAAATATGTGGATTGTGTTACAATATTCTATCCAAAGGAGTAACCATAGGAATCCGATATGCTGCAGTTAGACGGCAGTCAAAAATTGATCCAAAGTAATTTTTACCATGCAACTAAAACTAGAAATAGTCAAATTGATGTGTGTAGTTAATTCATCGCATTTCGGGTTTTTTTTTTCACTCAAATAAATTTTGGTATGAGCTATACTCTAACTTTTTCAGTGAACGGGAAACAAAGATCCTGGACTTTCAGACTCAGCAGTACAAACTGTTTCCAGCACTGGCCATGGGATATGCTTTCATGTTTACTTCGAGGAGCGTTACCAGGAAATATAACGAGATATTTCCTGAAATCCAGAAAGGGGACATGAGAAGACTTCCTGAGGTATATGCTTTCATTGATGGATCTTTTCAATGCCTTAGTGTTGTAACATCATATTGCCTTCTTTCGTTCCTTCTATGTTTAAAAAATTCAAAAAGAAATTGACTGTGATTTTTTTTAGTTTCATTTCAATTTCAATTCTTTCAGCTTCATAGCCTGACTGCGGGTTTGAAAGCATTCTGTGCACAAAACCTGATGGGCGAGCTTGAGATCATACGACAGTCCTGTGGGGGACACGGATACCTGAATGCCGCGGGGCTTGGATTTGCGCTCATTGATGCCACCCCTATGGTGACAGGGGAGGGAGAGATTACAGTCTTATATTTACAGGTAGCTAGGTAAGTATAAGAAAGATAACTCTAAAAAAAGAAAAAAAATGCGACTACGATCATTATTAGAAATAAATCATAGCGTATCGAACGTGTACGACAAAGATTGTTGAGTATGTTTTTTCTAGGTACCTGTTGAAGAGATTTGCCACTGCTTCCTCGGGTAAGCAATTTGAGGGGAGTACATCCTACCTAAACATGGATCCACTCACATATAGCTGTCCCTTAATTGTCGAAATGGATGGCCGAAATCTAAAAGCCCTTTGTGATATATACAGATACAGATCTTATAGGTAAACGATGGACCATTTGATAGTTTGATGATGCTATGAATTTTAAACATGTAATTTTCTTGTTCTTTCATAGTATTACTTTTGCTTTTCTTTCCAAAACTTTGAATGATTATAATTTTTTACGAATCTGACACTCACAGAAGTATCATTTGATTTGATTTTTACGCTTTCAGAATTCATAGCTGAACTCATAAATGGACTATAATCAAAAACACTCAGTTTCAAAGACTTTATTGACATTTGAATTATTTAGGGTAATTTCTGACGTCGCAAAGCAGGTTCAAAAAGACATAGGACGTAATATTTCCCAGCATTTTGCCATGAACAATCATCTTGTTGATCTTGTCAGAGCTGCTAAGGTACGCAGGACATTTGTTATTTTAAACTTAAATGGAAATAAAGGTATAAATCTTATTCCCTCATATAATGTTACAGAAAATTTCGTGTTTTCACAGCCAGTTTATGTTTACGTATTTTAAACAGTCCATTTTACTCAAGAATTACCAACAGTTTTTCTTAACAGTCAACATGTATTCTGTAAGGAAGATAGAGTAAAATATATATGGTAATAAAATTTCCATTCGTTACAATTACTTATAGGCTCATTGTCACTACATGGTTGTGAGAGAATTCACAGAGGCATTAGAGAAGTTGGAAGCTTCACATCGTACAATGGCTGTCTTAAGGACTCTGTGTTGTTTTTATGCTGTACATGGTATTGTAGGACAGTCTGGAGAATTCCTGCAGGTTCGTCAATATATAGGTTACATTAACAAAGGCATCAAAGAGGCAATTATTTCAAACTCAGGTTCCTCGAAAACATGAAAATAGAACACAACTACTTATATCTGTTACGCGTAAATATGAGAGTTTATCCTGAATTCCTACACCACTGGAGAAAATCCCTATCCATTCTTAATTTCAGTTAATTTCCTCTCTGTGTTTAGTTCACAAGTATTAAATATCGTTCTGAACTTAATTGTAGAAGGAGTTTGAATTAATTTTTTCTTTATTTTGAATGTTATTCTTGAATAAACAGTATGAAAAGGACGATACGTACATACTATGTAAAAGATTACTTATGAATTCCTTGTTAAATCGATGAGCTATCATTTTCATTACTCTGTATATTTTGGATAGACAGGGGCAATGGATATCAAGCAACTCAATTGGATTAAGGATCTTGAAATATCTTTATTAGGAGAAATCAGGTGAGAAATATGTGTTTCCTTCATATTTTAACAAAGATATATTTCCCAATTGTAATATTTTCAATCATGCATAGAGCACATGAATCATATATTGCGGTAATACTATAATTATGCTCCTGGTACCGACTTAATGCTGACAGCAGCCATAATAATAAATTGCGTGGTTATTCCGATCATGTGCGTATAACCCTCCAGTTTATTCGTATGCATAATGTCCGTTCATTTGATATTTGTAAGGTTGCTCTGATATATTTCAATACTTATACTTATATCTTTGATCCTTTAGTTTATTATTGTTATTTCTGTAGACCAGATGCTGTACCTCTTGTGGATGCCTTTGACTTCCATGACATCAGTTTGTCGTCAGCGTTGGGTTGTAATGATGGAAATGCTTATGAAAGGCTATTCAAATCCTCGGAGAACGATCCAATGAACAAACAAGAAGTAAGCCATCATCCAATCATTTTGTTTCTAAATATCTTCATAAGGTCTCATCTATAATAATAGTTTCTTGTACACATCCTATTTTTATCAACGGTTGTTAACATCTTTAAAAGATGATAAAAATGACACAGGTATTAGACTGGAAAAGACAATTACTTATTTTTCTGCGGTTTTTTATCCAAAAGACTTCTCATTAGTAGCAAAGGTGGATTCTTCTAGCCTCGAGAGTTCAACATAAGATTTAAAAGAAAGAAAACATAAACAAAGTTTCTAATTGTTTTCCGAAAGACTTCTGAACAGATTATCAAAATATAGTCCATCAGACATACATTTAACACAAGCTCTCACATCCAACTCGGTGGTATATTATACAAATGACTGGCTTTAACTACGATATCTTACGAGCTGGACTCTCTCTACTTTTATTTTCTTTTACACTGTAGGTCCATCCATCTTATTATCAGCATCTTAAGCCGTTCATAGAGGAAATGAACAAGTCAAAGTTATAGGATGATTATGTGCTGACATTCCTCGTGTATATGGTATAGCCAGAGACTCTGTGTAGGGGATGGAATAATTGTTCTTACATTTTCAACTGGCGTTAAAGCTTTTTCCTTGAATAATACTGTAAAAACTTGAAAATATTTAGACAAATCTCAATATTGTTTTAGTTTATGTTCAAAATGTCGAAGACATTTTGTTTCTCAAGGATGTTTTGCAGGCTAGATGATTATTGAAATAAAATGATACGACACGTTTTATAGTTAGATACTGTATCGTAAAATGACCAGTCGTTCTACTGATAATTTTATTATATCATAAGAGGAGCTAATTTAAAAGAAAAACCTTCACACAATTAAAATAGTTCGCATTAGGCATTAATTGTTGATGCTTTTGCTTTTCAAAATTGAATCTTATTTTCTTCGGAATGAAGAGGAAGGCATACTTTTCATGCTAAAAAATAAATATAAGGTAGCTTTCACGCCAAATTGCGTTTAAGAAAACGCAGAATAAGGGAAAGGTCTACCTTTCTCTGATCACAGCGGAAGCACCTACATGATTGTAACAAAACACTTACATCAAACAAAACAGCTTAAACAAATAACAAATTAGTTTAAGAAGATCCTTACGATAATCTCAACAGCACTCACAATAGAACACCAAATTGAGCATCGACGGACCCCTAACAAGCTAGAGGTGGGACAAGGTGCTCAGGAGGAGTAAGCATCCCCTGTTTGCTATCTGCACCCGCCGTCGATGTTCATGCACGAAAATGAAAGCAATAAAAAAACATGCATTGCACTGTCTAAGTGCCAGTGCTTAGTATGGCGACAATGTCAGGGAAAATATTCAAATTACTCACTGGCAAACTTCTCGCGGGGAACTTTTTTACGAGCTCCACACGGCAAAGGGCATAAGAGTGACACAAACAAGTAACATCAATACAAAAAAATTGACACTGAACGTTGTGTCAAAACCGTTGACAAGTTATTTCTTTGTTAAGCGTCAGCTAATGGATAGCTTTTCATTGTTTGAAGAAAACGGTACAAGCGTGGATCCAGAGGGGGGGGGGGGTCGGGGGGGGTCGGGGGGGGTCGGGGGGGGGGGTGTCCGGAACCCCCCCCCCCCCCCCCCCCCCCCTGGAATTTTCGTAACATTGCTAAATATTTGTTATTTTAATATGCATATTTCATCAGATTAAGTCCCAATTCCCCTTTTGTTGTCATAATATTTGAAAAATATATCATGAATTTGTATTAGAAATCTTTCATTTTGATCATATTTTGCCGTCAGTATTTCAAAAATTTTCTTGCTCGCTTCCGCTCGCCAGAATTTATTACATATTTGTATACGTTATTTTCTGCTATTTCCGCGGCAGATGGCCGTCCTAAGTCGGCACCGGTTGCCCATTGGTCTCGTTGGTTTATGTGTAGTCCTTTGTGTTTGATGTTTCTGTGTTGTGCGTTGACGTTCCTTGTCCCTTGCGCGTCTCTTTTTGTGCTTGTCTGCTTTGTGTTTTTGCGTTGGGTGTTTTGGGGTTTTGCTGTGGGTGCTACAACTTGGTGTTGTTGGAGATCCCCTCCTTTGTTTCAAATGATGCTGCGCTTTTCTATATACAACACATATACATTACACCTAGGTCAATAAACAAGGGCACTAAGGAAACGAACAGAAACTGAAAAAGACACGAATAGTGAATTTTATTCCAATTCCATAAAAAAAAATTCGCTGGCTCGCTGTCGCTCGCCATTTGTTGAATTTACATATTAGAACTGACGATCAATTTAATCAGCTGATTACTATGATGTGAAAATTCAATAGTTTTAAGCTGTTAGCTCGCCATTGCTCTCCAGTCACTTGTTTTATTAATAATTAGAGACAGAACTGACAATCATCAATCAATAACTTTACTTTCTTGCGTTGCGTTTTTTCTTTTTTTTTTTTTCTTTTTTTTTTTCTTTTTTTTTTTCTTTTTTTTTTTTTTTGCTCTTCAAAAAATTCGGACTTTAGGACCCCCCTGAAAAAATTTCTGGATCCGCCCATGCGGTATGTCCATATTTTCTATCACTATACGATTTTGAAGAAAGAAATGTAGGCTCTATCGTTTTCATAGCGTGAGAAGTCTTACAAAGGCTAGGTAACCTGACACTTAACTAAAAATGACCCAAAAAGATAATTTTGTACCACTTTCTTTGATTCACAATCATGGGAGGCTACTCTCCTGGATATTTGTTTTACGTTTTCATCAGCTATTAACGTATCTCTGTTGTTTTTAATATAACGGATAAGAAGATAGGTTTTCATTGCTTGATAGTTGACAAAAAAGGGGGATAGACTGGTGTGCAATACATTTATATATGATAGCGAATCCATACGTTTAATAATTAAACACAATGTTGAGCATTTATTATATGCAAAAGTTTGAAATTAATCATGTGGGAGTTTTTTTAGTCCTGAATTTGGCGAAACGTATTTTCAAATATCACTGCTAGCATGTTGGATTATCTTCATTTCCGTGCAAGAACATCGACGGCAGGTGCGGCTAGCCAACTGGGGATGCTTACTCATCCCGGGCACCTGGTCCCATTTCTAGCTTGCTAGGGGTTCGTCGATGCTCAATTTGGTGCTCTAATGTGAGTGCTGTTGGGATTATCGTCAGGATCTTCTTTAACTCATTTGTCGCTGGTGAGACTGTAACAAAATACTGTAAATTGCTTTATTTTCGTCGGTACCAATTTTCGTCAATTCGTTCAAAATGACCATTTCGTCAGTACGTAAATTCCTCACCTAAGAGTCCCTAAAATATAAATTCGTCTATTCAAATGCCAACTTAACATTCAGGTATAGGCCGTATGCGTTTGTTTTCATTGTTTGTTTAACAACTATTGGTAAACAAACAATTAGAGACATATGTACCACCTAGCTTGTTGTAAAAACATATCATTTGGTAATTAGAAGTACATTATATTCGACTTCAGTTTTCAATGATTTATCATTTGCCTGTCGTATTAAGTCTTTTAAGATTAGAATTTTCCTTTCTACACTTTTTTTGTCAGGTGTATTTATATTCGTCGGTACGTAATTTCGTCAAGGGAGGCACTGACGAAAATGACGAAAATTGGTACCTGACGAATAAAAACCAATTTACAGTATGCACATTCCTTTTATGCATAACGTGAATCTCTGTTTTGGACTAGTTTTGTGATAATTCAATGAGAAAATGTAGAAAATTGAGCTTACAAAATGCTTTAGGTAACTAAAGTTTTTTTCCCTATACATGTATTTATCTTGTATTAGCTGTCATGACATTTTTCGCAGATACAAAAAAGTGTGAATGTCGTCATTATTCATCTAATTAAATTCTACTTAATTCTGTTTTGCTTTTGGTTTTGAATATAATGACCTAGACCCAAATCTATCAACATTCACTACTACAGAATAAAAAAAAGATAAAGTTGTGCGACCTCAGCCATGAGAGATAAAAATGTTTTATCGACTCGCCGTCTTCGGAACGGCCTATTTTCATTCATAAGCTTTCTTTCCTTAATTTGATGAAAAGACAGGTACAGATTCAAAGTTTAATCCTTGTCATTATTATCTCTAAGGGTTATTCCGCTTTAATCGGGGGAAATAAATACAGATTGAGGAAGTTTTAAAAGGCAAGTATCCGTGTCGTTTTGTTCAACATTTTGACTTCCTGGTTTCGGTCTTTGGGGTTGAATGATTCACAAATAATATCGCATTTCAATAAAAAAAGCAATATGTGATTAACAAAAGTTTGTCTTGTGATATTGAGCGGAGAATCCATTATCAACAACGGTTTTGATCGTAGCAATGGGTTATGTCGTGATTTTTCAGTTAGTTTGTATACTGTTATATATTATGTTTGTGGCGTCATATAAGGAAAATGGTGTCAATCATATGGAACAACAAGTTGATAATAATTTAGAAAGAAATCCTGACGGAAAATTCGAATCTTCGAAAATTCTGACAATTGATAAACCATGGAAAATCCATTCCAAGAAGACACCAACAAAGCCATTCTTCACAGTAATACCTTTGGAAAGCAAAGAAACAGAACTGCCTCAAAATTTGAGGCCTAACGGAACTCAAGTACCTGATACGAAGGAGGAAGAAACAACAGTGAATCACGTAGAAGGATCACGAAATGAAACAAATGATGATGCTCTCTCGAGCAGCGCCGATAAGCCAGGGGAAGGAGTCAATTGTGGTATGTTAATGTTAAGTGTCTTTTGTTCCCCCTTTTTAGGGTGAGGGGCTGGAAGGGTCGTCTTTTGTTCAATGCAATGCGTTTAATATACCGTATGTAAGTGTATTTAGCAGTTTATCTTTCTGCTTCATTAAATTGTATTTGGTTTGGGTTTTGATCCATAAAATAGATCGGTATCATATAAACGTATCATATTTGTACAAATGACAAATATGGATAATGACCATATCCCTGTATACAGCACAAAATCGATAATTCAGAAAATCAGAAACCGAAGGAATACAAAATCAGGATAAAACAGGAACCAAAGCAAACAAACAAAAACCTCCACCATATGAAAAGAAGCGAACTTTCGATATGGGAGTGAGACCAGGTGCCAAGGAAGAGTAAGCATCTCCTGCAGACCCTAAGAAAATTGAAGTGTTCCAACTTGTTAACTTCTTGAATAAAAATTCAAACCAATTTGTAATACACCAGACATGTGTTTCGGCTAGTTAATCCTCATCAATGGTATTTTTCAGCTAAACCGATTTTCAGACACAGCCTAATGTAGGACCAAAACTCACCTACCCCCCCCCCCTTCTTTTAGGAGTGCCCTCTTCTTTAGATTTGTGCATTTACTTTGCAAATAGTGCGCGTCTCCATATTTTATGTAGGATCGAACCAGTAGCATAGTTAGACAAAATATATGACCAAGCAAACATAACATTGGAGGGATGGTGCTAGGATGTTTGGATGGTATATAGTAACAAGTCGTCTTGTGAAGTGAACTCTTTGATAGATTAATAAAGTTCACGTATGCTTAAGAACTGAAAATATTTCTTGAGCAACCATAAAACAGACTACAGATTGCTTTAATGATTATGGGATGATCTGAATTTTACCGTTCCGATGGGAATTCTCACGATTTGGCCCTGACTTCTCGACTTTGAGACTGAATAACTGATGTTTAATGTGTACAATGAAAACTTTCATTACTTACATATGTTGTAGTTTCAGACTTTGAATAATAAGAAAAGCAATATTAAGATTTAAAACCAAAACAAAATATTCACCAAAGATGTTAAGATCTACGAAGTGAAGTTTTGGACATGGTTTCAGCCAAGATCTTATCGATATGTTCGTATTACAAAGACGGACAAACGACAGACTGTCAAAAGACAGACGGACAAAAAGAAACGGAAAACACAAAGTGTCCTTCAAAAGTGTCAATAGAATTATCAGACAAGCATCTCTTGTGATATAAAAACGAAACAAATTTGTAAAATGAATATTTCATATATAATTTTTATGTTTTAGGACCGCCAGAGTCGAAAGCGCACTTTGAATGGACGCCTGCAGTTATTGATCCCCAGGGATCCGTCGCCATAAAATTCAATATGATTGCACGTAAGTCTTCTTTAATATTTACTCAATTGTTGAATTGTATTTGTACGGTCTTTAAAAATAAACTTTACAGTGTGCAATCCGACATGTCTTTATCGTTAAATAACAAATATTTGTAATAGTGGAAAAAGTCAAAGATACCAGTGTATATACAAGATTTTCAACTCAAATATTCTTTTGATTGGGAGATATCACAAATATTCAATATCCCTTACAGCAAACAAATTTGGAGCATGTAAACAGAAATTTTCCAATGCGTTGGGGTGTAATAAAAGCGTATGAGATCCCCCTTTCCAGAATGATCAGTGACATTCGACATTATAATTGCATGGCTGTCATCATCACCAAACAAGACACGTACATCAAAATGTACATCGAGACAATCACCGAATTTGACAGGCTTCCATGGAGCTGTTGCGACGGGTGATGTATGCAATCAGGAGACACTGACTCTCCCCGGGCACCTGGTCTCACTTCGGAATTTTGTTCATTCCGAGGTTCACAATCGTTCCCTTGGAAAATCTAATAATTTTGCCTTGCCTTCTCGACTATGAGACTGAATAACTGATGGGTATTTCTGTTATGTTTATTTATTGCAGTAAACATCAAAGAAGTACCTATCAGTTATTTAGCCTCAAAGTCGAGAGGGCAAGGCCAAGATGTAAGAATCCCAATCGGAACGGTTGCATGCGAACCTCGTAATGTTAACATCTCGAATGATACCAGATGCCCGGGGAGAGTAATCGTCTCCTGACTGCATGTAACATCCGTCGCAACAGCTCCATGGAAACTTGTCAAATTCGGTGATTGTCTCGGTGTACATTTTGATGTACATATCAGATAAGTATTTCTTGTTTGGTGATTATGACAGCCATTCAAGCACAACGCAGAATCACGATCAACCGAAGTTATTCGAAGTCGGCTGCATGTGCCTTCGTGGTCCACCAGCAATGACACTAACCAGGTGGTAAAAATGTTACACGTCTTCAAATTCAATAGCATAATTAAAGAACAGATAAATTTGCAGCATGGACCAGACATGCACGTTTCGGGTACTTAATCTTCGTAAGTGATCCTCAATCTAAACAATGTAAAATAGCCGAATACTGTGAAAGTTATAATGTCAAAAAATACAGAAATTGTTGGGATATAATGCTGCAGGACCTACGTTTTAGAGGTTTCAAGAAATGTTAATAATAGAAATCTCGGACAGATTAAACCATATTAAACAGAAAGGTATTTCATCATCAAAGCGAATGCTTTAAATTACGCACGTAATCCGGATGACCACACAATTTTCTACTAACGTGCAGGTGGCTGTCGTAAGCGGTTACGGATTGCCCATTGACTTCAAAAGTTTATGTAGTCATTTGGGTTTACAATCTTTATGTCATATTACATGTTTGGTCTTCCTTGTTCCTTATGTGTCTCTTGTTTCAGTGTGGAGCAGTTAAAATCGTTCCCCGTGACTTTATGTTTGTGTATGAATTACTTCTTTCTTTTCTGTGACATGAAATAAGCTTTGTTTTGTCTTTTTATCAATGAGACATCATATATATTTTTTACTATTTCGGAAACTTGCCATTTCACCGAAAAAAAATCATCGAAATTAAAGGAGTTTAACATCTTAGCACCATCCCTCTAATGCAATTTTGAACATAAATTGTATTTGAATATGCTACTGAATCGACCTCACAGGAAATATGGAGCCGCTCTCTCTCTTTCTGTAAAGTATATGCATAAATTTTAATTCTAAAAATAACATCAGAGGGCGCTAGTGAAATTAATTTGGGCTGCTTGTAAAAAGCACTTTGGCTGGAAGCATCACTGATGAGAATTAAGTATTCGAAACACGTGTCTGGTGCATGAACATTGGTTTTAAATTTTCTTCAAAAAGGTATGGAGTTGGAACCCTTCCGCATTATTGCTGTGCTTGATGCTAATGATGTTAAACGTCTTCAAATTCAATAGCATCATTTAAGACCTGATAAATTTACAGCATGGACCAGACATGCTCTTTTCCGGTACTAAACCCTCGTCAGTGATTCTACGTTTAAACAATGTAATATGGTCAAAAAGTATGAAAATGATTATGTCGAAAAATGTACCAAAAGACGTAGCAGAAAGGGTAGGATATGATGCTACAGCACCCACGTTTTAGAAATTTCAAGAATTTTGTTTGTAACATAAAATTTTCAAATGCGTTGAAGAGACAGACGAACAACCGAAGATGATCGAACTTGGCTACATGTGCCCTCGGGGACTCTTGTTCCACCAGCAGTGACATTCACCAAGTAGTTCAAATTTTAAACGTCTTCAAGTTCAATAGCATCATTTAAGACCTGACACTAAACCCTCGTCAGTGATCCTACGTCTAAACAATGTAACATAGAAACACTGTAACATAGAAACAATGTAATATAAATACAATGTAACATAAAAACAAAGTTAATTTGCCCTGGCTTAACGGTGATGTTCCTAGATTACCGTCCTATGTTATCTTTATTTCACAGCTCATCCGGTATGCTAGAGCATGTACTGATGTTTTGGATTTTCATAGCAGAAATTTAAAAATTACTAAGAAACTTTTATGACAAGGTTTTCGCTTCCACAAACTAGTAAAGACTTTCTAGAAATTTTACAAAAATTATTGTTAACTTCTTCTGAAATTCGGACCAATACAGGCAACAGAGTATATTACTTTGGATATTTCGCAACCTGCATTTTATGGTGTCATTATTGACAAGATAAGAAGGATCAAAGAAAGATCATAGATAAACATCACTATCAAAAATGCGCCAGAATCATCAAACGTCTTTTATACCGTGGATATGATCCTAAAGTCACCAGACGGACACTAGACTCCATGACGGGTCCTGTCCAAACCTCTTTAGAGAAGACAGGGCTCCGACCACCTGTCCTCTCTGAATGTCAGTCGGACTCCTCGGGTGATAATATACATGAGCTCGCGGCGGCAGAGCACGGATTGTATTACGTACGCCCTCTTTTTATATCCATTTACATATTCATCTGTGTTGCTTGGGCCCCGGCGTTTTGCGGTATTGTTTGTGTGTGGTCATCTGACAGTGAGGAGGTTGTTTTACACCATGACTGTACGTTCTTCGAGACCTCTGGGTAATCGAAAAAGTGGGAGGGTTGTGTGCACGTAATCTAGGATAACCACACCTTCTGCTATTTCCGTGGCAGATTGTCATCCTAAGTCTGCATCGGTTGCCCATTGGTCTCGTTGGTTTATGTGTAGTCCTTTGTGTTTGATGTTTCTGTGTTGGAGATACCCTCCTTTTTGTTATGTAATATGGCCAAAAAGTATGAAAATGATTATGTCCAAAAATGTACCAAAAGACGTAGCAGAATGGGTAGGATATGATGCTACAGGACCCACGTTTAAGAAATTTCAAAAATTTTGTTTGTAACATAAAATTTTCAAATGCGTTGAAGAGACAGACGAACAACCGAAGATGATCGAACTTGGCTACATGTGCGAAAGTTTTTCAATTTTCGTACTACGTTGTTTTGATATGAGTGCTGCAACCGAGTTCTCTTAGAGATACCTTCGTTCCTTTTAAAAAGAAATAACAGCCCTTAAATTCCTCTGCAAGTCTTAATCATTGGACAAGCACGGATATAAATGAACTACAGGGGAAATTTTTGTCACATGAACAACGGTTTCGCCTGTCTCGGTTTAGTATGAAGCAAATGTTTACAAAAGAAATGTAATATTAACCAATGGGACTGAAAATATTGAGAATATTTTTTAAAATGTAATAAGCTCCTTAAGATAGTTTATGTTTTATTTTTCAAATAGCCGTGAGTTTTAATAAAGGAATAGTTTCGGCTGACCTGGCAGTTCTCGGACAGGACAGTGCCATCTTATCCATTTCCATGGACCTGACCTGTGAGGACGATATAAAGAAATTTGTATCATTCATAACTTGTCCTCTTCAAAAAGACCGTAAGTCTTTATTAAATCAAAATTTAAAAATCATTTTATTACATTTTATTTCATCTTCTTTTTTTATTTTCCAATAAATTATAAATGTTAAATATGAAAACATGGGATTACGGAACTAGTATCAGGTATCATCTGTTTTGTTTAAGAAAATTATATGATTTGATATATGTACCTTTTTAAGTTCAACGTAATGTTGATAAAGAAAAAACATTTGAGTTGAGTTCAGGATAAAGAAAGATAAAATTAAGGGGTTTTATTCGTTCGAAAATAACGTGGTTTTATAACTGAACTAGTATGAAGTAAAAATTACCTTTGTTTTCTGTTATTGCTTCAGTACCCCTCAAGTTCACGTATGATGAAACTAATCTAACAAGATTACCTACGGTTAGTATCAACCGATTAAAGAATTTAAGACTTTAATCTAAATGAAATTTGCAACTTTTTGAAATTAAATTGAATTGATTGTTTGCAATTAAAGGAGGTAAAGCCTTAGCGCCATCCCTCCTATGCTATTTTGAACCTTTTATTTGGATATGCTACTGAATCGACTCTACAGGAAATTTGGAGCCGCGCACTCTCTGCAAATTGCACAAACTTAACCAGGCACTACATTATACAAAGACAACTGCGTACCATTTGAACAGAACAATGAATACACAAAGCAAACTGGAGGGGAGGACACAGAGAGCCATCTCCTTTACACGATAGATGGTAAATGCTTAATTCTAACTTATGATTTTATCTTTCAGGGGTCCTTCAATATTACAGTCAAAATAAAGAACGAGAAAAATGAAGATTTTCTGTGTGTTTATTTCCCTGTTGAGTTAAAACCAGAAGAACCATAGAATGCTCACCCTCAAGGGCAGAATCGACAGAATTAATAGGTTTTATCAAACAAAACTGCTGATCCCAAACTCTGATGAATGTTTATTACTTTATAGGTATTCACGTTTCATGCTACTATTGTTGTAAGAAAAATGATAGAAAACGTATTACTAGAAATAAAACGTTGTAAAATTAATAAAGTTTAAATTCTTTTTAGAAATAAGAGACACGTGTACCAATGATTACATTATATTTCCATAATGTAATTTGATATTATGTTATTCATATCACATATGTGCCATAAATATTTCCTCATCTCATGTTATATGACATTATGCTCTTTATGTCACATATGTGTCATACATATTTCTTCGTCTCATGTTATATGACATTATACTGTTAATATCACATATTTCCTCGTAATATGATATATGTCATTATGCTGTTTATATCACATGTGTGTCATATATATTTCCTCGTCTCATGTTATCTGGCATTATGCTGTTTCTATCACATATGTGCTATACATATTAACTCGTCTCATGTTATACGTCATCATGTTGTTTATATCACATATGTGTCATACATATTTCCTCGTATCATGCCATATAAGATTATGCTGTTTATATCACATATGTGTCATACATATTTCCTCGCCCCATGTGTGTGAGGGTGTGTGTCTCGCTGTGGTGACTAACACGTCATCTGGATGTGGATCCCATGGACAACACTCCGAGCCGTTTTAGTCATTTTTTTCAGAATATCGTATGAAATCACACCAAATTCGTTTTACTCTTTAGGAGATTATTGCAAAGGGGGATGCACAAAATAAAAAGGATAATTTTTTGAAATATATCCTTACACAGAGCATAGGAAATAACTCGTTGCCATCAATGATGAAAGATTTTAGGTAAGGGCCACCCAAAACAACGAACAGATATGACTTCTTGCTACACGGCCTAACTGATGGATGATGCTAGCAAACAAGAAATGCTCGATGGGCACCTGCTATCATCGCCATTTGGGATTCCTTTGGTTTCTTTGCAGATCGTTTTGGTGAATTATATACTATGTTGTAGGAATACTTTCTTACTTTGTGTCGCCATGATAGTCTTCAGTGTTAAGTGTGTTTCTGTTATGTAAAAGCAGCTTACAGTAGATGAGTTAAAGAAGATCTTGACGATAATCTCAACAGCACTCACAACAGAGCACAAAATTAAACATTGACGGACCCCTAACAAGCTAGAGGTGGGACCAGGTGCCCGGGAGGAGTAAGCATCCCCTGTTGGCTAGCCGCACCCGCCGTCGATTTTAATGAAGCATGGAAATGAAAATATATAAAATTCATGCTCTGTCTGACGTTGTCTATATAGAAAGTGCCATGGCGACAATGTCAGGGAAGTATATTCAAAACACTTACTGTCAAACCCCTCGCAGTAGTAATCATACTAGTATTTGGTAGACTTTGGCATTAAAATTGGTTAGAGATTTAGAGATTTTCTCCAAGAAGGTTAAGAGTTGGAACACTTCCGTATTATCCTACATGTATATCTTTCTTCATTTGCTCTAATCATGGTAGCGTCAATTTTGAATTTTGGTAATGTTCTTTTCTTAATTCTGATAGCTTCTTTTTAGATCTGTCTTAATATTAGCTATTGTAACTTGCATATCAATTGTAACATGATTCATGCGGTATTTGAATATGTCTAAACTTTACGAATTAACTCAGGGCAATATCTTTAAAACAGCAACGAAAATATCTACAATAAATTCCGTTCGTTCATCAGGGAGATTGTTCATTAGGTAATGTTTTTATCGTGCTTCTGTGGTGCTGTTTGTCCGAATTTTCTTTTTTTCGTGAGAAAGTTCTGTTTTAATTTTTTTTTTCAAGAATTTGTAAGCCTTTTAAAGAGTGCAATTTCTGGATTCTGAATTCCAGTTTTTTGTTTGATTTTAATCATTCGTTGATAAAGTATTTCTGTCCCTTCAGCTACAAATCCATATTCTATAAAGCAAAAGATAATAAAAGAAAAGAGGGTATTTCGATTTTGTGGGAGAACATTTGAACAAATCAAAACCAATAACGTTCATGAAATGTTGTGCATGGTTTACTTAAACATTTGATAGACTTCTTTGTAGAGTTAGGCTTTAGTCTCAAACGTACATGTAGTTTAGAATTATGACTGATTCTGTTCGGCGTCTGAATGTATAATCAATAACGCTTGTATTTTTGAGTTAATAAATATAATAAATTCACAAGCATTCTTTTCTCTTGTCTTGTATATTTTGAGCTTTTTTAACTTTTTCTTGAAAATTCATTCATAACATCACTAGGCTGCACCATTGAAAATCAGGTCATGCACAGGGGGTATGTGTACATCATATGCTTTTTCTCTTTAAATAAACGGACATAATTGTGTACTTTACCCAATGAGCCTTTCCTTTGTAGAGTCTTCCTTTCATGTTTAGGGAGAATTATGTTGAATGAGGGATAACTTTGAAGCAAATTCGAGCATTTGCCAATATTTACCCGATCGAAAGGAGGGATGATTCGCTTTTACTCTTCATATAAAGATAATATATAAGAATATTAAGAATTGGATACAGAAGATTCTCAATAAATTACGTTTTTCGAAGATTTTGAACAATACATTTTCTGAATCTAAGTTATAATGTCGATTTGCTTCAAAATATCATAACATATTTCTTACAATGGACACCATGTCTGAAAAACGTCTAAAATAATAATACTTTTTTATCAAGGCTAAAGCGACGAAACTCGTCAGTCTTTCAAGACGTCATGCTCAACGTTCGCATGTGCATGTATCATCCAGCCCCTCTGATTGAGAAATTTCTGAGGATGACTCTGTGAATACGGGAGAAAATTATCGTGATTCTGCACACATACTGCCATTATTTCATGTTTACCTAGCAAACTCCTTCATGTCTTACAATGTGATAATTTCCAAATTAAAACTTCTTATCTTCTTAACATATTATTGCGAATCGGGCACAAAGTGCCACACATTTATGTCGATTGTCAGAGTTACTTTCTGAAAAAAAATCACATTTTTGTTGTTAAAAATTTGTCAAAAGTCAGGAGAACCTCTTATTTATTCTCGCGCATATTTTATGAAATATAATTTATCTTATTTACAAACAATAAAAATGCGAAAATAACTATGACATTAACTAGATATGCAAAACAATTGTAAGTTACTTATTTTTTCTGAATTCATGGTTGTGGAGTTTTTGGCGTTGTGCTGTGGGTGCTGCGACAGAGTGTTGTTCGATATTTCCCCATTTCTTTTATATTCATTGTCATAAAAATGCATTAAAAGCTTGTACATCCTAAACTGACGTAGTTGCCCACAAGGTCGACATTACTCAAATCAATTATTAGATCAAAGAGTCGGGAGACAGTAACTCTGAAACTTCACAGCAAATAAACAAAGAAACTAACAACGAACCAAGCGAACACTCCATTGCAAATTAATGAGAATGAAGCATTCTTTTCACAACATTTTCACACCTCGGTCATTTAAATCATTGGTGATACTATGCATTGCCTGGTGCACCGCATTTTGAAATCTTCCCCCCAGATGGCTGTACTCTGTCTGCATAATTGGATGCTTCTCTTGATAATTCCCTCTTATTATTTGTTGCAGTATGGAGCTGGCAAAACAATGCTCGCGACTAGGTGTTGTTAGTAAGCGAACGCTAGTGCCAGTGAGAAGCTGTCGAAAATCAATGGACCAATATATTTGAAAGCCTTATTATTTACTGGAAATTTTACAAAAATTATTGTCAACTACTTTTGAAATTCGGACCCATACAAGCAACAGAGTATATTACTTTGGGTATTTCGCAACCTGCATTTTATGGTGACATGATCAACAAAATTAGAAGGATCAAAGGTAGACAGAATTACTATCGAAAATGCGTCAGAATCATCAAACGCCTCTTATACCGTGGATATGATCCTAATGTCACCAGACGGACACTAGGCTTGGTACTTGACCAATCTACAGCCTTGTACCAGCGCATCCTTAATACTTGCACGCTGACTGACTGTGACGACGGGACTCCATGACGGGCCCTGTCCAAACCTCTTTAGAGAAGACAGGGCCCCGACCACCTGTCCTCTCTGAATGTCAGTCGGACTCCTCGGGTGATAACATACATTAGCTCGCTACAGCCGGCAGAGCACAGGTCGTATTACGCATGCCCTCTTTTTATATCAATTTACATATTCATCTGTGTTGCTTGGGCCCCTGCGTTTTGCGGTATTGTTTGTGTGTGGTCATCTGACAGTGAGGAGGTTGTTTTACACCACAATTGTACGTTCTTCGAGACCTCTGGGTAATCGGAATAGTGGGAGGGTTGTGCGCACGTAATCCAGGATAACCACACCGTCTGCTACTCACGAGGCAGATGGCCGTCCTAAGTCGGCACCGTTTACCCATTGGTCTCGTTGGTTTATGTGTAGTCATTTGTGTTTTATGTTTTTCTGTGATTTGACGTTCATTGTACTACTGCGTCTCTTTTTGTGCGTGTCATTTTTGTGTTTTACAGTGGATGTTTTGGGAGGTTGCTGTTGATGCTGCAACTAGGTGTTGTTGGATATCCCCTCCTTTCTTTTAGATACTTATAAAGTTAAAGTCATCACCTAAATGGTCCCTGAAATAATTTTTGCCACTTTTTATTTTTAAAATTTCGTCTCAGTGTCACTTTTTTTTATTCAATTGCGCCTTGGAATAGAGTCTACTGGAAATATGGACCCCTCGCTATTCACAGAATAAATATATGAAATGTCGAAATAAAACTAGAGACGCTTCACTGAACTATTTGTTCAATTAGGATTTTCGGATTAAACACCACTGATAAGGATTTATATGCCAAAACATGTACGTCAGGTACACAGTATTAAGGATTTTCTGTTGAGAAAGCTGCCCACCGGCAGCAGGTGCGGACACTACTTTTTTCTTACTAGCATCATGAGGAAATTGATTTGAAGTGCATCAGGGTGAATCTGGAAATTACAATGTGTCCAAATTCCAAAACTGCTGTCAGAAAATAACCCTCTATAGGCAGATATTTCTAAATACGATGCTCCAACCGATCATGTGACATATGGCAGTATTTGTAGCAAATGGTGTAGATATCTTCCTATCTATCAAGATATACAAAACATAGGAAGGGATCTCCAAAAACACCAGGTTGTAGCACCCACAGCAAAGCCCCAAACACCAAAAGCAAAAACAGAGGAGACACACACAGAAAAAAACACAAAAGGGACAAGAAATATCAAAGCACAACACAGATACATCAAACGCAAAGGACTACACATAAATCAACGATACCAATGGGCAACCGGTGCCGACTTAGGACAGTCATCTGCCACAAAATAGCACGCGCTGTGGTTATCCTGAATTTCGCACGGTCAACCCTACCACTTTTCCGATTATCCAGAGGTCTCGAAGAACGAACAGTTGTTGTGTAAAGCAATCTCCTTACTGTCAGATGACCGCAAAACGCAGGGTATTGAAATTTAAACGTCAGTTTTTAAGTTATAGTGATTTTGTTACCCCTTCCCCTTATTTTTACATTACCTAATGATGACGTTCTTGTGAAAAACGCGCCAGTGTCGCCGTTTCTTTTATGACGACATAATTGATCTAGAGCTTTCCGATGGGGCTTTTTATATTACTGTTCTGGAACCCCTTAAATTTAATGAAAAAAAGTGAATAGAACAATCTCCAGCCTCACCATTTGAAATCTGCCGGTTTTGTACCATAGTGAAAATTGAAATATGTGTTCATTCTTATTAGTCCCCTACCGGCAACGCCGAAGGGGACTCTTAGTTTCCTCTCGGTCTGTCTGTCCGTCTGTCCCTCCGTCTGTCCGTCTGTCCGAATATCAGTTTTCCGGACTTTTTTCTGCAACGGATAGAGATATTAAGATGAAATTTGATACACAGCTTGGTCTTGGACATAGCAAGTTCGACTTTCGTCACGCTTGACCTATTTTTCGAGGAGTTATGCCCCTTGATGACTTGGGAAATTCAGTTTTTGTCAGTTTCCGGACTTTTTTCTGCAACGGATGGAGATATTCAGATGAAATTTGATACACAGCTTGGCCTTGGATAGTTACAGAGCAAGTTTGACTTTCGTCACGCTTGACCCATTTTTCGAGGAGTTATGCCCCTTGATGACTTGGAAAATTCAGTTTTGTCAGTTTTCCTGACTTTTTTCTGCAACCAATGGAGATATTCAGATGGAATTTGATACACAGCTTGGTATTGGATAGTTACAGAGCAAGTTTGACTTTCGTCACGCTTGACCTATTTTTCGAGAAGTTATGCCCCTTTATGACTTGGAAAATTAAGTTTTTGTCAGTTTTCCGGACTTTTTTCTGCAACGGATGGAGAAATTCAGATGAAATTTGATACACAGCTTACAGTTACAGAGCAAGTTCAACTTTTGTCACGCTTAACCTATTTTTCGAGGAGTTATACCCCTTTATGATTTGGAAAATTCAGTTTTTGTCAGTTTTCCAGACTTTTCTCTGCAACAAATAGAGATATTCCGGTAAAATTTGATACTCAGCTTAGTCTTGGATAGTTACAGAGAAAGTTCAACTTTCGTTACGCTTGACCTCTTTTTCGAATCGATAAAGCAGATAAAACCTCCGAACTGAACTGCACAGACAGTAAGTTTGATTTAAACTCATATATGTTTAATTGAAGAGTAATTTATAGGCAGAGTTGCAGGACATAAATATATGCCGCCGGTAGGGGACTATATCGCTCAGCGATCATAACATTTTTTGTTGATATATTGCATATGGTGCACTTGAAACTTCAGCAGAACATATATTTCAATAGTGACAATTAGGATTCTTTTTCAGTTTCACCATTCACATTACCTTTAAAAGAAGGTAAAATTCTTATTATCTGATTGCTTGCCATCTGAAGCTTTCTATTACTTCCTAGGATTACATAATCTACCATTGTGATAATTTCTATGCAAAATAATTTAGATGCGAAATGTTTGTTAAAGAAGTCCTCCTCGGGATAAACATTTTTAAACCTTACATTAAGATACTGATATTTAGCGATAAGAAATAGTAACATGTATCCTCGTTTCGCGTGACTGTCTTCATGTTTATGTATTAAACACCTGAAATAGAATATTTAGTGAAATAGTGGCAAAATAAAAAAAAATGGAATTCAGGAAGTACAATTTTGTTTAGCTCCTTTAAAAGTAAGATCTATAAACATATACCGTCGTCTTGAAGTGGTACATTTCACTGTGATATTTATGTAAGAAGTACGAGATGTTTTTCGGATCTGTCATTCTGGTCTACCTTTTAATGTTCTCTTCTTTGTCAACAGAAAATGATAATATAAGATACATGAATATTGAAAACGACAATCAGGACATAATATTTGCGAACAATTTAGGGAGAAAAAGTCACTTGACATCGACACCATCAGAAGAATATGGAAATGGAACTAACTGTGGTAAGATGGGTTTTTTTATAAAGATGATTCATCAAAAATTAAAGATTGCTTATTTTAAAAGGTTCAAACATGCGACAGGCAACAGTTTCTATTTTCCTTTGTTCACAGATCCAAAAAATCCTAAAGCAGAATTTCACTGGAGTCCTTTTGTGGTAGACCGGTCCGATGCAATTACGATCTGGTTAGAAAACTTTGTTTTACGTAAGTTGATTAGAAAGTATGGGTAGTTATATGAAACTACATATAGGGAAATACATGTTTGGTTTTCTTCCTGTCCTTTTAGCCAAGTGGCAAACATTTTTGGATTACACAGTGTTGGTTAGATTCAACTTAGAATAAAAATTGGTTCGAAATTTTTTTTCAAGAAGGTAAAAAGTTGGAACACTTCTGTATTATTAGAAAAAGTTACAACTTTGCAATACTTTTCATGATAAAACTTTGAAAATTAGATTATGATTCTGGTGATGATTCGATAATTTCAATGCACCATATGCTTAAAAAACCAAAAATGTTTCACCAGTGATAATATAATTTCATTATGAAAGAATATTTTATTATTTTCAGTATTAGATACCTTGAATGATTTTCACATCTTAGTCACATGTAAAAAAAAAAACCAAACATGTCTATTGTGGTAAGTTGTAAGTCAGGTTGTATATTTGAATGCATTTTTTAACATAAATTTTTAACTATCAAGTTAATGTTGGATGTTGCATTAGACATTCTTAGATATCGTTACTTTTTATCATAATTATAGAGAATGGACCTCGTAAGTTATCTAATCCGCTCCCTGAGTGTGACATATTATATGCTGTCCACTCCAAATTTTAGCGTTCGCTTTTATTGCAAATAAAACATCCCTTCCCTAATTACCTAAGAATAATCGGACACCTGTTTTTACATTTACAGCGGTGTCAGTTGATCATGGAAGTGCACGTATAGAGTTATGGGTTCCAGAAAGAACAGACTCCCCAATATTGGCTGTTACATATCCATTTACGTGCAGTGAATATGTTCCTCCACCTTTAAAGTGCCCTTTACAAAAAGGACGTAAGTATTTCTATAGTATCAGTTGTAATTCTTCTCAGTATGACAAATATGGATAATGACCATATCCCTGAATACAGCACAAAATCGACAATTCAGAAAATCAGAAACCGAAGGCATACAAAATCAGGATAAAACATGAACCAAAGCAAATAAACAAAAACCTCCACCACATGAAAAGAAGCGAACTCCCGATATGGGAGTGAGACCAGGTGCCCAGGAAGAGTAAGCATCTCTTGCTTGCATGCAACACCTGCCGCTTCAATTCGGTAGAACTGTCACATCCGGTAACTTCCATTTTGGAAGACATAAAGTACATTCTACGTCATGGATTCTTATCAAAGTTTGAGAAATTTAAATGCATGAAATGATCACGTGTTGTATGAAATTAAATGTTATTAATTCCCATCAGATCTGAGATTATTTTATTAGAAAATTACCTTATCTAAATGACAAATGTCATAACAAAGCACTACATTTAAAAAAAAAAAGAAAAAAAAAAGCCTTGTTTAGTGTAGTTATTCCTAGCAGGCAGTATATTTCAATTGTCCATTACAGCATGGGCGTAAGTTTAATTGTAGTCATGTCCTGTCTCAGACGAATGTGCATTAAATCAAATTCGCATTAGAATTTAAAGTGATATTAGAACATCTGTGAAAATAGTATATAGCATTAGCTCTTTAAAAATGAAATTTTTCATCCTGTAACCACAGAAAAAAAATTCCTGGTTTTAGAGGAAATCGACATTTTTGTCGATTTACCCAATAAATTTTCGGGATCGACTGTATTCTTCGTGGGTCTCAGTAAATGACGTCACAAGTTGTACACGACAAAGTGATTGCCTGCACTAGCACATGTGTATACGCATGTGATTATCGTTTCAAGAATAAAACAATCAATATCTATAACATAGTTTTTTATTTATTGAGCAAAAAATAAATAAATAAATAAATGAAATAAATAAATAAATAAAGGGCGCACCATTTCTAAACATGCTCATGGCTGGCGATCACCTGTAGATTCAGGACAGAAGTTTGACATAATTCATATTCTGATTAAAAAAATAATCGTGCCGGCCAATATTTTTGATAGATTCTTAATCTACATATGGATTTATGGATCTAGCACTTGCCGAATATTAGATCGTGGTTTGCGGGGGTAACCTCCCCCCCCCCCCCCCCACACACACACACACGCACATTTGTCCGTTTTGAGTCGTTGAGAGAGAGACAGAGATCATCCAATCTTTTCTATCATCAATTGCCTTCTCATGAAAACGTATTTCAAAATGTTTTCAGATCAGTATAAATTTATTGCTTCGTTCTTTTATTATTATGTTATTCCATTAAAAACCGCTAACTGTGACCATAACTTAATGATTTAGAAAAAAAAAGAATAATGTGATTGTCGAATCGTTTTTCGTTGTTAATCCCTAAAATTGTGACCTTATATATTGATAGAATAAAATTTGATCCTTATTTTAATCAAAATAGATTCCGTGACATCGACTTGGAGCCTCAGAATAATATTAAAATTTACTGAGTGTTTTACCCACTGGGGAGCTCGTGAAATAAGGTCTACCCTATATCCCTTGCAGGGAATGCAGGTGAATTTTGAAATAATTATTTATGAAGATGAAAATATATGTAAAAATAAATTAATAACATTTTGTTTTTGTCATTATAATCCTCACCCCCTTCCTACGCTTCTCCGAAAGATTGTTTCAATATTCACTGTGATCCGCCCTCCCTATTTTAGATTCCTGAATCCGTCTATGCCAAACTGAGATATCTCCATCTGTCATTTGTCATTTAAGTGAATGTATATGACAATATGAATATAGGTAATACTATGATGTACACTAAGCTCAATAAAAGGATGGGCAGGGGGCCTCCCGGTCTGAAACTCCAGTCGCACGCATTCCAAGTTACCCCCCCCCCTTTCTGCGTTTGAAACAGGTCGGGCTGTATATTCAACCATAGTTTCAAATCGTGCGTGTTTAGAACAAATAGTAAAATAGGACAGACAGAAAATATGATGTGACATCATGCATTGGCGGATCTAGCGAGGTGGATAGGGGGTTGCAACCCCCCCTTTGGTCCGACCAAAAAATAAAAAACGAAGAGAGAGAGAGCTTATATTAAAAACTTAATCTCTGTCCTTCTTACTTTTAAAACAAGCTTTCAACACCGAGGTGTACAACATTTGTGACCTGAAGTCTGAATATTAAAATGTTGAATATTATAATCTTTGCTCCGATGAGTGTTTAGTTATAAATAGGAAATTGTGTTTACTTCACATGGGCGTAGGAGAAAGGGGGCAGCGGGAGCACATCCCCCCCACTTCGAAAAAAAGGGGGGGGGGGCACAACGATGTTTGTGCCAAGCCCCCCCCCCCCCTTTTCAATCACAAAATTTTATGATTTTAACATTGTTTAAAATAGCAACATTTTGTGCCATAAATCTACAATTTTTTGTTAATTTTTCAAGATTTTTCTTTGGCTCGCTACCGCTCGCCAGTTCTTTATAGACTTTCTGAATAATTTAGCTGTTCTGATCCATCCTTTATACATATTACTTTATCAACGTACATGAAGACATTTAACTCAAACTATATAGAATATTATTACATGTACTTGTTAATGATATAGGGTATAGAAAGTATTTTCTGATAAGTCAATATTTTGCTAAAATTGCCTGGCTCGCTACCGCTCGCCAGACATTTCTTCATGTACTTAGAATTTAGAATTGCGCCAGAAATATTAAAATTTGTGCGTGAAACCCCATATTTTAAAATTCTCTCCCCCCTTTTAAAGATAATAAAACAAATATAGATTATCTTTGTGTAGTCAATAATTAATGCACCCTTTAAGGTATTATTGCAAAACAGAAGCTTTTGATAGTATGCATTCAACATCCCCCCTTTCAAAATCTTCAAACCCCCCCCCCTTTGAAAAATTCCTAGATCCGCCTATGATCATGTGTGAAATCGTCCATCTCAAGACCCTTTCCCCATCCCCCCCCCTTTTTTTTCCTCACGGACAGATGCTTGGTCGCATGAAAATTACTAACATTAAACATTTGCATATTAATACTCGACATGATCAAGAAATTATCAAAAGATGTGAAACTGAGCAAATTGAATGCGAACTCAGCTTCAATACCTCAACGGTACATTGCATTGTTTACACTACTTTCGTCTTTCATGTACAACTTTCTACGTCATAAGTCTCTCCATCATATTTACCGGAAGTGATCATTTATAGAATCAGGGTTTCTGTAAATGGCTAAAAATAGCAACTTCAAAACTGATTTACGTATATGTGCGGTAAGAGCTGAAAACTATTTTTGGCATATTATGGTTTATTTTTAGGGAAAGTTTTAGGTAAAAGTATTATCTCATATGTTCTAATATCACTTTAAGCTGGATTTTTCAGTCACACGACAAATTCTATTACGAATTAGATTAAATAACATTAATGTCATTTTTTGAAAAAAAAACAGAAAGAGGTGAAATTCATTGTTCATCATTGTATATTGTTTTTCTTATATATCTGTACATGTTTCTTTTATTCTTTCGGTTCCTTAGTTTAGATAATCGAAGAACAGAAATACTGATATTGTCCATGCTGTAAATTTATCAGGTTTTAAATGATGCTATTCAATTTAAAGACGTTTAACATTAAGGAGGTTCAGGACAACCAGACTTAAATGAAGATCCTATCCTTTAATTTTCCTAAAAATTATAAATGTTTATAATTGAAACATACTTTTTCTGCATGCAAAGTTTCATCAAGTTTTCACCGTAGGTTTTGAAGCTACGAACGTACATATTTGCTCATTAAAAGCCCCAAAACGGACCCTAAATGTGACGTTAATATTAACACACTTCAGGGAATATGATGCTACAGGACCCACATTTTAGAAATTTCAAGAAATTTTGATAACAGAAATTTAGAATGCGTTGATGAAACGATAACCCGAAATTGATCGAACTTGGCTACATGTGCTCTCGGGGACTCCTGGTCCACCAGCAGTGACACTCACCAAGTGGTATAAATGTAAACGTCTTCAAATTGAATGAAAGGAGGGGATCTCCAACAACACTAGGTTGCAGCACCCACAGCAAAATCCCAAAACACCCATGCAAAAAACACAGAACAGATACCCACAGAAAGAGACGCAAAAGGGACAAGGAACACCAACTCACAACATAGAAACATAAAAGACTACACATAAACCGACGAGACCAATGGGCAACCGGTGCCGACTTAGGACGGCCATCTGCCAAGTAAATAGCAGACGGTGTGGTTATCCTGGATTACGTGCGCACAACCCTCTCACTTCTCCAGTTACCTAGAGGTCTCGAAGAACGTACAAATGTGGTGTAAAACAACCTCCTCACTGAATAGCATCATTTAAGAACAGATAAATTGGCAACGTGGACCAGACATGTACGTTTCGGGTACTTAACCCTCCTCAGTGATCCTAAAATCTAAACAATGTAATCTGCCAAAAAAGTATGAAAGTTACTATGTCGAAAAAGCGTACCGAAAGACGTAGCAGGATGGATGGGATATGATGCTACAGGACCCACATTTTAGAAATTTCAAGAAATTTTGATAACAGAAATTTAGAATGCGTTGATGAAACGATCAACCGAAATCTTCTGTAGAGGTAGAATATTAACAAGTTCTGTATTTTTCATTTAGATATGATGTGGCCAATCGGATATGTATAGAATCATAAATCATCACTAAGAATTTTTAAAAGAAATTGTCATAAGGAGATAAATTTATGTCTATTTACAGAACATCTTTGAGTTGTTGATTTTTAGTAATAAAGTTTGTTAATCTGAAACCCTATCATTTATTTTTAAAAAACTTGATATAATCTTCTTCATACGTCAAGTCAAACACCGATTTTCCTATTGATATTTGACCGTCGGTTTTTAACTTAGTGTGATTTTGTTACCCCCTCCCCCTTATTTTTACGTTATCTAATGCTAACGCCGTTTCTATTATTACGTCATAATTGATATAGAGCTTTTCGATGGTGTTCTTTCGGATACTGTTCTGGACCCCCTTTAGGTGGTAGTCTCACCATACCCCAATTACTTTCCTACATTGAGTTTTACTTCATAATTGCAATATTTATTAACTATGATGTCATGCATATCTTGCAAAATTTGAAAGAGATCGAACCAATCGTTTTGCGTTGGTCGTAATTCACAATCTCCAAATTTTGTCCCCCTTTCAATGCAGAAAATGGCGACTGCGTCACGAAATTTTCTTTGAGATATACGATGAGCCTGCAAATTTATTAATTATCAGCTTTGCAATTCAAAGGTAATACATGCATTCAATTTTAGTAAAATGTTGATGTTTTAACTTCACCATTCTTATTTTAGAAGCGATTTAAAAAAAAAATAATTATAAACATGTATGTTCCAAATAATAATCCAAAATTCGCGAATTACCTCAGCTGTATCTATCCTTCGGAGCTTAAAGTCAAAGAAACTACAGAGACAAATAATAAAGCATCCTATTTGGACATGCTGTTGTCCTACGACACTGATGGTCACATGAATACCTCACTCTATGACAAACGTGACGACTTCAATTTCAGCATTACAAACTTTTCTTTTCTGAGTAGCAACATCCCTTCAACGCCTGCTTATGATAGGTTCATATCTCAGTTGATACTCATTATCCATATTTGTCACGCTATGCCAGAACAAGTACCAAATTTACGGATATTGTTCTGAGAGCTAGGCGTCTTTCAGCTTCTCAGTCAGGGATATGTTTGAGAGGTTCTACGGTCGATATTGGGAACTCATCATACACTATGATGTCCCACTCTCCAGAATGGTGGATGATATTCTGTCATAGAATCATTTGAACCATCCAACCAAAGATTGTACTCTATGTCTTCCGAAATGGAAGTAACCAAATGTGACAGTTCTACCGAATTGAAGCGGTGGGTGTTGCATGCAAGCAGGAGATGCTTACTCTTCATGGACACCTGGTCTCAATCTCATAACGGGAATTCGCTTCTTTTCGTATGGTGGAGGTTTTTGTTTGTTTGCCTTGGTTCCTGTTTTATCCTGTTTATGTATACCTTCGGTTTCTGATTTTCTGAATTTATCAATTTTTTGCTGTATACAGGGATATGGTCATTATCCATATTGGTCATTTCATACTCTTTGGCCGTATTACATTGTTATGTTATCATTATTTTCATACTCTTTGGCCATATTACATTGCTTAGATTGAGGATCACTGACAAGGGTTTAGTATCCGAAACGTGCGTGTCTGGTCCATGCTGCTAATTTATCTGTTCTTAAATGATGCTATTGAATTTGAAGATTTTTAACCCGTACTTGTCTGAAGTTCCAAAAATTGTCACATTTAAAATCCCCCCTGGCTTGACGGTAAATTTTCCCCTGGCTTGACGGTGATGTTCCAAGACTACCTTTATATGCCATTTACATATCACCACTCATCCGCTACGCTAGAGCATGTACTGATGTTTTGGATTTTCTCAGTAGAAATTTACAAATTACCAAGGAACTTTTAGGTCAAGGTTTCCGCTTTCATAAATTAGGAAGATTTTCTGGTAATTTTACAAAAATTACCATCAACGTCTTCCAAAACTCTGATCTATACACGCAACAGAGTACATGACTTTGGGTATATCACAACCTGCTTTTTATGTTGATAGGATAAAGAAAATTAGAAGGATCAAAGTTAGACAGCATAACCATCGAAAATGCGTCAGAATCATCAAACGCATTTTAAACTGTGCATATGAACCTAATGTCACCAGACGGACTCTGGGTTTGGTATTTGACCAATCTACAGTCTTGTACCAGCGCATTCTTGAGATTTGCACTCTGACTGACTGTGACGACGGGACTCCATGACGGGCCCTGTCCAAACCTTTTTAGAGAAGAGATGACTCAGTTGATATTCCGATTAAACACGGAATGCAACCGATAAAAAAAGACGGAAAAATAAAAAAAGAAGGAAAAATAGGATGGACTGTCGAATTCGCGGGTAAAGTTGTAGTCCAGTTGTTTAGAACCGAACCCTCCTCATCCGATCCTGGACCTCTCCTTTTGAAATTCATACAATTTTTTTTTATTTTCCCGATGTTTTAAAATAAAAAGTCCAAGATTGCAGAGTTGGACATCTTAACCTCTTTCTACGATACATTCTTTTCTTCTAGATGAATTTCTTATCAAACGACGGTATCTGATAAAGCTAAATGTACTCTGTTGACACTAATCACGCTAAAAAAAATAGAAGTAATCATGGTCATAATTATCTTATAACATCAGATTTCTTTCGACATTTACGGAGTGAAACATGCCATAGGCCAAAGGATTTGAGTAGATACTGCAATTATCAAAAGAATTAAGAAATATTTGAATCTCGGAAACATATTTAATCTATAAGTAATGCTAAATTTCAGGAGATAAAACAGAGAAAATGAAATGCATACTTATGAAAAAATAATAATGATATATCGAGCAACCATAAAAAAAGTCCCGTTTACCTTCGTGCACCGCTCGGGAAATTCCCCTTTTATGACGTCATGATTAAGTCATGCAGATGCTTGTCGTGAAAACAAACGATGGTAACATTACGCCAGACAACAAACGTTCGCGAGATCACTTTTGAGTTACGTCCCTTACCCTGAGCCTACCATCTTAAATGTATAAAGAGCATACATTGTGATTCTCTAAATGACCTAAAATAGATCACGATTTTATCAAAAAAAAAAAGAAAAAGAAAATGATCACCTATAATAAAAATCGTTTACATTTTTGATATTACATCAGATATGATTTCAAATTATTGTCCTTTTTTATCATTTTTTTTCAGTGCCTTTTCCTAATAAACCATATGTCTTTCCGGATATAATCAACTGGCCTCCTGTGAGTATATTTCATTGTTGTAAAAGAATGGAAGGGATCTCTAACGGGACTCGGCGAAGAACAAACAAAACAAAATCGAAACATAGAAACAGTGTGCCAAAAATACACACACACAAATGAGTTAAAGAAGATCCTGACGACAATCTCAACAGCACTCACAATAGAGCACCATATTGAGCATCGACGGACCCCTAGCAAGCCAGAGGTGGGATCAGGTGCCTGGGAGGAGTAAGCATCCACAAGCATCTTCTCCAGACAATTTTACGTAATACCTTACTCCCCTTTGTCGGATGTCATACACAAAACTGCGTCTCCGGTGAGTTTCTTTCGGAGACTTCTCAGGCCAAAACTTCGAACAAATTAATGGCAATTCAAGTGGAATTTAATGTGCCTGGTTGATTTCACTCTCAAATTGCTTGTACTAGTATATTAAAGTATAATGAAATATAGACTCTGATCTTGATGTAAATAGTCTCCGTGCGAAACTCACCCCAGACGCAGTTTTGTGTATGAAATCCGACAAGGGGGAGGAATGTATTACGTAAAATTGTCTCGGGAAGATGACACACAAGCAGCAACACATAATCCAACGAGTACAATGAACAATCGGTGTAAACATATGACGACTATCTGCCACGTAAGCAGCAAATGATGTAGTTATCTTTTCAAGCATATGACGACTATCTGCTACGTAAGCAGCAAATGGTGTAGTATCGTTGCAAACATAGGACGAATATCTGCTACGTAAGCAGCTAATGGTGTAGTTATCGTTGCAAACATAGGACGAATATCTGCTACGTAAGCAGCAAATGGTGTAATTATTGGTGCAAACATACATTGTAGGACGAATATCTGCTACGTAAGCAGCAAATGGTGTAATTATTGGTGCAAACATAAGACGACTATCTGCTACGTAAGTAGCAAATGGTGTAGTTATCCGGCCAACCCTCTCACTTGTCTGATTACAGAGCGGTCTCGAAGAACGCACAATTGTTATGTATAATAGCTCCCTCACCGTTAGATAACACCACAAACAAGACGGCAAGAACACTGGGGCCCAAATGAGATAGAGAAGATCCTGACGACTGTCTCAACAGCATCAAAAGGAATGTGAATGATCTCCAGCATGACCCCCCTGCACTCACCCAGTGAGACAAACCCACAAGAAAGTGGCATATATATGACATCATACAAAACTACAAATCGCAAAAAGACACAACAATATTCACTAAAACATCATTGAGCATCGACGGACCACTAGCAGGCTAGAGGTGGGACCAGGTGCCCGGGGGAGTAAACATCCCCTGAATGGCTAGCCGCACCCGCCGTCGATGTTCACACATGAAAATAAAAACAATATCTACAAAACATGCACTGTATGAGTAAAAAAAAAAACAGTTGATTTCTTTTCAAACACAAATGTTTATGAATATTCGCCCCAGTAAAGTACACAGAATGGAAAACAATGTATGTTTAAGAATAAACTTCATCCTTTGGATATTTTAGCGTTCATTGCAAAATGCAAATTTACAATTAACGCTTATATATTCGTCTTCTTTTTCAGGCAAATTTCAAACTAAAACTGCTTGTGACAAACGAAAGGAAGGAAACAGTTCTCTGCTTTGAGCTTTTGTTGCACGTCAAAGATATTGAATGGTAGATCTACACAATGTTCCTTCTCATTGACGCTTTTTGTGATTGCTCGAAATTCAAATCATATTCGAACGAACTGAAATGCCTGAAATGCAATATATTTGTGCACAGGTTAAATAATCTGCATTTTAATACAAGAGTGAAAGGCTTTTAAGAAAGAAAATTATTGAATTTATTTTATATTTTGTTTTGATTGAAACTTAGTTTCCTTGACTTATTATACATGAGTTTAAGAAGATCCTGACGATAATCTCAGCAGCATTCACAATAGAGAGCAACATTGAGCATCGATGGATGTATACTGGCTGCATATATGAATTTTACATGTAACGATTTTTAAGACGACCTTTGAGTTTTTGTATTATGACAATTTCAATTTTTTTTAAATAAAGAGCATATTTGTCATCATTGAATGTTTGCTATATCCACATTTTGTATACTATAGTCTTGAAGATAACAAAATATCATAATTTACGTGTCTACATGTATGTGCCAACATACAATGTACATGTATTCAAAAATTGTCACTTGCAAATATATGAATTAATTTGTACATTTGAAGGATACAAAAAAATATTTATTTTTGTGCTATAAATCTTAGATTTTTAATAAAGAAAAACGAGGTACTTTAAAGACACCGATGTGAAGAAGAGCTTGTTTAGAGCAAGCCTGCTTGTGTAAGGGAGCAACCATTTGATTTTTATTGGGGGACAGGAAGACTTTGCAAAACAAGATTTCCGGATCGAAATTTTAGGGGTTGATTTTCCGGCCCCTAGGGACGGCAAAAAAGTATCCGGATCATGAAATTGCCCCCTCCCCCTCTTAAGTCCTTTCCACATGCCCGGTAAACACCTTTTCGTATGTCATAAACTATGTACAAATAAAAACAAAACAAACTTTATTCAAAAGAACGAAATCACATTAGCACCATATAGCCTGTCAGTATATATTAATGAATAACTAAAGGTATCATTCCAGAAATTAAAAAGAAGTGATCTGCCAGCAAGAGATGCCTTAATATTCTCTTCCTTGGCACCTGATCTCACTCCGTGTTTGATATTTAATATAGCCGAAAAATCACGCTGAACGATTTAACTTTAAGAGTAATTTTCAACATTGGAGAATCAAAAAATAAAAATCAAATGGTTGCTCCCTAATGTATCCAAACGCATGAAATTTTAGTGTGCGTCTTTGTTGTGTCTTTTGCTGAGGTCGTAATAATCGTAAAAGATCGATCCCAATACTCATCATTTTGGCGATTGGTAGAGTACATATTCTTATTATGAATGTCAATAAACATTTTACATTTGTTTTCCTTTCTTTTTTTTTTCGGTTTTCAGTTAAAGCAGACATAACCGAAACAAATTATGAAAGAAAAAAATACTCTTAAAGTAAATACTATGAAATAACAAATTTGGATAATGACCATATCCCTGTATACAGCACAAAATCGATAATTCAGAAAATCAGAAACCGAAGACATACAAAATCAGGAACAAAAGCAAACAAACAAAATCCTCCACCATATGAAAAGGCGCGAACACCCGCTATGGGATTGAGACCAGGTGCCAAGGAAGAGTAAGCATCTCCTGCTTGCATGCAACACCCGCCGCTTCAATTCGGCAGAATTGTCACATCTGGCCACTTCCATTTCGGAAGACATGGAGTACAATCTTTAGTTGGATGGTTCAAATGGTCTATGACAGAATATCATCCAGAATATCAAAATCATACGCAAACAAGAAAATGCTCTAAACGTCAAACACAAAAAGAAATTCTTCTTTTCAGTGTTGCAATTCTTTCAGTCAAGCCATTTATTTTACATATCCTGTACGTTTTTATGAAAGTTTCATTGGTAGACTCACATGATGTCAAAATCCCACAATTTTATCTGTTTTATATCTATTATAACTTGGTCATGGTAATAACATTTTGATTAGTTTAAAGAGCAATAGGGAAGTGGATCTGAAATTTTAAAGTTTGAAGTGCAATATGCATTTATAGAATTAATCCTATCTGTTTGGCGCAGGAAGATCTGAATAATCATGAGACAGATGGTAAGTGTATTATGTATTTTTCCGTTATTGAATTCATGTTCATTTAAATAACATCGTAACATTATTATATCCCGCTCAACAAAGTTGTGAGGGTATACTGGATTCATCATACCGGAGAAGTAACAATCGAACTTCATGAGTTGAAGAAGATCCTGACGATAATCTCAACAACACTTACAATAGAGCACCAAAAGCATCGACGGACCCATAGCAAGCTAGAGGCGGGGCCAGTGCCCAGTTTCACAAATAATGTTACGAAAATGTTAAGGAATTTTCGTAACTTTCGTCCTGCGCTAAAAGGCTCAAATTGTTTTCTAGTCAGAATGTATACTGTTTTTCAATATCATCTATTCATGCTAAATATAAATTCAAAATCAAATCTTCTCAAATTTAAGTAAGATAGTTGAACTGAACAATCAAAAGTTACGAAAATTCTTGAATTTGGTCATAAGATATTTTTGTGAAAAATGGCTGCAGGTGCCAGGGATGAGTAAGCATCCTCTGTTTGGCTAGCCGAACCCCCCCCCCCCCCTCCATCGATTTTCACGCACGAAAATGAAAACAATATCCAAAATATATGCACTGCCTGAGGTTATGCACATATAGAAAGTGCTATGGCGGTCATTTCAGGGAAATATATTCAAAACACTTACTGTCAAACGCCTCGCGGTGAACTTTTTTTCGAGCTCTACACGGCACGGTGACACAAATGAGTTAAAGAAGATCCTGACGATAATCTCAACAACACTCACAATAGAGCACCATATTGAGCATCAACGGATCCCTAGGAAACTAGAGGTGGGACCAAGTGTCTTGGAGAAGTAAGCGTCCCCTGTTGGCTAGCCGCATCCGCCATCGATGTTCACGCACGAAAATGAAAACAATATCCAAAATATATACACTGTCTGATGTTATGCCTATATAGAAAGTGCTATGGCGACCATGTCAGGGAAAAATATTTAAAACAATTATTGTCAAACCCCTCGCGGGGACATTTTTATCGCGCTTCGAGCTTCACACGGCAAAGGGCATTAGTGTGACACAAATAAGTTAGCGAAGAGCCTTACAATAATCTCAACAGCGTGAGTCAAAGATAATTAATTCACACGAATGGACATATCATACAATTCAAGACGTCGAACCATATAATTTAAATCAGATGTATTCAATAACTGGCTACAACGCTTCTTGTAAGCGAGAAATTTACGCATTTCTCGAAAATGGATATTAAATCTGTGCTATTATCAGAAAGAATTTTGACAATTATTTTAGAAATAATGACATCCATGTTCGATCAATTTCGGTTGGTAAGTTCTTCAAACGCCCTCCAAAATTTCTGAAACCTGGGTCCTGTAGCATTATATCCAAGCCATCTTGCTACGTCTTTTGGTATATTTTGGACATAATTTTACAGATTTTGGCCATATCCCAATGTTTATATTTACGATCATGGACGAGGGTTATGTACCCGAAACGAGCATGTCTGGTCCATGCTGTAAATTTATCTGCTTTAAAATAATGCTTATGAATTTGAAGACATTAATGCCCTGTTTACATGACGGATTTAATGCGCATTAAATCGAATTTAATGCGCATTAGATTTTAGCTGCGTTCACACGGTGAATCTAATGCGCATTAGTTTAATTCGCATTAGATTTAATGCGCATTAGATTTTGCCGTGTGAACGCAAATCGAATCTAATTCGCATTAAATCTGGCGCATGCGTATATGATTTACTAGAATTCTTAACTACATTTCCATCATAACTTGGCACTTTTATTCACCCCTCGACCTCGAAACATAGAATAAGAGATAAAAATACTTTATTTCATTCAAAATGAACACTCAAAGTACCGCGTCTCTTTACTTACGTAGAGTGACATTATATTATGACGTCACAGTCATTTTATCTCATAATGACGTCATGCAATGCATGCCCAACTTACGAAGAGGTAAATTATTATTAGCAAAACAATAAACAAGCATTCATTCGACCTTTTTACTATCTAAATGATACGACTCTCAGTACAAATGTTCCAAAATCTAATGCGCATTAGAATGCGTCGTGTGAACGCAATGCGAATCTAATTCGCATTAGAATAAAGCGCACCAAATCTTATACGTATTAGATTTAATGCGCACTCGTGTGAACAGGGCATGAATATCCATATTTCAATAGGATAATATACACGACATAACATACACGCAAATCAAAGTGTTAAATTGACCTTTGATTCTTGATGGGTTTTCCTCTCGCGATTGGACATCAGTTTGGTGCTCTATTGTGAGTGATGTTGAGATTATCGTCAGGATCTTCTTTTACTCATTTGTGTATTGTTTTTCTTCACACCAGTACAATTACAACGGATCTTACAATGTAAACGTCTTCATATTGAATAGCATCATTTAAGAACAGGTAAATTGGCAACATGGACCAGACATGCACGTTTCGGGTACTAAACCCTCGTCAGTGATCCTCAAATCTAAACAATGTAATAAGCCAAAAAAGTGTGAAAGTTACTATGTCGAAAAAGCGTACCGAAAGACGTAGCAGAATGGGTGGGATATGATGCTACAGGACCCACGTTTTAGAAATTTCAAGAAATTTTGATGACAGAAATTTTAGAATGCGTTGAAGAAACGATCAACCGAAATTGATCGAACTTGGCAACATGTGCCCTCGGGGACTCCTGGTCCACCAGCAGTGACACTCACCAAGTGGTATAAATGTAAACGTCTTCATATTGAATAGCATCATTTAAGAACAGGTAAATTGGCAACATGGACCAGACATGCACGTTTCGGGTACTAAACCCTCGTCAGTGATCCTCAAATCTAAACAATGTAATAAGCCAAAAAAGTGTGAAAGTTACTATGTCGAAAAAGCGTACCGAAAGACGTAGCAGAATGGGTGGGATATGATGCTACAGGACCCACGTTTTAGAAATTTCAAGAAATTTTGATGACAGAAATTTTAGAATGCGTTGAAGAAACGATCAACCGAAATTGATCGAACTTGGCAACATGTGCCCTCGGGGACTCCTGGTCCACCAGCAGTGACACTCACCAAGTGGTATAAATGTAAACGTCTTCATATTGAATAGCATCATTTAAGAACAGGTAAATTGGCAACATGGACCAGACATGCACGTTTCGGGTACTAAACCCTCGTCAGTGATCCTCAAATCTAAACAATGTAATAAGCCAAAAAAGTGTGAAAGTTACTATGTCGAAAAAGCGTACCGAAAGACGTAGCAGAATGGGTGGGATATGATGCTACAGGACCCACGTTTTAGAAATTTCAAGAAATTTTGATGACAGAAATTTTAGAATGCGTTGAAGAAACGATCAACCGAAATTGATCGAACTTGGCAACATGTGCCCTCGGGGACTCCTGGTCCACCAGCAGTGACACTCACCAAGTGGTATAAATGTAAACGTCTTCATATTGAATAGCATCATTTAAGAACAGGTAAATTGGCAACATGGACCAGACATGCACGTTTCGGGTACTAAACCCTCGTCAGTGATCCTCAAATCTAAACAATGTAATAAGCCAAAAAAGTGTGAAAGTTACTATGTCGAAAAAGCGTACCGAAAGACGTAGCAGAATGGGTGGGATATGATGCTACAGGACCCACGTTTTAGAAATTTCAAGAAATTTTGATGACAGAAATTTTAGAATGCGTTGAAGAAACGATCAACCGAAATTGATCGAACTTGGCAACATGTGCCCTCGGGGACTCCTGGTCCACCAGCAGTGACACTCACCAAGTGGTATAAATGTAAACGTCTTCATATTGAATAGCATCATTTAAGAACAGGTAAATTGGCAACATGGACCAGACATGCACGTTTCGGGTACTAAACCCTCGTCAGTGATCCTCAAATCTAAACAATGTAATAAGCCAAAAAAGTGTGAAAGTTACTATGTCGAAAAAGCGTACCGAAAGACGTAGCAGAATGGGTGGGATATGATGCTACAGGACCCACGTTTTAGAAATTTCAAGAAATTTTGATGACAGAAATTTTAGAATGCGTTGAAGAAACGATCAACCGAAATTGATCGAACTTGGCAACATGTGCCCTCGGGGACTCCTGGTCCACCAGCAGTGACACTCACCAAGTGGTATAAATGTAAACGTCTTCATATTGAATAGCATCATTTAAGAACAGGTAAATTGGCAACATGGACCAGACATGCACGTTTCGGGTACTAAACCCTCGTCAGTGATCCTCAAATCTAAACAATGTAATAAGCCAAAAAAGTGTGAAAGTTACTATGTCGAAAAAGCGTACCGAAAGACGTAGCAGAATGGGTGGGATATGATGCTACAGGACCCACGTTTTAGAAATTTCAAGAACTTTTGATGACAGAAATTTTAAAATGCGTTGAAGAAACGATCAACCGAAATTGATCGAACTTGGCAACATGTGCCCTCGGGGACTCCTGGTCCACCGATTAAAACCTACTCGTCATACAATAATCCATCCACATCAAAGTGGGGATAGACAGGCATGCGTACAAACAGAAATCGCCGCACGCTGATGCATCCATCAAAAGGCATTATATGAAAACAATTGTATGTCATAGTGTATGCCAAATGTTTTGTGCTTCATTAAGCACCTTTATAAATTTCTTTGTTGAAGTCACTCTGAAAATTTTTACAGCTTCAATTTACGGCAAATATATTCAAAGCATATATAGGCCTTTTTTATATGAAGCGTCGATATTGCAATTTAGATTATTTGGAAAAAATCATGAGAGGGCTACTTTATTCTTATCTTTTTCCAGCAGGAACATTATCAGCTTCTGATTAACTTCATTCGTATTGTTGGAGGATTGATTATATGTAAATCATATCCTATGAACTACGAAGACGACAAACGGGACTTTATTTTTCAAATCGGTACCAAAAATCACAATGGCTTTCCAAAATCGTCTGTTGAACGAAACTCGGGCAGATGTCCTATACCACATACATACGGGGATTGTGGTAGAGGCGAAAGTTGTGGCAAAGGTAAGACTCATCATTTTTTTAAAATATCTTTAGATCAAGTTACGTCTTTTTCAATGCTTCAAAACTATAAAAACAAATATGGACAAAACAAGTTCCCTATTAAGAAGTACAAAATCGTTCATCGAAAAATCAAGGGAAAACAAAACCAATATGAAAACCAGAACTAAGGCAAAGGAACCGAAACCGAGTTGCTGGACTTTGTAAACCCAACGTATAATAATAGAATTCGCTTGATCAGATCATTTGATTTTTTAACACTTTACATTCCATTCCCCATCAACAATTTAAAAATTGCAATCTTAATCTATGAATAAAAACGACAATTTAAGGTAAAATCTATTGAATATTTTTAAGGAGAAAAAGTTAGATTTCATGCATATAAACACATAAGAGGGAAGAGGACGTGATATTTTATAATCGATGACAAATTGTATTGCAGTCTAAAGGGCAAGACATGTCCCCAACTTCTTGACGACACTTTTGTGAACTCAAAAGGCTCTGAATCTATCCATTTTCTAGTAGAGCTACGGAAAATGTGGACCATAATAGCAGTTGAACAGCCTATTTTGATTACTGTACCTATTACATTGTTTAGGTTGAGGATCACTGACGAGGGTTTATTACCCAAAACGTGCATGTCTGGTCCATGCTGTAAATGTATCTGCCCTAAAATGATGCTAATGAATTTGAAGACATTAAACTAATGTACCTAATAAGAGAGGTACCTCGTGATGATTTATCAGAGTCTTTAGGTTTGGTAATTTTTACTAGATTAGCTAAATTTGAAAGGAGGGGAATAACTGTACACCTGACTATTCCATATGATATGAATATTGTGCTCAACGTCTTGCCGATTTTTTTTCTTTACTCATATGTAGACGAGTTTGTTTAGTCTTTGCTCTCTCATAGAAAAAAAACACCTAGCACTCGAATTCAGCATATTGATGACGTACTCTCAATTTCATGTACTGTAATAACACAAATTTATCAAATAACCCTAACACAATCTATTCGTGTGAAGAGCAGGTAAGAGAAAACACTGAAAGCTTAACCTCTGTCTCATATTTAGCTCTCCAATGTTATCTTTTAACCACAATTGTCACCTGAGTTCTTCAATATATGACAAATAAGACGACCGCACCTTAAAAGTAACAAAGGACTATATATTTTTTATATAGTAAAGTGGCCCCCTTTCATGGCAAAATGAATTTATTCTAAAATGTAGGCTACTAATGAAATGATGCATATTCTTAAATTTCATTTCTGACTTTCATAGAATTTGGGCTTCAAAAATGGTATAAACGTCATTTTGGGGCTCATTTTCGACAAACTTCTAATAAATCAGTATCGAGTGGGCTTCTGAACAACTTTTATATTTTGATATGTTGTTACTTTGGTACGTCTCTAAGTGCATGCAAAAGGAAAAAGTTGTTCACGATCCCGATCGATGTTATCTTAATGAAAATAATCAAGAATTAATCTTATTTTTCGTAAAAATTCACAAAATCACCGGTTTTCATGATATTTATGCAAATTTACAATGTCTTGCAAATCGAGGAGTAGTATTTGTGGCTAGATTTATCAAAATGTAGATAAGAAACTTTCTAAAAAAGAAAACAAAATTTAATTTTGGAGAAGTCGAGTTTAGGGTGCCACTTTACTATATGAATCATACATACTCCTTTCCCATTCCTAAGTAGCTGTATTCATATTACAATAGTCCATTTTCCAGAAAATATCTATGACCGTTTTAAACCTTGATTTTATATGTACAGACACCAGACATCACATCATTTGGCAAAATTTTCAATTGTGACGTCAAATCTGATCGCACTGTCTTGAAGCATCTTGATCCGTTGTCATGCTTTCTATTGTGACGTCACAATGAAAATATCGCCAAATTTTGTGATGTCTGGTGTCTGTCCGCCTTATGAATCTATTGGAAAATCAGCTACTGATACTCTATTCCAGAGCAAGCTTTAACTACAATGACTTCGTTCTGATGTGTCTGCCTAGCTTCTTATTCAGTTATCAGTTATTTTTCTCATTTATCAGGTAACTCGACACCCGTGGAAATTTGGTGGTATCCTAAAATAATCGACCCCCGGAGCTCCTTGACAGTTTCTTTGGATTATAAACTACGTGAGTATGAAATATGTACTGATTGGAAAGGGAAACAAATTCTTTGACCTCAAATTATTTTGGTACTTCGGTTATTATATCTGATATTTTGAAAGAAAGTTGGGGATCTCCAACAACACTCGATTGCAGCACCCACAGCAAAACTCAAAAACACGCAATACAAAAACACAGAGCAGACATCCACAGAAAGAGACACAAAAGGGACAAGGAACACCGACTAACACCAAAGAAACATGAAACACAATAGACCACACATAACTCAACGAGACCCATAGGCAGCCGGTGCCGACTTAGTATGACCATCTGCCACACAAGTTACTGACGGTGTAGTTATCCTGGATAACGTGCGCACAACCCTTCCACCGTTCCGAGTACCCAGAGGTCTAGAAGAACGTACAATTATGATGTAAAGCAACCTCCTCAATGTCAGATGACAACACACAATGAAGACCGCAAAACGCAGGGGCCCAAGCAACACAGATGAATATGTAAATGGATATAAAAAGAGGGAGTACGTAATATAGTCCCTCCTCTACCGGCTGTAGCGAGCTCATATATGTTAGCACCCGAGGAGTCGCACTGACATTCAGAGAGGACAGGTGGTGGGCCCTGTCTTCGTTAAAGAGGTTTGGACAGGGTCTGTCGCGTCGTCACAGTCAGTCAGAGTACAAGTCTTAAGAATGCGCTCGTACAAGACTGTAGATTGGTCAAGTACCAAGCCTAGTGCCTGGTGACTTTAGGATCATGTCCACGGTATAAAACATTCAGTTCCGTAGGATTGTAGTCTAAGGACATCATCGTAAATTTATGTCAAAGGATCTTCATGCATACTGCTTACCTAAAAACCTGAAATTCAGTGCATAATTATCAAATTTCGGGAATGTTACGTCCGCTTAAATACGTGCCATAAAAAAGTCTATGGATTGATAATTTTGCCGAATAGAATTGATTTCTGTACTCCTAACGGACATGTTCGCAGAATTCGCACTTCTGACAGCGCAATTCGAAGAGGCAGTGTCACAAAAGTAACTTGTCGATTTATCCAAACGAGCCTAGAGTACTTCGTGTATAAAATTAATTTGTTTTCATGTGTGAATATACATAATTAAAGGTATGTCGTTTCATCCATTGTTTGCAACTGATTTCTTCTATATGACCCCTAAAGTGCAAAGTCCGTCAACTTGAACCCCCCCCCCCTTGTTTAGTTCCTTTTGATGTTTGATATTTCAGCTTATTATTTAAAGTTGATATTACATTTAACGACCTTTTATTATTGGCACTTTTAGCTATGAGTGTTGCAAATGCGACAGCGTTTCTGGATGTATACACTTTCCACAGTTACAAACCCCTCTTCACTATCATACAAGAAGCTACATGTGAGCAGCTACAACAGGCCCTAGCTGAATATTATATCATCATCAGTTGTCCTCTACAGGAAGGCTGTAAATATTTCATTTTTCAAAGATTCATAATCATATTAAACATATATCAAAATGTATTATATTGATTAAACATCAAAGAAGTATCTAACAGTTATTCAGTCTCAAGGTCAAGAAGGCCAGGTCAAATCGTGAGAATTCCCATCGGAACGGTTTCGAACTCTAGAATGAACAATATTCCGAATGCAGAATGTCACTGATCATTCTGCAAATGGGGATCTGGTGTGTTTTAATCATATCCCCGTAACGACGAAGAACTTCCTCAATGATGATTTCAGCCGCTGTGTAATATAACCCTGAACAAGAAGCTAACATGCAAGCCGTCTGATTCTAATAAAGACATCTTCGTATTTGGAACATGCCCTGGGGTACCGTATCAGTTGAGAAACAAAAACGCCATAAGCAGGAGAAGACGAAATATTGCTACTCATGAAAGGGAAGTTAGTTATGTGAACATATTTAAGCATGAAATATCATTTTTTAAGTGTTGTAACAAGTGGATTAAAAATTATAATCACTTATACAAGTCGTTTTGTAGTAAGTTTGTTCATACATGTATTTAAGTAAATTTATGTTAATGAAATTTTCTTTAAGATGGTATAGAGTTAAAATACTTCCGTAATATTGTTATGGGATACCCCAGTTGTTCCCTCTTAAATTGATATTCCGCAAACTACCCATTTACTAAAAAGAAGGGAGGAGATCTCCAACAAGACCCCGTTGCAGCATCAACAGTAAAACACCAAAACACCCGATGCAAAAACACAAAAGACGAGTACAGCACGAGATGGAAAAGAGACACACGACATGTAAACATCAAACACAAAAGACTACACATAAACCGACGAGACCAATGGGTAACCGGTGCCGACTTTGGACGGCCATCTGTCACGCAAGTAGCAAATGGTGTGGTTATCCTGGATTACGTGCGCACAACCCTCTCACTTCTCCAATTACCCAGAGGTCTCGAAGAACGTACAATTGTGGCGTAAAACAACCTCCTCACTGTAAAATGACATCACACAAACAAGACCGCAAAACGCAGAGGCCCCAGAGACACAGATGAATATGTAAATGGATATAAAAAGAGGGCATGCGTTATACAGTCCGTGCTCTGCCGGCTGTAGCTAGCTCATGTATGCAATCACCCGAGGAGTCCGACTGACATTCAGAGAGGACAGGTGGTCGGGGCCCTGTCTTCTCTAAAGAGGTTTGGACAGGGCCCGTCATGGAGTCCCGTCGTCACAGTCAGTCAGAGTGCAAGTCTCAAGGATGCGCTTGTACAAGACTGTAGATTGGTCAAGTACCAAGCCTAGTGTCCGTCTGGTGACATTAGGATCATATCCACGGTATAAAAGGCGTTTGATGATTCTGACGCATTTTCGATGCTTATGCTGCCTGCCTTTGATCCTCTTTATTTTGTTTATCATATCACCATAAAAGACAGGTTGTGTTATACCCATAGTAATGTACTCTCTTGCATGTATAGATCCGAATTTTAAAAGAAGTTGACTGTAATTTTTGTAAAATTTCCAGAAAGTCTTAACTAGTTTATGAAAGCGGAAACCTTGACCTAAAAGTTTTTTGGTAATTTGTAAATTTCTACTGTGAAAATCCAAAATATCAGTATATGCTCTAGCGTACCGGATGAGCTGTGATATGTAAATGCCGTATGACGGTAATCTTGGAACATCACCGTCAAGCCAAGGGAAATTTACTATGTTGAATCCAAAATCATCCCTTTTGTCATATACACTTGTATGAATCTTTCCGTTTACAATTTTGATATTTAGGTCCAAAAAGGGTGTTTCTGTATTTGAAAGGTTTGCCTTGTTAAGGGTTAATTCTTGTGGATAAATTTCATTCTTATATAATTCAAAAGCAGGATTGTCAATGGTTACAATATCATCCAGATACCTAGAAGTATTATTGAAACATTTCAGCTCATCAAATTTTCTTTGCTTTTGAAGATTTTGGATAAATTCTTTTTCATAAGTGTATAAAAATAAATCTGCAACAAGAGGCGCACAGTTAGTACCCATAGGAATTCCTACAACCTGCTTGTATAGATCCTCACCAAATCTAACATAAATATTGTCCAAGAGGAAGGACAAGGCATTACACAGGTCACTACATGTCCATGATTTGTATGATTTGTAGTCTGTCGAGGAAAAGAAACCCTTCGATTCAGATGTACAAATGTAAGTTTTTCGCTCTCGATCAAAACACCATTTAATGAGATTAGATAATCGATCATTAATTTTGTCATGAGGAAGTGTGGTGTACATATTAGAGAAGTCGTATGAAGAAATCGTATTGGCTTGGAAATTTCCAGATTTCATTTTTTCAATCACATCCCCTGAATTCTTAATAGACCAAAATAAATTTACATCGTTCCTGTTTAGAACCGTTTCACAATATCTAGTTATGTGTTCTTTAATAGCAGTAAGTGCTGACGTCAGATTTCTAGACAAAATTGTAGTGGAGTAGTTACTAGAATTAGCAATAAATCGAAATTTGTAAGGAGACTTGTGCAGTTTTGGTATGCAATATAGTGTTGGGAGATCCAATTTAGAAATAGAGATATTGAATGAAGACAGTTCACTGTTATGCTTGCCTAAAATGTTAGATGCACTTTCATTGCTTTTGATATATGTATTAGTAGACGAAAGTTCCGAAATCAAAGTTGATATGTAGTAACGTTTTCAAATGATAATGGTGTTGTTGGCTGCTTTATCAGCTGGTGCAAAGACATATTTTTCATGTAATTTACTTAGTTTGGATTTGAAATATCTTTCTGATTTGGAACGTGGATTTTGAAAAAGATGAGGGTTTTTATGGAAGTTATCTATTCGAATATCCTTTATATCTACTATTTTTCTCCTTTTTAGAGATCTCCACATTCCTTGATTGGTAGACGCTTCGCACTATTCTGTACAAAGAATTGATTAAGAAGCAATCATGAACACTGTATTCTCAAAGTTAAAAAGATAATTTTCACAGGTGGCATGTTCACTTAGCTCTTTAAGGACGAGAGGGGGACAATTAATTTAACATTCAATCAAATTAATGCATCCGGGATGCCAACCTTTGTACCCAGTGGGAATACGGTCTATAGCGTGAATAGACAAATGAGTTAAAGAAGATTTGAATTTCAGTTTAACTTGGAACAGTCGTAGTTCTAAGATAGAAAAGCTTTGATTTCTGTTGTATTGCTCTTCCATAATAGATGACGACCACTACCGATCATTTTCTTACAACGAATTCTTTAAAGAAATGAATTTATTTCCATTTTCCAGTTCCTGTGAAAATAAAATGGCCTGTTGAAAGACTTAAACACCTACCAACAGTGAGTATGATAGAATAAAATTATAAAAACTGAACAAAATTTGATAAGGATGATGTATTGAGTAGAAATACAATAACAACAGACAACCAACCGATAGACCAAATCACAAAAGCTGAACGAATACAGCTGATAACTTATATGAATTGTTCGAATCTGTCCCCTTGGCCATGTTCACATCCACACTTGTGCCTCACTTGAAATTCATATGAAATGAGTATCAAGTAAATTTCATATGAATTTCATAAAAAAAATGACTATAAGAATTATTTGAAAATATTTTTTATGAATTTCACATTATTTTACTTCTCATGATTTTTTTTTATGTGACCTTTGAGCGAAATCGAATTTAAATAGATTTTTTGTCAGAAACTTCACATGAATTTCATTCATGTAAATTTTATGTTCGTGCTCATTTCGCATGAATGTCTTGTGAACTTTTTTGTAAAGTTAATGTAAATTTCACATGAATGTGCATTAGATATTTTTTTTTTTTATTCATGTCATACAAACTTTATGTCAGATTTAAAAGTCAGTGAATCTGCTTGTTTTAGCTCTCCAGAGCCAAAGGCGCCAGTGAAATATTGCAATAGCTTTCCGTCAGTCGTCGTCGTCCGTCTTCGTCAAAAACCGTTTAAATTTTCGACTTTTCACTAGAACTGCAAAATGTATTATGATGAAACTTTGCTTTTTTAAAGTCTGGCCGTCCTGGACCTCCTTAATGGTTTTATATATTGTACATTTTTGGTTAGAATTCATTTTTCTGATTTTTTATGAATTCTGTTTTTATGTAAAAAAAAAAAAGGAAGGGGATATTTTCATACTTATTTGACTTCTTTTTCATAGATATTCAATATATTTTATTCAAACTAGGTAGGAATGAAGTAATCATATGCATGGTCCCAGACAAGTCTAGTTGTCAGTCAACAAGCGGTACCACCACAGTAAAAAGTATATCGCGGAATGTGCCCTCCTTTGACAAACTTCTTCTGAACCAAAACATATATCTATTAACTGGAGGCATTATGATGGTCTAAACGGATGTCTTTAGAAGAGATGTTACTTATAGTTGCACTCTTCAAATGTTTTATTCGATTTTGACGTCTTCTCGAACTTTATCAGATATGCTCACTTTTTAGGCGTACCTTTGAATAACATTTGGTTTTGTGCACTCATTTACTACATATTTGAATATAATGGCTTTCTATCGATTTAAGTTGATTTTAGAACAGAATTAGAACCCCGAATTATGTTTTTCTCCGTTTATATATGAACGTATTCTTAATCTTTATTTTCAGGGAAACTTTACGATTGTAATGGCTTTGGAGAATGAAGAACACAAAACTTTTCTTTGTGTGAAAGGATCATTTGAAATAAGGAGAAATTAGTTCATCTTAGACAGTGATGGACAAAGAAGACAGTTTGAACAACTTAAGATGTATATTTTCATTAAGACGGAAACTATTGTAAATCGTATTGAAAAAAAATGTAAAATGTGATAAATGATGAAAATAGAATTGGGTAATATCAATTTAATTTGAAATCCGTGTTTTCTTTTCTTGCGGGAAAAATAGAGGGTTTTTTCAAGAATTTATTTATAAGCCTTTTAATTTTGTATTCATTCTGATTTTTGGAATAATTCTGATTTCGATCTTTGTGTTGACTTTCAATCACTGATTTTCGTGTCTCGTAAAGGGTGCATTCAGGTAGTTTCACAGTTGTATGCCTTTTTATTGTGATGTTTGAATTCTGATCTTTGTTTTTGACTTTCATTCACTGATTATCACTTGTGTTCCCCGTGACTTGATGTTTGTTAAATGTATACTTCTTTCCAGCTCTGTCGCCTGAATGAAACTTTTTTTGGCACTGTATCAATTTGACATTATAAACAATATTTGGCTGTTTCGGAATCTTGCCATTTCATCCAAAAATATTTGAAATTAAAGGAGGTTATAATCTTAACACCATCCCTCCAATGCTATTCTGAACATAGATTTCGTTTGGATATGCTACTGAATCGACCCTTCAGGAAATTTGGAACCGCGCACTCTCTGTAAAGTAAATGCAAAAATTTACATTTTAAAAATAAAACCAGAGGGCGCTACTGAAATGAATTCATTGGGCTTATGAAAAACACTTTGGCTGGAAGCATCACTGATGAGGGTTTAATATCCGACACACGTGTCTGGTGCATGAAAATCGGTTTGGAGATGTTCTTCAAAAAGGTATAGAGTTGGAAGACTTCCGTTTTATCATTACCAATGAAGATAATTAACTATCCGAAACACGTGTCTGATTCGTTTAAATTGATTTATAATTCAATTATGAGGGTTTCGAGTTGAAACACGTCTTTTTTGTTGATGTGCTTGACATGTCTATTCTGTGTTTTTACATAAGGGTGTTTATTATGGAGGTGCTAAAATGAAGTGCTGTTGGAGATAAATGCATTTTTTTCTTGCACCAAGAGAAGGGAGGAGATCTCCAACAAGACCCCGTTGCAGCATCAACAGTAAAACACCAAAACACTCGATGCAAAAACACAAAAGACGAGTACTGCACGAGACGGAAAAGAGACACACGACATGTAAACATCAAACACAAAATACTACACATAAACCGACGAGACCAATGGGCAACCGGTGCCGACTTTGGACTTCCATCTGTCACGCAAGTAGCAAATGGTGTGGTTAAGAGTAATATTTACTGGCATTGAAAAGCAAAATTACAATAAAAACACAAAACTTCAGCACTGAGAACAACAGGATCATTTACGCATTTCAACCTACGCACTTCAGATACGCAATTTACGCACTTCAGTTACTTCGTACGCAGCTACTTCAAGTAACACACTTCAGTTTCGCACTTCGAGTGAGGTAAATCACGGGTGTAAGTCATGTTCAGAATTGCAACACGTTCAAGCCTAACTTTGACATAAACTGTCCGGTTTTATTTAAGTTCATTATTTTATCAGTGTTATATCCTTTAGAACTTGGTCATGGTAATTAGATGTTGATTAAAGCTAAATGAATAATAGGGAAGTTAATATAGAATTTCAAAATTTTAAGTGTTTTGCGGAAATATACATTTGAAATATGAAACCCATCAGTTCATGGCAAGGAAATAGCTCATGCGAAGTCTGAATAATAATGGAACAGACGGTAAGGTTATCATTAACATTTCTATTTTAATTTCATTTATTCAATTATCATCGTCGAAGAGAAACAAATATTTTTGAAACAATACTTGCATGACGAATGGTAGGGTTATACAAATTTGAGAAGTCAGAGCAGATCATAATAATCGAATATTTTCAGCTACCTGCTGTAACACTTCTTATTAGCGAGAAATTATTAGCGCATTTCGGAGCATGGCTACGACTGTATCATTATAAGAAAAAAAATCAAATATTATTTTACAAAGTAGTAATCTTAGCTATATTTCGAATGAATAACGCAAGCAACACAACATACACTCGTCATAAAATATAAGATTGACCTTTGATTCTTGAATAGTTAGTTCTCTCCGCTTCTTGCATGGTGAGTTTAGTGATCAACTTGAAAGTACGTAATCTGGCGATTCTATTGGACGACATGTGCACATTGTTGCAACGTCTGTTATCTATACCGCCCTTTCAATGAACAGGGGTTTCTCCTATATACCATGGCAGGTTGTTTATCATTTGAACCAACACGTTACTTCGTCCGTAACAAAATCGGGACAGACATACACGCGTACAACAGAAATCGCCGTGTTATGATACATTCGTCAAAAGTCATGCGCATGGTGTCAAAACCATACCATATCATCTTTAACACCGTAAGCCTTTATTTCCCTTACAACAGTTCTTCAATTATATTGAATCTGACAACTCAATATACACTTAGCCAACATTTTAGATATGAACCGTTCATATTGCCATTTAATATCAATTCTCTGTAATGACCAAAATATTTTGGAAATAGCATGTCATGGAGTTTTATACTTACCTTTATATTTGGTATGTATAAGGCACTGAATACAAATATAACATTTTTTTTAAATAAAAATTTCGGTTGCCATGGAAATGAGGTCTGTCTATTTATAGCACTAAACAATAGTCAAATAAGTCATATTATGTTGCCATGGAAACCATTGTTAGAGCTTATTAATATTAACAGCTTATACTCTTTAAAAGCTCTATTTTAAGAAAGATTAATAATTTTTTGAAATTTCTTCTAATTAGCCGAATCCTGTCAAATCAAAATCAGTCCAAAATTTCCGTGAAATAAGGTAAAAATTAAGACCTATTTTTGTCCAATATTTACCATTTTGAAGCAAAAATAACACAAAAAGGCAGGGTGATAACACCATCACTTTAGTCAGAGCAAAATATATTTTATGTAATAAATATAATCACTGAAACAAAAATAAGTGGGACGTTGTTTTGTTTTCCTACATCTTAAGGTCAAATATGGTTGCCATGACAACTTTTCATTTGACGCATGATGACTACATCTTATCGGATTGATTTTTAGCATCGTTTATATAATTTATATTGCTTAAGGTTAATGAAGGGACAACAGAAGATATTATTCTTTGTTTGAGCACTTCCAAAATGTATCAAGGTCATTCACTCTAAGTTCAAGGTCAGTGCAAAATATAGGTTCCAATTTCAATAAAATTTGCATTTTTGTTGTTATCTATTGTTCCTTATTTTAGGCTTGACTGTCATATACTTGTATCAAAAATACTTCTTCCTAAAATTAGGACCAATAGGTGGAAAAACATTACAATCTTTAGTTCAGAACATTTCTCCTAAAGAAAATAAGCCCCAGACAAAATTCATGATAATCGTACATTTTTTTATTTGTATGTATGAAATACTAGCTACAAATCAAGGATGTCATTTATTTTGAGATTTTTGCATCTTTAGTCAATAAATAGGGGATATATCTTAATTCACTATGTATGTCTTTGTTTTACTCAATCCTTAAAATTGAGCAAATGCATGTAAAATTAGGAGCTTTTTCAGTCTAAAGTAGGGCCTCTTCAAAACAGGTTTTTGCCAACATTTTGAGCATATTGACGAAAAGAATAGCGGATGGAAGCATACTTTTTGTATAGTTTTAATACTATGAAAGATATAAAGAATAGAATAAATTTCAGTTGACTACAGTACCTGTTACCATGGAAACGAACCTTGTGAAAATACCATGTTACAAGTATTCTACTGATACGTAAAATTTCAAACATGGTTTCCATGGCAACGAAAACTATATTTGTAGAAAGAAAGTTTATTTTTGTCTCAGTACATCATACACACTAAATCCATACTAAAAATCTCCAAAATTGGTGACATGTCATTTCCGCGTGCTATTGAAATTCTTTTGGTCCTTACAGAGAATTGCTATCAAAGTATTTGAAGGAATATTATGAGAGGGTTTTTATATGCGTCTTTTCAAACAGGATACTTCTCAGCTAGTGTTTAACTTCATTTTCATTGTTGGAGTATTGAATAGTTGTCAATCCTATCCTATGAATGGACATGGTTCCAGACAGGACTTTATTTTTCAAATCGGCACAGAAAACCACAATGGCTTCCCGAAAATGTTTCCTGAACGAAACTCCGACACATGTCCTATAATACGTGACTACGGGGATTGTGGTAGAGGCGAAAGTTGTCACAAAGGTAAGATTCATTTTTAAACATCGATACCTAAACCCACATTCATCGTCATTATTAAAATGCATGTAACTAACCTGACAATTTTGTTCCCCAGTTCATTATTGTAGAAGATATATAACCCAGATTACCTTCACTTCATATTAACTTTTATCCCAACTCTGGTAAATTTCTCGCACTCTGATTGGCCGAGAAGAACCGGATGACAAATATTGATAATGACCATATCCCTATATACAGCATAAAATCGATAATTCAGAAAAGCAGAAACCGAAGGCATACAAAATCAGGATAAAAAAGAAACCAGAGCAAACAAACCAAAAACCTCCACCAAATGAAAAGAAGCGAACTCCCGATATGGGAGTGAGACCAGGTGCCTAGGAAGAGTCAGCATCTCCTGCTTGCATGCAACACCCGTCGCTTCAATTCGGTAGAGTTGTCACATCCGGTTACTTCCATTTTGGAAGATGTAAAGTATAATCTTTGGTTGGATGATAAAAATTGTCTATGACATAATATCATCCATCATTCTGGTGAATTGGACAGTATATAGTGTATGACGAGTTCCCCATATTGACCGTAGACCTTTCCCCGTGACGATGTTAGTCGGTCACAAACGTATCCCTGACAGAGAAGCTTATCTGAAAGACGCCTAGCTCTCAGAATTAAATCTGTATACTTGGTACTTGCTCTGGCATAGCGTATCACCTAAGATATGAACACGCCATTAGCAGGCGATGAAGGGATGTTGCTACCCAGAAAAGGAAAGTTTGTGATGTTGAAATTGAGGTCGTCACGTTTGTCAGAGAGTGAGGTGTTCAAGTGACCATCAGTGTCGTAGGACAATATTATGTCCAGATAGGATGCAGAATTATTTGTCTCAAGCTCCGAAGGATAGATACTGCTGAGGTAATCCGCGAATTTTGGATAATTGATGGATATTATGTTGTATTATGTTACTGACGGGATATAACTTTAATGTCCCGCTTCAACTAAGACGCTTTATGCTGTTGACGTCACCGAGATGCTTTAAAATATGTTGACGTAAACATACACAAAGCAAAAGCAATAGGCGGGATAAATTCGTTATGCAGTGTTTTAAAGGGGGGATACTATTAGTTATGCAGTGTTTTACAGGGGGAATACAGAAATATATTGGGTCGATGGGAAAAAGTTGTACCGGGCTAGGCGAGGCCAATCGACACAATATATTTCTGTGCTCCACCCCCTCCCTCCCACTGTAAAACACTGTTTAACGAATTAATCCCTCCGATGGCTTTTCCTCTGTGTATGTTACATTAACATATTTTAAAGCATCTCGATGACGTCAAAAGCGTAAAGCGTCTAAGTAGAAGCATGATATTAATGACAAATAAGGATAATGACCATATTCCTGTAAACAGCACAAAATCGATAATTCAGAAAATCAGAAACCGAAGGCAAACAAAATCAGGATAAAACAGGAACCAAAGCAAGCAAACAAAAACCTCCACCATATGAAAAGAAGCGAACTCCCGATATGGGAAAATATATCCTGTCAGTAAAATAATACATTATATTCGGTTCTTCTCAACCAACCACATTGCAAAAAATTTGCCAGAGATGGGATGAAAAATATATTGGGTCGATAAAGAAAGTTGTATTTTTTTCATCGACCCAATACATTTCTGTATCCCCCCCCCCGTTAAACAATGTATAACTAATAATATTTGAACTATTAACTGACAGCAGAAAAACTGTTTGGGTGATTCCAATATAAATAATAATAAAAATACACTATACCAGTTTTTTATCCTCAAAAGTGATTGATATTTTATGTTGGAGAAAAGGTGGGATCTCCAACAACACTCGGTTGCAGCACCCAAAACAAAACCCAAAATATCCCAAGCAAAAGAAAGGAGGGGATCTCCAACAACACTAGGTTGCAGCGTCCACAGCAAAATCCCAAAACACCCATGCAAAAAAACACAGAACAGATACCCACAGAAAGAGACGCAAAAGGGACAAGGAACACCAACTCACAACATAGAAACATGAAACATAAAAGACTACACATAAACCAACGAGACCAATGGGCAACCGGTGTCGACTTAGGACGGCCATCTGCCACGTAAATAGCAGACGGTGTGGTTATCCTGGATTACGTGCGCACAACCCTCTCACTTCCCAGAGGTCTCGAAGAACGTACAATTGTGGTGTAAAACAACCTCCTCATTGTAAGATGACATCACACAAACACGACCGCGAAACGCAGAGGCCCCAGAGACACAGATGAATATGTAAATGGATATAAAAAGAGGGCATGCGTTATACAGTCCGTGCTCTGCCGGCTGTAGCGAGCTCATGTATGTAATCACCCGAGGAGTCCGACTGACATTCAGAGAGGACAGGTGGTCGGGGCCCTGTCTTCTCTAAAGAGGTTTGGACAGGGCCCGTCATGGAGTCCCGTCGTCACAGTCAGTCAGAGTGCAAGTCTCAAGGATGCGCTTGTACAAGACTGTAGATTGGTCAAGTACCAAGCCTAGTGTCCGTCTGGTGACATTAGGATCATATCCACGGTATAAAAGGCGTTTGATGACTCTGACGCATTTTCGATACATATGCTGTCTACCTTTGATCCTTCTTATTTTGTTAATTATGTCACCATAAAATGCAGGTTGTGAAATACCTAAAGTAATATACACCGTAGCTTGTATGGGTCCGAATTTCAAAAGAAGTTGATCATAATTTTTGTAAAATTTCCAGAAAGTCTTTACTAGTTTGTGAAAGCGAAAACCTTGACCTAAAAGTTTCTTTGTAATTTGTAGATTTCTATTATGAAAATCCAAAACATCAGTACATGCTCTAGCATACCGGATGAGCTGTGAAATGTAGATACCGTATGACGGTAATCTAGGGACATCACCGTCAAGCCAGGGGAAATTTACTATGTTGAATCCAAAATCATCTCGTTTGTCATATACACTTGTATGAATTTCTCCATTGACAATTTTGATATTTAGGTCCAAAAATGGTGTTTCAGTGTCTGTAAAGTTTGCCTTGTTTAGAGTCAATTCTTGTGGATAAATAACATCTTTATACTTTTCAAAAACAGGATTATCCGTGCAAAGACACGGAGCACGCACGCACAGAAAGAGACGCAAAGGGGCATGGAACACCAAATCACCTCAAAGAAACATCAAACACAAATGACTACACATAAACCAACAAGACCAATGGGTAATCGGTCCCGATTTAGGACGGCCATCTGTCATGCCAGTATCAGACGGTGTGGTTATCCGGATTAGGTGCGCACCACCCTTCCACTTTCCAAATACATAGAGGTCTCGAAGAACACAAAATTGTGGTGTAAAATAACCTCCTCACAAACGGACAGCATGACACAGGGGCCCAAGAATCACACAATGAATATGTAAATTCATATAAAAAAAGAAGGCGTACTAAGCTCAGTACGTGTTCTGTCGGCTGTAGCGAGCTCATGCATGTTATCACCCGAGGAGTCCGACTGAAATGCAGAGGGGGGGGGGCGGTATGGGCCCTGTCTTCTATTAAGATGTTTTGAAGGGCTCTTCAGGGAGTCCTATCGCCACAGTCAGTCAGAGTGCAGTTCCTTGAAATGCGCTGGTACAAGGCAGTATATTTTGGTCAAGTACCAAGCCAAGTGTCCGTCTCAAGTTTTCAAAATATCAAAGAAATGTACAATGTCAAGTTCATAAAAGGTCAGATCCAATGCTTTTTAGGGTCTATAAGATTTATCGTCCTATCAGCAATCCATACTCGTTAATTCGTCTATCTAAATAGCGAGAAGGATCATGTGAAATGAAGGTATCAATAGAAATAACTAATCAACTGCAGTCATGCTTACTTGGTGGACCGGAATTTCATGAACAGATCACTGGTATGAAACGCACATCAACGGAGTGTCTATGTATAACAAAGAAGTATCACTAGTAAATGTTTTGAAGAAAACGAAAAGCGTGGATCGTATCAACTAGTTTTCTTTACGCTGATGTTTGTGCCATTTTTGTAAATAAGTACTACTTTGCTTTTTATTCAGTATTCAAACATTTTCTCATCAGGTAACTCGACGCAAGTAGAACTTTGGTGGTATCCTAAAATCATTGATCCTCGAAGTTACATGACGATATATTTGAATTATAAGTTAGGTGAGTATAACATTGGTATTTTCGAGCTTACAAACTTCGGACTTCGGACCTTGCACTTCGCACTTTTAGGGATCATATCAAAGATATCAGGGGCAGTGAAAAATGCAGATTTGAACATACGAGAGATAAAACGTTTGGACTTCACTATTTGGTCAATTAAAAAAACTTCTGTTTATGGAGAACAAGATGCACTCTTTGCCTCTCCATCAATTTTTGGCACTTACAAAGCCCTTTCGATGTGTGAAGTACATAACACGAAGTTCGAGGTCCATGAAAATCGTATATCAGGTACTAATTGTACAGGATTTTAAAATGAAATTTTGATTATTTTATATAGTTATGAGTTAAAGAAGATTATGACGATAATCTCAACAACACTAACAATAGAGCACCAAACTGGGCATCGACGGACCCCTAGCAAGCTAGAGGTGGGGCAAGGTGCCTGGCATCCCATGTTGGCCATTCGCACCCGCAGTCGATGTTCATGTACGAAAAATGAAAACAATAGATAAAATACATGCACTGTCTGAGGCTATGTCAATATAGAAAGTGTCATGACGACCATGTCAGGGAAAATATTCCAAACACTTACTGTCAAATCCCTCGCGGGGAACTTTTTTACGAGCTCCACACGGCAAAGGGCATAAGTGTGACACAAATGAGTCAAAGAAGATCCTGACGATAATCTCAACAGCACTCACAATAGAGCACCAAATTGAGCATCGACGGACGCAAGCTAGAGGTGGGATAAGGTGACTGGGAGGAGCAAGCATCCCATGTTGGCTAGCCGCACTCGCCGTCGATGTTCATGTACGAAAAATGAAAACAATATCTAAAATACATGCGCTGTCTGAGGCTATGTCTATTTATTTATTTAGTTTGAGCTCATTTTTGAATGATTTAGATTTATATCAGTACGAGACATATTCTGAAGTTGTATCAAAACTGAATTAAAATGTACCAGAGAGAATCATGGTATACTAGTATATTCATTAAAGGCAGGGTCGCATAGCGCCGACTTGGCTCCCAGACGTTCCCTCGACTTGAAATTTTGCAGAAGTCGGGAAGGTCGGCGTTGAGATTTTCCCACTGTCATTACGACGACTCTGCCCCGGCATAGCGGCGACTAATGACGACATAGATTCGAATTCACGTCTACTGACCTCCGACTTGTCCCAGCTTGGCAACGACCTGTCTCGATTTGCGCAGACTTAGCCTCAATTCATAACTTTCTGGACCGACTGGACTCCGACCTATGCAGATTGGAATCCGACCTACGCGGACTTGACCCAGAGAAAACCGACTTAATGTCGACCTACATCAACATGATTCATATGTCAATTTACACTAACTTGTTTTGACACGAGTCCAACGTCTTGGAATTCTACAATTCGTTCGAGTTTTGGAATCTATTTCTCTTGGGTTCCTTGGTAATACCGACACTAAATCATTCAGGGTGAAATGGTATTAAAACATTGGCTCTAGTCGTGGTAAAGTCAGGACAATCGATATAAGATCGGCATTTATTAGGCAGGTCGGGACAAAGTCTTGATAGAAGTCGGCGTAATAGAACGTGTAATGGCGATCATGTCAGGGAAAAACATGTAACATGGCCAAAGAGTGTGAAAAGTATTATTTCCAAAAATGTATCGAAAGACGAAGCATCATGGTTGGAATATGATGCTACAGGACCCACATTTCAGAAATTTCAAGATTTTTTCTAATGCGTTGAAAAGACAGACGATCAACCGAAGTTGATCAAACTTGGCTACATGTGCCCTCGGGGACTCCTGGTCCACCAGCAGAGACACTTACCAAGTTGTATAAATGTTAAACGTCTTCAAATTAAATAGCATCAAAGTTATTCTCGAACTTAAAGTCAAGTGAATTAAGTTAGAGTGACCCCCCCTTTAGCTATGTTAGTTTGCATATACATGTTCTTAATTGATATGAATAATGATTTAGCATAATTATTGTGGAGGAGAGACAATATGGTTACCTTGCGGCCATTCAGTGCTTAAGGTCAGGGTGGCGACTTTTAATAGAAATGATGTAGAAGAAAGATGGATAGGTTCATATGTAGAAGAACATCTCCTCGAACTATTCAGACCAAAAAATTAAAATTTACCCGTCTCGTTTTTTGGCTATAAACATCCATTTTTGGCCTATTTTAACATTTTTCTCAATTTAGAGAATACCATATCATAACTTTACATACCTCTGAAATGCATGAAATTTCAAAAATTCATGTATATACTTATTTTTCAAGATTCTTATAGCTTGTGGATGATTTAAAGGCTAATTTGAGAAATTCTGATAAAAAATCAGTTCTAAGGAGAGTATTTTCTTATAAAACCTATGTTGCAGGTTGCCATGACAACAACTCGTTATTTTTATTAATAGCTAGAAGGTCGCCAGCTACACAATTTTTTCTACATATATATCTATGATATTGCTTTATACTAAAGCAGACAAATCAATATGTACCCGAATTAATTTTGAGCAAAATGACTGCTTCTATAAATAGCACAACAATTTATGCAAAAAATCAACATTTTGACTCAAAAACATAGAGTTTAACTTGAAGTTCGAATTTCTAATTATCTAACTTTTAAAGAATATGATGGATAGTAAAAATTCTGATGTCTGAATCTTTGGTAGCAGAACTCATGCGAAAATGACAATATTTTTCCTATTTTCGGCGATTTTTCATTGAAAAATATGCATTTTTCCCAAAAATATCCATTCAGCAATGAAAGTTTCCAGGATTATTTTTTTTTTTAAATGATGTAACAATCTGAGCTTATACCATGTATCGTTTATGTCGGTCTCAAATTTATGTGATATAAAATAGAGTTATCTCCCTGTAGTCGCAACCCTAACCTTAATTATGAAAGATATGTTATGTATATTTCAAAGTGTTGATATGAACTAAAGAGACCTTTGAGTTAAATGGGCTTTCAAATATCAAACTATGACCGGACAAATTTGAATTGTGTACTCCTTGGCAGGATATCCTTTTTTTGTTTAATTCTTTTTTGTTGTGTGATATTACAGCTTCTTATTTGAAGTCGGCAAGATATTAAACAACGTTTATCATTGGCACATTTTAGCTATGAGTGTTACAAATGCGACAGCGGCACTAGATGTATACATATTACATGAAGGCAAACCCCTCTTTACCATTATCCAAGAGGCTACATGTGAGCAGCTACAGCAATCCCTCGCTGATCGTCCATATCATATCACGTGTCCCCTACAGGAAGGCTGTAAATATTTCATTTTATTTTAAGATTTCAGAATTGCATTAAACAAATTTCAAAATGTGTTATAATAGACCATTTTCCGACCTTGTTAGAAAGCACAAAATGTACGAGTCACCATCTCTTGGCGCTGTTTTCATTATGATGTCACTATTTAAAGACGCAATTCCATTGAGACGTAACAATGAAAACGTGCGCAAAATTGCCTACCTCGGCTTTTTTTCGTCATTTTGTCAGCCATTATGAATTTCGGCAAGTGGTCTATTAACATCTTAAGCGTGAACTATCATTTTAATTAAGTGTTGTAGCAAGTTGATTATTGATGCAATAATATATTGCGATGCGTTTCATATTAAAGTAGGTTTACGTTGTCAAGGTAGAGTATCCCTCAGGTCAGACTCGCTGGTAATGTTTTGCCTTGATACCCTATTTTTCTCTTCAGAATATTGTTCAGATTATCAAACTAATATGGTTTTGGGAACAGAAACTTTTATAGTTACATTTATCTCCTCTAAAAAAAGATTTTTTTTTTACTTTTCCCATAGGGTCCATTGTTAATTTTCAAATGGCTTCTCTGTATAATCATGAAACCACGAATTATATTTTGTTGGTATATCAGTAATGCGGAAGGGTTCCAACTCTATACCTTCTTGAACAAAATTTCAAACCAATTTTCATGCACAAGATACGTGTTTCGAATATTAAATTCTCATCAGTGATGCTTCCAGCCAAAATGCTTTTCATAAGCAGTCCAAATATATCAGGTATAACATAAGCTTTGAATATATGGAAATGAAAATACTGTAAAAGTTGTTATTTAGGAAATATGAGCATCTGAGACCTTAAGGAATGCCCAAGCTGAGCCTGTCTAAAACAAATTTATATACATGTGATAAGTGTAGATAATTCATTACAATGGTTGAAGAAGTTATTCAACATAATTTGCTAGCTGCTAAGGACTAGGTGCGCTAACCCTAAAATCGGCCCTATAATTTCGATGAAATATTTTATTAAAAGAATAATATTATATCACTTATTGTAATGTACAATATGCGAGGAAATAGAGTCCTCGTATCGTCACGCGCGTGCTGTATGGCGTCATATTCCGACGTCATTTGTCCTTCATAACGGAAAACAGTGGAAAATCATCGTATTTTGCGTTCAAATCTTTTAAAGTTCGAGTGCGCGTCAGGCCTCGCCCACAAAACTTTAAATGCAAATGGAAAGGTCGATCAGACATATATCAATTTTTATAAGAATCATAATGGGCAAGGACTGGCACACTTATTAATTTCATAATTTTGTATCCTTATTTTGCCCGTCTATTGATTTTTTTAATGATTTAACTGCTTTCAGACGTTTCTATCCTCTTAATATTTCGATTAACCATACGTTTGATTTTATGTGAACTATAACATGAAGAATATCTGAACCTCCGTCATATACTCTTCTATGTTCTGTGTTATATACAAAACTGTCCTTCTCTGTGTACTGTTTACATGTCTGTGATTAATAAAAGGAATGATGTCTATAGTTTAACTGTAAGCGGTTCTAGAAATCTCGGATAGAAAAGCTCTTTCTACTTACTTTGGTTTCTACTCTGTTGGTACGCAAAAAGTGACGAACGCTACCGATAATTTAATATCGAAATCATAAAAGGAATGAACTTATTTCCATTTTTCAGTTCCTGTTAAAATACAATGGCCGATCAAAAGACTAAAACAACTACCAACAGTGAGTATATGAGGACTTTTTTTTAAACTCAACAAAATTTGATAAAAGGATATTTTTTAACGTCTTCAAATTCAATAGCATCATTGTCTTCGAAATAGATATTGAGCTGAAATACAATAACTGTGAAACTTTTTGATAGAGAAAACGGAAGTATTCCAACCCTAACTTCCTAAAGAAAATTTCAAACTAATTTATTTTGCACCAGACACGTTTTTCGGATATTAAATCCTCATCAGTGATGCTTCCATCCGAAGAGAAGTGATCCCTCACTTTCATTTCATAGCATGTCATACATTAACAAAGTTCATGTCAGATTCTATAACATTATTTCGCGTAATATCTGCTTGTACTTTATTTTCATCAACATGCTATAAAAAGTAAAATTAGATTCAATAAAACCATGAAAAACATTAACAAATTGGCAACATCCCTTTGATAACCTTTGCATAGCTTTGGAGCATGAGAGATGAAAATTATCTAAAAAATAATACATTTCCATAAAATTATCTTTTATAATCATTTGTTTTATTTTATGTATGTGTATTCCGCTATGAACACTTCACCGTTGTTGTTTAGTATCTTCTTGTTGAGATCTTTACCTTATTCCCAAAATGGTAAACCAGATGTTTCATGTTCGTCCTCTTTGAAATGTACTTTCTTGAAATTTCTAAAACATGGGTCCTGTAGCATCATATCTCACCCATTATGCTACGTCTTTTGGTACATTTTTGGACAAAATACTTTTCATACTCTTTGGCCATGTTACATTTAGATTGAGGATCACTGACGAGGGTAAAGTACCCGAAACGTGCATGTCTGGTCCACGTTGCCAATTTATCTGTTCTTAAATGATGCTAATCAATTTGAAGACGTTTACATTTGTATCCATGTAAACTCAATCAAAACTCCAATCAAAGAGAACAAAAAGTTTAAACCACCAATAATGTTTTCTTCATTATATGAGAGTATTCTTTCTTCTTTTGTTTTCAGGGAAACTTTACGATTGTAGCCACTATGGAGAATGAAGAACACAAAACATTCCTTTGTGTGAAAGTATCATTTGAAATAAGGAGAAATTAGTCTTAACCAGAGATGGACAAAGATGGTGTTTTGAACGACTGTATAATTTCATTAGGACGGAAATAAATTTGTGAATTGCATTGAAATTACTCTGTGGGTAATGATAATAATACGGAAAGGTTCCAATTCTGTTCCTTTTGAAGAAAATATTTATATGCACCAGACAAGTGTTTCGGATATTTTAAAAATCCTCGTCAGTTATGCTTCAAGCCAAAGTGCTTTTCATAAGCCTCCAAAATATCATAACTGGTAACTGATGAAAACATACTTACTTGAATTAAAGAAGTGTTTGTTTACTCAAAAAACATATCTACAAAACAATCGAAGTCTGAAGCGGGTTTGTACATGTTTACGCCAGTATTTCTGTGTATCTAACTAAATTTGCTTATATTCATTTTATCTAAAATCATCTGAAGGCCTCCTAAATCCGAGATATTTTTCTTTAAAATATGTCGACATGCGACTTACTTATGTTAACATGTAACTTATTCATGTCTACATGCAACTTATTTATGTCAACATGCAGCTTATATATGTCAACATGCAACTTATTTTGTTAGCATGCGACATAATTATCTTGCATGTCAACATCATCATCTTGCATGTCAACATATTAACCTTGCATTCAAAAATATTTATCTTGCATGTCGACATAAATAAGTCGCATGGTGACATAATCTATCGAAAATATCTCGCATGTAGGAGGCAGAAGTATGCCACAATACATTACGATTCATTGCAAGAAAATTGAAGAAGAAAATCAACACATAAAAGTTTTTATAAATGAGAATATAATCAAGAATCTGTACTCGTCTGAACATTGAAGTAGGAAATTCCCAATAAGCATCCATCAGGATACCGAAACACGAAAACACGGAGTGGAAAAGTACCGCAAGCGACACAAAAGGGGCACTCAACACATAAAATCACATATAAACCAATAAGACCAATGAGCAACCTGTGCCGACTTAGGGTGGATGTCTGCCATTTTAGTAAAAAATTGTGATGTTACCCGGTTTGCATGTACACAACCCTCCCAATTGCCCGGTTACCCATTCGTTAATCGTGAAATGATGCATACTATCTACACATAACATGTGTATATTTATTATTTCTGCAGACGAATTATAAAATGAAAAATATTTCAGAACTAATTGTTTTCTTTCGAAACATTCTTTTCTCCTTAAATCTACTTTTCATAATTATGTCGCCCGCTCCGCAAGACCGACATATAGGAGTAAATTGCCCTGCGTCCGTCAAGGTCACCTACTTAGGATCAAACAAACTTTTCTAAAGACAAAAAAATTGTGTTTTTCAATATAGTTGTTTGAAACGTTGTGAGATTCAAGAAATAGGCATCTTCTTTGATATGCTACTGGTTTTAGATAATGTTTCGCATTGTTGTGTAAGCTAAGTGAAAAGGGAGAGCGTATTGATGAGAGGAGATAAAGAACATCCTGACGACAATATCAACAACACTCACAGTAGAGCATCAATTGAGCATCGACGGACACCTAGCAAGCTAAAGGCCATACCCGCCGTCGATGTTTACGTACGAAAATGAAAACAATGTCTACAAAGCATACATTGTCTGAGGTTATGTCTACATAGAAAGTGTTATGGCGACCATGTCAGGAAGAATATCTAAAATGACAGTCTAGTGGGGAAAGAAAGGTACATTGATACCTTAATTGATATGCACCATCTAATCACTTCTGCGGAGGGAATTCTGTAGGAACCAAATGTAGAAAAGATCGCCTTAAAAGTCAAGGTAATGTATTCAGGGTCAAACGTGAGACAGGAGACACAGTGATATTTCTTATCATAATACATATCATGATTTTACATTAAAAAGAAAAAAACATCTAAACTAAAGCATTGTAGAGATACTGCTGGTTTTGAAAGCTCAAATGTAGCCGGGTATGCTATTGTTTTGTTTTGTTTTCTTTTTGTGCGTGTGTGTTTTTTTAAGTTAAAACATTCTTTTATATGTACACTTCATTTCGAATTTGATTAAAAGATATACGGTAGGACAAATTTACAATGGATTTCATAATTTTTACACATGGCAATGAAATCTACCAACCACTGACAAAAAAGGGAGTTTAAATATATTCCCTGACATGGTCGCCGTGGCACTATCCATATAGACATAGCCTCCGACAGTGCATGTAATTTAGATATTGTTTTCGATTTCGTGCATGAACATCGGCGGCGGGTGCGGCTAGCCAAACAGAGTGTGCTTACTCCTCCCGGGCATCTTGCCCCACCACTAGCTAGCTAGGGTGTAAACGTCTTCAAATTGAATAGCATCATTTAAGAACAGATAAATTGTCAACGTGGACCAGACATGCACGTTTCGGATACTTAACCCTCGTCAGTGATCCTCAAATCTAAACAATGTAAAATGCCAAAAAAGTATGAAAGTTACTATTTCGAAAAAGCGTACCGAAAGACGTAGTAGAATGGGTGGGATATGATGCTACAGGACCCACGTTTTAGAAATTTCAAGAAATTTTGAAAACAGAAATTTTAGAATGCGTTGAAGAAACGATCAACCGAAATTGATCGAACTTGGCTACATGTGCCCTCGGGGACTCCTGGTCCACCAGCGGTGACACTCACCAAGTGGTATGAATGTAAACGTCTTCAAATTGAATAGCATCATTTAAGAACAGATAAATTGTCAACGTGGACCAGACATGCACGTTTCGGATACTTAACCCTCGTCAGTGATCCTCAAATCTAAACAATGTAATATGCCAAAAAAGTATGAAAGTTACTATTTCGAAAAAGCGTACCGAAAGACGTAGTAGAATGGGTGGGATATGATGCTACAGGACCCACGTTTTAGAAATTTCAAGAAATTTTGAAAACAGAAATTTTAGAATGCGTTGAAGAAACGATCAACCGAAATTGATCGAACTTGGCTACATGTGCCCTCGGGGACTCCTGGTCCACCAGCAGTGACACTCACCAAGTGGTATGAATGTAAACGTCTTCAAATTGAATAGCATCATTTAAGAACAGATAAATTGTCAACGTGGACCAGACATGCACGTTTCGGATACTTAACCCTCGTCAGTGATCCTCAAATCTAAACAATGTAATATGCCAAAAAGTATGAAAGTTACTATTTCGAAAAAGCGTACCGAAAGACGTAGTAGAATGGGTGGGATATGATGCTACAGGACCCACGTTTTAGAAATTTCAAGAAATTTTGAAAACAGAAATTTTAGAATGCGTTGAAGAAACGATCAACCGAAATTGATCGAACTTGGCTACATGTGCCCTCGGGGACTCCTGGTCCACCAGCGGTGACACTCACCAAGTGGTATGAATGTAAACGTCTTCAAATTGAATAGCATCATTTAAGAACAGATAAATTGTCAACGTGGACCAGACATGCACGTTTCGGATACTTAACCCTCGTCAGTGATCCTCAAATCTAAACAATGTAATATGCCAAAAAAGTATGAAAGTTACTATTTCGAAAAAGCGTACCGAAAGACGTAGTAGAATGGGTGGGATATGATGCTACAGGACCCACGTTTTAGAAATTTCAAGAAATTTTGAAAACAGAAATTTTAGAATGCGTTGAAGAAACGATCAACCGAAATTGATCGAACTTGGCTACATGTGCCCTCGGGGACTCCTGGTCCACCAGCAGTGACACTCACCAAGTGGTATGAATGTAAACGTCTTCAAATTGAATAGCATCATTTAAGAACAGATAAATTGTCAACGTGGACCAGACATGCACGTTTCGGATACTTAACCCTCGTCAGTGATCCTCAAATCTAAACAATGTAATATGCCAAAAAAGTATGAAAGTTACTATTTCGAAAAAGCGTACCGAAAGACGTAGTAGAATGGGTGGGATATGATGCTACAGGACCCACGTTTTAGAAATTTCAAGAAATTTTGAAAACAGAAATTTTAGAATGCGTTGAAGAAACGATCAACCGAAATTGATCAACCGAAATTGGGTCCGTCGATGCTCAATTTTGTGCTCTATTGTTAATGCTGTCGTGATTATCGTTAGAATTTCATTTGTGTCAAATGTCATATTGGTAACAATTTGAATATTTTCTCCTTATCCTTAAGTGAAATATCAAATTCACTTTGAAATAACTCTTAATCTGAATTAAAGGAAGTGATTATAAAAGGGATTGTCACAGATATGACAAAATCAATATTTTATCGCTGTTGTTTGTTTAATCAACTGGTTAGAGTTGAAACAATTCCATGTCATTTCAATTAACAATACGGAAGACTACCTTTTCTGTAAAAAAGTTAAGCAATAGAAACGCGCCTCTAAAAGAACGAAAAGTTATCGTATTCATTTATCTGTCACAAGGAAATACATTGTGTGTGTCTGATTATTCATAGGAAAGATGGTAAGTTTCAATTGCTTCAATTTTCAATTTTGTCGTCGATTTTTATTTTTAAGATATGATACACAAATGTATCTGCATATCAAGAGAAATAAGCTTTCTCATTTATATTATATTATGTTTATATCATAAATAGAATTTTATCGTCCGAAACAATTAAGAAAAACGCGAGGCCACTGCATAAAACACAAGTAATTAAAAATAATTGAATTCCTCATAAATGGTATAGAAAACTGAGCATTTCATTAAACGTACTAGGTTCACAGGTCATACATGTACCTAATAGTCATATACACCTAGACACTTGACATAACATCATTTAATATTTGATCGCATTATCTAGAATTATTCTGACATTTTGTTATGTTTTTTGTGATGTCACGATGGAAATACGTGTATTGCAAATTTGTGTTATTTTCGGAATCCGGTTGTCCTACTGGTTGTCCTAAAGAATATATTTTTCTCAACAGGAAATAAATAAGATCGTCGTTAAACTCATTTTCACTATTGAAACATTGATGAATTGCAAGTCCAATCCAATAAACTGGCGTGACGACAGACGTGCTTTCATTTTCCAAATTGGCGCCAACGAGCAATATGACTCTTCTGAACAGGACTCGGACAGGTGCCCTATAAAAGGAGTGTTTGGAGAACCGACCGATTGTGGCAGAGGAATAAGTTGTAGCAAAGGTTAGATTCAAACATTGATTTTTCTACCTAGCTTCATGCTGTTATCGTAATATACATTGCGTATAACTTTTTCTCGGAAGATCAACTGAATGACAATTTATTTTAATGAAAGAAAAGCTGTAATTAAGACCTGATAAATTGAAGAATTGAAACTTTCCATTTGTAAGCAGGGCTTATAGATATTAGAGAATATATATTCATTTTATTTTATTCAGTTTATTTTTTCCGATCATTTCAAAACATCGTTAAAATCATACACCAGTATACTAGTAACTAAAATCACTTTGTTGATATTCATACAAAGAAGGAAAAAAGACAGTAAACGAAGAGTAATATTCTATCACGTCAGCAGAAATAAACTCCTAATTTGGAAAAAAGATCAGGTGCCCATAAATAGACATCACTTTCTGCCGTTTTCGTCAGTGATACAGGGCTCAGAAAGACCGAAATTCCAAAATAGACGATTAAATATATAACAAAGGATGGGGAATATATCCATTCCTATTCCACAACCAAAAACAGAGAGAAACACGATGGGACAACGCGCACATAAGCTCACTAAAATAACAATAAAATAATCACAACAGGAAGGAGGACCAATGGTCATGAGAAGCACAAATAAACATTGTAAAATGAATAAATCATATACTTAAAATAGACCGAAAAAAATCGGCTTGTTCCAGCCTCACACATGAAACAACTTACTTTTATATACATTTTATTCTCGTATGAATTACAAACTTAATCTTTACAGGTAATTCCACCCCATTTGAATTTTGGTGGTGTCCAAAGGTAATCGATCCTCGGAAGTTCATGACATTTTATTCGAATATTAAATTACGTGAGTATGATATGGTCGCTGTGAAACAAAGCACTCGAAACTATATATTCTTTTTTTCATATCATTGTGGCTTATACTTGGTCAACTAGGAAAGGCATCTTCAAAGGAACTAATAACAAACCACTTAGCATCTTTACGTCCACCCTTGCTAGCGGCAGGATATTTGTGATAAGTGGACACTGATTTCATATGACTCATAGGTCTCACTTCGGAATGTTGTTCATTCCGGGATTCGCAACCGTTTCGATGGAAATTCTCACGATTTTTCCTTGCCTTCTCGACTTTGAGACTGAATAACGGTTTGGTACTTCTTTGATCACAAATATGGATAATGGCCATATCCCTGTCCACAGCACAAAATCGACAATTCAGAAAATCAGAAACCGAAGGCATACAAAATCAGGATAAAACAGGAACCAAAGCAAACAAACAAAAACCTCCACCATATGAAAAGAAGCGAACTCCCGATATGGGAGTGAGACCATTGGTTGATCGTCTGTCTCTTCAACGCATTTGAAATTTTTTTCTGTTACCAAAGCTCTTGAAACTTAAAACGATGGTCCTGTATCATCATATCCCACCCATTCTGCTACGTCTTTTGGTACATTTTTGAACATAATAATTTTCATACTTTTGGACCATATTACATTGTTTAGACTGAGGATCACTGACGAGGATTTAATACCCGAAACGTGCATGTCTGGTCCTTGCTGTAAATTTATCAGGTTTTAAATGATGCTATTGAATTTAAAGACGTTTAACATTTACTTTCATTATGAATTTTCTATTTTCTATCTTTCTACCCTTTGTTGCATTAAGTTTGATATTCTATTTTGATTTAGACTTTTAATTTTGCAAACTCTTCTTATTTTCGTTCGTTTTAGCTTTTAGTGTGGCTAATATAACCGCTACAGTAGATGTCCACATGTTTCAAGAGAGTAAACCCATGTTTACCCTGATACAAGAGGCTACATGTGAACAACTAAAAGAAGATCTTGCTCAATACGACATAACCATCACTTGTCCTCTACAGGAAGGAGGTAAATATTACAAAGGGTCTCTTTGAATATAACATTAATTATCCGGGTTCTTTTAAGTTTTAGTTCGTACAAACTTCATTCATTGTATTAAGATAATTAATAGCTTCATCTACTTAATCCCCTTGAAATTAAGTATTCAATTTTATTATCTTTGCGAAAAGTCACTTTAAATATCAAACGAAGTAAAGGAAGAGGTATCCTGTATATCAACAATATTAAACATGTTCATAACTCAAGACCTTTTAGATAGACTAATGCCAAACATCTCCAAATTCAATAGCATCATTTAAGAACAGATAAATTTGCAGCATGGACCAGACATGCACGTTTCGGGCACTCAACCCTCGTCAGTGATCCCAAATCTAAAGACTGAAATTGCTGGTGTTGCATGCAAGCAGGAGATTCTTACTCTTCCTTGGCACCTGGTCTCACTCTCATATCGGGAGTTCGCTTCTTTTCATGTGGTGGAAGTTTTTGTTTGTTTGCTTTGGTTCCTGTTTTATCCTGATTTTGTATGCCTTCGGTTTCTGATTTTCTGAATTGTCGATTTTGTGCTGTATACAGGAAAACAGAAAATTTCGAATGCGTTGACGAGACAGACGATCAACCGAAGTTAAACCATTAACTGCATTTGAAAAAAAAAACACTATAGAAAGAAAGAACACTAAAATTTTAGGCCACATAGTTCTCTTTCTGCCTTAAGAATAATGTTTTCAACAAGTATGCCAGAGAAGAAGTACCTACCGTAGTTTAGAAGTCAATGATTCAGGTGTTTATGGCATTATTGTGATTGTCCCCATTAAGAAGGGAGGAGATCTCCAACAAGACCCCGTTGCAGCATCAACAGCAAAACGCCTAAACGCCCGATGCAAAAACACAAAAGACGAGTACAGCACGAGACGGAAAAGAGACACACGACATGTAAACATCAAACATAAAAGACTACACATAAACCGACGAAACCAATTATACATCTAATACCATTAAGGTAATAGATGTATAATGAACGAAATCATATCCAAAATATTGGAATTATGTGTGTGGATTATTTCATATTTCTCTATATGTCTGAAATATTCGTTTTTCGATAGACTTCAATGTAAATTCTGAGGATAGAATTCCAAAATTCATTTAATGGGTATGTTGTTTATACCTTATGATACATCTAGTGCCTTAATAAGGAAATCGTAAACCCCTGAATGGAGACAGGACCAGGTGCCCAGGAAGAAAGTGCGTCCTTTGAGTACATGCAACGGCCGCTGAAGATCCTCTTTAAACTGATGACCCATTAAAACCTTGGACATTGCATAATGTCTCCAATTAGAACATACATCTGAACATAAAAGCATGGAAAATGTGTAGGCTTTATTCTTCATAGAATATTTTTGAAGAAGAGGAAAGCTTTAATCTATCTGAACTGTCGCATATTTGAAATTTTCATATCCTTTGCTCCTCCCAGGCAAATGGTCCTGGGTCCATTTTCGGGGTTCACGATTGCCATGTTAATGGAGACTTACACAATTATGCCATATTCTCCTGGATCTTTGACTCTTGAACTAAGTTTGGTACTTCTTCTTTATTATACATCAAATAAGCTAGAATGGAGCTTACCTGATAATGTCAGGGTAATAATTTTTTCTTTAAAAAAATCCCATTTTCAGACAAAAATTTGAAAAGAAATTTCTGCTTGGTTCTTCATGCTTGAGAAATCAGGAGCTGCCTTTAAATACATTTCGTTAAATAAATCTCCATTCGCACTCTCTGCAAAGTAATTGCACAAATATAAACACAAAAAATAAGACCAGAGGGGGTCGCTGAAATGAATTTTGGCTATGCCTGAAAATCACTTCGGCTGATAGCATCACAAATGAGGATTGTACTATCTGAAACATGCGTCCAATTGGTTTAAAATTGTCTTCAAGAAGGTAAAGAGTTTTTTTTTTTTTTCGTATTATTATTTGCTGCTTATTTCTTGCTGCAGTGTGGAGCAGTAAATCTCGTTCCCCGTGTCTTGATGTTTGAAGTGTATTATTTACTTCCTTCAAGCTCTGACGCCTAAAGAAGCTTTGTTTTTGCCCTTTATTAATTTGACATCATATATAATATGAATCTAGGCATTGCCTACAAGGGAGCGTAACATGTTTCAAAGTTATTGTCTTACTTTTGAAGCACCCATTTGTCTGATCATCTATCAATTTATCTGGAGTAGTGTCGGTTTAGTAAATTTTATTTAGCTGTGTATGACAAAGAAACGCAAAGGAAATTAAAATTGAATAAGTACTGATCGATTTACTGATTTCAAACAAAAAATTTATTCATTCATCACGGTAATAATTTCTGCTGGGCTACTGTGGTTTCCGGCGGAAGTGGCCGAAAGAATACAGAACAAAATTGGCTTTCAGTATATGCAGTTTCTGAAAGTCGTTTTAAAAACGGAACTTACATATGTTTATAGACTTCCCTATCTATAGAGATAAAGAAGATATAGGGTCGATTCGCGAACTGGTCGAAGGTTACGCTCCCTAATATTATTTTGCTATTTCGGAAAAGTGTCGTTTCATCCAAAATTAATATCGAAATTAAAGGAGGTAAACATTTGAGAACCACCCCTCCAATGCTATTTTTGTCATCGGTTTTATTTTACTAAGCTGCTGAATCGACCCTTCAGGAAATTTGGAGACGTGCATGCACTCTATGCAAAGTAATTACACAAATTTAAACTCAAACAAAAATTAACTGAAATGAATTTTGGCTGTGTCTGAAAATCACTTTGGCTGGAAGCATCACTGATGAGGATCTTACTATCAGAAACACGTGTATGTGCATTAAAATAGGCTTAAAATTGTCTTCAAGAAAGTAAATGGTTGGAACATTTCCGTATCACTATAAGTTATTCTGTCTCTTCAACGCATTTGAAATTTTCTGTTACAAAATTTCTTGAAATTTCTAAAACGTGGGTCCTGTAGCATCATATCCAATCCATTCTGCTACGTCTTTTGGTACATTTTTGGACATAACAATTTTCATACCTTTTGGCCATATTACATTGTTTAGACTTAGGATCACTGACGAGGGTTTAGTACCCAAAACGTGCATGTCTGGTCCATGCTGTAAATTTATCAGGTTTTAAATGATGCTATCGAATTAAAAGACGTTTAACATTAATTCGTTTTCAGCTCCTATAAAAACAAGATTAGAGATAGGGCGGATAAAGCAGCTTCCAACTGTAAGTATGGTTGAAGTTTAATCAAAATATAAAGAACAGAAAGGGTTCTCCAACAGGGTAATATTGCAGCGCCTGTTAAAATTAACAATATATCCAAATGCGCAAAAAAGAGTGGCACAACAAGAGAAATCATGAAAAATATTACCATTGCCTATTGTTTCATCCTATAAAGAAGCTAAAACGAATTGATAGAACAATCTGCCCAGTTGGGATAGAAAAAAAATTTTTAAGAAGGAAACTTATTCTGAGAAATATGAAAAGTTACTGCTTATTATTATCCGGGCAATGATGCTTAATTTTCACTTATAACATCATGAGCTGTCGTCATTAAGTCCCCGAGAAAGCTTTATGAAGTATTCTTATTTTTTGCAAAAAAGTGCGAGATGTTTTACATGAGATGCATTGACAAACACAATTACGACCAGCTGATTTATGCAGAAATAGTTTTAAACGAAAGTAACCTTTAAAAGTGAGTTTGACAATTGTCCATACTGTACATAAAAAGAAAGTCGAACTTTTTATCAGATATATGTGATTTATGAATCTAAACGGAGAATATTAGACTGAGGGATAATTAGAACACATATAACGTTTGCATGCATCAAATTTAAGGTCAATTTTCCTCACTGCATGAGGGAAGGCGGTTTGCCTTTTTATCTTATCTATTTGTCAATTGAAAATTTCAATTTTCATAAAACCGAAAGAAGGAGGATATTTCCAACCAGACTCTGTTGCAGCAAAATATCGAGAAAAGACATCAAAACACAAAAGATAATACATTCACCAACGAGACCAATCGGCAATCGATACTCACTTAGCTCGAAAATTTGAATCGTTAGTAGCAGCTTATTGCACTCTTGTCTGGTCCTATCAGTCATCACAATATTCCAACAACCCATTTTAAAATGTTTTTGTTGAAAATACATATGTACGTGTTTTTCATTATTCTTTTCAGGGTAAATTTACCATTATCCTGAATGTGGAAAATGAATCACATAAGAAAATCGTTTGTATAGAATTAAGATTTGAAATAAGGAGGAATTAGTTAACCATAAAAAGAGGCAAAAAAGGAGACTTTCTGTTTGTTTAATAGGAAAACAACTATATGAACTACGGAGAATGTACAATTTGTAATATGCATTCATTGAAATGATCATTGAAATCATTGTATATGCATGTACTTCATATGCAATCTTCTTGAATAAACCAATGTGTGAAATGAAAATATAGATTATTTCTTATGTCTATAGAAAAAAAGAGAATTTAAAGTCAAAAAATGTAGAAAAGGAGACCATCCTCAAAAATCACGTTGCATTGACCATAAAAAACACAAAGAAACAATGCAAATACAAATAACAGATGCTAAATGAATCTTCCATTCTAACAACATAATAGCCAGAGACGATAAGAAAAACTTATTTTTCGTCAAGAAGTACTTGAAGATCACAAATCTTTTCTCTCAAGTTCGGTCTTAGACATTAATCAATTAGACTTAGAATTACCTTACTTGTATTGTATTCCAAAATTGCAAAAATCACCTTACAAACATCGCTTAATAGCTGGATCGCCAAAATGCTCCACAAAAACTGTATCGATTATTTTAAATGAAAAAACATCAAATAGGTATTCAGTCTCAAAGTCGAGAAGGCAACCACAATTATTAGAATTCCATTTCGAACGGTTGCGAACCTCGGAATGAATAACATTCCGAAGTGAGAACAAGTGCCCGGGAAGAGTGAGCGTTCCCTGATTGCATGCAACACCCGTCGCAACATCTCCTTGAAAACTTGTCAAATTCGGTGAATGTCTCGATGTACATATTAAGGTACATATCAGGTTAGTATTTCTTGTTTGGTGATATTGACATCATTTCAGAAATCAAAACTGCTCTTCAAAAGTTGTATTGAACAATTCACTCAATGGAGCGGTATAAATCAAATGCGTTTATTGAAAAACTAAAAATAACTTTTACAACACCTGAATTCTGCAAGTTTCAGAAATGTTTTTTGGATCAAATCATGCGATTTTTAGCTCACCTCGACGAAGTTGAGATGAGCTTATGCTATAACCCCGGCGTCCGCGTCCCCGTCCCCGTCGTCGTCCCCGTCCGCGTCCGCGTACGGTTAAAGTTTTTGGGGTAACTCAGTATCTGACAAAGTACTGATGCTACAGTAACCAAACTTGCACAAGTGATTCATCTTGGGATGCTGAGGTGAACCCATGCATCGGATGCAGCATCTGACCTACATTTTCCGGCTGAATGACTTTGTCAGTGTCTGGTTAAAGTTTTTGGGGTAGTTCAGTATCTGACAAAGTACTGATGCTACAGTAACCAAACTTTCACAAGTGATTCATCTTGGGATGCTGAGGTGAACCCATGCATCGGATGCAGCATCTGACCTACATTTTCCGGTTGAATGACTTTGTCAGTGTCTGGTTAAAGTTTTTGGGGGTAGTTCAGTATATGACAAAGAACTCATGCTACAGTAACCAAACTTGAACAAGTGATTCATCTTGGGATGCTGAGGTGAACCCATGCATCGGATGCAGCATCTGACCTACATTTTCCGGTTGAATGACTTTGTCAATGTCTGGTTAAAGTTTTTGGGGTAGTTCAGTATCTGACAAAGTACTGATGCTACAGTAACCAAACTTGAACAAGGGATTCATCTTGGGAGGCTGAGGTGAACCCATGCATCGGATGCAGCATCTGACCTACTTTTTCCGCTTGAGTGATTTTGCCTTATAAGGCCAATATTGAGCAAAGTATAAGTGCTACATGTACCAAACTTGCATATTGGATGTATCTTTGATCAAACTTTCATAAAGCGACCTTGACCTACTTTTTCCACTTGAGTGATTTTGCCTTTAAAGGCCAATATTGAGCAAAGTACATGTACCAAACTTGCATATTGGATGTATCTTTGATCAAACTTTCATAAAATGACCTTGACCTACTTTTTCCGCTTGAGTGATTTTGCCTTTAAAGGCTAATTTTGAGCAAAGTAAAAGTGCTACATCTACCAAACTTGCATATGGGATGTATCTTTGATCAAACTTTCATAAAATGACCTTGACCTACTTTTTCCACTTGAGTGATTTTGCCTTTTAAAGGCCAATATTGAGCAAAGTATAATTGCTACATGTACCAAACTTGCATATTGGATGTATCTTTGATCAAATTTTCATAAAATGACCTTGGCCTACTTTTTTCACTTGAGTGATTTTGCCTTTAAAGGCCAATATTGAGCAAAGTATAAGTGCTACATGTACCAAACTTGCATATTGGATGTATCTTTGATCAAACTTTCATAAAATGACCTTGACCTACTTTTTCCGCTTGAGTGATTTTGCCTTTAAAGGCCAATATTGAGCAAAGTATAAGTGCTACATGTACCAAACTTGCATATTGGATGTATTTTTTATCAAACTTTCATGAAATGACCTTGACCTACTTTTTTCCACTTGAGTGATTTTCTTAATATACATGTACTTAGAGATATGTTTAAAATGAACTTTGCTGCCACGAGGTGAGCTTCGTAATCTTTGATTACACTATGTTTTCGTATCTTCTTGCTTCTCTCAAATTATTAAAATGCATTGGCAATCGCAAATACAAATACAATGATGTTTGTTACAATAAAGCTGCTTTTATGAGGGTTAAATAATAGATACACAGAGGAATAGTTAATTGAAATATTGAACTTACTGATTATATGATAACATTTTTTAGGTGTTTGGAGGAATGATATTTCATCAAATTGTAGGAATTTCACTGGGAACAAACTATGCTCCACTTCTTGTTGATATTTTTTATACTGAAATGAAGCCGAGTATGTTCAATCTTTGCTCTCTCATGAGAATGAAACGCCTACTTTAAGATCAAGGTTTTCGCTTTCATTAGCTTTTTACTTTCTGGAAATTGAAATTAAATACCTCATCTTCTTTTATCCCCCGTTTACACTATGTTCCCGGCGGCCACGGCGGCCAAGTTTCAAGCTACCGTGGACGAAACGTGGTGACCGTGAGACAACGTAGGGGAACGGGATCGACAATCGTAACTAGCCGTGGTTGCCGGGGCTGACGGGGCAAATGTTTAAACTGTCAAAACATTTGTCACGGCAGCCCACGGTGCAGATGGCCTACTTTAGAAACCGTATCAAAACGGGTCGAACGCAACGCAACGTGACAGAACGTTACAGACCGTGACAAAACTTGGGACAGTGTCCGTAGCGGAACGGGAAGCAAAAGTATGACTCAACAAATTACGATCCTAGCGAAGTTGAGTTACGGTCTGCCACGTTTAGCTGCGGCTGCTTTAGGGCAGATGCACGTTTTATCAAGGCGAGCTACGGTTTCATACGGCGAGCTAAGGAAGTGTTAGCCGTTTCGTCACGGTACGTCCCGGCTTGTTACGCTTTATTTCAAGTTCTACTACGGCCTGGCACGGCACGCACGGTCACTCAAGAAGTATAACAAACCAAACCCTTTTATGCAGCTTTTTGAGTCCCCTGTTCCCGGTTAATCGTAGTGGGCCTTGACAGAACTTGGTAGTCGTTGATTGGATCGTAACAAACCGTGACAGACCTTATCAGAACGTGACAGGTCGTGAGGAAACGTACAAACGTCCGTATCAAGCCGTAGGTTGAAACGTAGTGCGCCGTCAGGTCTCCGGGATTCAGGAGCCGCGGCGTGTCAAGGATACCTTAATAGACCGTGCGAAAACGTAACGAGACCTAACAGAACTTGAATACCAAGATTAAAACTGCCAAAAATCATACGGTGTGCTACGTTTTTTGGCCGTCGTGACTGCCGCGGTCGCCGGGAACATAGTGTAAACCTAGGGTTAGAATACGGATTCAGAAGATAGAGTATATTACTTTGGGAATTTTGCAACCTGCTTTTTATGGTGACATATTAAGGATCACTGACAAGGGTAAAGTACCTGAAACGTGCATGTCTGGTCCATGCTGCAAATTTATCTGATCGTTAATGATGCTATTGAATTTGAAGACGTTTAAGGTTATAAGCAAGATGAGAAGGACCAAGGCTTGACAGAATATCCAATATTAAAATCTTTGGGACCATTGAATGACAAATATGGATAATGACCATATCCTTGTATAAAGCACAAAATCGATAATTCAGAAAATCAGAAACCGAAGGCATACAAATCAGGATAAAACAGGAACCAAAGCAAACAAACAAAAACCTCAGCCACATGAAAAGAAGCGAACTCCCGATATGGGAGTGAGACCAGGTGCCTAGGAAGAGTAAGCATCTCCTGCTTGCATGCAACACCCGTCGCTTCAATTCGGTAGAACTGTCACATCCGGTTACTTCCATTTCGGAAGATATAGAGTACAATCGTTGGTTGGATGGTTCAAATGGTCTATGACAAAATATCATTCACCATTCTGGAGAGTGGGACATCATAGTGTATGACGAGTTCCCCATATCGACCGTTGAACTTCCTCAGTGACGATTTTAGTCGGTCACAAACATATCCCTGACTGCTTTTTGTACTTTAGATATGGTTCTGCTGTCACCAGAGGGACATTCGGTATGGTCTTGAACTATCGTCAGCCTTGTACCAGCACACTTTTAAAAACTGCACTCTTACTGAATGTGACGACGAGACTCCATAAGGGGCCATATGTTTTGTCCAAACCTTGATTGAGAAGACAGTATCTATCTATAGATTCATAAGTGTGTTCTTGGCCATTACGTTTTTCTGTCTTCATTGTGATCCATTTTACAGTGATGAGGTTATTAAACTGAGTTTGAGTTTGCCTAACCGAGAAAGTTGGAGGTTGTGTGTACGTTATCCGGATAACTACACCATTTTCAACTTACGTGACAGATGGCCGTTCCAGGTCAGCACCGATTGTGCAGTCTTTTGTGTCTTGTCTTTTGATGTCGAGGTTTCCTTGTCCCTTGTTGGTCGCTTTTTTGTGTAAGCTGTGTATGTCTATTCTCTGTTTTCGCTAGGAGTGTTTCGTTGTTTTGGTGTGGTTGCTGCAACCGAGTCTTGTTGGATATCTCCTTCTTTATTCTATACTTCATTTGTCAATTAGCATATCTTATGTTTTGGTTCACTATCAAATACGTCTTTATTTAGCGACCATTGAGGGATGAAAAAGTAACCGTAATAATGATCACGTCATGTTCGACCTGTCAATCGCAGTCAGTTCCATTGCTTATTTAATTATTGCTTTGTTCCTTATCCCTCGTCATTTGTTTAGAATGTTCTATTCACAATTTTGATGCTTATAAGAATAAATAATATGATGTGTGCTCTGCCAGTCTTACAAGTGATTCCTTCTAGTTCATAAGTCCTTGATCTCTGCAAGTAGTATTTCCTTCTTTTATTTAGGTTTTGTTCATGTCGTTCGTTCAGTCGTGTAGTTAAGAATAGAAAGGTAACATTACAACGAGGAAATTCATATTTAACTTTGCAGTGAAACGGGGATATACTGCATTATTTGAATTCTGAACAAACAGGAAGTTATTAGCATATTGCAAGGAAGTATTGATATGAAACCTATTATAGAAATCAAAAACCATGGGAAATGAGGTAAGTATGTATATTTCATAATGATCCTTATAATATTTATAATATTTTAATAATATATATGTACATGTACATTTTTATTAACTTTGCATATATCTTTGTTTTCGAGCCAAAAACATACATACACTCAATACTACTTTTGTGATACTTACGATAGATTTTACGTAAATAAAATTCTGAACAGATCTGTCTATAGCCAGGGATGCACCTCTGCCTTAAAATTAGCACACTAGGGATTTCTTTCAATTATCTTGAAAATAACTCTAATTAATTTCCATCAAACGCATAGTATAAAACCTTATTTCACAATTCTGCTACATACATGTAGGTATTTTTTACTGAACAATAGTGCGGTATTTCAAATTTTAAAACTGGGCTGGGGGCTGAATATATGAATGGCAAAATGCATAATTATCGTGATAATCGTACCGCTTTGGTGAAAATAATAAGAACACTTTAGTCTAAACGTCAATTTGTCTGGAAACATCACTGAAGAGGATTTACTAACCTAATCTGGTGCATTGAAATTGGTTTGAAATTTTCTTCAAGAAGGTAAAGAGTTGGAGCACTTCCGTATCTTTTTAGATGAATGATAATACTTCCAATTCATTTCTGAAATTTATCTTCATTTATATAAAATGTTAGAACATGTTTTGATAGGTAAAAGGGTTTTTAAGTTTCTCAAACAATTTTATGTCCTTGTAGGAAATATATAAAATAATCGTTGGATTGGTCCTCCTCACAGTAACACTGAAGACCAGTGAATGTTATCCCAGAAAAGAACAAGTAAACAGACAGCAATTTGAAATTGGCGCCAACTTTGACAGGAAATCAAGAAAGAGCTCTACGAAACAGAACCAAAACAAATGTCAAAAGTTTCCGAGCGACTGTGGCATTGGCATTAACTGTGGTAGTGGTAAATAAAGATTTCAATAATCATATCAGTTTGTCATGTGATCTGTCACGTGCTTGGTTCCTTCTAATAATTTGTGAATATAATGTAGAATAATACTCGCCTACAATTACCAAAAGAAAAACGAAATAAACGAAAGTTTGGTATAATTCAATAATGCCATCTTTTTACTTATTTCAAGATAATTCCACACAAGTATGGTGGTACCCAAGAGTAGTTGATCCTCGGCGTCCATTGACTGTATATCTTGACTTCAAGCTACGTAAGTTCAGATTCAGGACTTGTTTGAGACAGTTGATATTATAAAGACATCATCTAATACGAGAGGGCATCATCATATTAAAAGTTAAATCAATTTTATAATATTGTGGTAACATACCCACTTCTTTGCCAGTGTTCAAGGAAGAAATTCATTTTTAAGTACAGTAAATATTACATGTCATATTCATAGCATCATTTAAAAACAGATAAATTTGCAGCATGGACCAGACATGCACCGGGTAATTAACAATGAAAAATAGCTAAAGACTGTGAAAGTTGTGTCAAAAAATATCAAAGGACGTAGCAGGATTGGTTGGATATGATGTTACAGGACACACTTTTCAGAAATTTCGAGAACATTTTGTGTACAGAAATTTTCGAATGCGATTGAAAATCATAAAAATCATTTAATTTTTGGTGACTTAAGTTTGTGTTGAAATTTTGACATTCATAATCATTATCTTTGATAAAGCAAAACTTGAAAAATAAACGGAAGGTAGCAGATTATGAAGTCGTTTTCAATTGACTATTCAAAATATGTCTTTTATATCAATATATATTTACCATACGTTCATGAAATATAACATGACGAAGCGTGTGTTGCAGTGAAAAAATTATATGTTCGCACTTCTTCTTTTCAAATGCTACAAAAGCCGTCAGCGTACAAAACTTAACAGCAACATTAGATGTCCACATCTTTGAGGAGAAGAACCCAATTTTCACCATTATACAAACGGCAACTTGTGAACAACTAAAGGAATTCCTTAAGGAATATGCACCCTTCAGTATTAACTGTCCGCTTCAAAAAAATGGTGAGAAGTTCTTGTTAAATCTGTTTTCATACATATTCTTAAATCGATGTATCCTTTATTTGTTGACCTAAATTCCGTAAAGCATGATTTAAGTATAGGCACAGGTTGTCTATTGTCTTGTTTGTTTATTTGTAGTCTTATGTGTTTTATTGTAGTGATGTTTGTTCTTCGTTGTCCCTTTGATATCTCTTGATTTACTTGTCCATTATGTTTTTCGTATTTGAGTGTTTGGGATTTTTGATGTAGGTGCTGAAACCTTGTCCGGTTGGAGATCCCTCCTTTTTCTAAAACATGACTCATCGACTCTTTCTGCTCTCAAGTAAGGGAGACAAATTATTATTGGAATACAAAAAGCCGTATGCTAAGCATCATAATTTGAAAACTATAAAACATGCAAGAGTAAATACAAATAGAATTATTGTATGCTTTGACTTTGTTTTGGCTTTTGTTCATGGTGTTCTTTGAGCTCGCTTCAGCCAGCAGAGCGCAGACTCTTATACGCATGCCATAGAATTTTTAGATCAATTTACAAAGAAACTTTGCTATAAGTGGCCGCTGCATTTACCTGTCTCGTTTGTGATGTCACCTTACAGAGAGAAGTTTTATGTTTATACAACAATTGCCTGTCAATGGAAACCTCTGTATCCGGATAAGTGGGAGGTTTGTGGGTTTGTTTCCCTGGGTGTGTGCAGGGTGCTCATGCTTGAGATGCTTCCCTTTTCCTTGTAGTGGGGAATTTAAAAAATTAACTTTAAAACTATCTATACCATGTATACATAAAATTTTAAGTATTAACTGAAATATTTCAAGCACGATGGTATAAGGACTTGATAAATCACACTGTGCTAGAAAAAAGTAAACGAAAATTAATAACCTGGACAGGAAATGGTATATTGGTGGATCTAGTTTTTTTTTTCATAGGGGGAGGGGATATTCCAGCCCGTCATGTTGAGAGAAAGGGTCAGCTTTTGATTTTGAAAAAATTATACATACAAATGGAATTTTTGGCAAAATTCTAGGGGTCCTGACCCCAAAACCTCCCTGACCCATTCTTGATCCGTTCTGGAATAAATAGTAGATACTTTAAACAACTTTTTATAATAAAAATTTGATGCTTTTAAATAAATGACCGAATGCAAGATTAACTTGTATGTTTTCATGGTAGCATACCATGAAATTAAATAGACTTTAGATTTAAATTTCTTCCGGGTAGACGACAGCCTTGCTTGTAAAGAAATGTTGAACTATACACCTGAAGACTTGATGAAAACGATATGATATTATAGAAACAGGAAGATATAAGATTGTTTTAATACACTTATGAACTGGTCCTGCATACAAGTATTATATAGGTCCGAGACATAGGCGAATCTCTCTCTCTCTCTCTCTCTCTCTCTCTCTCTCTCTTGTTTTTGTACGTGATAGGGATATGATACTTCACAAGTACATATCTTGTGGCAAGACCTTTCCATTGGTACCAACATTTGTTTACCTCGTGACCTTGACCTTTCACCTATCCAGCAAAAATTGTGTTAGTACTTACTAATATGCTGACAAGATCATTTGTGTTTCACAACACAGGTCTTTCTGTTTGAAATACAATTGTTACTGTATTTGATTGTAGAATAATGCAGTGTACATTTGTATATCAAATATGGATTCAATGTGTGTCATTGGAGTGATTTGAGCAATCATTGTTATATTGATTTGGTTGATCAAAGTATATTTGTGTTGGCACTTTGGTTTTTAAAAATGAATGTTTTAAAATTTCTTACATGGAACGGGCTAGAAGGTAGAGGGACTTTATTTAGCTTTTGCCCAATCCCATATCACTTAATAACAAAATATCAAGGAATGACAGGATTATGGCACATATATTTTTCAGTTCCTCTGAAGACATCACTTCCACTCTCCTCGTTGTCAAGACTACCAACAGTACGTACTAAACATATATACATGGAATTATGATATTACCTTACATGTTATATGTGTTTATATGTTTTTAAGAATGTGTATGCACTTGTAACCAATGCAATTCCCTTAATCATAACAATTGTCGGAATTCCAATGTGGACCAATTGTGCCCTACTGCTTGCCGACATTTTCCTTTACTCGCTAGAAGCTGACTTCATTCAATCTTTGGTTTCTGAAGGGAAAAGATACTTAGCTTATGAAAAGAAGGGAGGAGATCTTCAACTTCACTTGCAGATATATAGACATCAGTAATCAAAAATTCATGGATTACTTCAGCAGAACCTATTCTTTGGAGCTTGAAATCAAAGAAACTACAGAGACAAATAATTCAGCATCCTATTTGGACATAATGTCCTACGTCAATAATGGTCACATGGACACCTCACTCTATGACAAGCGTGACGACTTAAATGTCACCATCACAAACCTTTTCTGAGTAGCAACATCCATTCTCCGCCTGCTTATGGCGTGTTCATATCACAGTTGATATGCTATTCCAGAGCAAGTACCAAATATACAGATTTTATTCTGAAAGCTAGCCGTCTTTTAGATAAGCTTCTCAGTCAGGGATAAGTTTGTGACCGACTAACATCGTCACTGAGGAAGTTCTACGGTCCAATTTGGGTACTCATCATACGCTATGATGTCCCACTCTCCAGAATGGACTTCTTTTCATGTGGTGGGGGTTTTTGTTTATTTGCTTTGGTTTGTTTTTTCCTGATTTTGTATGCCTTCGGTTTCTGATTTTCTGGGTTATCGATTGTGTGCTGTATACAGGGATATGGTCATTATCCATATTTGTCATTTTGTGATAGACCATTTGTACCGTCCAACCAAAGATTCTACTTTATATCTTCCAAAATGGAAGTAATCGGATGTGACAATTCTACCGAACTGAAGCGACTGGTGTTTCATGCAAGCAGGAGATACAGACTCTTCTTCGGCACCTGGTCTCACTCCCATTTCGGGAGTTCTCTTTTTTTTTCATGTGGTGGAGGTTCTTGTTTGTTTGCTTTGGTTCCTGTTTTATCCTGATTTTGTATGCCTTTGGTTTATGATTTTCTGAATTATCGATTTTGTGCTGTATATAAGGATATGTTCACTATCCATATTTGTCAATTGAAAGGAGCCTGACGTCACAATACTTAAGCTTTACAGAAACATGTCAAGACGGCTATTCTAACCTGCAAACTGAACCCGCGGTGAACTGAATTTAATGTCACATTTTAACCTGTAAAAAGGCGTGATTTCAGAAAACAAGAATGAAACTGGCAATAATTTTGGTGCATACATGAGGGAGAAAAGCCGAAAACTATCCATTGTCAGGGCCGAGATCAGTTCTTTCTCTGACATAATAGATAGTTGAGGCTTTTTCCCACTTATAGCATGACAACTCTTGTTTAAATAATGTACAGTCACAGGTAGTTGGACATCTCAAAATCATTTATCAAGGGGCGGTGATCAAGTACACACAGCTTGGATTCCTGACCGGTCAACCGATTCGTTTCCTTTGTCTTAATAATAAACACTTTCATGTCAAGGTCAATCACTTAGTTGTTAAGAAAATTAGAAGTAGGTCAAATTACTCGACCTATTTTCCGAAGATTTATATCCCTTGAGTACTTGCAAAATTCATGACTTGCAAAATTCAGTTTTACGGACTTTTGCTCTGCAACAAATAAGATGTTCAGGTGACATTTGATACATACATTGTTCTTGCATAGTTACAGAGTACGTTTGACGTAGGGTCACGCATGACCTTTTTGGAGGAGTTATGACCATTGATGCAAAAAAATTTCAGCTTGCCAGACTTCTTTCTGCTTGTTTGTGTGTTGTCATCTAACAGTGAGGAGGTTGTTTTACACCATAATTATTCGTTCTTCGAAACCTCTCGGTTATCCTAAAAGTGGGAGGGTTGAGCGCAATCCAGGATAACCATGCCTTCTGCTATTTTCGTGACAGATGGCCGTCCCAAGTCAGCACCGGTTGCCTATTGGTCTCTTTGGTTTATGTGCAGTCCTTTGTGTTTGATGTTTCTGTGTTGTGTGTTGGTGTTCCTAGTCCCTTTTGGGTCTCTTTCTGTGCTTGTCTGCTCTGTGTTTTTGCATTGGTTGTGTTGGGGTTTTGCTGTGGATGCTGCAACCTGGTGTTGTTGGAGATTCCCTCCCTTGTCTTAAGGTGAGTGTCAACTACGTAATGCTGAAATTAAGATAGAAAACTCCCCATCTAAAACCATTTTCTTTGACTGTAAGCGTACTTTTGGTCGAAAGGACATATAAATTACATTGTTATTTACGAGAGTTCGAGATCTATCCACTATATGATTTTTTTATCGGAAAAAAGTAGATGAAAGAGTTAAAACCTCGTTCGCCGTGACCTGATGTTTAGAAGTGTGTTAATTACTTCTTTCCAGCTCTGTTGCCTGCCTGAAAGAATCTTTGTTTTGGACCTTTATCGATTTGACATCTTAGATATTTTCTTTGCTATTTCGAAAACTTGTCATTTCATTCAAAACTAAAACCGAAATTAAAGGAGGTGAACATTTTAGCATCATCCCTCCTTTGCTATTTTGAACATATATTTTATTTGGATATACTACTGAATTGACCCTACAGGAAATTTGGAGCCGCGCACTCTGTACATATCTAAATTCGAAATATTAAAGAGGGCGCTACTGAAATGAATTTTGGTGGTTCCGCTGGAAGCATCACTGATGAGAATTTAATATTCGAAACACGTGTCTGGTGCAGAAAAAAATGGTTTGGAATCATCTTCATGAAGGTATAGAGTTGGAACACTCCCGTTTTATTAAAGGTAACTACAGGTAAAATCTTGGACAAGAAAGGATCTTGTTGAGACATTATCACATAGAAAGAACTGATTAGACAATGGTATGACGTCATAGTCATGTTTAAATATAGATAAATGTCAAACACACTTATTCTCTATACGCATTTTTGGCTAGATATTGATGCTGCGTTTCATGCGGTCTTCGATGATAAAGGTATTATTTCCGCTTGCACATTTTAATTGCCTTTTGAGAAGTTATTTAACTCTTTTGCAGGTATGGATCACTTAATTTTTCTCTAAAAGATGAACCAAATCTGGTTTTTGAATGGGGAAGTTTCACTATATAAATATGAGCTGTCGTATTAGATAATCCACAAACCTAATTACTATATACATCTATTTCAGGGAAATTTCACTATCAAGACAAATGTTACAAATGAATCGAATCACACAGTATTTTGTGTGAAAACATCGTTTGAAATCAGGAAAAACCAAGAGTGACCTAGAAGCTACAGAGTATCTTACGGAGTTGTAACGTAAGGAGAAATGTAGTTTAAGATGGTTCATTATTGGCTACAAATTAAGTTACACTTTTTCAATATATTCTTTCTTGAAACATGAAACAAGTGTACATTATGCGTTGTCAGTAAGATAGATAAACAAGCCTTGAATAAATGATTTTATGTTCATGAAGGTACGCTGAAACTTAATCTTCAAGAGTGTTATCTATTTTTTTACATCTGCTTGTACATTCCATTGTGTGTGTTTGGTGTGCACCTGATTTCATTTTAGAAGCGTATGCATAGCAGAGACGGATGTCAGTTGCTACTTTTGTCTTCGATGGATATACCAGTATATTTAAGATAGGAAAAAAGAAATATTTAGAGGTTTCTTTTATTTTGTTTAGAAAATTTCATTGTACATTGTGCTACATACAATCATCGTTGACATACTTTTATTCCACTTGGCTGGAACCCTTGGTTGTTTTCCCAGACCAATTGTAGTATATTGTAAAGTGTAAGATCGTGTGTACCAAGCCAATGTCTGGAAGCCTGTTCACTTGAGCAATATGATCCCGAATTGCACCTAAAATGTCCATTTTGTTTTATTGATTTCTTGATTAATAGAACAGATCATTTGACTATCAATTCTCACTATTGACAAAATATCTTTAGTACATATGTATAATACGTATTATTGTAAATAAAGTAGCCATTGCATAAATATAATTTCAGCACAGTTTTCTTCCAAGTTTTTTTTTCAGAGAATGTATTAAATTATTATGTTTTATGGATGATGCTACGTTTGCTCTTATAATTCCTCTGTGTTCCAATTCTAGGTCACCCATTATTATTTAATTTTTTTATATCTAAGACAATTTTTAATCAAAATGATGAATAGATAGATGAATTGACTCTATGAATACGGCGTAAAAATACTATGTTCCTAAAATTCTTCTTCGGCCTACTTACGTGTTCATTCCTCCGGTGGTGTAAGATAAATGTTCCACGTTAAAGAAGACTTGAGTTCCCTCCGCCCAGTATTCCTCCTCGTTCTGCATGGCGTAAACACCAGATGTCCACAGACGAGCTGATACTGCATGATTGTATGCTGCCTTTATCTGAAACGAAAACAGACGTGTTTAAAGCCTGGACTGCTATAAGGGAGCAGCCCTCTAGATATGGAAATTTCGATGTATGCAACATACCTACTGAAGTAGATACTTTAAAAGGGCAAATGACCTAAGTAAAGAAGTTACTGATTTGCTCGTTGCAGCCCTACTTGAATTCACCACCCCTGAATCACTCGTCGCCAACAACCCTCAATGATAAACGCCCCTTCTCTACTTTTCTTTTCTAATTTCGTACCTGATTTCTTGTTGCACTTGAGACCCCGTGTCGCATAACAGTGTGGGCAAATTCATGAACGAGCTGATTAGATTGGCCATGGTATGGATCTTGACCGTTACAAAGTATATTATCCTGGACAATGGCCGTTAACTGACCACCGGTACCGGCTATTGAAGAATATTTGCGATGGTCGAAAGTGCAAGTCTGCGCACAAGAGCCATCACAATTTCCATCTATAAAAGATAAGAAACACATAATGGAACATTCGAACACTCCACCTCAAAGTATATTTATGTTGATATAATTAGTATTACATATATAATACGGACGTGGTCCAACTCTATACCTTCTTGAGGATCACTTTGTTAATTATGTCACCATAAAAAGAAGGTTGTGAAGTACCAAAAGTAATATACATTATACTCTGTTGCTTGTATGGGTCCGAATTTCAAAAGAAGTTGAATTGGTAGTAACACGTCATACGCGATTGAATCCATAAGTTACAACGGATGGGCATACAAATACCTGTAGTCACAATCCCTTTCCTGCGTTAGTATATTATAAGAACATAAGGTTCATGACAATGAACACGTTATTTGTATACAAGTGTCAAAAAGTGAATACAGGTATAAGAAAGTGTCCACATCTGAGTTTGACATTGAGCCAATGGAAAACGTCATGGGAATATTGCATGGGAAAATGCGTTGAGTATTAAAGTAATACATATTGTATATTTCCAATGTTGTTAGATGTCTACTCAGACAGATTTAGGTTCCTCCCATTGAGATGTTATCAAAGTATTAGAGTAACACATATTTTATACTTTTAATGTTGTTAGGTGTCTACTCAGACCGTTTTTGTTTCATTCAATGAGGTGTTATAGTTTGGAGAATCTTATTAATTACCCTTATCTCATATAATCATCTATAAGTCGTGATGCTGAATGCTGATCTGTTGATATTGAGCACATGGAATCCGAATGAAATGAATTAAGAAAACAAGTGGTTATCTTTTGATAAGGCAACGAATGTTTATACTGTCAAGTCGTTCGGTCAGTAGATAAAACTTTCCCTTTTACACATTTCCGCATTTTCGTGGTTTTTTTTTAATGTATGTTGAAAGCTGTTTGTGTCTTTTATTAGATCTTTTCATCTTATCCTAGTTAGCTTCAGAATAAGCTATGTAATCATAAGATCTTTTAATTGAAATAAGGTAAAAAAATATTTTCGAATAGAAATGCTTCGAGGGCCTTTATGATAAACATCAAAGAAATACCTAATAGTTATTCAGTCTCAAAGTCGAGAAGGCAAGGCCAAATCGTGAGAATTCCCATCGGAACGGCTACAAACCCAAAGTGAGACCAGGTGCCGGGGAGAGTCAGCGTCTGCTGATTGTATGCAACACCCGTCGCAACAGCTCCATGGAAACATGTCAAATTCGGTGATTGTGTCGATGTACATTTTGATGTACAGATCAGGTAAGAATGGTGATAACTACAACAATTCAATCGCAATGTAGAATGTCACTGATCATTCTGGAAAGGGGGATCTGATATGCTTTTATTATATATCCGTAGCGACCGAAGAACTTCCCAAATGATGATTTCAGCCGTTGTGTGATATATCCCTGAACAAGCAGCTTACTTGCAAGCCATCTGGCTCTAACGATGAAATCTTCATATTTGGAATATTCCCTGGCGTACCGTATCAGCTGAGAAACAAAAACGCCATAATCAGGCGAAGACGGAATGTTGCTACTAATGAAAGGGAAGTTAGTTATGTGGAAACACTAAAAAATACGGGTTCGTTTCCATTAAAATAGTTTATAGTTCTTACATCTAAATACACAAAATAATTTATAAAACTTAAATCATCCTTAAAAAATACCTTTTGTTCCGGTTGTTACCTTTCAATACTTCCGTCGAACAAGACATGTTCCTGTATTATGATTGTTATGTACCTTATTGCGATTGTTCAAAGAGGAATTTGTTGATTACTTCCGATTTCCTTTTTATTTCATTGCTACAATCTCGTACCTACTTGACGTTTTAAAATTCTATCAGCGATAAATTTCCTTCAAACACTTTTGAAATACTTCATAAGTATTCAGAAAAACATTTTTAAAAACCTTCATATTTATGGTCTGTCTGTCTGTCGTAGCAAAAACTTTCACATTGGCATGACTGTGATTGATAGAGCTTTCATGTTTCACATGTGTATTCCTTGTGGCAAGTCCTTGCCTTTTTTACCAAAATTCTTGACCTAGTGACCTTGAACTTTGAAATACTTTTTAAAACTTAAATATTGAGCATAATTATCTAATAATGAATGGCTATCATATTTCACATGTGTTTTCTTTGTGATAAGACCTTTCCATTTCTTTCAGAAGTCTTGATCTCATGACATCGACCTTTGACCTACTTTTGAACGACTTTTACATTGATCTTGCTGACACAAAATGCCGACGTCGTATTGCATAAACATAGTTATAATACTTTCTTTACTTTGGGGGGCGTTAATACTAACAGTGATGCCAACTGTGACATTCGTGTTTCACAAGCATAGTTTTCTATTTCTCTATATCTTATTCTTTTTGTGTTTTGTGTTGTTGCTATTTGTTGTTGTTTGTTTTGTTTTGTTTATTTTTTGTTTTGGCTTTTTTAAAATGTTCTTTTTGCTGTCAAAAAAGCTAAACTGAGCTTTGAATGAAAAACATGTGATAGACTGGAATCTGGGTGACAATCGTTCTTTTTCTCGCTCTGATTAATTAGAGAGTATTTTGTCTAAACTCTAAACTCACTATAACACCCTGGACGGTCACGAAGACTTGCGTACTCCGGAAAAACAGTCAGACCCTCTGACTTTGTGAACACTCCCACCTTTACATTGCGTGCCAACTGGTTGAAAATGGTAGACGACATTCGACGCGTCATCTTACTGATAATGAGAGCAGCCTGGGAAAGAAGGAATTAATTAATTACAAAGATTGACGTATCCTTATTTTGACAAAATTCGCTAGATTGACTCCTCATCTTGACACTTCAGTAAAATAAGGTATGATTTAGCTTAATTTCACAAGAATTTTCTTTCACGTCATTTTCTTTTCTTCTCATTATAACTGCTTCAAAATCAATATTTGAAAAATGAACTGAATACTGTCAGTTTGTACACACATATCCAGTAGATAACAAAATTAAAGTTGAAATAAAGCAATATGTGTCAGCCATTCCCAATTTTTACCAGAACCTATACATAGATAAATAGATAGTTCATAGTAGAGTTCGTTAAAGCCAGACGGCTTCATCCACTTTAAAGATATTTTGAGTATTTCATGACTGTTCATTTTTCTACTAAAACTTACTTCATAATGTGCAGTTTCGCTGACACTCATCGTTGCTTCCACGCGGATAGCATTACTGGATGCCGTCTTTGAGAATGTCCCTGGATGTACATAATAATATTTGAATCCTACCCTCTTCTGTACAAACCTGGGTGTTGTCGGGTCAACTGGAAATTTTCTATCAAAAAAATGCATGACTTAAATCGTTGGTTTTCTGTGAGGTCTTTTGTATTTGATGTATCTATGGTGTGAGCTGGTCTCGTTGGTTTATTTGTGGTCTTTTGTGTACCTTGTCCCTTTTTGTGAGTGTCTGCTCTGTATTTTTTGCATTTGCTGTTTTGGGGTTTTGCTGTGGGTGCTGCAACCTGATGTTGTTGGAGATCCCCTTCTTTCATTCATTGCAATTGCGAAACAGTTTCAAATACATGAGCAATTGAACGTTGAATTTTTAAAGATCTTAACATTTTTCATTTATAAGATAAACATGATAAAGATGAACTCAGTGTTTTGAATATTTTTCCCTGACATTTTCGCCATAGCACTTTCTATATAGACATTACCTCAGACAGTGCATGTATTTTAGATATTGTTGTTCATTTTCGTGCGTTAACATCGACGGCGGGTGCGGCTAGCCAACAGGGGATGTTTACTCCTCCCGGGCACCTGGTCCCACCTCTAGCTTGCTAGGGGTCCGTCTATGCTTAATTTGGTACTCTATTGTGAGTGCTGTTGAGATTATCGTCAGGAACTTCTTTAACTCATAAGAAACAAACGAAAATAAAAGATAAAGGCATAATTCTTGTTACATGTTGCTATATCATTCTATCCTCCACAGAAACGCCATAGATCCCTTCCACTTCATATATACACATTAAAAAGGGAAGAAGCACTGAATTCAAGTATGATTCAAAATTAAGCAAACAAGATTTTTCTTTAGAATCAAATGTTGAAGACAGAAATAGATGGGACTTAATATCAATTACAGGCATTTTAAATGATGCTATTGAATCTGAAGACGTTTAACTTTTAACTACTTGGTGAGTGTCACTGCTGGTGGACCAGGAGTCCCCGAGGGCACATGTAGCCAAGTTCGATCAACTTCGGTTGATCGTCTGTCTCTTCAACGCATTTGAAATTTTTCTGTTACAAAATTCCTTGAAATTTCTAAAACATGGGTCCTGTAGCATCATATCCCACCCATTCTGCTATGTCTTTCGGTACATTTTTGGACGTAATAATTTTCACACTTTTTTGGCCATATTACATTTTTAGACTGAGGATCACTGACGAGGGTTAAGTCCCCGAAACGTGCATGCCTGGTCTGTGCTGCAAATTTATCTGGTCTTTAATGATGCTATTGAATCGGAAGAAGTTTAACACATTTTATATCATCTCTTCCGGTCCGTATTAATTATACCCCCGCCATATAATGGTGGGGGTATATAGTGATGCACTTGTCCGTCCGTGCATCCGTCCGTCCCACCTGTGGTTTCCGGACATTTAAAGGAAAACTGTTACAGATAATCAATTCATTTCTTGCATATAGCTTTTACACCAAGAAATACAGGTTAATTTCGAATATGGGTCATGTCCCTCGATTTTTTGCAGAGTTATGCCCCTTGAAACTTAGAAAAATTCAAAATTTTGTCGTTTCCGGACATGTAAAGGAAAACCATTACAGATAATCAATTCATTTCTTGGATATAGCTTTTACACCAAGAATTATTCCCCTTGAAACTTAGACAAATTCAAAATTTTGTGGTTTATGGACATTATAAGGACAACTGTTACAGAAAATAAATTCATTTTTTTGAATGTAGCTATGATACCAAATATTACAGGTTAGGTTTGAATATGGCTCAATTTCATGCAGATTTGTGCCCCTTCAAACTTGGAAAAAAAAATCAACATTTTGTGCTTGCCTGACATTTAAATGAAAGTAATGTAACAGGGAATGTATTTATTTCTTAGATATAGCTTTACATTGAGAAATACAGGTCAAGATCAAATAAAGGGTCATGTTCCGCAATTTCGTTTTGAATTGTGCACCTTCAAACTTTTTATACATCGCTTATATGTAAAATATGCCGGGCGGGGGGTATCATTGATCCTTAGATCAACAATAAATTTCATTTTGAATCCAAATTATCTGATAGTAAATTGTATCTCAAGTGACGCATATCAGAAACTTCTATGTGATCTGAAAAGAAGGGAAATCTAAAATAAGACACGTTCCCTCTTTTTTCCAGAGAAAATGAGGAATTTGACCATAATAGAAATCAAAATGTGTACTCAAAATAGGTTTTTCTCCTACAAGATGAGGTATATGTTAAATTCAATACTTTGTCATTATCATATATGTTCTCATTGATATATATTTATAAAGAAAGGAAAACATCTGCATTATTCACGAATTAAGCATCCGTGTCATGTTTTGAATTTCTTATTTCTTATATTCAATATTTGGATTCCCGTCTGGTTTGAGCATCACTGATGATGCACTGTGTGTAGAAATGGGTATATGGTGCACCAAATTATTACGACTGAACATATATTTCAGTACACTGATGTTAACTTTAATCTAATCATAAAATCAAACATTAGATATTTTACCCGGTAAGAAGTTGGATTGCTTTCTCCCTGGGCGTCGGTGGTGGAATTGCCACCACAAGGACTGTGGATACTATAACGATAGATATAGAAATGTATACATTCTAGATGTTCTTTCATTGTAGATATTTCAAAGAGCTATAAAGAGAGAATTTGGGTAAGGAGTATCTAAAAAATCAAAGGAGGGGATCTCAAAGAATACTTGGGTTGGTTTGTGTGTAGTCTTTTGTTTTTGAAGTTTACATGTCGTGTGTCTCTTTTCCGTCTCGTTCTGTGCTCGTCTTTTGTGTTTTTGCATCGGGTGTTTTGGAGTTTTGCTGTTGATGCTGCAACGGGGTCTTGTTGGAGATCTCCTCCCTTCTTTGGTTTCAGCTTTCACAGTAAAACACACAAAAAATTCTATGCGAAAACACATGGTAAACCAGCACAGCAAGAGACGCAAAAGGGACAAGGAATACTAAAAAGAGTTTTAGAGAGAATTTGGGTCAGGAGTCTCAAAGAAGCCAATCATTAGTTTAAGATGTCACTTTATCAATGCATTGTATTTTAACATAATGCATGGATCAGAAAAGAAGGGAGGAAATCTCCAACCAGACCCTGTTGCAGCACCAACAGCAAAACACCCGATGCGAAAACACAGAGACGAGCATACTAAGAGACGAAAAAGAGACATTCGACAGTTTCATTCACTGAATGGACAAAAAGACTATCAACATAAAAAGGGGAAAAGGAGATTCGTTTTTGTAAAAAAGGAAATATTAAATTTTTAAAAATGACTGGAAAATGAAATGTTGAATGAAATTTGACAGTTTAATCAAAGAGTTACTATAAGAGATATATGCTAATATATTCCGAGATATCGTAATGTTAAGGACATCGTGCTGAATCGTAACCCGTATATGAATCATTCGATCAATGGGTTATCTAATTGAGTCCAACAATGTAGGGCTGTTTAAGGTCATGATATTAATATAGTGAACGAGGGGTCGCCACTCTAAACCTGTATCAACGTATTATCCAAAACATGCATGCCTGCTGCACCACGTACATTCTGAAATGTATTTCCAAAAGGCTGCTATCTGGCATCATAGTTGAATACTTTATTTTTCATCAACATGCGCTTACAGTTACCGTTCGGCGCTAATTTTTCAGTTAAAGGGACAGTGTTTATGCTTACATGTCTAGTTTACAGAACCTTAATTTCTATGTCTTGAAGGTTTATCTTTGACAACAGAGTCCAGAATTCTTCTTTTTTTCTTCAATAAAATATATGTATTTTGCAAAATTTCCTATCTTTTTCCTTTGTTCAAAAATTTGTCAACAAAGTTTTCGTTCCATTACCTTCCAAAACTTTTTAGGCACCCAAAGAGAGACGGACCAATATCAAAATTTTGAAAAAAGGATACTTACATATATTTATAAAGACATTGTGATCTTAAAAAGATGAAATTAAAACTACTGTATACAAAAGGAAATGAAAACCTGATAGGAAAACGACGAAAGCAAATTCCATCTTCTCTTGATAACGTACAATCAGAAATGCCGACTTGTAGTCCCTTATATTAACAGAAGTGCAAAGAGATAAGGCAACCAACCAAGAAAATATGTCACAATCAGAAATGACCGGAATGCAAGGTCATTACTATCTTTACGAACTATTGCAATGGTTGCAAGAGAATAACTGAAACATTCAAATAGCTGTTTTGCTTTAAAGTATACAATAAAAGTTCTCTTTAGATTTATTTCAGTACATTTTTGGATATAACTTTCACACCTTTGGTCATAATACATTGTTTGAATCGAGGATCACTGACGAGGGTTGAGTATCCGAAACGTGAATGTCTGTTCCATGCTGCTAATATATCTGTTTCTTTAGGAGGTCCAGGGCAGCCAGACTTAAAACATATCCTGTAATTAAATCTTCCAACACATGCAGACAAGCACAGAAAGAGACGCATAAGGGAGAAGGAACTTCAACGCACAACACAGAAACATCAAACACAAAGGACTACACATAAACCAACGAGACCAATGGGCAACCGGTGCCGACTTAGGACGGCCATCTGCCGCGGAAATAGCAGAAGGTATGGTTTTCCTGGATTACGTGCGCAAAACCTTCCCACTTTTCCGATTACCCAGAGGTCTCGAAGAACGTACAAGTGTGGTGTAAAACAACCTCCTCACTGTCAGATGACCACACACAAACAAGACCGCAAAACGCAGGGGCCCAAGCAACACAAATGAATATGTAAATGGATATAAAAAGAGGGCGTACGTAATACAATCCGTGCTCTGCCGTCGCGAGCTCATGTATGTTATCACCCGAGGAGTCCGACTGACATTCAGAGAGGACAGGTGGTCGGGGCCCTGTCTTCTCTAAAGAGGTTTGGACAGGGCCCGTCATGAAGTCCCGTCGTCACAGTCAGTCAGAGTGCAAGTTTTAAGAATGCGCTTGTACAAGACTGTAGATTGGTCAAGTACCAAGCTTAGTGTCCGTCTGGTGACATTAGGATCATATCCACGGTATAAAAGGCGTTTGATGATTCTGACGCATTTTCGATAGTGATGTTGTCTATCTTTGATCCTTCTTATCTTGTTAATAATGTCACCATAAAATGCAGGTTGTGAAATACCCAAAGTAATATACTCTGTTGCCTGTATTGGTCCGAATTTCAGAAGTTGACAATAAATTTTGTAAAATTTCCAGAAAGTCTTTACTAGTTTGTGAAAGCGAAAACCTTGCCCTAAAAGTTTCTTGGTTATTTGTAAATTTCTTCTATGAAAATCCAAAACATCAGTACATGCTCTAGCATACCGGATAAGCTGTGAGATATAGATACCATAGGACGGTAATCTAGGAACATCACCGTCTAGCCAGGGGAAATTTACTATGTTAAATCCAAAATCATCTCTTTTGTCATACACACTTGTATGGATATGGATGTATTTTGATATTTAGGTCCAAAAATGGTGTTTCTGTGTTTGAAACGTTTGTCTTGTTTAGAATCAATTACTGTGGATAAATAACATTTTTATACTTTTCAAAAACAGGATTGTCGATAGTAAGAATATCATCCATGTACCTAGAAGTACCAATGAAACATTCACATCATCATTTTTTTCTTTGCATTTGAAGATTTGGATAAATTCCTTTTCATACGTGTATAAAAATAAATCTGCAACAAGAGGCGCACAATTAGTACCCACTGGAATCCCTACAACCTGTTTGTAGAGTTTCTCACCAAATCTTACATAAATATTGTCCAAAAGGAAGGACAAGGCAATACACAGGTCACCACATGTCCATGATTTGTACGACTTGTATTCCGTGGCGGAAAAGAACCCCTTCGATTCAGAAGTACAAATATAAGTTTTCCCCTCTCGATCAAAACACCATTTAATGAGTTTTGACAGTCGATCATTTATTTTGTTGTGAGGAAGCGTGGTGTACATATTAGAAAAGTCGTATGAAGATATCGTATTTGCTTCAAAATTTCTTGATTTCATTTTGTCAATCACATCCCCTGAATTTTTAATAGACCAAAAGAAGTTTACGCCATTCCTGTTCATGACAGTTTCACAGTATTTTGCCACGTATTCCTTTATAGCCGTGAGTGCTGACGTCAGATTTCTAGACAAAATTGTTGTTGAGCAGTTGCTAGAATTAGCAATGTATCGAAACTTGTAAGGAGACTTGTGAAGTTTTGGAATACAGTATATTGTAGGGAGATCCAATTTAGAAATAGGGATGTTAAAAGAAGAAATTTCGCTGTTATGTTTGTTCAAAATATTGGGAACACTTTCGTTGCTTTCGATATAAGTATGAGTAGAGGAAAGTTCCGAAACTAAAGTTGATATGTAGTAGCGTTTCAAATAATTATGGTGTTGTTGGCTGCTTTGTCTGCAGGCGCAAAGACATATTTTTCATATAAATTACGTAACTTGGATTTGAAATATCTTTCAGATTTAGAAATTGGATCTTCAAAAAGATGAGGATTTTTGTGGTAGTTATCTATTCGAATATCGGTATAATATTCGATTCCTTCCGATTTACACCATCGTTTGGTATAGTTTCATCAATGTCTTACCGTTAGTTTTGAAGCTTCATCAATGTCTTACCGTTAGTTTTGAAGCTTCATCAATGTCTTACCGTTAGTTTTGAAGCTACGGCCGTATATATATATATACCCCCTTGAAAGCCCCCGAATGGATCTTAAATGTTAAACGTCTTCAAATTAAATAGCATCATTTAAGAACAAATAAATTTGAAGCATGGACCAAACATGCACGTTTCGGGTATTTAACCCTCGTCAGGGATCCTCAATCTAAACAATTAATGTAATATGGCCAAAGAGTGTGAAAATGCAAAATTAAAGTGCCGTTTTATGACGGTCATCTACCACGTCTGTAGCAGAGAGTATTGTTATCAAGATTATGTGCATACAACCCTGCCATTTGTCCGATAAAATCGGGAACCCAAGTAACAAGCAGATGGGCGTATCAAAAACAGCCCGTGCTCTTCCGACTGGAGCAATCTCTCAGGTATGCAAACACCCGAGGAATTGTAAATGTCCTTAATCTTCGAGTGAATGAAATCGAGCCACATTTCTTTACAAATGAGTTAAAGAAGTTCCTGACGATAATCTCAACAGCACTCACAATAGAGTACCAAATTGAGCATCGACGGACCCCTAGCAAGCTAGAGGTGGGATCAGGTGCCCGGGAGGAGTAAGCATCCCCTGTTGGCTAGCCGCATCCGCCGTCGATGTTCACGCACGAAAATGAAAAGAATATATAAAATACATGCACTGTCTAAGGCCACGTCTATATAGAAAATGCTATGGCGACAACGTCAGGGAGAAATATTCAAAACACTTACTGTCAAACCCCTCGCGGGAAACTTTTTACGAGCTCCACACGGCAAAGGGCATAAGACTTAGTGTGACATAAATGAGTTAAAGAAGTTCCTGACGATAATCTCAACAGCACTCACAATAGAGTACCAAATTGAGCATCGACGGACCCCTAGCAAGCTAGAGGTGGGACCAGGTGCCCGGGAGGAGTAAGCATCCCCTGTTGGCTAACCGCACCCTCCCTCGATGTTCACGCACGAAAATGAAAAGAATATATAAAATACATGCACTGTCTAAGGCCACGTCTATATAGAAAGTGCTATGGCGACAATGTCAGGGAGAAATATTCAAAACACTTACTGTCAAACCCCTCGCGGGGATCTTTTTTACGAGCTCCACACGGCAAAGGGCATAAGTGTGACATAAATGAGTTAAAGAAGTTCCTGATGATAATCTCAACAGCACTCACAATAGAATACCAAATTGAGCATTAACAATTTTAATTTTCATGATCATTCGCGTTTTCGTAGGACAAACGAAGCATCCTACCTCTGAGTAAACAACCGGAGAGATCTTGTTAACAAGTTACAAGGCACAAGATATGCTTGTTTCGGGTTTCTTTAAACCTAATCAGTCGTACATTAACCCATCGTCAAAAACCCACGCTCGGTTACGGAAGCTCATCTAGCGTGACCGGGTGTGGGTTCCCGACGATGACGAATTTAATTACATTTTTAGTATTTAGGTTCGTTATCAGGGGCGACCGATTAAAATCATGTTTAGTGTCAATCTAGAAATGTATGACCAATAACCATTAGAGGAAATGGTAGCAGGATGTATATATCACTATAAATGATTATCATTATCTAGAACGAGTGGCAGATTTCATACATGTACATGTCTATAAGTTACCAAATTAAAGCGTTTAAAAGTAAGTATATGAAGTACATGTAATTGAACCACTTAAAACTTCATTCACGGGGAACTTATGTGACTAGCAACAAAATCCTCTAGCTCTTCTGTCAGATTGTTTTATAGTTTAGTAAATGTATCGAATTTTGGTATCATCACTACAGTTTTGCCACTATATGTCTTTCTTTGCATTTATGTCAAAGCATATAAAATGGTCTTCAAAATGATTTCAAATCAAAATATAATCCAAATTTAACTTTGTTCATAACGTTTGGACCACGAGGTAAATAACATACTTATCGATGCCGCACGTTTGATCAGATGTTGGCGTAAAGAGGTCCTTGGAGAAAGAGCAAGCAGTACGTAGGCGACCACCTAATCCTTTGGTCTATAACTTAAACTAAAGACAGTTTACCTGTTTTGGATAACTTTTTATATTTATTTTAGAAATAAGTTATTCAAATTATGATGCGTTTGGCTGTTTTATTCGAATGGCCATATTACAGTGAGGGGGGTATTTTACATCACTTTCGTGCGTAAATTGGGAGGGTTGTGAGAAATCCGGATAACCACACCATTTGCTACTGGCGTGGCTAATTGCCGTGCTAAGTCGACAACGGTTGCCCATTGGATTCGTTGGCCGATGTGTAGTCTAGTGTGTGAGGGTGTGTGTGTGTGTGTGTGTTATTTTTATTATCATTTATTTTTTAAGTCTATTTCCATGTTAAGCATTGGTTTTAATTATCCCTTTTTCCTTCTCTTGCTGTACATGTGCGCTCTGTGTTAATGAATTAGGTGTTTTATGGAATTTTGCTATGGATTCTGCCACCGAGTGTTGTTGGAGATCCCCTCCTTTTTTTAATTTCAGTCACGCACGTTTTAAAAGGACTGCAATTTCAAGGTTTTTTGTGTGTTTCTGTATGCGTGATTTTCTTTCTGTCGTCTGCATTCAGCACGACACGTTTTAGTATTAACTTTCAAAATGAGCATTTCTGTATAATGGTATGAATTAGTGAATGAAAGTCAAACACAAATTCCAAAATAAGAATTCACAAATCACAACCATTATTAAAGTTACCGCAATAGTTGAGCGTTTTATCAATGTAAATTATTCATTAAACTTTCTGTATACGTTTACCTTTAGATGCTCTACGACTTTGGGTCTTCCTAATTCAAAAGTCTAGACTCATATGATACATACTATTCACATTGCGATGACAATTTTAGGTGGAAGTTTTACATACCAAATATTGGTTTTATATTACTTTGTGTTATGCACGCTCTAGTTGCTCAGGTGTACAACGCTTCCATGGTTGAATAAGTAACTTTAGGTAAATGTATACTAGTAATTTCCAACATCCTTACTAAGGACTAATTTCTTAATGCATCTTTTGGTTGTTACTTCTCATCCTAGGATGGCACCAGCACCCCCTTTCAGTATTATGGAAAAATCATAGTAAAATATCGGGTGAATCATTTTTCATGTTATCAATTCATATATTTCAGTTAATAGTGAAGGTGTTTAAATAGATGTAGTTAAGAGGTGATAGAAGGTGTAAACTACTTTTTAAATCAAATCCTCTAGAGTTAACAAAGGAACCGAGCATGACTTGTTTTTAATCGACTTGAAACCAATTATCAATAAATTATTTCCCTGTCTCGTGATGAGGAAGCAATTTGTACTTCCGCGTCCCTCTAACGTTTGATATAAAGGAGGGAAATTGTGTCCTTATTAGTAACCGGGGAGCAACAAAGGAAAGCATCATCTAGTATTAGGTAAATCATCTGTATAAGGAAGTAAATTATCATATTTTTATAAAAATCATAGAAAGGTTATACAAATCACTTACAAAATATTTAAATCATAGATTATTATGTATATGCTTTAAAAACAATTTTAACGATTTTGAGATAAAAGGAAAAATTTGTTAAAATGCAAATGAAACATCCTCAAGGGATATGCCCTCTATGGGCAAGTAATTAAAGAAAATTTCAACATATAATACTTAGATGTGAATATCATAATGCTACATGAAATACATTATTTCTTCTAGTTTTAAACTCTTTTCAATGTTCTTCGAAATTAACAGGTCATTGCTATGGTTGCCCAAGTCCTTGTGATCATCTTGCTTGCTGCCAGCGCCAACTGCTTAAGCGGAAATGAAGATGATCAAGATAGGCGCTTTAACGAAAGGATTGAATTTGACAGACATGTTGAGATGCGAGAAGTAATTCAGAGACGGGGTGGACGAAGATTTGACCATGACCAGATAGTCAACACTAACTCTGGGGTACCTGAGACACGCCTGAATTTCCATCCGTTTCTAGAGTTGCTCGACAAGTTAACCGACTCAGGCAAAATGACCGACTGTGGTATGGCTTTTGTCTAATATTTACTTGCTTCTGTTCGATATACCCATTGATAAATAAACGAGTACATGTATATATCTTTACTTGCATACAAAAAGCCAAAATTGCAATAAGTAATAAATTTCATTTCACTGTTTTCAAATGACAATCTTCTACAGATTAATAAAGCACTGCAGATCTTGAAAATTGGATTGATCCCCCTTGATTTCAAAACCATTTTCATAATTTTAGCTCACATGATTCAAAGACTCAAATTTGGCTATGGACATTCGTCCGGTGCCTTCCGATGACCATTTTGATTTCATTCAAATTTCAAACTTCTCCATAACTGCTACACAAAAAAATTACGGGAAGCAAAAACGATAAGGTCATCTGCCAATTTTTGTCTTTTTTTAAACGATCCGTCACCAAGCATTGCCGCCGAGGGTTCTGATTTGCTGACACATATCAGACTTTTGATATGAATCTTCTGCACAAAATTCCATAACCTTCATTGTTAGCATGCACTCAAGGTCCCCTCATATCATGACTTATATTGTTCTTATATGAGCATATCTTATTTCAAACCAAGAGCGATTTGGCTCATGGGCCTCTTGGTTTTACATCTTTACATGTGATGATGCTCGAGAAAGGGGAATTTTTTTTAATTAAAATTTAAAAGAAAGGAGTGTTATCGACAAACGTTTGCCTCGAATATAATTTTTTTTATATTTCAATATAAAATACAAATTATTCATAGGTCCATCCAAACTAGACATCACTTGGACGCCAGAAGTAGTGTCAAAGTCTGGTTCAGTGACCGTGTCAATGAATGCCGAGGCAGGTAAGTCTGAATTCTGAAATAATGCAAATATATAATGTATCATTATTAAGTATAGACATATTTGAACCCCTGCAATAAGTCAATCCTCTTTCAATTCAAAATTACTTCTTATTTCAAACAGAGACAATCTTGATTTCAGTTTTAACCTTTATTTATCAGCTACCGAACTGTCTACAGCCACCATATCAGGGACAGCGACATGGAACGACATGGTCACTATACCTATCCATAAGGTAGAATCATGTCAGATCTTACAGCAAAGTTACCCAAAACTCTCCTGTCCTATCAAGAAAGGAGGTAAGTATCATTTTCTTCGATTCTAAAGTTTGGTTTTCGCTCTTGCTGAGAGATCGAAACAAATATAATGCTTCCTCGCAAGTTTTATTTCGATTATTTCATTGAAAAATTGATCCCGTTTATTTTCTCAAGATAGCTTGAAAAGTTTGTTAATTGAGATAAAGTCGAAGACAAACTGATTCATTTGAGAGCAAACGTAGGCTGTTATTTTGATATATTTTAAGAATAAACAACAACAATGAGATAAAGAAGATCCTGACGACAATCTCAACAGCACTCACAATAAAGCACCAAATTCCCTGTTTGGCTAGCCGCACCTGCTGTCGATGTTCTTTTACTCTGCACTTGTAAATATGTTGATGTCGGTCTAAAAGCTCATCAGAGCTTGCGTTATATTGTTAAACTGACTTGCCGACTTTAAATAAAGCTTATCTTATCTTATCTCCCTTCTTTTTATTTTATCTTTTTTTCAGATAAATATCAAGGTTCGACAACAATAAATCTCTCAAACTTTGAACAATTAAGACCGGTAAGTCATTAAAGCATGTGCAATACTTATTTTCCTTTCATTTACCTTAAAAGAACAGTATCAATTGTATTTGTTTCAGTGTGTTAAATGCAAATAATTACCAAATGTGTTTGTTTATCTGATTCTAAGCATTTTGATTGGTCGATCGCATTTATTGTGACTTCCGTTATGAGATGATAAAATGTCAAAATTGACCGGAACTATTTTCACACTAACGTAACAGAAATCAAGAATTGTCTAACGTATGAAATAAACAATACAAAAGGTCTCAAATAATCCATTAAAACTAGAGACAGTTCCATGTGTCGACTCATAAACATCACAGCACAGTACTGTGTATGTTTGCCGAGATTACATCGGTTGCTACGCGCATGATTTGAAAACTGCAACAAGTGAACATGAACGGCAGTTTGTTGACGGATTTCTTGTGTTTCTAGGGAAATTTTGATTGACTTATTAGAAATGCATGAAAAAACTTGTCCTTTATTTTTCTAAAATCATCGAATTTAATCTAATACACATCATATACAGCATGTAGGATGAATAAATTTGAAAGTACTGAGCAAAAGCTACGCAATCGCGACTTACCTAACTTGTCATGCCGATTTCGTTCTGATTCCTATGAAATAATTTACAGCTGATATTCCGATACCTGTAGATCTTAACAACGTGTTTTTTCTTCACACTTAAGATCTACAGGTACAAGAAATGCTGTCTGAGAGTCCGTATAAATCCCAACACAAATTGCTTCATTTTCTACTTTCAACTGTCATGTCTGCTGCCTTCGATAAACAACGCGTCACAAATTACGTCATAACAGTACAGCAGTAAGTGCAAATAGGTAAAACATGCTGAGGTTCTGAAGGGGGAAATGCTTTTTTTTCCAGATTAAATGTCAGCTTGCTTTTTTTTTCCTCTCGAACATTTTTGTTGTTAGGGAACTAGTTCGTACCAGTTTAATATTTTCATACGCAACGTACTCAATCGTTTATTTTCCTTAGAATTTGTACGAATTCGGAATAAATTCATATGTTTGGTAATTATAAGTATTGAATGTTTATTTTTGCCATTTTATTGGATGATGAAATGTCAGTTGTCGTATCACAAATTTTGCGTAAAACCGCTTCGCTACGCTACGCGGTTTTACACAATTTGTGATACGACAACTGACATTTCATCATCCAATAAAATGGCAAAAATAAACATTCAATTCTTAAATAACCACGTTCATTTTTGTAATGTTTTAGGGAACTATTAAATTGGATATCAAGGTAAACAACGAAAACAACGAGCAATTTGCATGCCTTAGAGGGTCGATTCAGATACAAAACTAGAAAGTGATAGAAATGGCAGATGAACCGGAAATTACAGAAATCAAGAAAGTGAAACCGTGTCCAACTTTGAATTGTTTATTATAAATGTTTTGATTTTTTGATTTTATTTTATTTTTTTTTTTTTTTTTTTTTTTTTTTTTTTTGCATTTTTTATGTTTTGTTAATTTTTTTCTGTATATTTTTCGTTGTTGTTGCTGTTTTTATCTTTAAATATAAGTTGAAATTGTGCGAGCCATGATGCAAAATCATTTTTCAGTGCATGTTGATGCAAGTTCTTCGTACATGTGCGAGTACAAAAAAAAAACAACTCTTCAAGCATGATTTGTTATTAACTATCTAAATCTGTGTTTCTTTTACCTCAGTATTGGCGTTGGGACTTCAAGCAACGTGCTTTCTCTGTACTTTGTCTGTGTAGAATATGGTGTACATTTATATCCATGTTCAATGTCTAATCTACGCTTAATATAGATATATGTCCCGTAATAAAATTCCATAGGGAATGTTGTGTAACTGCTGTATTTATTATATTAACGTTTCGGACGACCCCAGGTCTTTATCAAGAAAAAAACAAAAAATAAACTATTGTCACATTTTGAATTTTGACATCAGATTTCCTCAATTCACCAAAACAATATATGAAAAAGGGAACTGTATGATTGTTTTGACTAATTGAGGAATTCTGATGTGAAAAATGTGACAATAGTTTATGTTTGTGCTTTTCTTGATAAAGGCATGCTGCCGAAACGTTGAGAATTGAGCTTATAGATAAATGACATTTGATCTTATCAGTATCAATAGTACAGATATTATATTTCATCTTTATTTTCTTTATATGTCAATCATTTAAGCTGCTTTTGAAGCTCCACCCACAAGTGCATATTACATAATACCTTATGCAAAAATACTCTTGTAAGAACGAACCAGGAAGTATATGATATAATTAGAAAACCCAATTGTTTGCCCTTATGTACATGGAGAAAATACGCAAATAGCAAGAAAAAGAAGTAATACAAATTCTTATACTACGCCTTGAATGAAAAGTGAGCATGAATTAAAAATGTTTTACCACAGTTCTGTGTTCATTGTTTTTGATTTATCATCATAACTATGTCTTTGTAAGCTACTTATTTCTTGTAACATACATGAAAACTAGATCATGATTTTATTTTAAGAAGCCAGAAGAGTCCTCTACTTGATGACAAATAAGACTGAATGAATAAACATTAATGAAGTACCTAACCATTATTCAAGAAAGGAGAGGATCTCCAACAACACTAGGTTGCAGCACCCACAGCAAAATCCCTAAAACACCCATGCAAAAAACACAGAACAGATACCCACAGAAAGAGACGCAAAAGGGACAAGGAACGCCAACTCACAACATAGAAACATGAAACAGTCTCAAAGTCGAGAAGGCAAGGCAAAATTATTCGAATTTCCATAGGAACGGTTGCGAACCTCGGAACGAATAACATTCCGATCTGAAACCAGATGTTCGGGGAGAGTCAGCGTATCCTGACCACATGAGTTAAAGAAGATCCTGACGATAATCTCAACAGCACTCACAATAGAGCAACAAATTGAGCACTGACGGACCCCTAGCAAGCTAGAGGTGGGACCAGGTGCCCGGGAGGAGTAAGCATCCCCTGTTGGCTAGCCGCATCCGCCGTCGATGTTCACGCACGAAAATGAAAAGAATAAATAAAATGCATGCACTGTCTGAGGCCACGTCTATATAGAAAGTGCTATGGCGACAATGTCAGGAAAAAATATTCAAAACACTTACTGTCAAACCCCTCGCGGGGAACTTTTTTACGAGCTCCACACGGCAAAGGGCATAAGTGTGACACAAATGAGTTAAAGAAGATCCTGACGATAATCTCAACAGCACTCACAATAGAGCAACAAATTGAGCACTGACGGACCCCTAGCAAGCTAGAGGTGGGACCAGGTGCCCGGGAGGAGTAAGCATCCCCTGTTGGCTAGCCGCACCCGCCGTCGATGTTCACGCACGAAAATGAACACCCGTTGCAACAATCCATGGAAACATGCCAAATTCCGTGATTGTCTCAATGTACATATTGATGTACACATCAGGTAAGTATTTCTTGTTTGGTGATGATGACAGCCTTTCAATCACAATCCAGAATGTCGCTGATCTTTCTGGAAAGGGGGATCTGATATATTTTATCATATCCTCGTAGCCTCGTAGCGACCGAGGAACTTCCTCGATGATAATTTCAGCCGTTCTGCAATATAACCATGAACAAGAAGCTTACTTGCAAGCCGTGTGGCTCTAGCGATGAAATCTTCATATTTGGAACATGACCTGGCGTACCGTATCAGGTGAGAAACAAAAACGCCATGAGCAGGAGAAGACGGAATGTTGCTACTCATGAAAGGGAAGTTAGTTGTGTAGGAGCTGAAATCATTGCGCTTGTCATACAGTGAGGTGTTCAAATGGCCGTTTGCGCCGTAAGATATAAGAATATCCAAGTATGAAGCGGATCTGTCGCTCTCGGTTGTTTCCATGATCTCTAGTTCATGAGGATAGATTTCATGAAGTAACATAAAAAAGTACTTCATAAATTATTCACATTATCAAAGAGAGCAAATGTAAACTAGCATTTCAAAATTATCAAAACGTGGGTCTTGCAGCATCATATCGCACTCATCCTGCTACGTCTCTGGGTACATTTTGGACATAATATTACTTTCACACTTTTTGGCCATATTACCTTGTTAAGATTGAGAATCACAGATGAAGGTTAAGTACCCGAAACGTACTGCAAATTCATTTGTTCTTAAATGATGTTATTGAACCTGAAGACGTTTAACACTGTCACAAAATGAAAATATTCTTATTCTATTATATGATTTATGCATGTCAACATGCAACCTATCTTACTTGCATGTCTTCATATTGTATTGTAAATCGAATTTAGACATATCTACATATGGAATTTGCATGTAGACACAATCTGGACATAAAGTATGCCACCATAGTTGTGCTACAATTCATCAACGAACCAGAACACAGGGGGATGTTTAATTGGCTATGTGGCAACAATTTAAATATGCTATAGCTATATGAAGATCCATCTTCCGAAACGTATACATGTGTCTTGTCATAATAATCTGAGATGTATACCCATGAGGCTGCTGTAAGGCAATAGAGTTGAAAATGTTAAACGTATTCAAATTCAATGACATCATTTAAAAGAAAAGCAGATACATTTACAGCATATGGGCCAGGCATGCACGTTTCGGGTATTTAAACCCTGGTCAGTGATCCACAATCCAAACTCCGTGTTATCTTGGCCAGATTCTCCTATTATCATGTAAGATTCTCATTTTTGTCATCTATTTAAAATGATTACAATTTCCTATGTTCGCATTCCGCGTAAAGCATGACAGAGGAAAGGACAGACAGACGGACATAAGCGATGTGGCTTATCTACATCAGCACGACAAAAGTCACAAATATAACTCAGCTTGGAGCAAAGGTAAGGATATAAAAAAGCTGGTAACCCTTACACATCCTGTGTTCACCAGAGAACCGACCTGTGATTTTAAAATTTCTTTTATCAACCAATAATTAAATCTAAAGTTAAAATTCCATATCCCGTGATAAGGAAGTTTTTCCTTCTTCCTTGTTCCTCTAGTTTCGTGTATATAATTATGATAGAATTGTGTCATGCATACAGTTACCACAGAACGTTCAATAAAGAAACGTCAACTACCAAAAGGTAAGCATTTAATTAATCACTATGAGGAAATTAATATATATAGATTCATTTAATATCCAACGAAGGCATTCAATAATGTTCTAACACATGCTTTAAATAATGACAAATGTCATTAAAGAAAATATATGACGTGAATTTTTAACGTGATTGGTATAGATGTTAAACGTCTTCAATTTAAGAGCAGATAAATCTGCAGCATGGACCAAACATGCCCGTTTCGGATACTAAACCCTCGTCAGTGATACTCAATCTAAACAATGAAATATGGCTAATGAAATAAGAATCATCCAAATCATTAAGACTTACTAGTTCATGTTTTCATTTAAGACCCTAATTGAAAGTTAAATTTTGAAAAATCATCCTAATTTAATTAGAACCTCTACTGGTGGACTGTCAGTCCCCGATGATACAGAGGGTCTAGTTTCACTGTGCTTCTGCACTGATTTGAAATATATTTGTAAATTTTCTAATATAAAATTTCTAAAATGAAGGGGTATCTTTCAGATGGCGTAGCTCTTTGTCATATATTGAAGGTCATGTTTAGAATATCGCTACTCATATATTCACTATTATGATTCCCTCTCTGTCGGCCTCGAGCATCACTGATGATTCATTATTTGTTGAAATGCTCATATGGTGCACTAAATTATCGAGATAGAACGTATACTTCAATATTGATTATTTACCGGCGGTCACCAATATATATTCAAATATGTTTTGTAACTATTAATCAATCTTCTTTTAAAACCATACTTTCATTATCTTAAACCTCTTTCAGATCATGAACAAGTGCATCCAAGTTTTTGCGTTCATCTTGCTCGCCCTAAGCGTCAGCTGCTTTAGGGAGAATGAAGATGATATTGATGGACGTTTTGACGAACGGATTGAGATAGACAGACACTTTGAGATGCGTGAGGTGATTCAGAGACGAGGTGGACGAAGATTTGACCATGACCAGGTGGTCAGCACTAAATCTGAAGTACCGGAGACACGCTTGAATTTCAATCCATTTCTAGCATGGCTCAAAAAATTTACCGACCCGGGCAAAATGAACAACTGTGGTATGGCCATTTTATATATTTAAATGAAATGCCTTTTCGAAGAAAATCAATACACTAGCTTATATACATCTATATACATTTAATATTTACTGTAAGCGTGAAAATGTTCGCGTGGGAGTTATTTTAGCGCGTAAATTATTATCGCGAAAATATCCGATAGCCGGAAGTACGTTACTTATTCAACATTGCAGCGTTCAATATTGAATAAGTAAATGAAAAATGAAGTTGGTTACTTATTCAACATTCAAACATTTTAGCGTTCAATGTTGAATAAGTAAATAAAAAATGATGTTGATTACTTATTCAACATTCAAACATTTTAGCGTTCAATATTGAATAAGTAAACAATCTAATGAAGTTGGTTACTTATTCAACATATCAACCATTTTAGTGTTCAATATTGAATAAGTAATCAATCTAATGAAGTTGGTTACTTATTCAACATTCAAAACTTTTGGCGTTCAATATTGAATAAGTAAATAATACTTATTAAACATTCGAAAATATGGGGAAAATACACATGTACTCAATTGATTTATGTATGATAATGTTGAGGTGGACCTTAACAAAAGTTCATATCACTTTTTAAAACCATTTCCCAGATGAATACTACAATCTTATATATCATGGTGTATATAAAGATATCTGTTGGAATCTGAAAAACGACCAATATTACACTGACAGTTAAAAAAATGATTTAGATGGAGAATTTTTGAACTCATGTATAAACTATCCAGAAGAAGGGAGGTGATCTCCAAACAAGACCCTGTTGCAACAGCAACAGTAAAACACGAAATCACCCGATGCGAAAACACTAAAGATGAGCATACCAAGAGACGGAAAAGAGATAAACAACTTATTAACATGAAACACAAAAGACTACGAGACCAATGGGTAACCAGTGCAGACTTTGGACGGTCATTTGCCACGCAAGTAGCAAATGGTGTGGTTATCCTGGATTACGCGCTCACACTTCTCATACGTAATACAGTCCGTGCGCCGCCGTCTGTAGCGAGCTCATAATCACCCGAGGAGTCCGACTGATATTCAGAGAGGACAGGTGGTCGGGGCCCTGTCTTCTCTTAAGAGGTCTGGACAGGGCCCGTCATGGAGTTCCGTCTTTATAGTCAGTCAGAGTGCAAGTCTCAAGAATGCACTGGTACTGTAGATGACTGTAGATGGATCAAGTATCAAGCCTATTGTCCGTCTGGTGATATTGGGATCATATATATCCACGGTATAAAAGGCGTTTGATGAGTCTGTCACATTTTCGATAGCTATGCTGTCTACCTTTGATCCCTCTAATTTTCTTTATCATATCACAATAAAAGACAGGTTAAGTAATACCCAAAGTAACGACTCTGTTGCGTGTATAGATCCGAATTTTAAAAGTAGTTGACTGTAACTTTTGTAAAATTTCCAGAAAGTCTTAACTACTTTATGGAAGCGGAATCCTTGACCTAAAAGATTCTTGGTAATTTGTAAATTACTGTGGAAATCCAGAATATCAGTACTTGCTCTAGCGTACCAGATGAGCTGCTATAGATGCGTATGACGGTAGTCTTGGAACATCACCGTCAAGCTATGGAGAATTCAGCCAGGGGAAATTCAAGCCAGACAAAGTCAAGCTATCTATCAAACTCTATGTGTTGCAGAAAGAAGTCAAGAAAACTTTTTTTGTATCAAGGGGCACAACTCCTCGAAAAGGTCATGCGTGACCCAAACTTACTCTGAAACTATCCAAGACGAAGGAACATATCAAATTTCACCGGAATATTTCTATTCGTTGCAGAGCAAAATAATTTTCCAAGTCATGAATTTTGCATGTCATCAAAGGGCAAAAGTCCTCGAAAATGGGTCAAACATGAGGAAAGTAAAACTTCCTCTGTCACTATCCAAGAATAACATTTGTAGGTGTGTATCACATTTCACCTGAATATCTCCATTTGTTGCAGAAAAAAGAGCAAGGAAAAAAAACACACAAAAAACGACAGAATTTTGCAAGTCGCCAAGGGGGCATAACTCCTATAGACCTGCAAACCAACTTGTTTGAGAAAAAAAGCGGATAGGGTATGATGTAGAATACAGGATGTAGGGTAGAAAGTGGATAGAATCTGATCATATCAAATCCAACCCCATCCTACCCCATCCTACCCTATCCTATACTATCCTATCCTATCATTGGATAGGATAGAGTGGATAGGAGGTGGATGTAGGATGGTGGATAGGATAGGATAGATTTGTAAAACAAGCGGGTTGCAGTTCTGTAGAAAACGAAACGAAAGTCAAACTTGCTCTGTCACTATCCAAGACTAAGCCGTGTATCAAATTTCATATGAATATCTCTGTTTGTTGCAGAAAAAAAAATCCAGAAAACTGAAATCCCCCTGAATTTTACAAGTCATCAAGGGGCATCACTCCTCGAAAAATGGGTCAAGCAAGACGAAAGTCAAATTTGCACTGTCACTATCCAATATTAAACTTTGTATCAAATTCCACCTGAATATCTCTATTTGTTGCAGAGAAAGTCAGGAAAATTGACAAAAAACTAAAGAGGCATTCTTTTTAAAACCAGGCTGTGTATCAAAGGGGTAGGGGCAAATGTGACTATTTTTGGACCCGATCAAAATTTCTAAAAATGTTCTATTTTCTTATTCATTATGCTTCTTCTAAACAAAAATGGACAAATTTTATGTGATTTCCCGACCTTTTAGGGCAAAATGATTAAACATTGAGCAATATGTCCTCACATTAGAAATTCAGACTTTCGACAAGGGACAAACATACCTACAGTTGTAAGCCCCAGAGCAAGGGCATGTAACAGTTTCAAACTCGTATGGGACCATCCTTTTCATATTCTGAATGTACATGGGCTTTCTCTATATATACTATAAACTAAAACGTTGAAATCTAGTTGTTATCATTTTGCTACTAATTCCGATAGTAGAGGGCAATCTGGGCGGGAAATAACACTCATATTAATGTATCATTTCTTTTTTCAATTCATTTTCAATACACAACAATATCTCTACCCTTATTTGAAAGATAAAAAAGGAAAGAAAATAATTTTTGAAAATAGCTGAAATAGGAAAAAAAAACCGGCCGAATTTGCCTCTACCCCTTTCACCTGAATATCTCCATCTATCGCAGATAACTGACTTTTTCAAGTCACCAAGGAGCATAACTCCTCGAAAAAGAAGTCAAACTTGACGAAAGGTAAATCTGCTTTGTCACTACTCAAAAACCATGCTGTGTATCAAGTTTCAGCTGGATATTTCAACCTATCGCAGAAAAAAGTCCGGAAAACTAAGAAAGTCTGGCTTGTTCTTGTCTGGCGGAAGCCACTTCTTTAGGCGACGGTCACCACATATTTTTAAAGTGGCACCGCCACATAAGGAAGCGGCGACTGATACATTCTTGCGGTCAGCACATAATTATCCAGCGACCGCAAAATAATTATCTAGCAACCGCCAGATAAATTAAGGTCAGACCCTGCAAATCCGATTCTTGTTGTCTTTCTCTCAAATTTTGAGTGGCATTTTAAATAATAAAAATATTTAGATTCCATAGAACTTGATACAGTGTCAATATACATTTTGTCTTTTATCAACTTTCTACTCTTATAGAGTCGTTGATTTCTGCCCTTATCTAATAATGGCAAAAGGTACAAAATCCATTTTCAAATTATTTCTACAGTATATTTGTTTTTCAAAATTAGAACCTAATATCCTTAGTATGTTATCGTAGAAACTGAAAAAAGAAAATGGTACCTTTCCCAGGTAAATTTCAAGAAATGTTGAAGTTTTGACGATATCTGCAGTGCAATGCGTTTAGAATTATCTTTCTTTTTCACTTTGTAAATGCATCTGTACATGAGTACATGCATTCTTGCTCTCTTTTTTGCAATAATACCCAAATACATTATTTTGCGAATAAATAGTATCAGTCAGGTAATTTATGATAAATGTTATCCAAAATAAAGGGAAAGGAAGTGGGCTTCCGATGTCTTTGACTTTCTGTATGTATCTGACAATTATATACTAGAAGTGGTGTTTGATTGGAATTTTGCCACGAGGCTTTTTCTGCAAATACCAACATATTTGATTATTTCAGAGTAAATGTAAAAAAAATTGATAGGGTACATGTCTACACATATGTAATAGACAGACATACTTCACTTATCTATACGTTTATGCAAGCTAGCCTGGAATTTGCAATAAATGCCAATTTTTCCCTTTGAACATATACTTTTGATCGAAACCAAGGACTGGACTCCCCCTTCTGATAATTTGGGATTCCCCTCTCCTCCGTGGAATTTATTTTCTTGATCCACCATGAAAGTGAATGCAATATGGAACTTATTCATTCATTCATAATTTCATTTCATAAATGGTACATACACATAATTTTTTACATTGCACCTTTATAACATCATATGATGATATAATTAACATCAATTTATCACCAAAAATAAATAGATAAATAAATGAATAAATGTCTTTAGGAATGAAAAATGGATCGAAATAAAAAAAGATAAATTAGCATGCCTGAGGTCATAGTTCATTGTGAGAGACGGTCTCCCGACTTTCGCGGCTATTCAGGAACTGATCAAATGAGCAGAAAAGTTGTCACATAAGTATATAACAATGAAACAATCAACGAAGTTAAAACAGAAACTCGTTAATATGATACAATGAACTCTTCAGTGTAGAGATTAAAAAAATTTGGGTCCTGTGTCTGTCTTTAAGTGGCGGTCGACAGAAATTTATGTGGTAGCCGCCACTAGATAGGTGTGGCGGTCGACACGCTATTTATCTGGTGGTGGTCACATAATTATCTGGCGATCGCCACATAATTATGTTGCTGTCACCATTTAATTATGTGGCGGCTGCCACTGTTTTGAAACGATTATATGAATTAGGGTTTAACGGGATATCACACGCGTTTTAGTAGCCTCTCTTAGACGAGAATTCTAAAGAAATTTCCACGCTGAAGATTTCCGATTTTTGTAACTTAAAATGCCTTGATGTTCTGGTTTTGTAATAATCGCTTAATAGGCAAGTCAAATCAATAGCTCAGAGGTAGAACTCTTGCCCGCCATGCGGGAAGACCGTGGTTGGGTAATATCAGAGTGTTATTCGTATGTATATACGAATGTTTTTTTTTTCTTTGCAAAGTAATGGTAAGCCTACAGTGATCAACAATAGTCAAATTTTTGCTGCAATTGAACTCATTTGAAAATTTTGTTAAAACTTTTTTACCTACATACATATGTCGTATCTATTCAGAAATAAGTCAGGTGTAAAGTAAAGTGTTTGAATGTAGAGAAACGTATAATATAGTTGCCCATATGGCAATATCATATATTACACATATGCACATACTGTCGTGTTGTCACACAAAATCTGCATTCGGCTCTATTTATATACATATTGAAATCTTTGTGAGTGAAGGAACACTGCTGTGATATTTCAAAAAAGTTGGTTATATAAATTAGAATGCTTTTGTCTTTGGTCACATAGTAAAGAAAGATAACTCGAATTGCACTTTTAATTTTTCACACGATAATTTACACATTCAGTCAGATTTTGCAACATATGACGTGGTCATTGAATGATTTCTTTCTATAAGAATTTGCACAATATGATGAGGAAATCATATGTGAAGTTACATTTGAAAATCTTGGGCTGAAAAAATATATAGCCAAGAAATGAGTATTTCCATTACAATCAATGGAAGGCTAAAAAGTCTGATCAGGTTCAAAATCTCAAAATTTTGGATGGTGACCTCCTAGAATTGTCCCTTACATCTGAATTTCATTAGAAAATCAGAATTATGCTTTTTTTCTGAAAATAAGTGTTGTATAACATGAAACGTGTGATATCACCTTAATGCCAAATTGAGTTCCATTCGAACAATTTGGCGTTAATTCCTAACAGCATTACATAGATAATTAAAATGGATAAGATGTAAACATTTTCGTTTTGGAACCAATCTCGATTTGATTTATTATTTATATATGTATTGTATATGTTATGTTGCTGATGTGCCAGTGGGCATAAAGTAATTAATGAACTTGAACTTGATGGTAGCAGTAGAGGCAAGATATAAAAGGTAGAAAAAATGCATGTAGTTTTGGAAGCGATAGTAGCGGCACAACCGCACAAAATTAATAATAATCAGAGATAGGATATTCTGTTGTGTGTGAAACCCCTTAAAATAATATTTAAAATTATTAGAAGTACACAAAGAACAGAAAGTTGTAGTTATCACAACAGAACACACACGGGATGTGTGATGTCAAGCTTACATAAGTACACGGGTCAAGGTGATTTCTAAATTTCGGCTTAAATCTACATAGATATTGGGATTTCTAGTTATGATTCACTTGAGATATTTCCAATTAAACATCAATTGAAATAAAATTCAACCATAACGGATTTGTTGAATTCGTAAATTTCTTTTGACAGGTATTTACATGTCCATATATTGCCATAGTAACCTTTATCAAAGGTATTTACATAATTTTCCATGTGAAAAGCAATCAAAACATACATGTAGCTTAAATCCTTAATTCCTAAATTGTCAAAAAAATGACACGTTCTTAATGGGATTTTTTTTCATATAAGTAAGACAATTACATGGAGAAGATATCATGAAAATGTCTTGTTTCAGTTATACAAAACTTAAAAGGTCAACAGTAAGGCCATTGTAGTTATATGTTCTGTTAAAATTACAATTGCATGAGGGTACATTTTAAGATTGCTCAGGAATGACAAAACAAAAACACATATACTATCAAGATTTCTTTCGCTCAAACATTTCCATTTCATACTTGTTTTCAATAAATGATCGTTTATTCTATGAATCCTTTAGCATCACTATGAGAAAATAATGGTTGTGTCTCTAGAATATCCAGCCCACTTGAGAAATTTTTTTTTCCTTGCTAATTTAGTCTTTTTAAGCATGTCTTTGTGTCTTTTCATGTTTGGCAGGAGGGTTATTTCAGAACAAAACCTAATTAAATATGTTTTAAAGAGAAATTTAACATAACGTTAAAGTGGAGGGGGTCCAACTCGGTGGGACCCAAAAAGAAATTGAATACAGAACATATACGAGGTATAGAGATTGGAATTTTTTACTGTTCTGTCCTTCTGTATGGTATAATCAAGCCACAAAATTACAGGAATCAGTAGAAATGTTGGAGGTGCGATAAAAAATAAGAGAATTCTTAATAATTCAAAAAATATTTTCTGATGTGGTATTTAAAGAAACAAAATCACCATATATAAAACTAGTCAGTCATATTTGAATTATGAGTTACCATATATATATGAACATTCATTTCATACAATGATTATGTATGAGTAATAGGAAAATTCTATACGAGTTATCTTTCTTGAGACTAATTAAAATGTATAGCCTCTGTTAGCCTCTGTTTCGCACATTGACCTCCGTATTTTTCTTTCTTATAAAATGGTATATTACAATTCTGTTGATATTATGATATATGTCCTCAATAAATGTATTGACGTGGGTACAGAAACATTCATTAGAGATAATAATTTCCTTTTAAACTTCTATATTTTGAGGGGCTCTCAATGGGAGCTAGGTACACATACTGATTATAGGGGGCTCATAAGAGGAGAAAGCATTTTGACAATTTCTGCCATAAAAAGCGCCCATTGGACCTCTATATGCGCTCTTTGCGCCTATACCCAGGTTCGATAGGGGTATATGCGCTATACCAATCGAAAGAGGAGACTTGAGGCTAGGTACATGTCAAGTTTCATCATGATTGAATCGGTTTCAGATAGGAAGAATTTCATTTACTTATTCATTTTGACAATTTCTGCCATAAAAAGCGCCCATTGGACCTCTATATGCGCTCTTTGCGCCTATACCCAGGTTCGATAGGGGTATATGCGCTATACCAATCGAAAGAGGAGACTTGAGGCTAGGTACATGTCAAGTTTCATCATGATTGAATCGGTTTCAGATAGGAAGAATTTCATTTACTTATTCATTTTGACAATTTCTGCCATAAAAAGCGCCCATTGGACCTCTATATGCGCTCTTTGCGCCTATACCCAGGTTCGATAGGGGTATATGCGCTATACCAATCGAAAGAGGAGACTTGAGGCTAGGTACATGTCAAGTTTCATCATGATTGAATCGGTTTCAGATAGGAAGAATTTCATTTACTTATTCATTTTGACAATTTCTGCCATAAAAAGCGCCCATTGGACCTCTATATGCGCTCTTTGCGCCTATACCCAGGTTCGATAGGGGTATATGCGCTATACCAATCGAAAGAGGAGACTTGAGGCTAGGTACATGTCAAGTTTCATCATGATTGAATCGGTTTCAGATAGGAAGAATTTCATTTACTTATTCATTTTGACAATTTCTGCCATAAAAAGCGCCCATTGGACCTCTATATGCGCTCTTTGCGCCTATACCCAGGTTCGATAGGGGTATATGCGCTATACCAATCGAAAGAGGAGACTTGAGGCTAGGTACATGTCAAGTTTCATCATGATTGAATCGGTTTCAGATAGGAAGAATTTCATTTACTTATTCATTTTGACAATTTCTGCCATAAAAAGCGCCCATTGGACCTCTATATGCGCTCTTTGCGCCTATACCCAGGTTCGATAGGGGTATATGCGCTATACCAATCGAAAGAGGAGACTTGAGGCTAGGTACATGTCAAGTTTCATCATGATTGAATCGGTTTCAGATAGGAAGAATTTCATTTACTTATTCATTTTGACAATTTCTGCCATAAAAAGCGCCCATTGGACCTCTATATGCGCTCTTTGCGCCTATACCCAGGTTCGATAGGGGTATATGCGCTATACCAATCGAAAGAGGAGACTTGAGGCTAGGTACATGTCAAGTTTCATCATGATTGAATCGGTTTCAGATAGGAAGAATTTCATTTACTTATTCATTTTGACAATTTCTGCCATAAAAAGCGCCCATTGGACCTCTATATGCGCTCTTTGCGCCTATACCCAGGTTCGATAGGGGTATATGCGCTATACCAATCGAAAGAGGAGACTTGAGGCTAGGTACATGTCAAGTTTCATCATGATTGAATCGGTTTCAGATAGGAAGAATTTCATTTACTTATTCATTTTGACAATTTCTGCCATAAAAAGCGCCCATTGGACCTCTATATGCGCTCTTTGCGCCTATACCCAGGTTCGATAGGGGTATATGCGCTATACCAATCGAAAGAGGAGACTTGAGGCTAGGTACATGTCAAGTTTCATCATGATTGAATCGGTTTCAGATAGGAAGAATTTCATTTACTTATTCATTTTGACAATTTCTGCCATAAAAAGCGCCCATTGGACCTCTATATGCGCTCTTTGCGCCTATACCCAGGTTCGATAGGGGTATATGCGCTATACCAATCGAAAGAGGAGACTTGAGGCTAGGTACATGTCAAGTTTCATCATGATTGAATCGGTTTCAGATAGGAAGAATTTCATTTACTTATTCATTTTGACAATTTCTGCCATAAAAAGCGCCCATTGGACCTCTATATGCGCTCTTTGCGCCTATACCCAGGTTCGATAGGGGTATATGCGCTATACCAATCGAAAGAGGAGACTTGAGGCTAGGTACATGTCAAGTTTCATCATGATTGAATCGGTTTCAGATAGGAAGAATTTCATTTACTTATTCATTTTGACAATTTCTGCCATAAAAAGCGCCCATTGGACCTCTATATGCGCTCTTTGCGCCTATACCCAGGTTCGATAGGGGTATATGCGCTATACCAATCGAAAGAGGAGACTTGAGGCTAGGTACATGTCAAGTTTCATCATGATTGAATCGGTTTCAGATAGGAAGAATTTCATTTACTTATTCATTTTGACAATTTCTGCCATAAAAAGCGCCCATTGGACCTCTATATGCGCTCTTTGCGCCTATACCCAGGTTCGATAGGGGTATATGCGCTATACCAATCGAAAGAGGAGACTTGAGGCTAGGTACATGTCAAGTTTCATCATGATTGAATCGGTTTCAGATAGGAAGAATTTCATTTACTTATTCATTTTGACAATTTCTGCCATAAAAAGCGCCCATTGGACCTCTATATGCGCTCTTTGCGCCTATACCCAGGTTCGATAGGGGTATATGCGCTATACCAATCGAAAGAGGAGACTTGAGGCTAGGTACATGTCAAGTTTCATCATGATTGAATCGGTTTCAGATAGGAAGAATTTCATTTACTTATTCATTTTGACAATTTCTGCCATAAAAAGCGCCCATTGGACCTCTATATGCGCTCTTTGCGCCTATACCCAGGTTCGATAGGGGTATATGCGCTATACCAATCGAAAGAGGAGACTTGAGGCTAGGTACATGTCAAGTTTCATCATGATTGAATCGGTTTCAGATAGGAAGAATTTCATTTACTTATTCATTTTGACAATTTCTGCCATAAAAAGCGCCCATTGGACCTCTATATGCGCTCTTTGCGCCTATACCCAGGTTCGATAGGGGTATATGCGCTATACCAATCGAAAGAGGAGACTTGAGGCTAGGTACATGTCAAGTTTCATCATGATTGAATCGGTTTCAGATAGGAAGAATTTCATTTACTTATTCATTTTGACAATTTCTGCCATAAAAAGCGCCCATTGGACCTCTATATGCGCTCTTTGCGCCTATACCCAGGTTCGATAGGGGTATATGCGCTATACCAATCGAAAGAGGAGACTTGAGGCTAGGTACATGTCAAGTTTCATCATGATTGAATCGGTTTCAGATAGGAAGAATTTCATTTACTTATTCATTTTGACAATTTCTGCCATAAAAAGCGCCCATTGGACCTCTATATGCGCTCTTTGCGCCTATACCCAGGTTCGATAGGGGTATATGCGCTATACCAATCGAAAGAGGAGACTTGAGGCTAGGTACATGTCAAGTTTCATCATGATTGAATCGGTTTCAGATAGGAAGAATTTCATTTACTTATTCATTTTGACAATTTCTGCCATAAAAAGCGCCCATTGGACCTCTATATGCGCTCTTTGCGCCTATACCCAGGTTCGATAGGGGTATATGCGCTATACCAATCGAAAGAGGAGACTTGAGGCTAGGTACATGTCAAGTTTCATCATGATTGAATCGGTTTCAGATAGGAAGAATTTCATTTACTTATTCATTTTGACAATTTCTGCCATAAAAAGCGCCCATTGGACCTCTATATGCGCTCTTTGCGCCTATACCCAGGTTCGATAGGGGTATATGCGCTATACCAATCGAAAGAGGAGACTTGAGGCTAGGTACATGTCAAGTTTCATCATGATTGAATCGGTTTCAGATAGGAAGAATTTCATTTACTTATTCATTTTGACAATTTCTGCCATAAAAAGCGCCCATTGGACCTCTATATGCGCTCTTTGCGCCTATACCCAGGTTCGATAGGGGTATATGCGCTATACCAATCGAAAGAGGAGACTTGAGGCTAGGTACATGTCAAGTTTCATCATGATTGAATCGGTTTCAGATAGGAAGAATTTCATTTACTTATTCATTTTGACAATTTCTGCCATAAAAAGCGCCCATTGGACCTCTATATGCGCTCTTTGCGCCTATACCCAGGTTCGATAGGGGTATATGCGCTATACCAATCGAAAGAGGAGACTTGAGGCTAGGTACATGTCAAGTTTCATCATGATTGAATCGGTTTCAGATAGGAAGAATTTCATTTACTTATTCATTTTGACAATTTCTGCCATAAAAAGCGCCCATTGGACCTCTATATGCGCTCTTTGCGCCTATACCCAGGTTCGATAGGGGTATATGCGCTATACCAATCGAAAGAGGAGACTTGAGGCTAGGTACATGTCAAGTTTCATCATGATTGAATCGGTTTCAGATAGGAAGAATTTCATTTACTTATTCATTTTGACAATTTCTGCCATAAAAAGCGCCCATTGGACCTCTATATGCGCTCTTTGCGCCTATACCCAGGTTCGATAGGGGTATATGCGCTATACCAATCGAAAGAGGAGACTTGAGGCTAGGTACATGTCAAGTTTCATCATGATTGAATCGGTTTCAGATAGGAAGAATTTCATTTACTTATTCATTTTGACAATTTCTGCCATAAAAAGCGCCCATTGGACCTCTATATGCGCTCTTTGCGCCTATACCCAGGTTCGATAGGGGTATATGCGCTATACCAATCGAAAGAGGAGACTTGAGGCTAGGTACATGTCAAGTTTCATCATGATTGAATCGGTTTCAGATAGGAAGAATTTCATTTACTTATTCATTTTGACAATTTCTGCCATAAAAAGCGCCCATTGGACCTCTATATGCGCTCTTTGCGCCTATACCCAGGTTCGATAGGGGTATATGCGCTATACCAATCGAAAGAGGAGACTTGAGGCTAGGTACATGTCAAGTTTCATCATGATTGAATCGGTTTCAGATAGGAAGAATTTCATTTACTTATTCATTTTGACAATTTCTGCCATAAAAAGCGCCCATTGGACCTCTATATGCGCTCTTTGCGCCTATACCCAGGTTCGATAGGGGTATATGCGCTATACCAATCGAAAGAGGAGACTTGAGGCTAGGTACATGTCAAGTTTCATCATGATTGAATCGGTTTCAGATAGGAAGAATTTCATTTACTTATTCATTTTGACAATTTCTGCCATAAAAAGCGCCCATTGGACCTCTATATGCGCTCTTTGCGCCTATACCCAGGTTCGATAGGGGTATATGCGCTATACCAATCGAAAGAGGAGACTTGAGGCTAGGTACATGTCAAGTTTCATCATGATTGAATCGGTTTCAGATAGGAAGAATTTCATTTACTTATTCATTTTGACAATTTCTGCCATAAAAAGCGCCCATTGGACCTCTATATGCGCTCTTTGCGCCTATACCCAGGTTCGATAGGGGTATATGCGCTATACCAATCGAAAGAGGAGACTTGAGGCTAGGTACATGTCAAGTTTCATCATGATTGAATCGGTTTCAGATAGGAAGAATTTCATTTACTTATTCATTTTGACAATTTCTGCCATAAAAAGCGCCCATTGGACCTCTATATGCGCTCTTTGCGCCTATACCCAGGTTCGATAGGGGTATATGCGCTATACCAATCGAAAGAGGAGACTTGAGGCTAGGTACATGTCAAGTTTCATCATGATTGAATCGGTTTCAGATAGGAAGAATTTCATTTACTTATTCATTTTGACAATTTCTGCCATAAAAAGCGCCCATTGGACCTCTATATGCGCTCTTTGCGCCTATACCCAGGTTCGATAGGGGTATATGCGCTATACCAATCGAAAGAGGAGACTTGAGGCTAGGTACATGTCAAGTTTCATCATGATTGAATCGGTTTCAGATAGGAAGAATTTCATTTACTTATTCATTTTGACAATTTCTGCCATAAAAAGCGCCCATTGGACCTCTATATGCGCTCTTTGCGCCTATACCCAGGTTCGATAGGGGTATATGCGCTATACCAATCGAAAGAGGAGACTTGAGGCTAGGTACATGTCAAGTTTCATCATGATTGAATCGGTTTCAGATAGGAAGAATTTCATTTACTTATTCATTTTGACAATTTCTGCCATAAAAAGCGCCCATTGGACCTCTATATGCGCTCTTTGCGCCTATACCCAGGTTCGATAGGGGTATATGCGCTATACCAATCGAAAGAGGAGACTTGAGGCTAGGTACATGTCAAGTTTCATCATGATTGAATCGGTTTCAGATAGGAAGAATTTCATTTACTTATTCATTTTGACAATTTCTGCCATAAAAAGCGCCCATTGGACCTCTATATGCGCTCTTTGCGCCTATACCCAGGTTCGATAGGGGTATATGCGCTATACCAATCGAAAGAGGAGACTTGAGGCTAGGTACATGTCAAGTTTCATCATGATTGAATCGGTTTCAGATAGGAAGAATTTCATTTACTTATTCATTTTGACAATTTCTGCCATAAAAAGCGCCCATTGGACCTCTATATGCGCTCTTTGCGCCTATACCCAGGTTCGATAGGGGTATATGCGCTATACCAATCGAAAGAGGAGACTTGAGGCTAGGTACATGTCAAGTTTCATCATGATTGAATCGGTTTCAGATAGGAAGAATTTCATTTACTTATTCATTTTGACAATTTCTGCCATAAAAAGCGCCCATTGGACCTCTATATGCGCTCTTTGCGCCTATACCCAGGTTCGATAGGGGTATATGCGCTATACCAATCGAAAGAGGAGACTTGAGGCTAGGTACATGTCAAGTTTCATCATGATTGAATCGGTTTCAGATAGGAAGAATTTCATTTACTTATTCATTTTGACAATTTCTGCCATAAAAAGCGCCCATTGGACCTCTATATGCGCTCTTTGCGCCTATACCCAGGTTCGATAGGGGTATATGCGCTATACCAATCGAAAGAGGAGACTTGAGGCTAGGTACATGTCAAGTTTCATCATGATTGAATCGGTTTCAGATAGGAAGAATTTCATTTACTTATTCATTTTGACAATTTCTGCCATAAAAAGCGCCCATTGGACCTCTATATGCGCTCTTTGCGCCTATACCCAGGTTCGATAGGGGTATATGCGCTATACCAATCGAAAGAGGAGACTTGAGGCTAGGTACATGTCAAGTTTCATCATGATTGAATCGGTTTCAGATAGGAAGAATTTCATTTACTTATTCATTTTGACAATTTCTGCCATAAAAAGCGCCCATTGGACCTCTATATGCGCTCTTTGCGCCTATACCCAGGTTCGATAGGGGTATATGCGCTATACCAATCGAAAGAGGAGACTTGAGGCTAGGTACATGTCAAGTTTCATCATGATTGAATCGGTTTCAGATAGGAAGAATTTCATTTACTTATTCATTTTGACAATTTCTGCCATAAAAAGCGCCCATTGGACCTCTATATGCGCTCTTTGCGCCTATACCCAGGTTCGATAGGGGTATATGCGCTATACCAATCGAAAGAGGAGACTTGAGGCTAGGTACATGTCAAGTTTCATCATGATTGAATCGGTTTCAGATAGGAAGAATTTCATTTACTTATTCATTTTGACAATTTCTGCCATAAAAAGCGCCCATTGGACCTCTATATGCGCTCTTTGCGCCTATACCCAGGTTCGATAGGGGTATATGCGCTATACCAATCGAAAGAGGAGACTTGAGGCTAGGTACATGTCAAGTTTCATCATGATTGAATCGGTTTCAGATAGGAAGAATTTCATTTACTTATTCATTTTGACAATTTCTGCCATAAAAAGCGCCCATTGGACCTCTATATGCGCTCTTTGCGCCTATACCCAGGTTCGATAGGGGTATATGCGCTATACCAATCGAAAGAGGAGACTTGAGGCTAGGTACATGTCAAGTTTCATCATGATTGAATCGGTTTCAGATAGGAAGAATTTCATTTACTTATTCATTTTGACAATTTCTGCCATAAAAAGCGCCCATTGGACCTCTATATGCGCTCTTTGCGCCTATACCCAGGTTCGATAGGGGTATATGCGCTATACCAATCGAAAGAGGAGACTTGAGGCTAGGTACATGTCAAGTTTCATCATGATTGAATCGGTTTCAGATAGGAAGAATTTCATTTACTTATTCATTTTGACAATTTCTGCCATAAAAAGCGCCCATTGGACCTCTATATGCGCTCTTTGCGCCTATACCCAGGTTCGATAGGGGTATATGCGCTATACCAATCGAAAGAGGAGACTTGAGGCTAGGTACATGTCAAGTTTCATCATGATTGAATCGGTTTCAGATAGGAAGAATTTCATTTACTTATTCATTTTGACAATTTCTGCCATAAAAAGCGCCCATTGGACCTCTATATGCGCTCTTTGCGCCTATACCCAGGTTCGATAGGGGTATATGCGCTATACCAATCGAAAGAGGAGACTTGAGGCTAGGTACATGTCAAGTTTCATCATGATTGAATCGGTTTCAGATAGGAAGAATTTCATTTACTTATTCATTTTGACAATTTCTGCCATAAAAAGCGCCCATTGGACCTCTATATGCGCTCTTTGCGCCTATACCCAGGTTCGATAGGGGTATATGCGCTATACCAATCGAAAGAGGAGACTTGAGGCTAGGTACATGTCAAGTTTCATCATGATTGAATCGGTTTCAGATAGGAAGAATTTCATTTACTTATTCATTTTGACAATTTCTGCCATAAAAAGCGCCCATTGGACCTCTATATGCGCTCTTTGCGCCTATACCCAGGTTCGATAGGGGTATATGCGCTATACCAATCGAAAGAGGAGACTTGAGGCTAGGTACATGTCAAGTTTCATCATGATTGAATCGGTTTCAGATAGGAAGAATTTCATTTACTTATTCATTTTGACAATTTCTGCCATAAAAAGCGCCCATTGGACCTCTATATGCGCTCTTTGCGCCTATACCCAGGTTCGATAGGGGTATATGCGCTATACCAATCGAAAGAGGAGACTTGAGGCTAGGTACATGTCAAGTTTCATCATGATTGAATCGGTTTCAGATAGGAAGAATTTCATTTACTTATTCATTTTGACAATTTCTGCCATAAAAAGCGCCCATTGGACCTCTATATGCGCTCTTTGCGCCTATACCCAGGTTCGATAGGGGTATATGCGCTATACCAATCGAAAGAGGAGACTTGAGGCTAGGTACATGTCAAGTTTCATCATGATTGAATCGGTTTCAGATAGGAAGAATTTCATTTACTTATTCATTTTGACAATTTCTGCCATAAAAAGCGCCCATTGGACCTCTATATGCGCTCTTTGCGCCTATACCCAGGTTCGATAGGGGTATATGCGCTATACCAATCGAAAGAGGAGACTTGAGGCTAGGTACATGTCAAGTTTCATCATGATTGAATCGGTTTCAGATAGGAAGAATTTCATTTACTTATTCATTTTGACAATTTCTGCCATAAAAAGCGCCCATTGGACCTCTATATGCGCTCTTTGCGCCTATACCCAGGTTCGATAGGGGTATATGCGCTATACCAATCGAAAGAGGAGACTTGAGGCTAGGTACATGTCAAGTTTCATCATGATTGAATCGGTTTCAGATAGGAAGAATTTCATTTACTTATTCATTTTGACAATTTCTGCCATAAAAAGCGCCCATTGGACCTCTATATGCGCTCTTTGCGCCTATACCCAGGTTCGATAGGGGTATATGCGCTATACCAATCGAAAGAGGAGACTTGAGGCTAGGTACATGTCAAGTTTCATCATGATTGAATCGGTTTCAGATAGGAAGAATTTCATTTACTTATTCATTTTGACAATTTCTGCCATAAAAAGCGCCCATTGGACCTCTATATGCGCTCTTTGCGCCTATACCCAGGTTCGATAGGGGTATATGCGCTATACCAATCGAAAGAGGAGACTTGAGGCTAGGTACATGTCAAGTTTCATCATGATTGAATCGGTTTCAGATAGGAAGAATTTCATTTACTTATTCATTTTGACAATTTCTGCCATAAAAAGCGCCCATTGGACCTCTATATGCGCTCTTTGCGCCTATACCCAGGTTCGATAGGGGTATATGCGCTATACCAATCGAAAGAGGAGACTTGAGGCTAGGTACATGTCAAGTTTCATCATGATTGAATCGGTTTCAGATAGGAAGAATTTCATTTACTTATTCATTTTGACAATTTCTGCCATAAAAAGCGCCCATTGGACCTCTATATGCGCTCTTTGCGCCTATACCCAGGTTCGATAGGGGTATATGCGCTATACCAATCGAAAGAGGAGACTTGAGGCTAGGTACATGTCAAGTTTCATCATGATTGAATCGGTTTCAGATAGGAAGAATTTCATTTACTTATTCATTTTGACAATTTCTGCCATAAAAAGCGCCCATTGGACCTCTATATGCGCTCTTTGCGCCTATACCCAGGTTCGATAGGGGTATATGCGCTATACCAATCGAAAGAGGAGACTTGAGGCTAGGTACATGTCAAGTTTCATCATGATTGAATCGGTTTCAGATAGGAAGAATTTCATTTACTTATTCATTTTGACAATTTCTGCCATAAAAAGCGCCCATTGGACCTCTATATGCGCTCTTTGCGCCTATACCCAGGTTCGATAGGGGTATATGCGCTATACCAATCGAAAGAGGAGACTTGAGGCTAGGTACATGTCAAGTTTCATCATGATTGAATCGGTTTCAGATAGGAAGAATTTCATTTACTTATTCATTTTGACAATTTCTGCCATAAAAAGCGCCCATTGGACCTCTATATGCGCTCTTTGCGCCTATACCCAGGTTCGATAGGGGTATATGCGCTATACCAATCGAAAGAGGAGACTTGAGGCTAGGTACATGTCAAGTTTCATCATGATTGAATCGGTTTCAGATAGGAAGAATTTCATTTACTTATTCATTTTGACAATTTCTGCCATAAAAAGCGCCCATTGGACCTCTATATGCGCTCTTTGCGCCTATACCCAGGTTCGATAGGGGTATATGCGCTATACCAATCGAAAGAGGAGACTTGAGGCTAGGTACATGTCAAGTTTCATCATGATTGAATCGGTTTCAGATAGGAAGAATTTCATTTACTTATTCATTTTGACAATTTCTGCCATAAAAAGCGCCCATTGGACCTCTATATGCGCTCTTTGCGCCTATACCCAGGTTCGATAGGGGTATATGCGCTATACCAATCGAAAGAGGAGACTTGAGGCTAGGTACATGTCAAGTTTCATCATGATTGAATCGGTTTCAGATAGGAAGAATTTCATTTACTTATTCATTTTGACAATTTCTGCCATAAAAAGCGCCCATTGGACCTCTATATGCGCTCTTTGCGCCTATACCCAGGTTCGATAGGGGTATATGCGCTATACCAATCGAAAGAGGAGACTTGAGGCTAGGTACATGTCAAGTTTCATCATGATTGAATCGGTTTCAGATAGGAAGAATTTCATTTACTTATTCATTTTGACAATTTCTGCCATAAAAAGCGCCCATTGGACCTCTATATGCGCTCTTTGCGCCTATACCCAGGTTCGATAGGGGTATATGCGCTATACCAATCGAAAGAGGAGACTTGAGGCTAGGTACATGTCAAGTTTCATCATGATTGAATCGGTTTCAGATAGGAAGAATTTCATTTACTTATTCATTTTGACAATTTCTGCCATAAAAAGCGCCCATTGGACCTCTATATGCGCTCTTTGCGCCTATACCCAGGTTCGATAGGGGTATATGCGCTATACCAATCGAAAGAGGAGACTTGAGGCTAGGTACATGTCAAGTTTCATCATGATTGAATCGGTTTCAGATAGGAAGAATTTCATTTACTTATTCATTTTGACAATTTCTGCCATAAAAAGCGCCCATTGGACCTCTATATGCGCTCTTTGCGCCTATACCCAGGTTCGATAGGGGTATATGCGCTATACCAATCGAAAGAGGAGACTTGAGGCTAGGTACATGTCAAGTTTCATCATGATTGAATCGGTTTCAGATAGGAAGAATTTCATTTACTTATTCATTTTGACAATTTCTGCCATAAAAAGCGCCCATTGGACCTCTATATGCGCTCTTTGCGCCTATACCCAGGTTCGATAGGGGTATATGCGCTATACCAATCGAAAGAGGAGACTTGAGGCTAGGTACATGTCAAGTTTCATCATGATTGAATCGGTTTCAGATAGGAAGAATTTCATTTACTTATTCATTTTGACAATTTCTGCCATAAAAAGCGCCCATTGGACCTCTATATGCGCTCTTTGCGCCTATACCCAGGTTCGATAGGGGTATATGCGCTATACCAATCGAAAGAGGAGACTTGAGGCTAGGTACATGTCAAGTTTCATCATGATTGAATCGGTTTCAGATAGGAAGAATTTCATTTACTTATTCATTTTGACAATTTCTGCCATAAAAAGCGCCCATTGGACCTCTATATGCGCTCTTTGCGCCTATACCCAGGTTCGATAGGGGTATATGCGCTATACCAATCGAAAGAGGAGACTTGAGGCTAGGTACATGTCAAGTTTCATCATGATTGAATCGGTTTCAGATAGGAAGAATTTCATTTACTTATTCATTTTGACAATTTCTGCCATAAAAAGCGCCCATTGGACCTCTATATGCGCTCTTTGCGCCTATACCCAGGTTCGATAGGGGTATATGCGCTATACCAATCGAAAGAGGAGACTTGAGGCTAGGTACATGTCAAGTTTCATCATGATTGAATCGGTTTCAGATAGGAAGAATTTCATTTACTTATTCATTTTGACAATTTCTGCCATAAAAAGCGCCCATTGGACCTCTATATGCGCTCTTTGCGCCTATACCCAGGTTCGATAGGGGTATATGCGCTATACCAATCGAAAGAGGAGACTTGAGGCTAGGTACATGTCAAGTTTCATCATGATTGAATCGGTTTCAGATAGGAAGAATTTCATTTACTTATTCATTTTGACAATTTCTGCCATAAAAAGCGCCCATTGGACCTCTATATGCGCTCTTTGCGCCTATACCCAGGTTCGATAGGGGTATATGCGCTATACCAATCGAAAGAGGAGACTTGAGGCTAGGTACATGTCAAGTTTCATCATGATTGAATCGGTTTCAGATAGGAAGAATTTCATTTACTTATTCATTTTGACAATTTCTGCCATAAAAAGCGCCCATTGGACCTCTATATGCGCTCTTTGCGCCTATACCCAGGTTCGATAGGGGTATATGCGCTATACCAATCGAAAGAGGAGACTTGAGGCTAGGTACATGTCAAGTTTCATCATGATTGAATCGGTTTCAGATAGGAAGAATTTCATTTACTTATTCATTTTGACAATTTCTGCCATAAAAAGCGCCCATTGGACCTCTATATGCGCTCTTTGCGCCTATACCCAGGTTCGATAGGGGTATATGCGCTATACCAATCGAAAGAGGAGACTTGAGGCTAGGTACATGTCAAGTTTCATCATGATTGAATCGGTTTCAGATAGGAAGAATTTCATTTACTTATTCATTTTGACAATTTCTGCCATAAAAAGCGCCCATTGGACCTCTATATGCGCTCTTTGCGCCTATACCCAGGTTCGATAGGGGTATATGCGCTATACCAATCGAAAGAGGAGACTTGAGGCTAGGTACATGTCAAGTTTCATCATGATTGAATCGGTTTCAGATAGGAAGAATTTCATTTACTTATTCATTTTGACAATTTCTGCCATAAAAAGCGCCCATTGGACCTCTATATGCGCTCTTTGCGCCTATACCCAGGTTCGATAGGGGTATATGCGCTATACCAATCGAAAGAGGAGACTTGAGGCTAGGTACATGTCAAGTTTCATCATGATTGAATCGGTTTCAGATAGGAAGAATTTCATTTACTTATTCATTTTGACAATTTCTGCCATAAAAAGCGCCCATTGGACCTCTATATGCGCTCTTTGCGCCTATACCCAGGTTCGATAGGGGTATATGCGCTATACCAATCGAAAGAGGAGACTTGAGGCTAGGTACATGTCAAGTTTCATCATGATTGAATCGGTTTCAGATAGGAAGAATTTCATTTACTTATTCATTTTGACAATTTCTGCCATAAAAAGCGCCCATTGGACCTCTATATGCGCTCTTTGCGCCTATACCCAGGTTCGATAGGGGTATATGCGCTATACCAATCGAAAGAGGAGACTTGAGGCTAGGTACATGTCAAGTTTCATCATGATTGAATCGGTTTCAGATAGGAAGAATTTCATTTACTTATTCATTTTGACAATTTCTGCCATAAAAAGCGCCCATTGGACCTCTATATGCGCTCTTTGCGCCTATACCCAGGTTCGATAGGGGTATATGCGCTATACCAATCGAAAGAGGAGACTTGAGGCTAGGTACATGTCAAGTTTCATCATGATTGAATCGGTTTCAGATAGGAAGAATTTCATTTACTTATTCATTTTGACAATTTCTGCCATAAAAAGCGCCCATTGGACCTCTATATGCGCTCTTTGCGCCTATACCCAGGTTCGATAGGGGTATATGCGCTATACCAATCGAAAGAGGAGACTTGAGGCTAGGTACATGTCAAGTTTCATCATGATTGAATCGGTTTCAGATAGGAAGAATTTCATTTACTTATTCATTTTGACAATTTCTGCCATAAAAAGCGCCCATTGGACCTCTATATGCGCTCTTTGCGCCTATACCCAGGTTCGATAGGGGTATATGCGCTATACCAATCGAAAGAGGAGACTTGAGGCTAGGTACATGTCAAGTTTCATCATGATTGAATCGGTTTCAGATAGGAAGAATTTCATTTACTTATTCATTTTGACAATTTCTGCCATAAAAAGCGCCCATTGGACCTCTATATGCGCTCTTTGCGCCTATACCCAGGTTCGATAGGGGTATATGCGCTATACCAATCGAAAGAGGAGACTTGAGGCTAGGTACATGTCAAGTTTCATCATGATTGAATCGGTTTCAGATAGGAAGAATTTCATTTACTTATTCATTTTGACAATTTCTGCCATAAAAAGCGCCCATTGGACCTCTATATGCGCTCTTTGCGCCTATACCCAGGTTCGATAGGGGTATATGCGCTATACCAATCGAAAGAGGAGACTTGAGGCTAGGTACATGTCAAGTTTCATCATGATTGAATCGGTTTCAGATAGGAAGAATTTCATTTACTTATTCATTTTGACAATTTCTGCCATAAAAAGCGCCCATTGGACCTCTATATGCGCTCTTTGCGCCTATACCCAGGTTCGATAGGGGTATATGCGCTATACCAATCGAAAGAGGAGACTTGAGGCTAGGTACATGTCAAGTTTCATCATGATTGAATCGGTTTCAGATAGGAAGAATTTCATTTACTTATTCATTTTGACAATTTCTGCCATAAAAAGCGCCCATTGGACCTCTATATGCGCTCTTTGCGCCTATACCCAGGTTCGATAGGGGTATATGCGCTATACCAATCGAAAGAGGAGACTTGAGGCTAGGTACATGTCAAGTTTCATCATGATTGAATCGGTTTCAGATAGGAAGAATTTCATTTACTTATTCATTTTGACAATTTCTGCCATAAAAAGCGCCCATTGGACCTCTATATGCGCTCTTTGCGCCTATACCCAGGTTCGATAGGGGTATATGCGCTATACCAATCGAAAGAGGAGACTTGAGGCTAGGTACATGTCAAGTTTCATCATGATTGAATCGGTTTCAGATAGGAAGAATTTCATTTACTTATTCATTTTGACAATTTCTGCCATAAAAAGCGCCCATTGGACCTCTATATGCGCTCTTTGCGCCTATACCCAGGTTCGATAGGGGTATATGCGCTATACCAATCGAAAGAGGAGACTTGAGGCTAGGTACATGTCAAGTTTCATCATGATTGAATCGGTTTCAGATAGGAAGAATTTCATTTACTTATTCATTTTGACAATTTCTGCCATAAAAAGCGCCCATTGGACCTCTATATGCGCTCTTTGCGCCTATACCCAGGTTCGATAGGGGTATATGCGCTATACCAATCGAAAGAGGAGACTTGAGGCTAGGTACATGTCAAGTTTCATCATGATTGAATCGGTTTCAGATAGGAAGAATTTCATTTACTTATTCATTTTGACAATTTCTGCCATAAAAAGCGCCCATTGGACCTCTATATGCGCTCTTTGCGCCTATACCCAGGTTCGATAGGGGTATATGCGCTATACCAATCGAAAGAGGAGACTTGAGGCTAGGTACATGTCAAGTTTCATCATGATTGAATCGGTTTCAGATAGGAAGAATTTCATTTACTTATTCATTTTGACAATTTCTGCCATAAAAAGCGCCCATTGGACCTCTATATGCGCTCTTTGCGCCTATACCCAGGTTCGATAGGGGTATATGCGCTATACCAATCGAAAGAGGAGACTTGAGGCTAGGTACATGTCAAGTTTCATCATGATTGAATCGGTTTCAGATAGGAAGAATTTCATTTACTTATTCATTTTGACAATTTCTGCCATAAAAAGCGCCCATTGGACCTCTATATGCGCTCTTTGCGCCTATACCCAGGTTCGATAGGGGTATATGCGCTATACCAATCGAAAGAGGAGACTTGAGGCTAGGTACATGTCAAGTTTCATCATGATTGAATCGGTTTCAGATAGGAAGAATTTCATTTACTTATTCATTTTGACAATTTCTGCCATAAAAAGCGCCCATTGGACCTCTATATGCGCTCTTTGCGCCTATACCCAGGTTCGATAGGGGTATATGCGCTATACCAATCGAAAGAGGAGACTTGAGGCTAGGTACATGTCAAGTTTCATCATGATTGAATCGGTTTCAGATAGGAAGAATTTCATTTACTTATTCATTTTGACAATTTCTGCCATAAAAAGCGCCCATTGGACCTCTATATGCGCTCTTTGCGCCTATACCCAGGTTCGATAGGGGTATATGCGCTATACCAATCGAAAGAGGAGACTTGAGGCTAGGTACATGTCAAGTTTCATCATGATTGAATCGGTTTCAGATAGGAAGAATTTCATTTACTTATTCATTTTGACAATTTCTGCCATAAAAAGCGCCCATTGGACCTCTATATGCGCTCTTTGCGCCTATACCCAGGTTCGATAGGGGTATATGCGCTATACCAATCGAAAGAGGAGACTTGAGGCTAGGTACATGTCAAGTTTCATCATGATTGAATCGGTTTCAGATAGGAAGAATTTCATTTACTTATTCATTTTGACAATTTCTGCCATAAAAAGCGCCCATTGGACCTCTATATGCGCTCTTTGCGCCTATACCCAGGTTCGATAGGGGTATATGCGCTATACCAATCGAAAGAGGAGACTTGAGGCTAGGTACATGTCAAGTTTCATCATGATTGAATCGGTTTCAGATAGGAAGAATTTCATTTACTTATTCATTTTGACAATTTCTGCCATAAAAAGCGCCCATTGGACCTCTATATGCGCTCTTTGCGCCTATACCCAGGTTCGATAGGGGTATATGCGCTATACCAATCGAAAGAGGAGACTTGGGGCTAGGTACATGTCAAGTTTCATCATGATTGAATCGGTTTCAGATAGGAAGAATTTCATTTACTTATTCATTTTGACAATTTCTGCCATAAAAAGCGCCCATTGGACCTCTATATGCGCTCTTTGCGCCTATACCCAGGTTCGATAGGGGTATATGCGCTATACCAATCGAAAGAGGAGACTTGGGGCTAGGTACATGTCAAGTTTCATCATGATTGAATCGGTTTCAGATAGGAAGAATTTCATTTACTTATTCATTTTGACAATTTCTGCCATAAAAAGCGCCCATTGGACCTCTATATGCGCTCTTTGCGCCTATACCCAGGTTCGATAGGGGTATATGCGCTATACCAATCGAAAGAGGAGACTTGGGGCTAGGTACATGTCAAGTTTCATCATGATTGAATCGGTTTCAGATAGGAAGAATTTCATTTACTTATTCATTTTGACAATTTCTGCCATAAAAAGCGCCCATTGGACCTCTATATGCGCTCTTTGCGCCTATACCCAGGTTCGATAGGGGTATATGCGCTATACCAATCGAAAGAGGAGACTTGGGGCTAGGTACATGTCAAGTTTCATCATGATTGAATCGGTTTCAGATAGGAAGAATTTCATTTACTTATTCATTTTGACAATTTCTGCCATAAAAAGCGCCCATTGGACCTCTATATGCGCTCTTTGCGCCTATACCCAGGTTCGATAGGGGTATATGCGCTATACCAATCGAAAGAGGAGACTTGAGGCTAGGTACATGTCAAGTTTCATCATGATTGAATCGGTTTCAGATAGGAAGAATTTCATTTACTTATTCATTTTGACAATTTCTGCCATAAAAAGCGCCCATTGGACCTCTATATGCGCTCTTTGCGCCTATACCCAGGTTCGATAGGGGTATATGCGCTATACCAATCGAAAGAGGAGACTTGAGGCTAGGTACATGTCAAGTTTCATCATGATTGAATCGGTTTCAGATAGGAAGAATTTCATTTACTTATTCATTTTGACAATTTCTGCCATAAAAAGCGCCCATTGGACCTCTATATGCGCTCTTTGCGCCTATACCCAGGTTCGATAGGGGTATATGCGCTATACCAATCGAAAGAGGAGACTTGAGGCTAGGTACATGTCAAGTTTCATCATGATTGAATCGGTTTCAGATAGGAAGAATTTCATTTACTTATTCATTTTGACAATTTCTGCCATAAAAAGCGCCCATTGGACCTCTATATGCGCTCTTTGCGCCTATACCCAGGTTCGATAGGGGTATATGCGCTATACCAATCGAAAGAGGAGACTTGGGGCTAGGTACATGTCAAGTTTCATCATGATTGAATCGGTTTCAGATAGGAAGAATTTCATTTACTTATTCATTTTGACAATTTCTGCCATAAAAAGCGCCCATTGGACCTCTATATGCGCTCTTTGCGCCTATACCCAGGTTCGATAGGGGTATATGCGCTATACCAATCGAAAGAGGAGACTTGAGGCTAGGTACATGTCAAGTTTCATCATGATTGAATCGGTTTCAGATAGGAAGAATTTCATTTACTTATTCATTTTGACAATTTCTGCCATAAAAAGCGCCCATTGGACCTCTATATGCGCTCTTTGCGCCTATACCCAGGTTCGATAGGGGTATATGCGCTATACCAATCGAAAGAGGAGACTTGAGGCTAGGTACATGTCAAGTTTCATCATGATTGAATCGGTTTCAGATAGGAAGAATTTCATTTACTTATTCATTTTGACAATTTCTGCCATAAAAAGCGCCCATTGGACCTCTATATGCGCTCTTTGCGCCTATACCCAGGTTCGATAGGGGTATATGCGCTATACCAATCGAAAGAGGAGACTTGAGGCTAGGTACATGTCAAGTTTCATCATGATTGAATCGGTTTCAGATAGGAAGAATTTCATTTACTTATTCATTTTGACAATTTCTGCCATAAAAAGCGCCCATTGGACCTCTATATGCGCTCTTTGCGCCTATACCCAGGTTCGATAGGGGTATATGCGCTATACCAATCGAAAGAGGAGACTTGAGGCTAGGTACATGTCAAGTTTCATCATGATTGAATCGGTTTCAGATAGGAAGAATTTCATTTACTTATTCATTTTGACAATTTCTGCCATAAAAAGCGCCCATTGGACCTCTATATGCGCTCTTTGCGCCTATACCCAGGTTCGATAGGGGTATATGCGCTATACCAATCGAAAGAGGAGACTTGAGGCTAGGTACATGTCAAGTTTCATCATGATTGAATCGGTTTCAGATAGGAAGAATTTCATTTACTTATTCATTTTGACAATTTCTGCCATAAAAAGCGCCCATTGGACCTCTATATGCGCTCTTTGCGCCTATACCCAGGTTCGATAGGGGTATATGCGCTATACCAATCGAAAGAGGAGACTTGGGGCTAGGTACATGTCAAGTTTCATCATGATTGAATCGGTTTCAGATAGGAAGAATTTCATTTACTTATTCATTTTGACAATTTCTGCCATAAAAAGCGCCCATTGGACCTCTATATGCGCTCTTTGCGCCTATACCCAGGTTCGATAGGGGTATATGCGCTATACCAATCGAAAGAGGAGACTTGGGGCTAGGTACATGTCAAGTTTCATCATGATTGAATCGGTTTCAGATAGGAAGAATTTCATTTACTTATTCATTTTGACAATTTCTGCCATAAAAAGCGCCCATTGGACCTCTATATGCGCTCTTTGCGCCTATACCCAGGTTCGATAGGGGTATATGCGCTATACCAATCGAAAGAGGAGACTTGGGGCTAGGTACATGTCAAGTTTCATCATGATTGAATCGGTTTCAGATAGGAAGAATTTCATTTACTTATTCATTTTGACAATTTCTGCCATAAAAAGCGCCCATTGGACCTCTATATGCGCTCTTTGCGCCTATACCCAGGTTCGATAGGGGTATATGCGCTATACCAATCGAAAGAGGAGACTTGGGGCTAGGTACATGTCAAGTTTCATCATGATTGAATCGGTTTCAGATAGGAAGAATTTCATTTACTTATTCATTTTGACAATTTCTGCCATAAAAAGCGCCCATTGGACCTCTATATGCGCTCTTTGCGCCTATACCCAGGTTCGATAGGGGTATATGCGCTATACCAATCGAAAGAGGAGACTTGGGGCTAGGTACATGTCAAGTTTCATCATGATTGAATCGGTTTCAGATAGGAAGAATTTCATTTACTTATTCATTTTGACAATTTCTGCCATAAAAAGCGCCCATTGGACCTCTATATGCGCTCTTTGCGCCTATACCCAGGTTCGATAGGGGTATATGCGCTATACCAATCGAAAGAGGAGACTTGGGGCTAGGTACATGTCAAGTTTCATCATGATTGAATCGGTTTCAGATAGGAAGAATTTCATTTACTTATTCATTTTGACAATTTCTGCCATAAAAAGCGCCCATTGGACCTCTATATGCGCTCTTTGCGCCTATACCCAGGTTCGATAGGGGTATATGCGCTATACCAATCGAAAGAGGAGACTTGGGGCTAGGTACATGTCAAGTTTCATCATGATTGAATCGGTTTCAGATAGGAAGAATTTCATTTACTTATTCATTTTGACAATTTCTGCCATAAAAAGCGCCCATTGGACCTCTATATGCGCTCTTTGCGCCTATACCCAGGTTCGATAGGGGTATATGCGCTATACCAATCGAAAGAGGAGACTTGGGGCTAGGTACATGTCAAGTTTCATCATGATTGAATCGGTTTCAGATAGGAAGAATTTCATTTACTTATTCATTTTGACAATTTCTGCCATAAAAAGCGCCCATTGGACCTCTATATGCGCTCTTTGCGCCTATACCCAGGTTCGATAGGGGTATATGCGCTATACCAATCGAAAGAGGAGACTTGGGGCTAGGTACATGTCAAGTTTCATCATGATTGAATCGGTTTCAGATAGGAAGAATTTCATTTACTTATTCATTTTGACAATCTTCTGCCATAAAAAGCGCCCATTGGACCTCTATATGCGCTCTTTGCGCCTATACCCAGGTTCGATAGGGGTATATGCGCTATACCAATCGAAAGAGGAGACTTGGGGCTAGGTACATGTCAAGTTTCATCATGATTGAATCGGTTTCAGATAGGAAGAATTTCATTTACTTATTCATTTTGACAATTTCTGCCATAAAAAGCGCCCATTGGACCTCTATATGCGCTCTTTGCGCCTATACCCAGGTTCGATAGGGGTATATGCGCTATACCAATCGAAAGAGGAGACTTGAGGCTAGGTACATGTCAAGTTTCATCATGATTGAATCGGTTTCAGATAGGAAGAATTTCATTTACTTATTCATTTTGACAAT